>BTPG01000007.1:127494049-127646549 GCA_036245525.1 Semisulcospira habei | reverse complement strand
ATCTGCGAACAGCAAATTTGTTTACAGCGCTTACACAGCGCCAGATACGTATAATGCATTAACTCATCCAGCCCGGCGGCCTTATTTCCCAAATTTTTGAGGCGTCATCTAATGACTATGCACCAGTTGCAAGAGATGGATCGACCATGATAATTCAAGGGCAGTGCCAGATCAGCTTGGCGCCGATAGGCGCCAAGCTAATCTGGCACTACTCTTGAATTATCATGGTCGACACATCTCCTGCTGTGGTGTGTCAAGGCTGAATGGGTTAAAGCATCTCATAATAAAAGATGTTACAAATTATACGCATTAAAGAAACGCCGCTTAATTTGGACATACATACATCCATTTGAACACAAGACAAAAATGTGACACAAGGTACATAATTATAGTACACCTATCAAGGGAAATTACTCGCAACAAAAACAGATCTCTTGCCCCATGTGGAAGAAGTGGGGATCTAAATGTTGTTTGCCCAGCGCTGAGTTACATCCCTTGGTATGTATACTTCATTCATTCGAGCGCTCCACTTCTACTTCAATGCACATGAGATCGTTGAGAGAACAAATCAGTGAAGCGACTAAACGAAGCCCCCCTATATCTTGCATTGTACACAGTTTCTGATGCAAAAGACAGACTGGTATGTGTATTGTTCTATTTCGGACATTGGAAATACGTTCACTTTTAAGCGATCTGTTCCATAGCGGAATTTCATTACTAAAATTCGCCCGTTTATAAGCGTTGTCAAGTTGCCTCAACTAAGACTGTTCTACCCTCATTTTCACAATTGACTGAGATTAGGCACACGTACCAACGCCTCTTGAGCGTCACGAAAGGAACTCTCATGCGTACAAAGGAGAAGAAGAACAAAAACTTTTTTTCCGATTACAACATTCAAGCTTTTGTCCAGCATTATTGTAGACATACTAAGAAATACTAAGGAGATGTTGCAAACTGATAACGCTTTCCTGCATAAACAAGCACAACACAGCTACACTGCTCCGTCTGCAAGAGGCACAGATTCTCATGAGCCCCAGCAGCCCACAAGAAGCAGGGGATAATGAAAATCTGTGCCTCTTGCAGATATATGGCGCAGACAAAACGATCGCAGTCTGACCTTGTGTGTCTCCGGCGCAGTGACAGCCCTTCTCGTCTCTGTTCAAGTAAGGCATCACGATGCCGCAATCTTGGCAGCAGTAAACCGTCGTGCTCGGTGCCTCGGTGACGTCCTCGGACACATCGGAGGACATTTTCACCGCGCAGTTGTCGCAGATCTGTCCGCTGCTGCAATTGCCCCCTATATCTAACGGAAAATAACGGTACAATGCTATTAACCCTTTCACAGCCAGAGGAAGCAAAATGATATCTTTGAAAGCAGGACAAATTCAACAGCGAATAATCCCATCGATCCAAGGAACACGGATATGAATAGGGCCGAGCAAGAGGCAAGAAACTCATGAGCCCCCGCAGATGCGGGGGCTCATGAGGTTCTTTGCCTCTTGACGTTGGGTTGGGATCGCATTTTCCAGCAGTGAAAGACTTAGGTATAAAGGTATTAGATAGTGACGTGTAACTAATAGCGGCAATGCAGTGTTACTTTCTTAACTAAAACACTCAGTTCAAGGGCAGTGCCAGATTTGGCGCCAATACAATTTAACTTCTTTTGGCACTGCCCTTATATTAGTATGGTTTATGCATCTCCTGATGTAGTTCAAGACTGAAATGAGCCAGTAATTATGACCACCACCACCAACAACAGCAATAATTATAATAACAGTAATTTTAACTGTTATAATTATTCAATATTATTATTATTATTATTATTATATTATTATTATTATTATTATTATTTAGTTTTAAATAATAATAATAATAATAATAATAATAATAAGTAGTAGTAGTAGTAGTAGTAGTAGTAAGCTAATACATGTACAAATAAAAATAATAATAATTTGACCAAACTTAATTACGGTAAACTTTCCTTTAATACAAGGTCAGGTATAACAAGACTGAATATATTGAAACACTTTTTCAGAGGTTCTGTGCATTCGTTTTTAAATAACACCTCTCTTAACAAATTTCGGACACAACAAGAAAAATGTGTATTCCCTGGCATTTCGTTATAACCGGATATACCTGTATACCTGTGTGCGATTGCGGTATCCTGGTGTCCAAACAATGACAGGTGTCGCCACTGATGACGAGGTTGTCCAGACGACAGTGGTAACAGCAGACGGGCAGATTGTAAAACTCCAATGTTTGGACGCAGCGCTGACACGACGCACCCATGAGGCAGGGACTAGGGGGCTCTGTGTTACATTTAAGGAAAAAGGATGATGGTAATGGTTTTAACCCCTGGCTTTTCTGCCGAGAAAAAGTGAACACAATCAAACTGCAAGAGACATAGATCCTCATGAGCCCCCGCGACTGCGGGGGCTCATGAGGATCTATGCCTCTTGTTGAGACCAATTTGTATCCATGTTTCTTGGACGGTTTTGGCTTTTGGTCATTGAATGAACAAAGATTTCAGAAACAAAAATATACGCGCAGCTGCAGGGAAGGGTTTAATAATAATAATAATAATAATAATAATAATAATAATAATAATAATAATAATAATACCGGCCATCATATTGGTGATTTACACGATTTTGTTAATCGGTTCAAAGTGCCACAAACTGAACCTAACACGCACACTCACGTGAAACACGCGCATTCACTCAGAAGACAAACAATTAGCGACACGATGAACACAAGACATTCAGATGGTGCGAATGGTCAGCTCAGCTACTGAGACATTTTTATCACTTGTATTTAAATGTGATAAAGTGGCCTAAAACCGGCAGCAATATGTGGAGGGGTGGAAGAGCTGGAGTACCCGGAGAATGATGGTGCTAGAGGAGAGAAGACGCCCGAACCAGGTATTGAACTTTGCATTGTTAGCATTGGTGACAGACGCTTTACCGCTGCGCTACGGACCGCCCCAATGCGATATCGCGAAAATTGCGATATCGCACGTTTGTCCAGGCTTTGAATTCACTGTTTTATTCGAAACGCGTGCAATTTTGACCTACTTCTGATTTCGTCTACTGTTTGATTGTTCTGCGTTTTGTAAGTTCACATCCAGTTTAAGACTCTCACAAACCAGATAGGTGAGGCTTTAGGATGGAAATGGTCGTCTTGTTCTATACCTGCGTATTTCTCTGTGGGCTGGCGATTGGGTGCCTGATAGGCGGGGGCAGGGGATCTAACTGTTTGTCTGTCCAGCGCTGTGATTCCCCTTGGTTTGAGTACAGTTTAAGACTGATTGACCGACTAGGTAGATGGATGGATGGATGGATGGATGGATGGATGGATGGATGGATGGATGGATGGATGGATGGATGGATGGATGGATGGATGGACGGACAGACGGACGGAAGGACGACCGATCGACCAACCGAACAAATGATTGAATGGTAAACTATCTAACCCACCGGCTTATTGATTAATTAACGAACGTAATTAATTTACGAACGAACCAACTAATTAACAAACGTAGGATACTTACGGAAGAATTTTTTGAGAGTGTTAGTGCTCTCTTCAGCCGTGCAGATCAGCGCGTTGTAAACAGCGGACAGCATGACCAGGCAGGCTAGGTGACGGGTCATGTCCATTGGCATAGTCTTTCTGCCTTTGTCCAACTTTCTGTGTTTGTCTGTCCGTATTTCTGAACGACTGTCTGTCCGTCCGTCTCTGTGTGCGACTATTTGACTGTCCGTCCTATCCTTGAGTCCGTCCGACTATCTGTTTTCAACAGTCAGACAGTTGTTTTTGGTGTTTTGAAAATAAGTCTCAGATTTTCTCTCTATGGTCCTATTAATTTGTCTGTGACTGCAGGCCTGTCCCTGTTTATTCTTTCAGTCAATCGATCTGGCATCACGCCTCTAAGTCAGTCAGTCCACTGTCCGTTCATCGGTAAGTGTGTCGGTTTGATCGGCATCTAAAAGGAAAATACGAAGCTCGCATCAGAAGTAGGTCAAAATTTAACTTGTATTAACTCATTCGCGGCCAGCCACATCCGGCTGCGCGGCATAAGCCTCGCATCCGGGTGCGGCTGGCCGCGAATGAGTTACAAAGCCCAGTGGATTAAAAGCCCGGACAATCATGCGATAACCCATTGTTTTCATCAAACATATGCGCAACTGTTAACTCATTCGCGGCCAGCGGTATCCTGATGCGGCTTTCCGCGAATGAGTTAACCTACTTCTGATGACTCTGCTCTGCTGCTGTCGTCTGCTGCTCTGCTGATCTGCTTGGTTTACTATAGCCTCCTTTACATGTGGTTGTGTGTCTGGATGATAGACTGCTCAGGCACTATTCTTCAGTTGCTTCGATCTCTGCCGCTTGTCGCTGAAACGTAAAAGAGATATGTGTGACGGTCTGTGATTTTGGACCTTACGGCCGAAGGCCGTAAGGTCCAAAATCACAGCCCGGCACACGTATCGTCCTTATGTTGGGAAAAATGGCCTAGTGGATCAAGCCACCATTCAAGACATCGGACACCACGACACGGAGCGAAACCCTTATAATGTTGCATTTGATACGATTCCGAACCGAATTCTTACTGACTCACGGAACGGGCAGACGTGCAAATGTGATGTTATCTTTTCAGTACGACTGACAAAAACGTTTAGGCGATGTGTGACCGTGAAAAGGTGTGTTAAATAACGGTTCCGCTTAGACTTTAATCACGCAACGGACTTGAGATATTTGTTCAACGTGACTGGAAGAGACAAGGGCGCTATAAATCTTACCACTTTCTAAGTGTGATAAATACTGGAGATGCATTCTTGCATCATATACCTCTGGGTTTGTGTGTGTGTGTGTGTGTGTGTGTGTGTGTGTGTGTGTGTGTGTGTGTTATGTGTGTGTGTGTGTGTGTGTGATGGTGTGTGTGTGTGTGTGTGTGTGTGTGTGTGTGTGTCTGTGACTTTGCACGAGTGTAGGAGGATTGTCCCACTTTGAGCGTTCTCTCTACGAACACCAATAAAATTGCAAGACACAGGCGTAGATTCTCATCATCATGTTTATGATTCCTTCTGGTTATTTTTTGTCAAGTTCATCAAGTGAATCTGTCTGTCAGTGGTCAGTTGCACCAGCGAACTTAAATCCTGCGCAAGCCACTAAGCATGTCGCTCCACAATAGCGGAGCACCTTGCTTTGTGGCATGCGCAGGACTTAAGTTCTCTTGTGCAACTCAGTCCAGTCTGTCATAACTCAAGATATAGGTTTCATTCATGGTAGCAAGCATCGAAGGAGGGTTTTAAGAGAAGTCTGGACAAAACTGTTTTCTGCCCCACATTGAGAGAATGACCCAACGAGGAAAGAAGCAGGCTTAAAAAAGAGAGATACGGCACAATTTATTAATAAATAATGTTCTGAGCGTGCTTCTGTCTTCGTTTTGTTATTCTCTGCATTTTGTACACGCTTGGCACTCACCTTTTGGGTCTGGGCCCCACTGACATTAGCCTAGCATACAACAATAAAAATAAACAAATAAATAAATAAATAAAATACAAACATAAATAGATAATAAAATAAATAAATAAATAAATATATGTAAATAAATAAAATAAATAAATAAATAAAATGAAGAAAACCAGAAAGATATGAACTGGACCAGATCAGCACAGGATAAGGTCAAGGGCAAGTTTTCACCATCTAGGCCCCCTAGATGAATGCAGGTACAGTTCTCTACCTAGTGGAGGCAGTAAGTCAATTTTCTATCTCCATCTTTTCACAAAAATGGACTTTTGTCTTTTGCCTTCACAGGGCGGGCCTCTTTTGCTCACTGTGAAAGAACACTTTCAAGATGTTCCTTGACAATGAGCAAAGACATGAAGACCAATACGTACTGTGCAAAGATAAACACCCTAAATACGAGTTTAATCCCCATAGGCAAGTGGCTGCAACGTGCACAACCACTTCCTACACGACTTGTTCTTGACTGCACGTGACCTTGTCACGTACATTTCTACTCCTCACATTATGTGACAGCCTGTCACACGTACACATGTCGCCGGCATGATGACGGCCGCATAGCCTTGACATTTGCGGAAACGTCTGCTTTAATGTCCTCCGTAACGTTTTATAATCACCTTTGGCACACACCGGCTCAACACGCCGGCCAGAACGATTCGTTCTCACGACTGACTCGTGGTCATTTAGCATAATGCTATGTCGACCCGGGATTGCCTTGGCTTAGGAAGTGTGGCAATGGCAGCAACACGCCACAAGCACTCTCGCCAGATGGACCTCTATCAGTTTGACGTAAGCCGGCCGTCAAAATGGCTCTCGCGCCAGACCGATCCACAGTTAGTTTGGCGTATGCCGTCAAAATGGATCTCGCGCCAGATCGATTCAAGTTCATTTTGGCGTACGTCAAACGGCTGACTGTGTGTCGATTTGGCGCGACAGTCATTTGGCGCGTTTACTTGCCGGGATATCTCTCACAGTTTTGCAGAGCAGACCTATGTTACCAAACATGAAAATGGCTTGCGCATATACCACGATAAACATTCATCCTAAATAGCCGACTTTTGCTAGTGTCTAGATTGGGGACTTCTCGTGACGACTATATGGTGCTTAGACAGTAGAGGTTGAGTGGCTTATTCGCTGGAGGGCATTTGTGTGGGTTTCAACTTTAGTGAGCATTTCGCCCCCCAAATAATATCCGATGATGAAAAATTCTTCGTAACCCAAGATGGTCTTGTTGCATAAACAGTTTATATCACTTGCCTTTTTCTACCCAGTGCGTAAAGGCCATCGGGCTGACATCGGCCGCCGTTGGCCCGCGCACGTCCGGGCGGCTGACGTCGGCCCGATAGCCATTTGCGTATTGGGTACTTACTATCTTTGGTGTGAAAACGGCTTTCAAAGTCGACGTGGCGGTTTGCATCGTACCGGTCACCTCTTAACGTCTGGGTGTGATTCCGAGGCAAGAAATATAGGTCTCTATAGAAATAAAGGTCTCTAAAGATATATACAGACTCCTGTAACAACGGCACGAACCACCATGTAATTGTTCCTTGCAAGACGAGAGAACGGCAGAGAAAAAAAAAAAAAAGGCTTCGACAAGATTATTTCTATAATGTATTACTGCGCGTCGGTTATAATATTATGTTATAATCGCTGGGGGTAGATAATCGTCTTAATAGGCAGATCAGACATTGTTTTTCCACTCACAAACCAGATAGGTGAGACTAGCGAACGAACTGCACATATATCCAAAAAATAAGCATATCTGAACAATAATGAAGAACAATCGACTTACCTCGACTGCAGACGCTATGACAGCTTATAATCACCAGTCTATACGTAATGTTGTATATAGTCCATCACAGTTAGCAAACATGATATCAGCGAAGAAAATAATCACTCAGTGTATTCATTGTAGCCCGGGGTATATATGCATGTGTATACCTCGCGGTGCTAATGTGTTCAGAATACGCCTCGGTTTTCAGAATGTTCTGTGTTCAGTAGACACTGTTACAGTTGGTACGCTCAGTAAAAGACCAGCACAATACTGACTCTAAACTCAGACGTGACAAAAGACCTCTAGTCCTACTTCTACTTTTTTTTTAACACATTCTGCTTCAGGGCCGAAGTCCGCAGATTTTGATGTTGCCCCCTGATGACTGTATTACACTTTTGGAAACAGATCGAGCGTGATAGTTCAAGGGTTGTGCCAGAATAGCTTGGCGCCTATGGGCGCCAAGCTATTCTGGCACAACCCTTGAACTATCACGCTCGATCCATGTCTTGCCGTGGCGTGTCGGAGTTGAATGAGTTAAACAAAAACATCTTGTCGCTCCCATGAGTGGCCAGTTTGTTTGCCTGTCTCGACATAAACTGTCCTCTTTATGGCGGTGTCATTAATATTCCACGAGCACTGACAAGTTAAGTGCAGGGCTTGACAGTAGCATCCTCAGTCATCTCCCGCCTCACTGTCACACTCGCAGCCAGTCGTGTGTGACGATCCCATTGAGCAATAGGTAGACGGGCCGATGTCGGCCCGAGCACGACTGTGCGCCCACCGACTACTGCCGACGTCGGCCTGATATTTAGCCCACTGGCACGATGACCAGCCGTAGTACTTGACAGCGCAGGCCAATATAGACTTTACGACCGAGGACCTCCTGCCCGGCCTCCTGCCCTCCCCGCTCCCTGTCCTCCTGTACCAGCCCCAGGTCCACCCCACCTCCCTCCACCACTCTCTCTCTCTCTCTCTCTCTCTCTCTCTTTTTTCTCTCTCTCTCTCTCTCTCTTTTTTCTCTCTCTCTCTCTCTCTCTTTTTTATCTCTCTCTCTCTCTCTCTCTCTCTCTCTCTCTCTCTCTCTCTCTCTCTCTCTCTCTCTCTCTCTCTCTCTCTCTCTCTTTTTTTTTCTCTCTCTCTCTTTTTTTCGTGGAGATCCATGTTGAATTTTTTAGGGTTGAAACAGCTTGTCCAGTCACCTACTAGAGTGACTTCCTCATCTTCAACGCTGATAGACCATGTATATAGCACAAATGTCAGCGTTGTAAAAAATGTTAGCGTACCTAATATTTCCATTAGTGATCACTTTCCTGTTTGTTTTACGTTGTCTGTTAGGTTAGCTAAACAGTCAATCAAAGGACACACTACCATAATGTATAGATGTTTTAAAAAATTCGACCAAACTGCTTTTTTATATGAACTATCTTTAGTACCATTTTATGATATAAAAAACTGCAAAAACCCTAACGATGCCCTGTCACGCTGGTACGAGCTGTTTCTCGCCGTTCTGGATAGACACGCGCCTAAGCGCATCAAACGCGTCAAATATCCTGTTATGCCAAAATGGCTCTCTGATGAGATAAAACAAGCAATGGAGGTAAGAGATGAATTAAAACGAGACAAGAAATTTACTGAATACAAGAAGCAGCGAAACCATGTCAAATCTCTAGTTCGTAAAGCACAGAGGCAAAATGCAGAACAAATTATTGCCGACGGCAAAGACATCCGTTCAGTCTGGCAAGTAATAAACAATTTCACCAAAGGTAATAGTAAACGATCGCCTAATATTCCGCCCGATCTTACTGCTGATGCATTCAACGCTCACTTCATAACTGTTGCTCAAACTCTGGCGAAGTCAAATACACCTAACCCTGTAAACTACACTTGCTCTCATCAACTACGTCACCATAGTCAACAGAGAGCCTGCGGCCCATTTTTAGTACCGCTTATGACTGTCCTAGATGTAGGCAAATCTATTTCCAGTTTAAAGACCAAATCGTCTTGCGGTCCAGATGGCATTAGTAGTCAGATTTTAAAACTATCTCTGCCCTACGTCGTCGAATCCCTGACCTTTATTTATAATTTATCGATCAGACATAACGTTTTTCCCGACGAGCTGAAAAAAGCGAAGGTAATACCGCTTCCCAAAAGCAAAGATTTATGCAACCTAAACGAGTACAGGCCCATTTCCATATTATCCAGTATTTCAAAACCGCTCGAGAGACATATACATACTCATCTTCTAAACTTTCTGGAGCAAAACCATCTGATAACTGCAGCACAATCAGGATTTCGACCTCTACATTCGTGCCAAACTGCCCTCAATCATTTAATTGATAAATGGCTCTCTGCCATAAATGACAATAAAGTATCAGGTACAATCTTTCTTGACCTGAAAAAAGCTTTTGATCTTGTCAACCACTCTATCTTACTAAAAAAACTACCATTCTATCACATTGACTCAAATACTGTCTCCTTTATATCTTCCTATCTCAGAGACAGAACACAGAAAGTACTGCTAAATGGCAAGTATTCCTCTGATGGTTTAGTAACTTGCGGTGTTCCACAAGGGTCTATTCTAGGGCCCTTATTATTTAATCTTTTTATTAATGATCTGCCACTGTGCATATCTCATTTAGACGCAAACTGCGATCTGTTCGCAGATGACACGACCATACACACATCTGATAAAGATATCACAACCATTAATAAGGTACTCCAACAAAGTCTTGATGAAGTAGCAGGCTGGTGCAGTGATAATCACATGATTATTAGTATTCCAAAGACAAAGAGCATGTTAGTTACTACACGTCAGAAACACCAGCATGGCCTACCACCTTTAACACTTTCCTTAGATAGACAGCTTGTTGAACAAGTAACTAGGCATCGCTTATTAGGCGTTATAGTGGACAACCAATTAAGCTGGGAGCCGCATACTGACTCAATATGCAAAACAATCTCCAAAAATCTATTCCTGTTATCAAAACTACGCCATATAGTTAATACTGATATCCGTAAACTCTTTTTCCATGCGCATATCAAAACGCATTGTGACTACAGTTCTACCGTCTGGGATGGATGCAGCGAAGTTCACATGAAAAAAGTTAATTCCTTGTATCGTCGGGGCATTAAATTAATACTTCCCAGTCCTACTTCGACTGATGAAAAATTAAAATCTCTCAAGTTACTAACATTGAAGAAACAGTTTGAATTTAATCGCTGTGTTCTACTGCACAAGATCATGCACGGAAAAGCCCCACCCTACCTAAAAACTCTATTTTCCGACAATAATAGGACAAACACGAGAAATAGTTTGATCCACCTTCCAAAAATTAGATTAGACATCTGTAAAACCAGTCTGTCTTTTTCAGGCGCTAAAGCGTGGAATATGTTACCTCCACACCTGAAATCAATTTGTAAGATTAGCGTCTTCAAACATCGCCTCCATAAATATTTACTTCAGAAGTAATAGTATGTTCGGCTCCCTTATGTTACTATTCGTATAGTTAGTACAGTTAGTGACAAGTTTCCTATTACCTAATACTCTTCTACTGTTGCTACAGATTATGTAATAGTTCGACTCTCTGCATTAACATGTCAGGTTCATACCTGTGTATATAATTATATATATATATATATATATATATATATATATATATATATATATATATATATATATATATATATATATATATATATATATATATTTTTTTTTTTTTCTTTCTTTTTTCTCCCTCTGAGTGGTGGTGGTGGGGGGGGAGGGGGATGGGTCTTTTTACTTACATATGTTTTATCTTTTGATGTATCGTCTGATGTATTTTTATATGTGTAGAGTAGCAGGACAGTTTGGAAGATAGGCATTGCTATGCCTAAAACTTTTTATCCTGAATAAAAACGTTTCATCATCATCATCTCTCTCTCTCTCTCGATCTCTCTCTCGATCCTTCGATCTCATTAACTACTCAATCTTACTAAAGAAGTTACCTTTATATCACATTGACTCAAAATGCAGTCGCTTTTTCTCTCGTCCTATCTCTTAGACAGAACGCAGAAAGTGTTCTTGAATGGTAAATACTCAGCGGAAGGACTGGTGACCCATGGTGTTCCTCAGGGATCCACCCCAGGACCTTTATTATTCAAAATCTTTATAAATGACCTTCCACTGTCAATATCACACCCCGACACAAACTGTGAACTATTTGCTGATGATACATCATTACATGTATCTGATAAAAATGTTTCAACCGTGAGCGCTGTCCTTCAACATAGTTTAGACGAAGTGTCAACTTGGTGTGAAGAAAATCATATGATTATTAGTATTCCTAAAACGAAAAGTATTTTGGTGACGACACGCCAAAAGCATCAACGTGGTTTGCAACCCCTTGAACTGTCCCTTCACTCTCAGCCCATAGAGCAAGTGTTAAAACATCGTTTGTTAGGAGTGACAGTCGACGAACAGCTCAGCTGGGAGCCTCACATAGAAACTGCATGTAAAACTATTTCGAAGAATCTCTTTTTATTATCCAAATTAAGTCGTATAGTTGACATTGATGCTCGAAAACTATTCTTTAACGCACACATCAAGACACATTGTAATTATGCTTCCAATATCTGGGACGGCTGTGGAGACATTCATTTGAAAACAATTAATTCCCTTTACCGGCGAGGTATTAAGCTTATTCTTCCTGGTTCGTCCCCTACTGATGAAAGACTGAAGGCCCTTAATATCCTAACACTTAGTAAACAATTGGAACTTAATAGATGCTTACTTGTGCAAAACATTTTAAACGATGCCGCCCCTCCCTATCTCCGTGAGCTCTTTTCCCACACGAATAGAGAGAACACGAGGAACAGCTTACTCCATCTCCCAAAACCGAGAATCGACATCTTCAAATCTAGCATATCATTTTCCGGTGCTAAGTCATGGAATAATTTGCCCTCTCATTTATAGTCTATTTCAAAGTTATCTATCTTCAGAGCTCGCGTCCATAAATATTTGCTGTCGTTGTGAATGTTCTATCTTTCTGCTTAGTATGTTGCTCCAGCACAGCAGATTGCTGCAGGTTATGTAATAGTTCGACTGTCTGCATTAACATGTCAGGTTCATACGAGTGTATATATATATATATATATATATATATATATATATATATATATATATATATATATATATATATATATATATATATATATATATATATATATTGGTTTAATTTTTTTTAAAAATTTTTTGAGGGTGGGGGGGGGGGGGAGGCTTTTTACTTATATGTGTTTTATCTTTTGCTGTATCGTCTGATGTATTTTTATATGTGTAGAGTAGCAGAGTAGCAGGACAGTTTGGAAGATAGGCATTGCTATGCCTAAAACTTTTTATCCTGAATAAAACTTTTCATCTCTCTCTCTCTCTCTCTCTCTCTCTCTCTCTCTCTCTCTCTCTCTCTCTCTCTCTCTCTCTCTCTCTCTCTCTCTCTCTCTCTCTCTCTCTCTCTCTCTCTCTCTCTCTCAGTAACAAGGACTTAAATAGGGCTACTCAGGAAAAGATACAACCGTGAAAACACACTGGTTGTCTCCTTCGATTTGCTGCCATTGCGGCAGCGAATCGATGGAGTCAACTGGTGTGCTTTGAAAGTACCGTGGAATAAACGCACGCAAGCACGCACGCACGCCTAATGATGCCATCTCGTGAAGCTTGAAGTGACATTTCGCTGCTCGTTCTACATATTATTCTTCTTCAGAATAGCTATGCTACGCCAGACCACGGAGCTTACGAATGGTGTGAATCGCCGAGTGTTCGTCTTTATTTGTGTGTGGATCAGAGGGTGGGTTAGAGTAGAAGGAGATGGATTCCTGTCGCTACACGAGCTCACATAGCGTACTAATGGCGGGAAGCGCCGTGTGTCCGTCTTTATTTGTGTGCGCCGACGTGTGTGTTGATCAGAGGTTGGCTTAGAGAGAAGGGAAATGGATCAGCATAATAACTTGAAACTAAAAATATGAACAACCCTGAATGTTCCTAAAAGATAAACGCATCTGCGCTCCAAACAATACGGTAGACTTTGGGACGAAATCCTCGTTTTGTTTTATATTCTTAAACTTCACGCTGCTCATGTTGAATGTTCGATAACTTGGTCTTACAAGACGTATGATCCGTCCCGCTTGTCACAGTTTCATCGAGAGTGCCGGATACAGGTCAGTGGTCACTGAGGCCTGAACAGGGATTAATATTTCAACTTTTATGTAGGCCATCTCCATTATCATCCGAGCGTAAGTAAATGGCTAAACCGTTGGGTTTAAAGCCAGCTAAATTTTAAAATAAATTAGGACTAAGTATCGTGATCACATTTTGTTATTATCGTTGTCCTGGAATATGTTTTGTTCAAAAGTTATTTGGGCAAAAACCACGAGGCAAGCTTTGCTCAAACGTTTGTACTCTGCCATATGCAAGCTATATTATAGTACTTACAGATAAGGATATACACCAATAGCTTTAGTTCAGGGTGGTGCCAATATAGCTATTCTGATACTACTCTTGAACTATTTTGGTCAAACTTTTTTCACACCCTGGTGTATTCCAAATGATAATGGTAACGACAGAAGCCGAGTACTTGTTGCGAACTCCCCGAATGGTATGGGCTCACACATGACTAGCTCGTATTATCATCAAGCGCGTACCAAGCGGGCAAAAAACAACAACTGAGTGAGGCTCCGACCGGGGCCATTAACACATGGTGCGCGACAGCAGCAGACAGCTGAACAATGCCAGTTCAAGGGTAGTGCCGTCTAGTTAGCTTGGAGCCTTTTCAGGCGCCAAGCTAACTAGATCAGTACTACCCTTTGAACTTGTCGCTTGCATATGTCAAAGATTTGCGAGTCTTGACCAAGACGTTCGCACACTAATCAACGTTTGGTACTGAAAAGCTCAGAACTCAGTCATAAAGTTCGCGGCTAGCAGCATTTGAATACGTATGTGCTTTATGCAGAGTACCCGGATGTGTTAACCCGTTCAGTGACGAGAAAACGTGATCACGACCCAGCTGCAAGAGGTATAGATCCTCATGAGCCCCCGCAATTGCGTGGGCTCATGAGGATCTATGCCTCTTGCTAACACCACTTTTAATCCATGTTCCTGGAGTGACGTATTATTATTATTATTATTATTATTATTATTATTATTATTATTATTATTATTATTATTATTATTATTATTATATTTTTTATTTTATTTATTATTTATTTATTTATTATTATTATTATTTTTATTATTATTATTATTATTATTATTATTTTTTTTTTTTTTTTTGGGGGGGGGGGGGGGCAGGTGGGAGGTGGGGGGCGGGTGGGGTGTGTGGGGTGGGGGTGGGGGGCTTGAAACGAAATCGGTCGTTATTTCGAGATTTGAATATCCGCTTTCAATCTAACAAGAACACGGTCCTATTTTCTTTCAGCGCTAAAGTTTCTTTCAGTTAAAACGCAATAAATATTCATCTGCAGATCGGGGCTCACCGCCGCAGTTTGGCTATGCAAAATGACGCCGCGAGCAGTGCAATGACATCGGAGCGCAGAGCGTTTTTCACAAATATCATCTCCGCGGCAAAGAAACACTTGTTGCGTACCACTTTAAGAACAAACATCATTTAGCCAATTAACCTACTATGGAATAATTTTTACTGGACTCCTATGATTTGTCGATTTTGCTGTACAGTCGTAAAAAATTTGTGAAAACAAAAGAACAAGCCATTTTCAATACCCTACATACAGCCCCCGCTGATTTCAATATCGAGGTCAAGCATGCAGACTTCGTGTATGCCTGCGCCGTTTCAGGTTTGAAAACTTGGCCAATTCACGTGAAAACGGATCTTTCGTATATTGGGCCTAATATATCTGGGGCACATTTAGGGATGTAAAATCAGTCACTTCATGATAAACTAATTCCGAATTGATACGACTGTACAGCAACACTGACACAGTGTTTGAGTTCATTAACTCATTCTACCCCATCATCGAAATCCCCCAATGTTGCCGTTGTCCTCTGAAGACTGCATTGCAGTGCAGGACACAGGTCGACCATGATAGTTCAAGGGTGATGCCAGAATAGCTTGGCGCCCATAGGCGCCAAGCTATTCTGGCATCACCCTTGAACTATCACGGTCGATCCTTATCTTGCTGTGGTGTGTCTGGGGTAGAATGAGTTAAAAGTAAGTCGTATTAGATCAACTGTCACTTAATGATATTTCTTCTAAGACTGGTATAGAAAAGTGGTTCTTTGCGGAGATATTAATAAAAAAAAAACCAAAAAAAAACCAACAACAACAACAAACAAACAAAAAACCACATTGTGCGCTCCCATGGCCAAACAACCTGTACGTGAAATGCGAACGTTCAGTGAAAGTTATCGCAATGAATGAAAGTTTGCTGTTGAACTTACAATCGGCATGGATTGTGATAGCAGTGGTGCATGGTTCACTAACAAGTTCTCTTTGTCGTTGGTGTGAATGTTTCCAGACTGGGATAGTGAACAGGCTACAAATTAAGGCTGAGTTGTTCGGCATGCTCTCAACTGGATTGTCAGACGCCATGACGCTGGGGCCGGATCGTCCTGTTCTCTTAGCCCTTTTCATCCTGATACACCCATTACTTGAAAAAAAATTTGACTGTGACAGTTCAAGGGTGGTGCCAGAATAGCTTGGCGCCTACAACGGTTGATCTGTCTCATAATCTGTTATGTAGCCTTCATATGACATTAAACGGTTTTTTTAAAAATCAGCCTCAGGATGTAATGGGTACATTCATTAGAGTGAGTTTATTATGTGACTGGGGCCGGATACGCTATTTTCTAAGGGCATGCGTGAGTTGGTTATGAGACTAAGACTGGACTCTTAGTTCATGCGTGCTTTTTTTTAATGAGACTGAAGCCCGATGTCCTAGTCTCTTAATCATGTTATGCCAGCTTTTATTACGCGATTCTGGTCGGATGTCGATGTCCTGTTTTCTTTATTCATGAGTGCGTTTATGAGACTGAGGCCTCAGTGATATGATATTATAGCACAGCAAGTGGAGTATTCGTATACTATCATTTCTAGACAGGCCGCCTCGCGACGCCCATTCTCAAACCAGGCTGTTTGATTCATAGTCACCGAAAGCGAAGCTCGAGGTGACTATGAATCTAAAAGTTTGAGAATGGGAGGTGTGGAGGTCTGTCTAGAAATGATAGTATACGCCTGAACACTCCACTTCTTTGTTTAACAGAACCGTTCACAACATCAGCAATACTGGTCAACCATTATGTCAGTCCTAAACTTTTCATTCAATGTCTGCAAGTGCAAGCAGACGAACTTGGTGCCGGTCAACTAAAATCTTAACATAGCAACATTTTCTAACTTTAGGTGAGCGACTCATAGACACGAATTCGATCCGAATCCGAAGCGGGTCCGAAACTGCTCGTGCAAGTCCTTCCCGTGTTTGTGTGTTTCGATATGCCTGATGCGTAAACGAATCCGCATACAGCTGCGACGAAAATGATGCAATTTTCGTTGCATCGCCGCCGCATCTGGTTCGGATCGTATTCGTGCTTATGTGAACCGTAGCCAGTTAAAGCCCGGCTATCCACGTCACATTACAAAGTAAAGGACGTCATGTTCTTTGTCAAAGACACAATGGCGGCTGTGTTGTGGTTAGGCGTGTGCAGAAAACCAACTCACATCGGATTCATGCCAAGAAAAAGGCGAGTAAGAAATAGATTCTTACATCGGTGTTTAGGTGATACTGAGAATCTCACTCTCGTGGTCTTAAAACCTTATCCTACTCGCGTTCGCTCGTAGGATAAGGTTTTAAAACCACTCGAGCAAGATTCTCAGCATCACCTAAACACCGATGTAACAATCTATATTTCATGACTTGGAGTTGGACAACGACCAAATCTCCCTAAATTGGAGCTGTATCCTAGGATATCCCAGGAAGCTAAGACTAGTGTGGGGATGCCATCTATGTAAAATGGCAGTCACCTTTTTGGTCTGGATTGATTATGTAAAAGCGGACTTGAAAAGTTCTATTAATTTTTCAAAGGTCATGTTTGATTTTAATAAGGCCGGATATCTTACTCTCTGTGTTCATGTGCGAGTTTCTATGAAGACAAGTAAGGGTACCCAGTGTGTGTTGTCTGACCTGTCTCTCTCTGATCCCGTCTTGTAAGCTAGGTCTAGGTCTAATTGGGTGCAAAGTTTCGTCAATCCACGGCATCTCGCGCTGCAGGATATGCTACGGTATAGAATTCATTTTAAATTGTGCGCGGTACAACGGACATGTTGTCAGCGGTTGATGCTTTTATTTTTCCTAGTTTTCGTGCTATTTTTCAGTTGCGTTGAAGCTTATAAGAAATTAGGCTTGATAGCCCAAAGCTCTTGTCCTGGGAAAACTATGTGTTCGTTCATTCACACACACACACACACACACACACACAAACCGACAAGGCCAAGGTTCTATACAACAATTTATTGACAGAACCGCACGACATGAAACAGCTCAACGTCTTTACGAAAAGACTAACACAAACACACACACCATTACAATGATGAAGATTTTTTTTAGGCGGGTAAAAAGCACATGAACACTGTTTTATACCTGAAACGTTTGCAGTGGAACGCCGCGTATCTTCAAGCGGCACAGATCCTCGTGAGACCCCGCAGACTGCGGGGGGCTCATGAGGATCTGTGCATCTTGATAATCAAGACCGACAAAACACTTCATCCTGACGAGAAAAACTCAGGGACACAGTTTGACTTAAACTTTGGCTGCGAAACACTATAAATCTTAGTTCAAGAGACACAGATCTTCATGAGCCTATGAGGATCTATGCCTCCGTGTGACCCGCACTTACTTCAATATTCACCAAGAGGTAGTGTTAATTCATGCACTCCGCAAAGATCAATGGAGAGTGCTCTTAGATAATGGCGCACATTGGTGCCAGATTCATGTGGCACCTGTGTGATTAAAGTCTGGGCCAATCGGGCACTAGGCTTGAGGCATCACAGTGTATCTATCGACCGCAGTTGGCGAAGGAATTGAAAAGGGTTAACTCATTCGAGACGTGCCGCCTCAGACATAAGCCGCGTATCCAGAGGCGGCGCGTATCGAATGGGTTAAGTTATACATAATTGCTTAACGTCCCGACACAGGGTGAGGGAATAAAAAATCTGGTAAGAGTTTCATGCCCCCGACTCGGAGCGCCAATATTAATATCCCATTTATTGCTCCGAGTCAAGGGCACGGAACTCTTACAACACCTTAGATACCCGACAGCAACAAGACTCAGGAACTGAAGAAAATAATGCAAGTTACAAATACACAATAGAAACAGAAAGGCAACACATGTTGTGATTTTATGATACACCCTTACTGAAGAAGCAACAACAGCAAAATGAAAACAATTGCCGATTCATTGTGAACACTGGGGGAAAAACAAAGTTTTCCAATTCCATCTGCAAGAGGCAGTAAATAGATCATCTGCAGGGGCTCATGAGAATCTAGGCCTCTTGCTGGCAGACACCGGTCCTTCCTATAGCCTCAGACTGAGACAGCCGTTCGGGTAAAAAAAGTACGGCTGCTGCGTAGATCGTGATCAAAGAGAAAGTGAGAGATTCGTACCCTGCTGATAAACTGATCTGCATGTGCATCGTAACGGGCGGCTTGCGGTAAACTACAATAGAATGACTCACGTTTTCCATGGCAGAATAACCTGAGACAAAAGTAAACGTCTTATTTAAAAAAATCTTCTATACAAAACGTTGTTCAGAATGGATACTAGACGAGATTCAGAACTGCGGGCAACTGGGTTAAAAAGAAAAAGGTGGGAGGGGGGGGGGGAGGTGCGTGTGTGGGGGGGGGGAGTGGGGGTGGGGGGTGGGGTGGAGGGGTAGGGGGTGGGGAGTGGGTTGGGGGAAGGGACCAAATTAAAGTGGCACTTTGCATGCACTATCAAGGCGAATCCGTCTCCCGTTGCAAAGGAACCGTGTCTTAACTCACTCGAGACGAGTAGCATCCTGAAACGCGGCATAAAGCCGGGTATCCGGATGTAGCCCGTCTCGAATGAGTAATGTGTTGGTTAGTTGTACACCGCTTAACGTCCTGACAGCAACAAGAATTGCTCAGGACGTGCCTGCGCTGCTTGTGTAACGTGTAAACAAAAAAAAATTAACCCATTCAGCCCTGACGCACTACAGCAGGAGATGGGTCGACCATGAAATTCAAGGGTAGTGCCAGATTAGCTAATCTGGCATTGCCCGTGAATTATCATGGTCGATCCATCTCCTGCAACTGGTGTATAGTCATTAGATGACGCCTCCAAAATTTGGTAAATGAGTTAAATGTATGTTGCCAGCATGTCTAATATATATGCTAAATGAACCTAAGACATGCTAGTATGCTGCGCCTTCATGCTAATTCATCGTACCCTTGTTTACAACAATAACAAAAAAAAAAGTGTAGACAATCATTACAAATATGAAATATGTACAGGGAAATGATACATTAAAAAAAACACATAACTTATCATCGGTTAGGTGCAGCAGACATCCAACATCAAGAGCTACAGGCAGCGCAGACACTAGGGTGACATTTTTTTTTAAAAACAAGGAAAATAAAGGTGAATGGACCAAGGGTAGACAGAAACATGTGCCTCAGAAAAAGAAAAAAAAACACCCATGGAGCTGACCAGGGTGACCCTGGGAACTAAAGGGAGGGAGTGTTAAGATCGAAGTAAAGGCAGTGAAGACAATGTTTGTGACACATGAGATGTTCATTGCAATACCATGGAAGTCTTGACTTTTCCCAAAGCTGGCTTACAGGGCTGACTGCTGCTCAGTTGAATTCATATTATTACCACTGATAGTAAGCAAGAGGATCCACAATAACATTACGTATAGGCACAACAAACGTTTTGTTCGAGACAGAATAACTGACAAAAATGTATTTTTAAAAACTCTCATCATTAACCCATTTAACCCCACGGCCGCTTTTGGAAGTGTCACCAAACGACTGTGAACCAGTTACAGGAGATGGATCAACCATGATAAGTCAAGGGTAGTGCCAGATTAGCTTGGCGCCATCAGGCACCAAGCTAATCTGCAACTACCCTTGAATTATCATGGTCGGTCCATCTCCTGTAAGGCATCGGGGCTAAATGGGTTAAAAAATATCACACACACACACACACATCCAGCTATTAAACAGTAAGCGATATATCCACATGACGAGAATCTATGTCTCCATTTGAGTGTTCCTATGAGGGCGTGCACAAAGAGAAATAAGTATACTGACGAACAAAAGAAATGCGACACTTTTGGAATCATCGGCACACTAAAGTGTTTCCGATGATTAAAAAAATGTCGCATTTCTTTTGCTCGTCAATATACAATAGAATCTGTTTTAAACAACCAACCTTTTGCAAGAAAAGAGGTCTCGGTCTTAAATGACAAAGAACTCTTGATGGGCAGAAAGTGTCACCTGTCATTAAAAACCATTATTCAGGTGGCTGTTGCCACCAAACTGGTGGTCTTTAATGACAGGTGATCGCTCATGCTGGGGGTCACTCAAAGCAGGTTCTGCTGTACTCTGAAGTAAAGTGAGAAACACACAAGCAAAACTAGTGCATTCAACTGCAACAACAAACACACTACTTATCCACATTTGGCAAGTTGGGGGAAAGAGCGAAACTAGTCTCGCGAAAACGTACAAAACAAGAAAAGCAAAGCCTTTATGGCTCACATCTATGACCGATGCACATGTCTGACCTTTGTGAAAATAAGTATAAAAGGGCTGGCTTCGGCAGCAGCCAGATCCATGTTTTCTCAAAATGTAAGCATTTCTCACACATCTGTCAAACCCCCATGACCCTTAACCTTTGTGATGAGTCGACTAAATTAGTATGCATAGAAATGTCTTGCCATCAGCAAACTTCACACAAACATTTGACTGAAAAGTTTGCAAAAACTTTGATAAAAACCACAATTCTAACATAAAATGGCATTTCACACATCTACCTACCTCTTGTGACCCTCGACCTTTTTGAGGGGTATACCAAATTAGTATACATAGATAGGTCTTACCTTCAGGTACCTCCATACTAAGTTTGGGTTTGAAGTTGAAAATAGTTTTTAAGATTTGTTATTTATTTATTTTTTTTAAATTCATTTTATTTTTTTATTTATTTTTAATTTATTTTATTTATTTATTTATTTTATTTATTTTTTTAATTTTATTTATTTATTTGTTTGTTTTTTTGTTTTGTTGTTGTTGTTGTTGTTTGTTTTTTTTTTTGGGGGGGCGGGGCAGGTGGGGGGGGAGGGGGGGGGGGGGAAGGGCGATGTCAAAATATGGCTTTTTGAAAACTATTTTTGGATCATCCCATGACCCTTGACCTTTAAGATAGGTCAACTAAATTTGTATGCATATGAAGGTTTTATCATCAGCTACCTTTGAGCCAAACTTAAGAGAAAACTTTAAAAGAAATGTTGATTAAAAAATATAATTCAATAAAAGATTGGCATTTTACACACATTTGCCGACCTCTTGTGACCCCTGAGCTTTCCGAGGGGTCATCCAAATTAGTATGCATAGATAGGCCTTACCATCAGGTATCTTTGTACCAAGTTTGGGTTTGAAGTTGTGAATAGTATTTGAGAAAAAAAACACCATCTTTTGTCAAAATATGGCTATTTTTCACCTATTTCCTGATCTCTTGTGACCCTTGACATTTCTGAGGGATCAACCAAATTAGTATGCATAGGAAGGTCTTAGCATCAGGTATCTTTGTACCAGGTTTCGGCTTGATGTTGTGAATAGTATATGAGAATAAATCAATTTTGTCAAAATAGGCTATTTTTTACCTATTTCCTCATCCCGTGGCCTTGACCTTTGAGAGAGGTCACTCAAATTGATATGTTTAGAAAGGTCTTGCCACAAAGTATCTTTGGGCCAAGTTTGAAGACAGTGGCTTGAATAGTCTCCGAGAAAATGCCAACATTAAAGTTTACCACAGACGCCGGCAGATGGACAGACACCACTGGCCCAGAACATAATCACTTTCGCTTCGCACGTGAGCCAACCAGATAAAAACAAATAAAACTGGCTTTAAAAAAAAATGTGATGTCCAAATTTATCAACAAAACAGCGTTATAGTACGCACAGGTGGGAAATTGTAAAAAAAACAGAGAGAAAGAAACGAGAAACAAAAACGTAATAACTCATTCGAGATGTGCTACATACAAATATGCGGTGTTTTGCCGCATATCGTAAGTGGCATGTCTTGAATAAGTTAAATATGGTTTTAATAGCGTTTCATAAGATCGCGTTTCTGTATTTCCAACATTTTAACACATTTAAAGCCAACACCACATTTATCAAATTTTGGTGGAGTCGCCCAACAACTGTGTACAGTTGCAGGAGATGGACCAGTCATGATAATTCAAGGGTTGTGCCAGATTAGTTTGGTGCCTGCTGGTGCCAAGTTAATCTGGCACTACCCATTAATTATCATGTTTGATTAATCTCCTGCTGTACTGAGTTGGAGCTAAATGGGTTAAACTTCCTTCAACGGAACAGTGCTGTTCTTTTCTTTTACCACTGAACAAATCAAGATCACACCTTTTGGGAGGAATGAAGGGTCAAGTTAGGGTGAGGCTGTGGGGAGGGTGGCGGTGGAGGTGGTATTGGCAACAAACATCATAAATAAATATGTGAGTGATCAGTCCCTGTACTCAAGCAACCTTCACATAACCATCACGTGTTCAGCTTCAACAACAAACCAGTCCAAGGAATCCAAAAGAAGAAAACAAATATCACAAGGCATTTGAAAATAAATTAGTACACCTTGAAAATTATAGAAGGTCGACAAATAGTTACCAAACTTTAACCCTTTGGGTGTCGGTAGCGGTTTTAGTCGCGATGATTCCTGCAGGAATCATCGCGACTAAAACCGCTACCAACACCCAAAGGGTTCAAGTTTTGTGATATTTTCAGAGGTACACGCATTTGAAATTTGCCTGAGTAGCTAGGAGTTTTTCTGTTGTTGGTAATTCAACATGTACAAATTAATGTTGAAACTGTAGAACCAGTGTTTGCTATTAGTGATCTTCTTGCCAATATTTTATTTGTTGGACGCTTGCCAAGCACCAAGCATCATCATCAATAGCAGCCAAGGAGTTAAAAAGTAACAAAACTTCTGACAAAAAAAACCGTGAACATATTTTTTTTCAGAAGTTACATTACTTTTATACCCATTTAGCCCCAAATCCCAACAGCAGGAGGTGGATCGATCATGATAATTCAAGCGTAGTGCCAGATTAGCTTGGTACCTGATGGCGCCAAGCTAATCTGGCACTACCCTTGAATTACCATGGTCAATCCACCTCCTGCAACTTATACAGTCGTAAAATGACAGCCTCAGAATTTCTGAATTGCAGCCTTGTGGCTAAAGGGGTTAAACCTTTGACGACTACTGATGATCTTGATTGATGGAAAAGATGCGTAGTTATGCCTCTTTTCCACTGAGGGCCATCGCCACAAGCAGACAAGGAGTTAATTACAACAAAACAAGATGGGATGAACTATAGCCCACAAAGTCCCTTTTATGTGAGCTGTCCTCACTGTCAATGGTCTCTACCTTTTGTCTTTGACCTGATTTTGACGTTGAATTATCTCCTATTAAAAAAGTCTCGCAGATCTGCCAACGTGTCAGTGAGTTCCATAAGGGGCGCAAGACATACGCGTCATTGATTTGTCAAACGTTATTTGTCATGACGTAAGTTTGAGTTTTTACGTAATTTTATATTTTAAGTGATATGAGTTTCGCTTTCGCTTCATAGGTTTGAGAAAATGGTGACAAAACTAGAACTTTACGGTACAATTTCTGTCCTGCTATAATTTGTGTGAAAGCAGGTCGACTTTACCAAGCTACATGATATATTAAGTACACGGGTCACCTGCATGCTCTTCCGAAAGTGCATCGATGTGTGTGTCCGTGTTATTGCGTACGTGCACTCCAAACATCTCCAAGAGGCATACATCCTCATGCGCATAAGGATCTATTCCTCCTGGAGATGCGCGCATGTTTGTGTGAGGGAGAGAGCCGCACGCGTGAGAGAGATTGACATCATATTTAGAGTATTATGTCAGTGTCTGCATGGTGACAGAGTTGCCTCTTTTACGTCACCGCCACTGTCTGACTTTCTCTAGAAGTTTTTTACTGTTTTAATTTTTTTCTGAAAAGAATTATTTTTTACTAAAGAAGTTGAAAGGATACAAAGCTGGCTAACAAACTCATCCAATGTCTTTCTCCAAACTAGCTATATGCAAAAGTTCAAATAAATATATATGACAAAAATTATGGAATCTAATCTGGATCAACCGACTTCCTATAAACGGTTGTTTATGTCTTCAATGAGACATTCAATTACAATATGCTCAGAGGCTCTCTTAGCCACCCACTTAAGTATTTCACCAAGTTTCAAGCTCGCGTGTACAAACATTTTGGAGATTCTCTTGTTTAAATACATACGCACACTCATACATACGCACATACAGCGCTTCGTGCCAAATGTACATTCAGCAGCGGGGTTAGCTTAACTAGACATGACGTAATTTTTATCTTGTTACTTCAATTGTTACAGGTTTAGCCTGCCCGCCTTTTGACATCATGGACATGCTATTAAATTCGCCCCACCGCGACCCGTCCTAAAAAGTCCCTTCTATAAATAGAAGGGACTTAAAAAAGAGCACCACCATAATTTGCATGCTGGTCTGCCATTTTGAACTTTACAACCTCCGGAGATAAAGTCCAAACTCTCAGACCACCTCACAATTTGCCAACAGAACTACAAGTCAACGAATATATATATAAATGGCGTGTAAATGATTACTATTTATATCATTAACCCTTTGCCCGTCAGCAGTTGGTTTTGTCACAGTGATTCCTGCAGGAACGTAGGAATCATCGCGCAAAAAAAGATTCCACCGACAGCCAAAGTGTTAACTTTTTATGCCAATAGCGTGTTGAAGCTTACAACAAAAATGATACACAATAAACAGATGTATAAACACAGGGTGTATAAGGAGGGTTAACGGGCAACAAATGTCAAAATATCACTATTCAAATGTGTACACAAAACAAGCACACACAAAAAAACAATCCATTCAAAGTTTCAAACAAGTAGTGAAGTGCACAAAAGCACTCCATGGAATACGCACAACGTACAATCAACCCATATCATACTGGGGCTAAAAGCTTCAAATTTGTACACTGCCATAGGCACACTACATTATAGTACTTACAGATAAGTATATAGACCAATGTCTTTAGTTCAAGGGTGGCGCCAGAATAGCTTGGTGCCTAGAGGCGCCAAGCTATTCTGGCACCACCCTTGAACTATTTTAGTCAAACTTATTTCACACACTGGTGTATTCTGAATGATAAAAGGGCTAAACATAAACTTGTTTTCTCTATTTACTTAAACTGTTCACCGCCAGTGGACACGCACAGAACTGCCCTGTTTAACCCATTACATCCTCAGGCAGATTCTTTAAACATTTGCTTATTGTCCTATGAAGGCTTCATTACACAGTAGGAGAGAAATCAACCGTGTTAGCTCAAGGGTGGTGCCAGAATAGCTTGGCACCTCAGGCGCCAAGCTATTCTGGCACCACCCTTGAACTATCATGGTCAAATTAATTCCAAGCAATGGGTGTATCAGAATGAAAAGGGTTAAACAATGACAGCAAATTTATTTTTGTGAAATGCAAGACTGTCATCATATTACAATGAAAAACTTGCCTTTCGTAAAACTGGACTTGCTGTCTTGTGCCTTTCATAGGGCAGAATGCACGACATTGTAATCACCCTGCATGAGGAACACACACATTAACAGGGCTAGCAAGGGGCTCTGATCTCCATGAGCCCTCACGCCCATAGTGGCCCATGAGGGTCTATGCCGTTCGCAGTTTTGTATGTGGTCGTTATTGTGTACTGGCAATAAAAGGTTAAATAAAAAGAAATACAAGAACTAATGCAATGTAACAACAAAATGTTAGTTTTCATCTATTCACTATTCAGTTACCCCCTTAACCCACTTAGCTCCAGTGCCCTACAGAAGGAGACGGATTGACCATGATAATTCAAGGGGAGTGCCAGATTAGCTTGGCGCCTTCAGGCGCCAAGCTAATCTGGCACTACCCTTGAATTATCATAGTCAATCCATCTCCTGCAACTGGTACACAGTCGTTAAGCGACACTTCCAAAATTGGAAATGCGGCCTTGGGGGAAAATGGGTTAATTGCTACTGCCGCTTAGTGAAAAAAACATATAGCTACCTTTCTTTTCCACTGAGCGGTATCCTCAGAAGCAGCCAAGGGGTTAAATGGTACGCTTCAGTTCTAGGGATGGATCCACTATTACAAAGCTCATGCGCAATGCCTGATAAGGTAGGCACAACACATACAACTTCAACATTGAGCTTGGCAGAAAATTGGTCAAACCACTGACAGTCAGCCATACAATGTACAGCATATAAAATTACTGGTGAAACGATTAAACTCAATGCAAAATAAAAGCCACGGCAACACACATTTAACCCGTGCACACTGGGATCTCTACTTAAACCCTTTGTGCATGCAGCCACCGGTACTGTTCACAAGAGGGTTAACCACTTCACTGCCAGTGGACGCAAAAACTGTGTCCTTGAAAGCATGGCAAAATCAACACTAACTCCGTCCCATCCATCCAAAGAGCAGGGATATGAATATGTTCGCAAGAGGCAAAGAAACTCATGAGCCCCCACAACTGAGGGGGCTCATGAGGTTCTTTGCCTCTTGCTTTTGGGTGGTGTCACAATTTTCCATTAGCAAAGGGGTTAGCGAGTATGTCTAGGAGGAAACAAAATTCTAGGACTAGTTCTAGACAAGGCTTAAAAGCAATTTACATACCCGGTAGAATACAGTGAGACAGAACCGCGCACTGACTAGCTCAACTAAAAAAGACAAGTTACAGTATCTGACACAAAACACCAGCATGAAGTATATAATCAAGAAACAAAGAAAATCAGTCTCCAGATAGGTATAGCATATGAACACATACGGCACACCAGTTGCACTTTGACAAACTATAAAAAATACAGATGTTCTTGCACTCTGCCACCGACTTCACCTAAGTAACTTCCCTAAATCAGGTGGTATTTTTTCCTGAGGTAAAAAAAGATTGAAATTTAGAAATTCAACTTTAAAACAAGAGGTGTGATGGTCTGCGATTCTGGTGTCAGTTGCATGAGTGAGCTCAGTCCTGTGCCAGCCACTAAGCAAGGTGCTCCACGGAGGACCTTGCTTAGTGGCTGGCACAGGTCTAAGCCCCCGGTGCTGACGACCCACAGTGCAGACCGACACACACATGTACACGATTAAATAGCTTTCATTCACACCATGCGCACAGCGAACAGGCACAGTGCTAATACAATTACAACACCAATTCTACTTCTTCCCAGACAAACCAACTATTTCCATCAATCAGAATCATATAAAAAAACTGTGACTCTTTCAATGCAAACAGCAGAGCAGAAGCCCGGACAAACATGTAATATGTCAAATGGTTTGTCTAGGCTCTTATCCACTGTTTCATTCAAACACGTGCACTTTAAGCCTATTTTTGATTTGTAAACGCCTATCTACACTACTGTAAACACATTGAATACAGGTAGTTTTACTATAGTACATCTGTTTCAATAACATTAACAAGAGGAAAAAACTGATATCATACAGTGAAAACAACATGTAAATATTGATTATGAGGTACGAATACAAAATCACACTTCACGGAACACTTTCACGGATAACAATTAATATGCACAATTTTTTTTTTCTCACAGAGGGAATAAAGAGGGGAGGTTACATTGCATTACAAAAAAAAAGTTATGAGTACATCTTCAACTTTTCTGTAAATCACCATGAATGCGCCTGAACACAGGTGTGTTAGTCCCCTTGTGCATGCAGCCACTGCGACTGCTTACAGTATACACTGCAACCTGTGTTAAGCAACCATCTTTCTTGCAAGAAAAAGGTCTTAAAAGCCAGATGCTCTCTTGCCGGTCAAAACGGTGTCACCTGTCATTAAAGACCATCATTCAAGTGGCTGTAGCCACCTGAATGATGGTCTTTAATGACAGGTGATGTCTCATAAGGGTGGTCACTCAAGACAGGTTCTGCTGCAGTACACCGGAGGCTGCGCGCATAAGGGAGTTAATGTACACGTGTGCAAACACCGAGGCAGGAGTCAAGATGCATTATCCCAAACAAAACAATCAACAAAGGTTGCCATCAAAAAACACTTGGAACCATTCCAATAAAAAAGATACAATGGAAACATGAAAAATATAACATATTGCACTGGCACTAAAGCATGATAATACAAAACTTCTCTAAACTGTAAATAACGTGTGTATACTTAAATGGACAGCTCAAGCCATTTAAACGTGTGATAGGGTTTCATACTGAAGCCAATAACTGAATTAAGGGTACACATATTATGCTATATTATCTGGCAAATATTATTCTCCGTATTAAAGCAAACTAAGGCAGCATGGAAAATCCTACGTTACCATCATTGCGAAAACACTGAAAAAAGTACTATGCCTCAAAAGCCATTTATTAAACTTGTGCACTTGCACTGAAAAAATAAACCAACTGCATGTTCTCTGCAGCTAGGCCTACAGGGTATACAGTAAAACCTGTTTCAAGCAGCC
Source organism: Semisulcospira habei (assembly GCA_036245525.1). NCBI lineage: Eukaryota > Metazoa > Mollusca > Gastropoda > Semisulcospiridae > Semisulcospira > Semisulcospira habei. The sequence continues at coordinate 127,617,479 of BTPG01000007.1, read as the reverse complement.
GCCTCTTTTTGCAAGAAATTTTTTTCTTAAAAGACATGTTCTGTCTGAAGAAAAATCTTGAACTGCAAAACATGTCACCTGTCATTAAAGACCATCAATTAGGTAGCTAACACAACCTAAATGATGGTCTTTATAATGACAGGTGACACCTAAATGGTGGTCTTTAATGGCAGGTGAACTCTAATAAGGGAGGTTGCTCCAAACGGTTTCTATTGTAGATCAATGATGATAGTTCAAGAGTGGAGCCAGAAAAGCTATTCTGGCACCTCTCTTGGCGAAAACTATCATCATTGATCAGCGTTTTCTGAAATGTAATTCAGACCTCAGGGGACAACTCCAAACATTGAGGAAGTCTGTCTCAGGGCTGAGCGAGTTGAAAACAATGTGAAAACATACAACTGGCCAGCAAAAACTAACATTCAACAAACCTGAGCATAGTGATAAAGAATTTAGCAACAAAGCAACTAAATCCACCAAATATACAGAATTTCCATATGACTGGAGCAAAAAAGCTAAGCCAGTAAGATGACTAAATTAGTACAAAATAGGCAGTACCCATCAAGATTGTCTGGAATTGACTTGCCCCTGCCTGGAAAACCATGGTGTAGCTAGCCCCCAAGTGCATACAGCCACTGGTACCTTTCTCAGTAGCACACAGCAGCTGCAGCACATGGACGCTAAACCACATCAAGCCAGTCCGAGATAGCTAGTTCGATGCCGATGTCTTGCTATTCATGTAGTAGTTTTCTGTGAACTCAGCATGTGAAGATAAGAATGGTTTATGCTCAACATTTGGTTACCGGGTAGCTTATATACTGACTATTGTACACTTCATGCAAAGTATTACAGAGGTGCATAGGTATGCCATTGACTTCTTCCTGATGCAGGTCTTAAAACTTAGAATCTGTGTCTTGAGAGTGAATGCGGTGTACCATGTGAGCGTGCATGTTGGGTTTAATCCATGGCGCTTTGAGCCAATTTATAGTACTGGGTAAAGCGCCCACATAATAACTGGTATTTTTTTTTATGCATAAGCTAGCCGGATTTACGTCGCATCACATGGGCATTGCATGCCCAGAGAAAAATGAAATCTGATTCGGAAAGCCTTGGCAAATAACACAGTGTGACAAAGCAGTGAATAGCAGCCATCACAGGTGAAGCTTCAAAATTGCCCACCTTGTTATCAACAGACCCTCGTTGGACCAGCCTATACCACTGTTTACCGAGCACGAGTTGTCAGTGCCAGACACACTGGGTGATGCAGTGCCTTTCAGTTTCATTGTTCAGATTCACAACTTTATCAGGAACACCTGGCCATTCAAACGCTGACTTTAACCCAACCAACCCCGCAGCTGCTTTCACAAACTGTGGAGCTGTCGCCCTTTGACTATATATTAGTTACGGGTGAAGGATCCACCATGATAATTCAAGGTTAGAGCCAGATCAGCTTGGCACCGTCAGGTGCCAAGCTAATCTGGTTCTACCCTTGAATTATCATGGTCAATCCATTTCCTGATGTAGAGCGTCAGGGCTCAAAGAAAGTAATATATGCTGGTCTTTGAATTTGCTGCTGAAACTGTAAGGTCCAAAATCACAGACCAAAACACAATGCTTACTGGAGCAGCCAATGGTACCCATCTGAAGGAAGCAAAACTCCTCATGGGAACCTTTTGACTGTCAGTAGCTGACTATTGTTGCTACAATTCCTGCATGATAAAAAGCGCAGGTTGCAGGGATCATGAGGATCAATGTGAGGCTGCCTTCTGTTGCCCCATTAACTGCTGCTTGCATGCAGCGACTGACAATATAAATAGTATCAGTGGCTGCATGCACAAGGGGGTTAATTTACATGTACCACTACTCAGGGTTCTTGGGAGGTCACCCAGCATTCATACAACCAATATTGGTCTAACCCTTTGGTTCTCGGTAGCACTTTTTGTTGAGATGATTCCTGCAGGAATCATCATGACAAAAGTTGTTACCAACAGCCAAAGGGTTAACAAAGCTGTTCCTTCATACTTTACACCGTCATTCCTTTGTGCGTGCCTTCTTTGGGCTTTTGTCTGAGCGGTGGTTCTGCTTCAAACACTCATCACGCTTCAGTGGTTTCAGCACCTCGTGGATGCGCCTGCAGTGTTTGTTGAGGCTCTCCAGGTGTTTGAACTCATGGCCGCATTGCGTACACTCAAACATCTTGATGTGGGAGTGTGTGATCATGTGTCGGTTGAGCGAGTCGCTGCGGGAGAAGCCCTTCCCACATTGCACACACACATGGGGGCGCTCCCCTGTGTGCACGCGGCGATGGTTGTTGTAATTCCCGATGTCGGAGAACTCCTTACCACAATCTCCGCAGCTGTACGGCCTGAAGCCAAAGTGGATGCGCTGGTGGCGGTGGTAGCCGCCACTCCAGGAGAAAGACTTCTGGCAGATTTCACAGGTGTATGGTTTGATTCCATTGTGGAATCGCATGTGAGACTCATAGTTTGTGCTCAGCGCAAATCGCTTGTTACACTGCTCACATTTAAAGGGCTTGTCACCGTGCTGCTTAAGGTGGCGAATCATATTTGAGTTTATGATGAAGCCCTTCCCACACACAGGACACACAAATGGTTTGGCTTGCTTGGAGCTGTCTTTGTCCCCGGCATTGCCACCTTGCTTCTTCTTCTTCTTCTTTTTTGGTGGACTTTTGACTTCCTCGCTCTCCAGGCTTGCAGGTGAGGGCACTTTAGTACTGGGCCCACTGTCTGCACAATCGGACAAGCACGAGGCACAGTCCTGAGAGAGTTCCAGCCCACGCTCCCCAAACAGCGGCAGATTGGCAAAGAGACATTCAGACGAACTTGGAGATAGCTCCTTGCACAAGTCACTGGTCTGATGGCAAGAGGAGTCCGAGTCATCATCTAGCAGAGACTTTTCTGTCTTTATGTCCAGCATCAAGCCAAGACTAAGACTGTCAGACTCAGGGAACACCTGGTCAGAACATGGGAAATCCATGGCGAAAACAGAGATTGTCAGTCCAAAATCTTCACTGGCTCGGGCACGATCAGTTTTTCATGAGTCTGAAAAGAAGTAAAAAATACTGATGAAGAAACCCATTAACCCCTTTCCAGCTGAGAAAAATTAAACACCATCCAAAGGCAAGAGACATAGATCCTCATGAGCCTCCCGCAGCTGCGGGGGCTCACGAGGATCTATGCCTCTTGCTGGAACCCTTTTGTGTCTGTGTTCCTTGGACTGTTTGGTCACTTTGGCGTCGAGTTAACAGTGATTTTAGAAACATAATTTGCATCCACTGGCAATGAAGGGGTTAACCCTTTGCTGCTGGTAGCACTTTTTCTGCTTTTTGTTCAGGTGATTCCTGCAAGAATCACCCTGACAAAAAGCTCAACTGACAGCCAAAGGGTTAAGCCCTCTGTGCCTACACTACAGCCACTGGTACACACACTGTACACACAAAGTGAAAGAGGTTAATAAACACAGTTTTCTGCTTGTTTCACTATATACAACTTGTCTGAAAGAGAACCCACAGTGGTTAACCCATTTCGCCCTCATGCAATATAACAGGAGATGGATCAACCATGATAATTCAAGGGTAGTGCCAGATTAGCTTGGTGCCATTAGGGTCCAAGCTAATCTGGCAGTACCTCTGAATTACCATGGTTAATCTATCAGATATAGATTTGTCTAAAGATATCCACCAAACACCCATTGATGTATTGTTCAGGGATCACACTGGCATTTTCAGTTGTGCAGCGTGTACTCATAGGGTCAATAAAACAGTAAAATGCACATGATATGAGAAAAACAATGCGTGAACTGAACTTTACCTAAAACTGAAAGGGCTACATGAACTTTTTGTAACCAGACTTGTTAGCTACGCCTCTACTAGCCTGGCTGGCTTGTGTATCAGATGGTCAGAATCTGCGGACTGCCCATCTAACGTGCAAGTGCCAGTCTAGTTTTTTAGCTACTTTTTAGTCCATATCCCTGGTACTACTGTACTAAAACACTGAGCCAAATTATCTCCCCTGCTACAATACCATAACATAGGATACCAAAGGTGAAAAGTTCACCACACTCCCTTGTTAAAAATGATCAGCATAAAATTGACGTTTGATTAATGCATTATAACCATTTTTGATCACTTCTAGACCATTTACCTTACCTTTGGCCCAATATTTTTAACAATCAATCACACAGATAGAGGGTCATCCTAAAGCTGTACCTGCATGTATGCAGACTCATCACAAAAATGTGTAAGTGTTCCAAAATATGCATAATTAGCGCCAACAAAAATTGTTGACTGCTGTTCCAGTCTGCGTTATCAATTTACCACCATTTCTCTCAATATCAGTAAGTCAGATGTAAGATCAAGCATCCACAGGTGTGCTATATATTATCATATTTGACCCTGATGCCTTAGAACTTCAGAATCATACCCACCCCCCCCCCCCCCACCCCTCTCTCTCTCACCCCCACCCCTCAAACTACAGGGCTCTTCTTCTAGCCTATAGAACTATAGCTACAGCAGTGTGTATTGTCTGAGTCAATAAATACACAAAGTTACACAAACAGCCATTGCATTCCTACACAGCGCAACAGCGACATGTCAATTAGCGTAGGAATGCTGCAGCACTGCCTGGTGCGCTCATAAAAATAATAACTAAATAACACAACAGGGCCTACAATCATCTGTATTCAAGAACATTTTTCACCCATTTTTAAGCTGGAATGTCTGTTGCAATACCATTTACTCCCTCTATCATTCTCTCCCCAGTGCTTACAGTCTGTGAGTCTTGTTTGCTTTCTAAGATTATAGTGTTGCTAGATGAAGTCTTCATTTCATTAATTGATCCATTTTGAGCAAAAGCAGAAGACCGTCCGTATGCAAATATGGTCAGCATTCTGTCAAAAAACGACGTCAATTAATGACAGTTTAGTGTGATAATAAAACGCAGGGTTGCAACTGCTTACCATAGGTCCATTTTGGTGTAAAATCCAAGCGTACCGGACTCAGGAAAGATTTTTCTTTCCTGACGCTTTTCCCTTGGATCGAAGCCCATTCACCGGAAATTTAGCAAAACATAGTGTCCTTGACCATGACCTTGGGAAGGTTTGTCTCTGGGGCCTAGTAAAGGTTGCACCCCAATATGATGTTTCCTTTCTAAACATTTTATTTTTAACATAGAAAAGAAATGTAATGTCTAAAAATACAGGAAACAAAGAAGACACAATACAGTGTTAATAGGCTATTGTTATGCGCAAAATGTCAACAGGTTCTTACTTTTTCAGTCAAACCTTTCGCCAAAACTAATCCATGATTAGATCAGATGCAAAGTGTTCACAAAGGGAGGCAACTAACACATAATGATGGCTGAAATTCGTCAAGTAGAAGACTACTGTGTTGCCAGTCTATTGTGAACCAAATCAAATAAAAGCAAAGATGGAAGACCTGTACAGCGTACTTGGCTGTGGTCACCAGGCATCTGATGAAGAACTACGACAGGCGTACATAAAGTTGGCTCGTCAGCACCACCCGGACAAAAGCCAAGTCAGTGACGGAGCGAAATTCGTTCAACTCTTAAAAGCATGGGAGATCTTGGGCGACTTGGAGCAGAGAAAAGAGTACGATATTCGATGGAGGGAGTACTGTCTAGTCCAGGAATTGCCAATTCAAGAAGACGTAGACCTGTCAGACTTTTACTTTGATGAAGACAGTCGAGTTTACGTGTATCCTTGCAGGTGTGGATGCGAATTTTCTTTGACAGAAGCCGACACAAAGTACCATTATGACATCGTGTGTTGTGGGACATGCTCACTGACAATCCGTGTGTTGTACAAAAACTTGCCCGATGACACAGAGTGTGAAAAAAAGGACATGATATAACCGGTAATAAAATAATCCAACAAATTCAGACTCATATAAATTGAACATTAGAGTGTGTATATCAAAGTGACTATCAGCTTCTGAACTTGTTCTTGATTAGGTGTGTCGCAGGACCACTACTGGCTTCATCGTGAGAGTGAGTCTTCTTCTTCTTCTCGAACGCCGTCACACTTGGAGTTTGGCTCTCAAAATGAAATCTGTGGTCTTCTGTAGTGCCTCCACAGGCCCGTACAGTTTCATGTGAGAGTGAGTGAGAACAGTATTTAGAAGCACAGTTGGCACTGTGCTTCGAAGTCGTCCACTGTAAATACTGTTACTGTCGCTTGGTCTAGGTAGTTCCAGTCAACGACCGTGGGGACGAAAAATGAATTTCTGAATATTTTTTAGTGTACTGTGGGCACCTTGAAGCACTGATTATTGTTTGTCATACGCTTCTCAATAATGCTTCAAATGTTAGAACATTGTTTAGGACACTAGCAGTTTAGCTTTGAGTTTTGGGCAGAGATGTAGATGTGGCAATGGTATTTTGACATTAACCCATTCAGTGCGGAGAAAATCTGAATGCCAGCCAACTGCAAGAGGCATGATAGATCCTCATGATCCCCTGCAGTTGCAGGGCCTCATGAGGATTTATGCCTCTTGCTGACACCACTCTGAACCCACGTTCCTGGGACATCTAGTATTTTTGGGTCTTGAATTAACGAAGATTGCAGAAACAGTCTGCATCGGCTAAAAATCCATGTTCTTGAGGACCAGTGTTATATAGTTTAGTACCAGATACCTACTGCACTGACTCAGCGGCAGAATGCCCTTTTTGGCTCATGTGTGATAGCAAAGGTCAGTCTATGTAATGGGCCAGTGATCGGCTATCGGCCATCTCCCGTCCGCCGTTATCCATGGTGTAAACTTTAATGTTGGAATTTTCTTGTAGACTATTCAAGCCACAGTATTCAAACTTGGCCCAAGGATACTTCTGGCAAGACCTTTCCAAACATACCAATTAGAGTGTCCTCTCTCAAAGGTCAAGGTCACAGGGGATCAGGAAATATTTTCTAAAGATATCTATTTTGTCCAATTTTTTTTTTTTCAAGTACTGTTCACAACTTCAAACCCAAGCTTTGTACAAAGATACCTAATGGTAAGACCTTCTTATGCATACTGATTTGGATGAACAATCGTAAAGGTCAAGGGTCACAAGAGACCAGGAAATAGGTCAAACATAGCTTTTTTACAATTTATTTACACTAGCTGCCAGTACAAAAACACACTCTTGACTTCTCTTGCCTATCTCTGACTTGCTTCATCTGTATGCTCCATCTCACACCCTCTGCTCTTTTTCTGACACACTTAAATTTAATCTTCCCAGTTTTAAGTATAAAACATGTAGTGGTCGCGCCTTCTCCCATCTTGGTCCCACCACTTGGAACAGCCTACCGGCCCCTGTCCGTAACTGTCAAACACTCCCCTCCTTCAAATCACTTCTCAAAACTGACCTCTTCAACACTACCATTGACTAGTCCATATTCCCCAACCTTTGTACGTATAGCCATCACCACTCTCATGTGTGTGTGTGTGGTAGTGTATGTGACTGTCTCTCTCTCTCTCTCTCTCTCTCTCTCTCTCTCTCTCTCTCTCTCTCTCTCTCTCTCTCTCAATCTTGTACCTCTGTGTGCGTGTGTGTGTTAGCTCTTACCTTTTTTTTGGTATCAGCACTTAGAGCTGTTTTTAGAAAGAATGCTTAACAAATCTTCATTATTAATAATATTATTAATATTATTATTATTAAAAATTGTTTTTTCTCAATAGCATTTGCAATGGCAAACCCAAACTTTGAATGGATATACATGATGGTAAGACCTTACTGTGCATACTAATTTGGATGATCTCTCGGAAAGGTCAAGGTCATGAGATCAGGAAATAGGTCACAAATAGCCATTTTCGATAACAATTGTTTTTTCTTGTTCATTACAACTTAAAAACCCAGACTTGGACCAGAGATACCTGATGGTAAGACCTTCCTATGCATGCTAATTTGGATGACACCTTGGAAGGGACAAGGGTCACAAGAAATCATCAAATGATGAGAAAAATGTCTTATTTTTTGTAGAATTTCAGTTTTTGTCATCATTTTTGCAAAATTTGTCAACCATATTTGGCAGAAATGTAGCTGATGATAGGATCTTTCTATGCATACGAATTTGGTTCACTGCTTGCCAAGGGTGACAGGAGGTTGACGAGTGTGAAAAGTGCATAAATTTTGAGAAAATGTGGATTTCGCAGGTGCAAACATCAGCCCTTTTTACTTATAATCTTATAATGTTAAAACACTTGAAGACATGTTGAAAAGATCAAGGAGTTGGAAAGGTCAAGTTACAAAGGTCAGATCAGTTATGTGGATCAGTCATGTACATGAACCTTAGTGGCTTTGCCATTCTTGCTCACTATATACTCTAGTTTTCTGGAGGTACACAATGCTTTTTGTACTCTACCTAGTACCTGCACTAGTGTACTTTGCTGTCAGAAAAGATATTGCTCTGTTCTTGTGTTTATTGTGGTCTTTTCATAAGGAAACCATGCTAGGTTGTTCCTGACATTTTCTGCTCATGTAAATTTGACAGTACACTAGCAGGTTTTGAATAACATTTCATGGAGATACATACGCTTGCATCTTGTGTGTGTGAGTGTGTGTGTTTAGTGTAATGTTGAAAACCGGCAAAGAAATGAATCGGACATATGTATGTTATATTCATAATCTGTCTTTATGACAGATTATGAATATAACATATATATTTTACTTTAACAAAGGCGTCGCCCAAAGCCAAAAAATGCACTCAATCAGAATAGCTCAATATATATATATATATATATATATATATATATATATATATATATATATATATATATATATATATATATATATATATATATATGTTATTCGGTCTCAAGTTGATACTGTAAAAGGCGATTAAAAACGGAAAGCTGTGTGAAACACAGCGGGGGAAAATGTGGAACGTATAAATGGTATAGGGGACAGCACCATTGTTTTATTGAAAGGTATGTTCACGTGGGTGATCTCTCTTGATGTGTTGCGTTAGAAACTACTCGATAAACCTCCCACAGTAATTTCCCTTTGGCAAAGGAGACGCGCAATGGCGTTCGACACGAGTTTTACGGCTATTAAGCCGTTTCTTCGGGCTCACTACATCACAAATATCGTACTAGCGACCTTGTTCTTCGTTGTGAAAACCACACCTGGCGTTTGTGATACACTTTTCAATGATTGTAGACTGGAACTGGTAAGAATACTGTTCAACTGTAGCGAACTAACGTCAAGCATTTCGGTCTCTTGAAGGATGACTTCGTCGAAACGTTTGCCCTTCAAATTTTGGTGTCGTCTGATCAAAATTCCTGGTTTTTTTTCTTTCCGCCAGCATACCTAGTAACCCGTTAACCGAAATACTATCACAGGAAAGTTTTCATCATTTCTAGAATGGATTAGAGCATTCTTTTTACTCGTTACTATTGGTAGTAAATTGTTGCTTCAGTAGTAGTACTAGTAGAGTTTACGAAGCACATGGTAAGTACATGATTAAAACTGTAAAACCTATCTATGCTTGAATTGATTCAGTCAGTACACATATTTATTTTCAGAAAGAATGGGAATGGCTGACATTTCTTGGCTGCATCATAGTCCTGAAGAACCGAAAACAGGGTGAGTAGACGAGAGTTCCCAGCCATGACCATCAGTTGCAGGAAACTTTTTAAAGTCAGTAACTTCCAACCAACTGTTCCTCTGCATTGCAGGAGATAAACTGCATGGGCTGTAAATAGCACAATAAAACCACTATTACTATGATAGATAGGTACTGGCTATTAGCACTGCCAGTTACGTACAATTTGACCAAGATAGTATAGTATAGTACAGTCAAACCTGCCTTGTCGACCTGCTCACAGAGACCACTTTACTCTCATTTATTTTTACTGTATGTAATGATCCTTTATAGAAAGACCACATTTGCATCGCTTCTTCTGTGTGGCTTAATTTAAATAATTAATTTTTATAATAATCATTAAAACAGTTTTAATTGTCCAGTTTCTTTGCATTTTTCAGCCACCATAGCCACTTACCTGGGGACAACGTGCATGTTTGGCAAAGTGTTGAACTTCATTCTCTTCTTCAAGCACAACATCGCATATGGCATTCTTTACTTCTTTCTCGGACTGTGTGAGTGTAAATAACCTTTAGCTGCCATGAGTGACACTGTCTTCAGTAGTGGAGTCTGGTTTAGCTTGTTCAAAATTCCAGAAAGTTGAATTTTAGCTGTTTGGTTCAGACGGAACAGTCAGCTTGTTCCATCTACAAGAGACAAAAATTCTCATGAGCCCCTGCAGCTGCAGGGGCTCATGAGAATTTTTGTCTCTTGCTGGTACGATCAGTCAGATTACATCCACAGTTGACTATACATGTAGTGTACCACTGTTATTAGGTGTCGGTGTACGTATCATGAAATACTAATTGGCCCTGTGCCCTAGCCTATAGTGGGGCATACCTAACTTGTGGACTTGTATTTTCACTCATTTAAATTTTTTGGACTGTCGCCCATGACATTTTGACGGAATCCCCATGTGCATTCAGACACTGGTACTGTTAAGTTTACGGTATCAATGACTGTATATAATTTTACCAAGGGGGTAGGGGGGGGGGGGGGGGCTGAAGAGACTTGCTTTTCAGTTTCCTGTCTTCCATCCCTCACTGAATCTCTCAGATGCGCATATTTTCATAAGCCCCTGCAGATGAGATACAGAGGCTCATGAAAATATGTGCCTCTGATGCTGGGGCTTAGAAAGAGATAGTCTCTGTTTGCATCCTTGGATTGGATCCCCGATGTCGCAAGTTTACGGTAGATGGTTTATTTTAACAAAAGTTTTATCTGCATACCAGTTAAACTAAAAGAAATTATAATTAATGTTGGTGTAGAATTTGAATTTTAGTCAAATGACAACATTTGAGGAATTGAAGAGATCAAATAGCATACCAGATGTGATAAGAAAGATAGTATTGTATAATTTGTAGTAAGGTTTTGGAAATTATTGCTCATGCTGACTGGTGTATGAATGCACATCTGTTAAATGTTTGTCCCCAGTACACTTTGTGTTCCTGCCGCAGCCTGTGTACAATGGGCCCGAGGCTGTTGTCTACTTCAGAGGGCCCAATCTACAGGTACGTGAGGTTTGATTTCACTTTGACATGAGTGATGGGCTTAACCCTTTGACTGATGCTGACAATACCATCCAACCGATGCGTAATTATGTGTTTTCTTCTGAGCTGTATTATCAGTAGCAGTCGGTTCCCCTTAAGGTCACCATTTCCAAATTGGGAGTGGTCCTTTAACCCATATCATACTGAGGTTAAAAGCTTCAAATTTTTACACTGCCATGCAAGCTACATTATAGTATTTACAGATAAGGATATGGACCAATGGCTTTAGTTCAAGGATGGTGCCAGAATAGCTTGGCGCCTAGAGGCGCCAAGCTATTCTGGCACTATCCTTGAACCATTTTAGTCAAAACTTATTTCACACACTGGTGTATTCCGAATGATAAGGGTTAAAGACTACATTTTATTTCAGTGAACAGATTGATCAGGATCGTTCAAAGATGATGCCAGAATAGCTTTCTGTCATCACCTTTCGAACAGTTGAAGTAATATGTTCAATCATAATTTTGTTGTAGTGTCAGGTTGCAGTGGGTTAATTGTTTTTTTTTTTGTTGGTTTATAGGTGTACAAATATTGATCAATACTATTTTGCTTTGCATTTTCACACTACCACAGCACAAGTTTGATTGGCCATGATACCTCCAAGGTTGTGAGAGAGTGGCTTTTTCAGGCGCCACGCTGTTTGGGCACCACCCCTGAACTATCATGTTTGATTCACCTACTGTTGTAGTGTGTCAGGGATGGATAGAAACAATAAACTACGAATTAAGTTGTTTTGCAGGATGAATTGGAGCGTGATCGTCGGATTACGTGGGTGATCGCCTTCTATGCAGCTTGGTCGCCTCAGTGTTTGACCCTCGCTCCTATCTTCTCTGAAATCTCTGCAGAGTAGGTTGAAATTGTTTTTCTAGATGCATGTTGCTTGTAAATGGTAGGCCAAATGCACTCTCTACTTTCATAATGTCAATAAAGTTGGTACCTCATGTTGCTTGTAAATGGTAGGCCAAATGCACTCTCTACTTTCATAATGTCAATAAAGTTGGTACCTCATGTTGCTTGTAAATGGTAGGCCAAATGCACTCTCTACTTTCATAATGTCAATAAAGTTGGTACCTCATGTTGCTTGTAAATGGTAGGCCAAATGCACTCTACTTTCATAATGTCAATAAAGTTGGTACCTCATGTTGCTTGTAAATGGTAGGCCAAATGCACTCTCTACTTTCATAATGTCAATAAAGTTGGTACCTTTGACTTTGAGTGTGTGTGTGTGTGTGTTGCATAGTTTCTATTAGCTCATTCGAGACGTGCCGCTTCCAGATATGTGGCTTATCCGGAGGTGGCACATCTCGAATGAGTTAATGTGTGCTTGCCATTGGCCATGCGTGACGTGATATTGCATACATGCTGGTGCTTAAGTTCAGCAATGTTTCATTCAAAATGTGGCTTGCTTTTTTTTTTGTTTCCAGATACTCGTTGGACAACTTAAAGTTTGGCAAGATCGATATCTCTCGCTATCCCAATGTTGGGGAAAAGTAAGTTGTTTTTTCTGTCTCTTTGTACCCGCCTACTTAACCTATGTCTAGACCCTTCCATCTAAAGAAAAGTCACATGGAACCTGTTTTGAGGGACCACCCTTGTGAGAGATCACCTGTCATGAAAGAGCATCATTTAGGTGGCTGATTTAGAGGGCACCTGATTTTTTTTACTGCTTTTTCTTGCAAAAGAGGTGGGACCTCAAAACAGTTTCTGCTGTACATGATACTAAAAGTCCAGGCAATAGACTGACCATGCCAGTGGAAGGGTGGTGTCGGCATAGCTTGTCACCCGTTAAACTGTCAGGGTTGATACATCTCTTGCTGCAGTGTGACAGGAGTGAATGGGCTAACATGAGTAAGTTTTCATGTTTGTGTGATCTTTGTGTACCAGGTTTGGTATTGACACCAGTACATGGTCCAAACAGCTGCCCACCATCATCTTGTTTCAAGAAGGCAAGGAGAAAATACGTCGACCCCTCAGCACAAAAAAGACCACGCTCAAGTTTAACTTCACAAAGGTGAGTTCACCATGCTTGTTGCGAAAGTGTGTTGTCAGGAGTGGTAGAAAGTCACCTGCAAATAGAGGTTATACCTAAATCAGAATTAGGTCAAACACCGAATGTCTTTAAAAGACTAGACAATTCATGACTGTTTGTTTCTTTTTTTTTTCTTCTCTCCAATTATTGTATTCATTTAAGGAGTTGTTGCCATTTTATATTATTATTTTAAATAAGGTTTTGCTTCTAACTAATTTTGTGTCTGTGTGGTCATTTCCAAGAACTGGTAACAAATGATGAATGAGATCGGATCTGCTCAGTATAATTGTTTCTAATTTTGTTTCTTCACATTTTTGTTAGTACACAAACCTTCAGGTTAACCTTTAGCACGCTGGTGGTGACATTTGTCGCCAGCCGCCATCTTGCTTCATTATCGGATGGCGACATATGTCGCCACCGCGTGGTCTGTTCGAAATCGGCTATGGTAAACACACTAGGTTGCTATGAAGCCTTTGCAAAGGATTGTGAGTGATTGTAAATGAGGCTTGCTTCCGTTTTATATCAGCCATCTTGCTAACTTCGAGTGTGTTTGAGCGATTAGAATTTTCTAAGCGAGAGTTTGTTCTGACGGCATCATTTTGACAAAAGATGACCGATGAGGGGTTAGAAGCATTCATCAAGGAATACTTTTATGGAGTCAGATTCCGATGATGAAGACTTTCTTGGCTTTTTGCCAGAAGACTTGAGATCGAGGGGGGGTGGGTGGGAGATGGTGGTGATGGGCAGAGGAGTGATTCTGAATCGAGTGCTAGTGAACGCGGAAACGGTGCGTAGTAAGCATTGATTATTTTTTTGTTTCTTCAAAAACATTACCGATGACATGACTGAATGGAAGTGTCTACTACTTACTCATTCTAGCCTAAGAGCCAGTTGTGTTGAAACACAACCCGGGAGGCACTCGGGGAACCCCGAGGGGACCAAGAGTTGTCTCCCTATACCCACCACCCAGAAGCCGGGTACCCATAATCCCTCAGTCTAGTCTACTTAGGCGCACGATTCGGTCGTCTTGCGCTCTGCTCTAGCCTACGGACTTTGGTTTTTCGACCGGTTCTCTGGTTTCGGACTTGCTGTTGGAATGAAGAGCGGGAGATAGGATCGTTTCGTCGGCCCTGCCTGTGCTGCTGCGTGGCTTTCTCGTCCCCACTGCTTAGCGCCTACACTTCGACCTCTGGTGAGCTGTCCGGTGAGCTTCGCCGGTCGTGCCAGGCGGGTTTTGGACGTCTCCCCCCCGTTCCCCTTCGGCGGAGAGGTAAGGTAGCGGGGTTGACCCTCGGCCGGTTCCCGGGCTGGGCACTGGTTTATGCAGGTACGAAGTTTTTCGTCTTCTTCTCACTGTAATTGCGCGCCCACTCGTCTTCGGTGAATCGTAGCGAAGTTCCTACGCTTTTGTACCTTGGGTGTGGAGAATTCTTTTACTCCATGGCCTGATTAGCTGAGTGGCACAGCTTGGGTCATGCCTTGTCATCGCGTAGTTTGTTCGGTACCAGCGCCTGTTCTGGCCCCTTTTCTGTTTTCGCTTGCGGGATGTTTGTATAGATACGGGTGATGAATTTAAGCGCACGCTCGCATACGCAGGCATACGCTGTGGACAAGTGCTCACGTACCTTAGAGAGTGGATATACGTTCCGGCGGGCAGCTTGGGGGTTTACGCTCCTTGGCTGGGCGGGCCCCTCGTGACATGTCCACATAAAGTGGTGATTTACTGCCCCAGATGTTTTTCTTGTCTTGGTTGTCATTGCGTATTGAATTGTACAGCATGCGGCCGGTGTTGTTTTTTCCACACACGGTCACCCTTAGTAATGATGTTGGGGCCTGACTCCTTTTATGACAGGGGTTGGTACATATGTTGTTGCTCACCTTAGCGCTTGACGGCGGTGAATCTACCTCGTTACTGCACTGCTAGATTGCAGACGTGCAGTTTGGTACCTCGCTTCCGTCATGACGTATTCGTCTTTTGTGTACATATGTTGTTCCCTCGCCTTAGCGCTTGGCGGCAGTGGGCCTACTTGCTTACTGCACAGCTAGTTGTAGGCGTGCAGTTTGGTACCTCGCTTCTGTCATGACATGTTTGACTTTTGCTACATATGTTGGTTGCTCACCTTAGTGCTTGATGGCAGTGAGTTGACCTTCTTACTGCACTGCTGGCGTGCAGGCTTGACAGTCTGTTACCGCGCTTTGGTGCTTGTGTGTTTTGTTGTTACGAAGGCTACCTTTCGTGGCTTAGTACCACAGGACTCGCCCGCAGGCCTTCGGGTGTGTTATCTGTTGCAGGGATGTGCTACCCATTCACACAGATGACAGTGGCTAGTTCATCCCCCAGGGGTCTTTCGCCACTGCACCGGATGCCCCGCCGACCATGCTTGCGTTGCAAGCAATCGGCACCGGTTTAGGCGCCTTCCGGACACTGCGGGTTTCCGCATGACAACGGACTGACCTGGGGGAGAAGCCACACCGGATGTCGACTAGTGCGTGAGCGTAGATCGTGGAGGCCGCTGCCAGGGGGAGCGCACGTGAACAGCCTCTGGCAAGGCCCGCTCGGTAAGACAATTACGCACACGTCCGACTTCTTTGGACGTTGCAGTACACTACCACCTTGAGAGGACAAGCAGCTTCTCGGCTGTAAGCACCAGCCCGGCTGCTACTGGTAGGTGTGTTCTTCATGTCCAGGCAGCGCCCATTGGGACTCGGCCTGTCTTCCGACACGGGAGGTGCCTCCTACCACATTGGGATGATTGCAAGGTTCGCACATCCTTGAAAAATCCTTGAAAACCTTGATTTCTGAGACCCTAATTTCTAGTCCTTGAAAGTCCTTGAAAATAGAACTTTACCCTAAAATCCTTAAAAAGTCCTTGAATTTTAGAATTCCAAGCTCTATTTTGCCTCAAAGCCCGTAATTTTGACGATACCTTGCTCGATCGGTCACGGGATTTCCCCTCCCTCACTCGCGTTCGGAGGTTGCCATTACTGTCGTCTGCTACCGATAAGGGAGGTCACCCGACCTAAAAACTGAACTCCCTTCTCCTACCCTCGGAGCGATGCGCACTTGACAGTGTTTCACTTCCGTCCGCGTAAATTGGCGTGTGTTGGAGTCGGAGAAAAATTGTGACCAGTGGTAGACGTTTGACTTAAGATGCCGTCGAATTCCTGTATCTTCACCATGACTGGGTCGAAAAGCCAGGATGGAAAGACTGGCTTAGTGAATCAAAAGGAAATAAGCATGCCGCATTTTGCCGTGCGTGTCTGTTATGGTTTATGTGCTCCATGATTACTTGCTGTGCATTGTTTTAGCATGCTATGCTGCCTTTCATAGTGATTGCATGTGTTTTCAGGTATTTTACATGCCATGTTTCTTTGCATGATTCTGAATAAGAAATAAATTTGTAATCATTATTTTCTTTGTTGGTCTGTGTTTTATGTAATTTTGAGAATGTTGTGATTTTCTCTCTCTTGCCTGTCATTTGATTGTACGATGCTTAGTCCTTGATTATCAGCAAAAATCTCCTTGAAAAGTCCTTGAATAGTCCTTGAATTTTTTTTATCAGATGTCTATATGCACCCTGTGATTGTGTCACCTGGCCTCAGCAGCGCGGATGGCAGCATTGAAGCGTCTGCAGGCGGGAGCGACCTATGCTGTTGGTGCTTGAAGGATCCCGTTCCGCCCCAATGAAGAGGGGCATGCTGATGTCCTTCACGCAAGGCAGATGTTCCGGTGGCCGTCGGACAACCACTAGTTCGGGTCTCCTATGCGCAGGATGTGGATACGCCATCCAACGTATCCTTGGCACCGGTCGCTTGAGACCAGGACGTCCCTGTGGGAAGCCCCACACCGGGTTCAGTGGACTAGTGCACGAAGTGGGCCTGGATCGATGAGGCCGCTTCCAGGAGGGAGCGCGCCCGGACTAAGCCTTCCAAGAAGCCATGTCCACTATCGGTCCCACTTGTCTCCAAGAAAGCCCGCGGGATCCCTTACCGGCAAACCCCACCCGGGTC
This sequence comes from Semisulcospira habei, assembly GCA_036245525.1. Classification (NCBI taxonomy): domain Eukaryota; kingdom Metazoa; phylum Mollusca; class Gastropoda; family Semisulcospiridae; genus Semisulcospira; species Semisulcospira habei. The sequence goes on along the minus strand of BTPG01000007.1, from coordinate 127,600,292 downwards.
TGCCCTGGGGGACTTGGGTGGGGTTAGGTATTTTTTAGTTCCCAGGGTCACCCTGGTCAGCCCCACAGGGTGGGTTTTTCTCTCTATTCTGGGGCATGTGTTTCTGTCTACCCGAGGTCCATTCACCTGTATTTGCCTTTTTAAAACTCTCCCTACTGTCTGCACTGCCTGTAGCTCTTGATATTGGATGTGTGTTGCTAAATGGTCTTAGCTTTATTTAGGCCCCATGTGTTAGGTTTATTTAATGTGTTTGACCGGCTGGCGACATAGATTCAATGTTCTGTTTAGTTGTTTTTTTTTTGTTTTTTTTTTCACAAGCAGTGCAGGCACGTCCTGAGAAAGCCTTGTTGCTGTCGGGACGTTAAGCAATGTACAATCAATCAATCAACCTTACCGGCAAGAAAGCCCGCCTCCCTCGGAGCCCGGCTCAGAGACATTCACGTGCACGTCCAGGGACTCTAGTAAGGATGCTCGTCTCCAAGGAAGCGGAGACTACTATCGACACAGTTCCAGGCCACCTCTCGAGGGTACTCGTCCCGCTCGCGCTGCACGACGCCAGAGTAGGGACCACTATCGGCACCGTTGGATGCTCTTCATCTACGGATCGCCTCATTGGAGTGACCCTTACGCCGCTCCAGGTCTACACTCCGCTCACTCTCCTCTGCTGGCGTGCATAGGAGTTGCCGTTCTTCATGTCCCTCCAGAGATCCTGCAGACACTCGCCGAGTGCCCTCATGTTTTGACCCCACCCGGGTCTGCCCTGGGGACTTGGGTGGGGTTAGGTACTTTTTAGTTCCCAGGGTCACCCTGGTCAGCCCCACAGGGTGAGTTTTTCTCTCTATTCTGGGGCATGTGTTTCTGTCTACCCGAGGTCCATTCACCTGTATTTGCCTTTTTAAAACTCTCCCTACTGTCTGCACTGCCTGTAGCTCTTGATATTGGATGTGTGTTGCTAAATGGTCTTAGCTTTATTTAGGCCCCATGTGTTAGGTTTATTTAATGTATTTGACCGGCTGGCGACATACATTCAATGTTCTGTTTATTTTTTATTTTTCACAAGCAGTGCAGGCACGTCCTGAGAAAGCCTTGTTGCTGTCGGGACGCTAAGCAATGTACAATCAATCAATCACCTCATGTTTTGTGTGTTGCATTGGCCTACTGGTGACCTGCAAACAATGCGGAGGCTTCCGGTGGCCGTCGGATATCCATACAGTCTGTCTCCTGTGCGCTGGGTGTGCTTCCGACCACACTTGTGACTTCTGTGCTACCTGGCCGGAGCTGCGATGGTCTAATCTCTGGAACTTTTATAGGAGGCAGCCTCCTACCCTCTCGTGTACTTGAAGATTGCCGAGACGCCTTCCGCTGTGCCCCCGGCACCGGACGTGCGAGACCAACTGGATCCGACACAGAAAACGCCACTGAGTAATCAAGGGAGAGTGGGAGTTCGACCGTCAAGACCGCCTCCGTTAGAGAGCGCGCCCGGACACAGCTGGTGGAAAGAACCCGCCTCTCCCAAGAGCCTGGTTTGGTGGGACGCTCGTGGCGTCCCTCCTCCACCGTCGTTCCCCACTCGTCTCTGAGGAAGCCGCCGGGATTCCGCTGGGGGTCCCCTGGCCGGCAAGAAACCCGCCTCTCCCAAGAGCCTGGTTCACAGAGACGTACACGCACTCGTCCGGAGCCTCCTGGTTGCGAAGAGCGTAGACACAGGGATTCTACTCGACGTTATCGCTCTCCCGCGCAAGATCATAGGAGGACCTTCCCGCTCGGGTGCTTGGAGATTACCGAGACGCCTTCCGCTGTGCCCCCGGCACCGGACGCGCGAGACCAACTTGATCCGACACAGAAGACGCCACTGAGTATTCAACGGATTAGTGCACAGAAACCCGCCTCTCCCAAGAGCCTGGTTCATTCCCCACTCGTCTCTGGCCGCAGGGGTCCCCTTGCCGGCAAGCAACCCGCCTCTCCCAAGAGCCTGGTTCACAGAGACTTGCACGCACTCGTCCGGAGCCTCCTGTTGGCGAAGATCGTAGGCGCCGGGATTCTACTCACCGTTGTCGCTCTGCTTCGCAAGATCGTAGGAGGACCTTCTCCACTCATCGTTCGACGGATCAGGACTCCCTCGACTCAGACGGGTTTCGCCTTCTTCGCGTTCCCCATCTCGTTCGGACTCCCGTTCGTCCCGTTCCTCTTCCCATCGACCGGCCACTTCCACTTCCCTCGTCCTCTCCATTCCGTTCCTCCTCGTCGCAGCCGTTCTCCTCGTCGGGACCCGCCTTCGGCTCTCAGGAGACCCTCGCCGCGTCGCTCCGCCTTTCGCTTTCCCCTTCGGAGGGAGTCTTCGACCTCTGCGGTTCGCCGTCAGCGGGATTCCTGCCCTCGGAGCCCTCCTCGGTCGCCGGTTCCAGACAGCGGGACTTCGACACCCTGAGTTTGACGGCTGACGACCCCTCGGACTGGTTGCTCGGACGTCTCAGCCGTTCTCCTCTCCCTCTTCTTCGGCTTCCAGTGCTGCGGTTCCGGCAGACCTGTTCTTCTGCGCGGGTGGACACTCGGCCGGCGCTGGACGGGACATCCAAGCTCATCGCCTCCGCCCTGCTGCGGAAGTTTGCCCGGCATCGCCACCTGACTCACTGGGGATTCTCATCCATCGTGGACACTGGGGAACCAAGGCGCAGCCCCTTCTCCCTGACGTCTAACCATCTCGACAACTTTCGTTGGGCACCCGGGGGGTGCCGGACTTCGGACAGGTGGTACCGCTTGGCTGTGCTCGTGGTGGAGGACCTAGCCACTACACGGAGTCGGATCTACGCACCTTAGTCGTCTCTATGCCCGGCTGCTCAAGCTACGCTTCCTACTTCCGTGATTCTTCTCGAGGTCCAACCCTCCGACCTTCGGACTTCGCGGACAAGAGCGTGCTTAGCTTGGATCCGACGCGGACTACTAGGTCTTCTTCTTCTGCTCGTGGGAGGAAGGATAGGTCACAGGAGCTTCTCCTCTCCGGCAACGCGACAGCGGAGGTGTACTTCCAGGATCAGGGCAGCTGGCGATCCTCTGACCAGTGCGTACCCCCTACCCAGGTGCTTGGGGAAAGAACTTCAACTCCCTCCGTGCGTGACGCTACCTGGACCGACAGTAGATCTGGGCCAGTCTTCCCCGGTGGGACCAATGGCTACACACGGAATGCACCAGGACACCTTCGGAGGATCAGCGCACGAGACCAGGATGATCCTGTGGAGGGTCTCCACAACGATTTCAGTGGACTAGGGCACAGGGTGGGGTTTTGACCGACGAGGCCGCTACCCGGACGGAGCGAGCCCGCACACAGCTTTTGAGAAGCAGAGAACTCGCCTCACAGTGCCCAGTTCAGAGAGTCACGCTTGGCGACGTCCCACGTCCAATCTCGGTACCCACTCGTCTCCAAGTAAGCCGCCGGGATCCTGCTGGGGGTCCACTTGCCGGCAGATAACCCGCCTCTCCTCGGCGCCCGGTTCGGAGAGACTTACACGCGCTCGTCCGGAGCCTCCTGTCGACTCCCCTCGTGAGGAGTCATCGCATGCTAGGTCTTGCCCTTGCAGCCATACGGCGCCTGAGGGATGTTGCCATGGTGGATTGGTTAACGAGCTTCAGGAGCTACGACTCGCCCGGTCTGCCTACAGTTCGAGGGAACAATTACGTACAGCTCCTCTCGGACCATACCTTACCTGGACCGCCGCGCCTTTGGTCCACGGGTTCACCTGGCGCCCGCTTACGGGGCGCTATTCCACCAGGAGACCACGTAGCAAATCCCTGTACAAGCCTCACGTGTGCCTACGACATAGCCGTTCGCTACGGACGCGCTCGCCTCTTTGCCGGTTCCGGCACCACTGACGCTACATGCCGGACGTTCTTCCTGGCTCAGCTCAGTCATACGTTCTGAATTACAGGACCCCTCCCTCAGGGAGGTTAGAGGCTACAGGTACGTTATCAAGGCACTTGCATGGCCACAAACGTCACATTCGTCAGGGACTGTACTGTCTTACACTTCGTGGCTACCGGAGGCTGGCGGGCAGGATGACTTCGCCCGCCTCGATCGCAGAGTTCTGCCAGGCCAGCGAGACTCCTCGCTCTGGTGGGGGCGTTTTGCGGGGGGCACAACTCCCTCCTGGCGCCTCAGCGCCATAGGTATTCACCTACCTAGGGTCGTCGGGAGTTTGCGTTAGGGAGGACGGCCCTTGGGCCCTAAGGTGTGCTGGAGCGCGGCACCCACCTCCTATTCGCAATTCTTCCATTCAGTCATGTCATCGGTGATGTTTTTGAAGAAACAAATTCATTTTTCTTTAAAAGGTATTTTTTCGAAAAATACTTACCGATGACATGACTGAATGGAAGTGTCTACTACTTACTCATTCTAGCCTAAGAGCCAGTTGTGTTAAAACACAACCCGGGAGGCACTCGGGGAACCCCGAGGGGACCAAGAGTTGTCTCCCTATACCCACCACCCGGAAGCCGGGTACCCATAATCCCTCAGTCAGGATACTTAGCGCACCAGCGGCAAGCGGGGCAGGTGGGAGGGTCGTTTGAGTCATGTCATCGGTAAGTATTTTTCGAAAAAATACCTTTTAAAGAAAAATGAATTTTTTTTTTTAAGGATAATAACACAGATAACACAGTTTTAAGAATTGTGACATAATCTTGATTCATTTATTTACGTACATGCCAAATTCCACAATCATACTTAGAAAAATGAAAAAGTTGTAGGCTTTTGAAGTAAGTAGGGTAGCGTTGGGTTTAGCCCACTCAAAAAGAATGCAGTTGCAGGGAAAAGAACTGCCAGCAAAAAGCAGAGTGCTAAAGGTTAAATAAATAAGTTGTTTGAGCTTTTCTTTGTGTGTGTGGTAATTTCCACAAACTGGTACCCAGCGTTGAATGAGATGGGATCTGCTCGGTATATATATTTTTTTAAATTTAATTCATTTTTTGTCAGTACACAATTAAATAACACGATGTTTCAGCTTTTATTACATTGGTCACTTTGTTTTCACTCAATACAAATACCCAAAATATGCTCAGATTGCACAGATTTTCATGTTCGCTTTTTTTTTTTTTGGGGGGGGGGGGGGGGGGAAGAAGAGAATGCCCCCGGACCCCCCTAGTTTCAGCTGATTTTTGCTTTGGCAATTCCCATGCCTGAATGCAGTGTTTTCGGGTGCAGGTCAGGTGGTGTTTTGGCTGTAGGGAAACATTTTTAAAGGCTTATCCAAAGTAACTTCACGTGAGTGCCAAGACATCACTATCAGCATTGTCTGCAAGGGGAGCTGGGTGGCTCTGTGGTAGAGCGTTTGACTCTTGTCCGAAAGGTCCTGGGTTTGAATCCAGCTGGGGTTACAATTTGTTCAGACCATTTTCGGTGCCCTGTCTTTGAAATCACCTTTGTGGTGGGCAAAAGACATTAAAGCCCTAAACGTTTCACATTTTTCCGGTACTGCAAGAGAAAATCCTCAAGAGTCCTTGCAAGCTCAAACGGCCTGAACCTCTTGCAGATTCAGTTATGTTTGTCATTTAGTGCAGAATAAATAATAGGTAAATCAGCTCGGACACGTGGACAACAAGGGAATACAATTACAAAGAAAAATGTTATTGGGCTGATGTTGGCTACAGTCGTGGGCCAACAACGGTCGACATCAGTCCGTGCAGTGTGTTATAGTTGTTGCACGTGCTTACCCCAAATTTCTGGTGTTTTTTTTTTTCCTCACAGGAGAACGTGATACGAGACATGGAACTGAATGAGATATACGGACAGTGCAAGAAGAACCCACTGTCTCGCAGAAAGACCAGGGCCGAACTCAACGACACTTCGGATAAAGCCAAGAAAGAGAAGTGATTTTTCAGCAACTTGGCTAGTTTCTACCATCTTCATGAGGCATGGATGCACACGAACCCCTGCAAGGTACTCCGGTAGACTGCAGATGAGATGGAGCAAGAAAAAGTGATTTGTTTTCTCAAAACACATTACCGATGGTATTACTTAAAGGAAATGGTTTCTTAGCTAGTCTAATTTTAGCCCAAAATTGTTGTGTACGAGTATGGTCATGATGGCAGGTGAGGGGCGCCATAGCCTAGACGGAAACCCGGGTAGCCTCCCTCCCGGTTCAACCACGCATGCGCCACACCACTCATACGCCAGTCAGTTTTCTTTGCTAGTCTCAGAAGGTTGTGTACGGGACTCACTCTGTTCGTTAGGACTCTATCTTCGTTAGGAAAGTCTAGACAGAAGGAAGCTTTGTTCAAGGTGGGAAACCGGGCTTGAGGTTTCCGTCGGTCTACGGACTTAGGAACTTGTTCCTAGTGAGCGTTACTTGTGAATTTCACCCGTCGGCGCCATCTTTTCCTACCGGGCGCGGCGACGCCAGGTTGAACTGTACTCACGCCTAGTGCCGCTCGGGCCCTAGTGCGTGCTACTCGTGTGTGCCAAGCTTCTACTTCGCTCTTCAGCCTGCTCTGAGTGCCTGCTGTTGCGGAGACTTCGTTTCGACGCCTTCACTGACGCCAGTGGCTTCGCCCGGCATCAGCGTTACGTGGTCGCCGTCCGACGCCGGGCCGTGTCTGCGTGCTAGCCTTTCTGGTGGGTCTTCGACCGGGTTGGTGCCTCACTTCTTCGGATGGCAAGGTAATATCTCCGCCTTGGCCTACGTCAGGCGCTCAAGGGTAGTGGTGGAGCGCCGGGCGTAGGCTTACACGGTACGCTTCGTTCGTTCACGCGGATTCGGTGCGGGCCCACGGGGGCACGCTCGCTCGCATTTCATTGTACATTATGTTTTGCAGTTGGCAAGTCCGAACATGCACTTGATGTGGGCAATTCCAGTGGCCGAGTGACGAACATCTGGTTTGCCTGCCCTGTTCCGGTTGTACCTCCACGCGTCCGTGCTCGGTCTGCGCCCCATGGCTGGAGGAACAATGGACCCAGCTGTGGAGTTTCTACGGCCGCAAGAAACCTACACAAGCACGGAAGAACGATCCCACACCGGTACGCGCCACAGTCCAGTCGAGTGGCCCTGACCGAGTGTCTGAGCAGACGAACCAGCGGCTTCTGTCGCGTGCACGTGCTCTAGTACCGGCAGCCACCACAGTCCAGTCGAGTGGTCTCTGTACGGTCAAGGATCCTAGAGCGCCTCGGGCTAGGCCTCTAAACAAGACTCCGGTAGCCACCACAGTCCAGTCGAGTGGTCTCTACCCGGTAGCAACGCCTCTGCAGGCACCTGATAAGGAACTGATACAGGCTCCTACACCCGCTCTGGTTGCGGGCCTAACTAATACGGATCTCCAGGTAGCTGACAAGCTCTCGCCACAGATTCGTCCTGCTGCTTCCGCTACCTTGTTCTCCGCTAGGGACCAGCGTGGAACGCCAGCGCCCCGCCCAGCTCCTTCCGTCCGGGCGTCAAGTTCCGACAAGTCTTCTCGCCGGACGCGCTCCCGCTCTCGGGTACGAAGCAGTCGCCTCCGCTCAGCTGCGGTGCGAGTTACTCCCCGTCTTCAGTCCGAGCGAACCTCAGCTGTTAGACATCGTTCACGCTCGAGCGACAGGTCTACTCGCCCGAGGGCCGATTCCTTCCGGTTGGAATCCAGCCGACATTCGCGGACACAGTACAGGCATGACTCTGCTTTGCGTTCAGCTTCGCGCCATTTCAGACGTTCCCGGTCGCCGCCCCCGCTCCCGTTCACGCTCCTCTCGGCGGAGTGCCGCTCGTCGCCCGCGACACCGTCGTAGGTCAGGAGTTCGGGCTTCCCGCTCAGCGTCGAGTGCTTCACGGGACCATTCATCTAGCAGACACTGGCGGCGCCACGCACCAGTGAGAAGATCTCCTCCACCAGCTACGACCGTTACCTGCCCCGGCGACGAGAGTCTTCCTCCTCGTTTGGGAGTGGACCCGATTCCCCACTCAGTTCCGGCAGAAGAGGACACCCTTAGTCTGAACCCCGAGGAATCGATGTCGGCACTACTACAGGTGGCCAGCCCCGCCCCGTCCAATCCCTCGGGTGGCGACGAGGAATTCCCGCCGGCTGCCATTGGACATAGGTTAGAGACACTGCGGGCCCTTGATGAAGCGGCACGGCTTATCGCGGCTTGCCTCGCTGCAGAAGACTGCCCTCCCTCTCCAGTTCTTAAAAGGAAAGCGCCCGCCTTTGTGGACGCAGAACGACAGGCCAAGCGATTCAAGTCTCTCCCCCAGTCGCCGGGTTTCCGGGAGTTACGTGATGCGTTTTCTGCTCATCTTGCGCAAGGGGCATGCGGTACAGGATTCTTCTCAGACTCCAAGTGGCCGACAGGTATAGACATCGCCTTCCGGCAGTCATGGTATGCGGGCCATACACAGCACTTTTCCTGCCCTCTACCGACAGCGGACCCCGCGGCAGTGGCGTTCTCTGGGACTTCCTTACGTCAGTCTCTCCTCCCCGGGGTAGAACAGACCGCGACACTCATTAGGAACACCCTGGCAGCAGCGGGATTTCTAGATTTGGTCACGCAAGCCATCGTCCGACGTGTAGAGGACTCCTGGCATCCGTCAATTTCGCCTCTGCTGGGAGACCTGCTCGCCCTAGCAGTTTCGGGGAACCGCACTGTATATCATGTCGCTGTCAACTCCATGGCAGCCGCCTCTAACTGCGACTTACTGCGTCGAGATGCGATTCTCCGTTCCTGTCCCATTCCGCTGGATGTGAAGACTCGGCTTCGGCAGGCGCCTCTCGGCGGTGACTTACTGTTCGGCCCCACCTGGCTCGCTGTGAAGGAAGCTAACAAGGACGCCTGGCCCAACCGCCCAGCTCCAAATTCCTTTTGACCAACCCGCAAGGCTCCGGGTCGCCCCCTGCGGACTGCTAGACCGCCCGTTCAGAGGTGGTCGCCTACCCCCCAGAGCTCCAGCCTTTCCTCGCGCCCGCCCTTTCCCCAGTACCGAGCCTCCCCCATCCCTCCCCGCCCGCACCTGGCCCAGACCTGCCCGGCGCCCCGGGCGGGGCCGGGCGTACTGACTTTCTCCCCCTCCGGCCCCCGCCGACCTCGTCCGGAGTTCCGGTCGGCGGGAGGCTGGCGCTTCACAGCGAAGCCTGGCGCTCGCTGTTTCCGGACGACCCGTGGATTCTCTCTACCATTACTCAGGGACTACTGATCTCCTTCCGGTCCCCACCTCCCGTGCGCCGGAGCCCGGTGTGGACTACAGTTCCTTCAGACCAGCTCAGAGCCGAAGCTCTCCGCGGCGAAGTTTCCTCCCTGCTTCAGAAGTCCGCCACGGAGGTGGTGGTCCGGCACGACTCCCCAGCCTTCTACAGTCGGCTCTTTGTGGTGCCCAAGCCGGGCGGCAAGTGGCGCCCCGTCATAGACCTCTCGGCGCTGAACAAGTTCATCGTCGCTCCGGCCTTCCGCATGGAGACTGCGCGGGCCCTTCGCTCAGCGGTACAGCCGATGGACTTTGCGGTCAGCCTGGACCTCTCAGATGCTTACCTGCACGTGCCCATGCATCCTGCTTCCAGACGTTACCTACGCTTCGCCTTCGAGGGTGTCGTCTATCAGTTCCGCGCGCTCCCCTTCGGCCTCAACCTCAGCCCCTGGGTCTTCACTCGCCTCATGGACGCAGTGGTAGCCAGAGCCCGTCGAAGTTCCACGAGCCCTACGTCGAACTACTTGGACCGACCTACTTTTGAGGAACCAGGACGAGCGCTCCCTGAGGGAAGACCGAGATGCTCTGCTTCAACTTCTCGAGAACCTGGGCTTCCTGGTCAACCTTGGCAAGTCCGACCTCATTCCCGCACGCCATTTTATTCACCTCGGTATGGAGTTCCTCACCGACCACAATACCGTCAGACTGCCGGAGAAGCGCATCCAGAAGTTGGCGACTCTAGCTCGGCAGGTGTCCCAGTTGACGACGCTTCCAGCCAGGCAGTGGCTTCAGCTTTTAGGTCTGATCAGCGCTGCTGCGGACCTGCTACCGCTAGGGCGTCTCTACTCCCGCCCTCTGCAACTGCATCTCCTCCTTCACTGGCGACCGTCGTCGCCCGACCTCGAGGCCCCGATTCCAGTACCTGCCATGCTCCATCCCCACCTGCTGCGCTGGGCGGATCCTTCCTGGCTCGCGACGGGAGTGCCGCTGTCCTCACCGCCGCCCACTCTCTCGCTCTGCGTCGACGCAAGCCTCGCAGGTTGGGGAGCTCACCTCCTTCCGTCGTTCGAGACTGCCTCCGGCCTGTGGCCTCTGGAATCGCTGTCCAAACACATCAACTGGTTAGAACTGAAGGCAGTATGGCAAGCTCTCCTGGCCTGGGAGCCCCGCATCCGACATCAGGAACTGTTGGTTCTCTCGGACAACTCCACGGTCGTCTCGTACATCCAGAAGCAAGGCGGGACCCGCTCTCCATCCCTTTGCATACTACTCTACCAGGTGCTCCGCTGGTGCGAGGATCGGGACATCTCTCTTCGCGCACGTCACATTCCGGGTCATCTGCTCCATACAGAGTGGGCGCTGCGACCCGACATCTTTCGACTGATCGCCGTAACCTGGGAGGCTCCCATGATCGACCTCTTCGCCACGAGGTGGAATCGACAGCTTCCCCTCTTCGTTTCACCCATTCCAGACCCTCTGGCCTGGGCAGTCGACGCTCTATCCATCTCTTGGGACGGCCTGGTCGCCTACGCCTACCCGCCCACCGTACTAGTCCCCAAGGTCCTACTCAAGCTCAGAGGGTGCAACACGATCCTGTTCCTGGTGGCGCCATTTTGCTGGACCAAGTCGTGGACAACCGACCTCCTGAACCTTGCCACGGCTTCCCCGCTACCGCTCCCCACACCGCGGACGATGCTCAAGCAACCACGGCAGCAGCTGTTCCACCCGTGCCCCGAGCATCTCCTCCTCCACGCCTGGAGGTTGTCCGGCAAGCCCTCGCAGCTAGAGGCTTCTCAGGTGCGGCAGTGGACGCGATCGCTACAGCTCGTCGAGCCTCGACCAGACGAGTCTACGAAGGCAAGTGGAGAGTCCTCTGCGCCTGGTGTGACGACAGACACCTTCACCCCATCGGCTTGACAACTCCCCAGTTGGCGGATTTCTTCATCTGGCTTTTCAGCGACCAGCAGTTAGCACCGATCACCATCCGGGGCTACCTGGCCATGATTGCCAACACGTACAGACACTTGGGACTGCCCGACCCGGGTTCCTGCAAAGACTAGCCGACCTGATGGCCCACTTCGGTCTACAACGTCCTGCCCGCCGATCCCTGGTGCCATGATGGGACCTGTCCTGGGTACTCACTTGGCTCAACTCGCCCCGTTTCGAACCGATCCAGTTGGCGCGGTTGCCGGACGTGACTCGGAAGACCTGCTTCCTTTTGGCCCTCGCGTCAGCCTCCAGAGTCAGCGAACTGCACGCACTTTCAGCACGCCCCGCCTGCTTACAGTTTCGGGCTGATGGCTCGGTTCAGCTGCTTCCTGACCCGGCCTTCCTAGCCAAGACCAGATCGCCTTTGACGGCCCCTCAACTGGTCACCATTCAACCATTACGAGACCCAAGCTCCACCCGGGAGTCCAGACAACAGGACCCGGTGCGAGCCTTACGTGTGTACCTGCGCCGGACCAAGCCGATACGCAGGGAACGCACCCGCCTTTTCCTTCCTCTGTCCCCAGGTAGAAACGACATCTCGGCCCAAACGATATCCTCTTGGCTCCGGTGGGTGATACGATCAGCCTACCAGGAGCTTGCCCCGGATACAGCCAAACGCATGAGCATCAGGGCACACGAGATCAGAGCCATGGCCACCAGCCTAGCATTCGACCGGAACTGTGCGGTCAAAGACATTGTGGCGGCCGTGGGCTGGCGAGCGGAGACCACCTTCGCACGCTTCTACCTGAGGGACCTCTCCAGCCAGCGCCAGAACCTATCGCTGGTGGGGGACATCGTGGCGGCGCAACACTCCCTCCCGGCGCCCTAGGCGCCGTAAGTATCTTTGCTAAAATTAGAGGGAGGTTGCGGGAGGGTGGCCGACTCGAGCGGCCAGGATGGCAGGGGATGGGGTCGCTATAGCGGCACCCGCCTCCTCCTCGGGATTCTTCCTTTAAGTAATACCATCGGTAATGTGTTTTGAGAAAACAAATGTATTTTTCATTAAAATGTATTTTTTTGAAAAATACTTACCGATGGTATTACTCGAAGGTCCCTCCCACCTGCCCCGCTTGCCGCTGGTTCGCTAAGAAAACTGACTGGCGTATGAGTGGTGTGGCGCATGCGTGGTTGAACCGGGAGGGAGGCTACCCGGGTTTCCGTCTAGGCTATGGCGCCCCTCACCTGCCATCATGACCATACTCGTACACAACAATTTGGGGCTAAAATTAGACTAGCTAAGAAACCATTTCCTTTAAGTAATACCATCGGTAAGTATTATTTCATCAAAAACATTACCGATGACATGACAAATGGGAGTGTCTACTACGTGCTCAAATTCTAGCCTACGAACCCGTTGTGTGCCCACACAACCCGGGAGGCACTCGGGGAACCCTCCAGAGGGGCCAAGAGTTGTCTCCCGGACCTGCCTATCCGGTTCCGAGTCACCTGACTCGCCAGTCAGCTACGTAGGCTCACGACCTTCGGACGTGTTCTAGCCTCGCGCTCCCTTCGACCGGTCGGTCTTGGTGCTCGAGTTCGCCGTGACTTTGGCTTCGCCTGTTGCTTCGCTTCTGCTTCGCTTCTTGCTTCGCTGCAGCTTCGCTTGCGCTTCTTCGCTTGGCGTCCTCCTTGGTTGGCTTCGCTTGGCGGACCTGCTGGTTCCCGCCATTTCGCCGGTGGCGACATGGACGTCTCTTCTCCCGCTACCGCTTCGGCAGAGAGGTAGGATAGTTAGTTGGGCCCGGAGCCGGTCCCCGGGCGGGGTACCGGCCTGTGCCTTTGGACTCTACCTTGTTCGTGTTGTGTGGGTTTCGTTGAGCGGGGACTCTTAGCTCGGCGGGGCCCTGGTGCCCTCGCCTTTCCCCTTTTGGGGTGAAATTACTGGCTTCCCCTGGTAGCCTTCGGGGAGCATTGTTTAAACCAGCTGCGGCGCGTGGCTCATGTTGCATCTCCGGCCTGGCTGGGGTATGCTTGTTTCGAGAGCGCACTCTTAGCTTAGAGCGCTACAGCATTATTGCCTGGGGGCACGGCCTTTCGTCCCTATTGTCGTTTGGCCCGCCGTGTGATGGCCTTAGTCGCCTGCGCGGCGTTAAACCCAAATAACTAAACTAAACCTATTGTCGTTTGGCGCACATTCCTCTCCAGCCTGGCTGGGGTAGGCTTTGTTCTAAAGACGCAAGCTTAGCTTCGGGCGCTATAACAGTATAGCCTGGGGGCACAGCCCGTTTGTCCATATCGTTCGGTACGGTTCCCCTTGGTAGGACGAGCCCTGTTGGTCTCGACCACGTACCGGCACGTTGTTTGTTTGGTGTGTTGCAGTGCCCTCCTGATGACCTGCACGCAGTGTGGAGGTTTCCAGTGGCCCTCGGATTCGCACAAGGTCTGCCTGCCGTGTGTCGGCTGTACATCTGAGCGTTCTTGTGACGTTTGCGCCGTCTGGCCGGAGCTCCGCTGGGTCCAACTTTGGAGCTTCTACCGACGTGAACGCCCGACACCTGTGCCTGTTGCAAGACCTGCGGAAGTGCTGGCTGTCATCTCAGGCACACCGACCGCTCTTGCCCCCGATGGCCCCAGTCTGGAAAGATCTCCACAGCGGACACAGCAAGGTAGTGTGCGGAGTCGGGAGTTCGAGGCGCGGATTCCCAGGAGGGAACGCGCTTGGACCAAGCCTTACGACAGGCAGAGAACCCATCTCGAGACAGAGGTCAGTTCGGAGAGACGTGCCTCGCGCCGTCCATGGTCAACCGGTCCCCACTCGTCTCCTAGGAAGGCCTTGGATCCCCCTCGGCCGCTGCGAGCCCGCCTCGCCACAGAGTCCGGCTCGCGGAGACATTGGCGCACACTCACCACACCACTACCTGTGTCCAGTTCCTCCTTGCGATCGAAGTCTGACCACCACTCTCGCGCTCCTTCGTGTGAGCGTCGTAAAGTTCGGGATTCTTCTCGTCATCTGGACCATGGGCCTTCGCGCTCTACCTCTTCGCGGCGTTCGTCCCACGTTCCCCGCCGTCTGCCTCGTCCCGCCCATTCCCCTTCCCCTCGCCCAGCCTCTTTCCTTCCTCCTCGTTCCCGGGGATCACGGTCTCCAGCTCGTAGTCGCTCGTCTGGTCGCCGCCGCCGTTCCCGCTCCTCTATTGCGTCGCGTCGCCGTCGCGGACGTCGCTCTCCCCTGTGTGCTTCGGCGCCTTATGGCTCCCCTCGTCCTCGTCGAGCTGCTCGCTCTCGGAGTCACGGTCGCCGTCCCTCTTTGACGGCTCTCGGCGGCGTGGACGACGATTCGTTGAGTCTTCTCCCTGATGATTCCATCTCAGTTCTCCTCGGAGGTCTCAGCCGCTCTCCTTCGCCGCTCTCTCCTTCGGATGCGTCGACAGCCCACGGGTTACCGGCCTCCTCCCGCACAGAGGTTCTTCTGGCCCTCGACGAGGTCGCTCGCCTCATCTCCGCCACGCTTCCGGCAGCGGACTGCCCTCCATCCCCCCCCCTGAAGAGGAAGCCTTCTGCCTTCGTCGACGCGGGTAGACAGGTAAAGAAGTTCAAGACTCTCCCTCAGCCCCCCTCCTTTCGTGAGCTTCGGGATGTGTTCTCGGCCCACCTGTTGTCTGACTCAAGAGACAGTAATTTCTTCTCGGACCACAGATGGCCTCCGGACCTCGATATGTACTTCCGCCAGCAGTGGTACGCCGGCCATTCCCAGGCCTTCCTCTGCCCTCTCCCTCCGGTGGATCCAGCCGCCGTGGTTCAGGCGGGTGGGGCCTCTGCACTCAGACGCGCGCTCCCCGCGGGTTTGGACAAGACGGCTTCGCTTGTCAGGAATTCCTTGGCCTGCGCCGGCTTCATGGAGCTCCTTACGCAAGCCTTCCTCCGGCGCGTGGAAGATTCGTGGCACCCGTCCCTGACCCCCCTTCTTGGCGACCTCCTCGTCCTCGCTGAAGCGGCCAGCCGCGCCGCGTATCACTCTTCGGTCAACGCTATGGCTGCAGCCGCCAATTGTGATTTACTCCGCCGCGACGCTGTCCTGCAGGCCTGCCGGGGAATGCCTGCCGACCTGAAGACCCAGCTGCGTCGGGCCCCCCTCGGGGGACCCCTTCTCTTTGGTGACACCTGGCAAGTCGTCAAGGATTCCAATGCGGACAGGTGGCCTCCCAAGTCTGTTCCTCGGCGCTTTCAGTCAGCCCGCAAGGCCGTGGGTCGCCCCTGCGGATCTCCAGACCCGACGTCAACAACCCAGCTGCAGTCCCTGCGTCGCCGTCGCCCCGCCTTCGGTCGCCCCGGCCAAGCTAACGCCCCCGCCCCCGCTTGGCCCCGTCCCGCCCGTCGCCCTGGGCGCGGGCGGGCTCAGTGACTCCTCCCCTCCTCCGCCTCCGCCGGCCGTCTCGGGTCCTCCAGTCGGCGGCAGGCTCGCCCTCTTCAGCGACGAGTGGCGATTACTGATTCCAGAAGACCCGTGGATTTTAGACACTGTTTCCGGCGGCCTACGGATCTCCTTTCGTTCCCCTCCTCCTCTGCGTACGACTCCGCTGTGGACCGAGATCCCCGCAGACCCGCTCAAGGAGTGCGCCCTACGGGGGGAAGTCGACTCTCTCTTGAGGAAGGATGCCACAGAGGTTGTGCGCCGCGCAGACTCGCTGGGATTTTACAGCAGACTTTTCGTCGTCCCCAAGCCTGGCGGCAAGTGGCGCCCAGTGATCGACCTCTCAGCCCTAAATCGCTTCATCGTGGCTCCTTCCTTCCACATGGAGACGGCCCGAGCCCTGCGTACCGCGGTGCGACCCATGGATTACGCCGTCAGCCTGGATCTCTCCGACGCTTACCTACACGTACCCATACATCCGGCCGCCCAGAGGTATCTGCGCTTCGCGTTCGATGGAACCGTTTACCAGTTTCGAGCCCTTCCCTTCGGCCTCAACCTCAGCCCCTGGGTCTTCACCCGCTTGATGGATGCAGTTATGGCCAAGGCACGGCAGTCGTCTCTCAGCCCTATGTCCAACTACCTCGACGATCTCTTCCTGAGAAACCACGTCGAGTCCGTCTTGGAAGAGGACAGGGATACTCTGATGCGTCTGCTGTCGCGACTGGGGTTCCTCCTCAACGTCGGGAAGTCAGATCTCACGCCCTCGCGCCGCTTCATTCATCTCGGAATGGATTTTGCCACCGATCTCAACGTTGTTCGCCTCCCGGATCCCCGGATTCGGAAGTTGGCCACCTTCGCCAACCAGCTAGCTCAGCAGGAAGCAGCTCCCGCCCGAGTTTGGCTTCAACTCCTCGGACTGATCAACGCAGCGGCGGACCTTCTCCCCCTGGGTCGCCTCTACGCCCGCCCCCTTCAGCTGCACCTCCTGCTTCTCTGGAGACCCTCTTCTGGCGACCTTACCCACCTGGTCCCGGTTTCCCCCCTGGTTCGCCCTCACCTTCTATGCTGGACCAACACGGCTTGGTTGGCTTCGGGAGTCCCTTTGTCCTCCCCCCCCCCCCCCCCCCCGCACCTCTCCCTGTGTGTCGACGCGAGCCTCTCGGGGTGGGGAGCCCACCTGCTTCCTCAATTCTCCTCGGCTTCCGGCCTCTGGCCCCCGGAGTTTGCGGACAAGCACAGCAATTGGTTAGAGCTGCAGGCAGTCTGGCAAGCCCTCTTCGTTTGGGAGAACCAGCTCAGGAACCAGCGGCTTCTCGTCCTCTCCGACAACTCGACGGTGGTGGCCTACATCCAGAGACAGGGGGGCACCCGATCTCCCGACCTCTGTATGCTCCTCTTCCGTTTGATGCGCTGGGCCGAGGAACGCGACATTACACTCCTCGCACGACACATTCCTGGCCACTTGAATGTGTTGGCGGACTCGCTCTCTCGCCGCGGCCAGTTGCTCCACACAGAATGGACGTTGCGCCCGGATATCTTCCAGATGATCTGCGCCCGTTGGGAGACTCCCTTAATCGACCTCTTTGCTACGAGGTGGAACCGCCAGCTTCCCCTCTTCGTCTCCCCGATTCCAGACCCGCTGGCCTGGGCAGTCGATGCCCTCTCGATTCCTTGGGACGGCCTCATCGCTTACGCGTACCCCCCGACAGTCCTCATTCCCAAGGTCCTCCACAAACTTCGAGGGAGCAACGCAGTCCTGCTTCTGGTCGCCCCGCTGGCTTGGGCCCGGTCCTGGACCACCGACCTACTCAACCTCGCCACCTCTCCTCCCCTGCGCCTGCCCACGCCCCGTTCCATGCTCAAGCAGCCCAGGCAGGCTCTCTTCCACCCTTGTCCCGAACGCCTGTCTCTTCACGCCTGGAGGTTGTGCAGCGCGCCCTCACCGCTCGAGGCTTCTCTGGTGCAGCAGTGGAGGCAATCGCTGCAGCCCGCAAGCCGTCCACCCAGCGTGTTTACGAAGGGAAGTGGCGTGTCTTGTGTGCCTGGTGCGACGCCCGTCGCCTCCTACCCACCGGACTGACTAACCCACAGCTAGCGGACTTTCTCCTATGGCTCTTCGAGGTCCAAGGTTTGGCGCCCATCACCATCAGGGGATACTTATCCATGGTCGCCGACACGTACCGTCATCTCGGCCTTCCAGACCCCGGCGCCTGTAAGGACCTCTCCGACCTCATGTCCAGCTTCAGCCTCCAACGTCCGACTCAGCGTTCTCTCGTTCCTCGCTGGGACCTACCTTGGGTCCTGACGTGGCTGAATTCTTCCCAGTTCGAGCCACTCGCTCTAGCCCCTCTGGCAAATGTGACACGCAAGACCTGCTTCCTTCTAGCCTTGGCCACCGCGTCCAGAGTTAGCGAGCTACACGCTCTTTCTACCCGCCCAGACTGCCTCCAGTTCAGGGCAGATCGCTCCGTGCAGCTCTTAACGGACCCCAGCTTTATTGCCAAAACAAGGTCGCCCCTAACTGCTCCACAGATCATCACCTTGCGGCCCCTGGGAGGGCCTGCCTGCTCTCCGGAGACTCGGCGACAGGATCCCGTGCGTGCCCTACGCATCTACCTGCGCCGTACCAAAGTTACCCGTAGAGGGCGCTCCCGCCTCTTCCTGCCCATACGCCAGGGCAAGACTGATATCACAGCCCAGACGATCTCCTCCTGGCTGCGCTGGGTAATACGATCGGCATACATGGATCTCTCCCCACGCGTAGCGCAGAGACTGAAGATCCGCGCACACGAAGTACGCGCCATGGCCACGAGCGTCGCATTCGATCGGAACTGCGCTGTCAAGGACATCGTGGCCGCGGTGGGCTGGCGAGCAGAATCTACCTTCGCTCGTTTCTACCTTCGGGATCTGGCGGGACAGCGAGACAACCTCGCCTTGTTGGGGGACCTCACGGTGGCACAGCACTCCCTCCCGGCGCAGCAGGCGCCGTAGGTACGCACCTAGCTCGTTACCTGGGAATTAGCAATGGGAGGACGGTCTTGGTCTCCGGTAGTACCGGGGCGGCACCCTCCTCCTATTCGTGATTCTCCCATTTGTCATGTCATCGGTAATGTTTTTGATGAAATAAATGCATTTTTCTTTAAAAGGTATTTTTTCGAAAAATACTTACCGATGACATGACACGGAGGACCCTCCCACCTGCCCCGCTTGCCGCTGGTGAGCCTAGTATCTGACTGGCGAGTCAGGTGACTCGGAACCGGATAGGCAGGTCCGGGAGACAACTCTTGGCCCCTCTGGAGGGTTCCCCGAGTGCCTCCCGGGTTGTGTGGGCACACAACGGGTTCGTAGGCTAGAATTTGAGCACGTAGTAGACACTCCCATTTGTCATGTCATCGGTAAGTATTTTTCGAAAAAATACCTTTTAAAGAAAAATGCATTTTTCAAAAAAATACATTTTAATGAAAAATACATTTTTCACAGCATTCCACTGTTGGCAAGAAGCAGAGATTCTCATGAACCCCTGCAGTCGCAGGGGCTGATGAGAATCTCTGCTTCTTGTAACTGTCTGTGGGGCTTGTCAGAATCTATGCATTATGTAACTGCTTAAAATGGCAGACACTGAGACAGAGGTTTGGGTTGTGTTCAGAATGTTCAGACTCGCGCTTTCATTTTGCATTTTTTTCCCCAAGTTGAATGCTGTTTGATTTACGAATATTCGATGTATTTTGTGGTATTTGCAGCATATTATTTTGCAATGCAGGTTGTTATGTGCAATGGATAATGCATTTGTTTCATATTTTTCACCATTGGATAATTGCATGATTTAAGTGTTTGAGGCAATTATTTTGAGTCAATTTAGAGTGCAGTATAAAAAGTCTTGGATTAAAACATGGATGATAGTAATAGTTATACAAAACTGATCCTGCAAGTGTCAAAAACGGTTGCATTTTTCAGAGTGTGAGCATGGCATGTTGCTTGTGTAGGAGTAACGTGTTGTACTCGCACGGTAAAAATGGGTATGATTGACGCGGCAAGAGTCAAAGAGTGAACTAGAAGTATGTAATATAGAACTAGAAGTATGTAAACATTACCAATACAATGAAATGCTACTTGATATAAAATACAGTTCATGACGGTGATCCCATGTGTGCTCCCCACCATTTCCCACCCACTACCCCACCCCCATCCCTCGCCACCACTCCTCGGCCATATATTTTGCATTCCATCTTTGACCACATATTGCATTCTCTTTTACGATAAAATAAATGTCACATTGCTGTGTATTGTGTCGTGGAATTATTATAACTGTATCATGCAACTAGCTTTCAGTAGTTGATGCAGGAAAGAGATCAGCCAGGACAGCTAAGGATGGTGCCTGATTAGCTTGGCTAATCAGGCACCACCCTTCAGCGGTCATGGTCGATCCCACCTTGAGGTGTGTGATGCCATTGTGTGTATGAGATAACTTGTTGTGAATTGTTTTGATGTATAGACACATGTATGTAGTGGTTAGCAAAAGATGTGTAAATGGGAGTTGTTTCATTTTGGAATCAGTTACCACGTTTGGTGCTTTCTTTATAATTCGTAGTATAATCTGCAACATGGGAACATGAACGCAGTCTTTCTCAACTCTATCACGGATGAGAAAATGGTGGCACGATCTAGCTGCTAGAGATATTGATCACCCCCTCCCCCGCCCGCAACTGCACACATACCCCATAACCGCTAGACGTCAATTTTTAACCCCTCCACTGCTGAGGACAAAAATGAACACCACCCAAGTGCACGAGGTATAGATCATGAGTTGCGGGGTCACATGATGATGAGGATCTATGCCTGTTACAGACGCCTTGCTTACTTACTTGCTTAATTCCTTGGATTCCTCGTGGAACAAAGGGCCTCTGTTACAGACACCACCTTGTATCTATGCTCCTTGGATGGCTGGGGTTGTTTGGTGTTGAATTAACCATGAGTTCAGAAATACAATCCGCGTTCACTGTCAGTGGCTGTGTTAAACATTAAAATAGCCAGGCACATGTATTGTGTTTCGACTGCATGTATCATTGTCTGTGTTGGAGGGGAGGGCACGCCTGTGGCGGACTGTGCCGCCTATGCCCGTAGTAAGCAAAAGAGCTGCCTGCTGCATTTCTTGTATGAAGAGTCCCCTTTTTCTGCATGCTCGGTTTTTGCAGCACGACAGCCAAAGGGTGGTGCCTGATTTGATGCAGGTGTTGGAGTGTCAGATTAGCTTTGTGTCTTCCCAGGTGCCAAGCTAATCTGGCACACCAGATAAGCTTGGCACCTGGGAAGGCTCTAAGCTAATCTGCCCTTGAACTATCATGGCCGATCTATCTTCCACAGTCTGTGCACAGTATTTATAAATTATGCCTCTGTAAGTTTTGAAAATCATTTAGTGTTACGTGTATGTTTTGAATACAAATTGATGTCATTTTGGCTGTCGTGTACTGCTTCTACTGTTCTAGTCGTTTTCATGAAATTGTAACCACTGCGGCGGTCTGCTGAAAAACATTTTTCGTATTTTTTGCACTTGACTGCACACTTGGCATGTCAACTGAGAAAACTTGATCTGAAACCAGGAGATTTTTTTTTGTAAATATTTCTTTGTTTTAATCAAGGAGTTGTATTCATTTCAATATGTTTTCCGTACAGTCATGTATCTCATTTTGTTGCAGTGAATCGGAATTTGGGCCAAAATATTCTTCTGGTGATATTATCTCTAATAATATTAACTCATTTACTGATTTAGCCCAGACATACTACGGCAGGAGATGGGTCCACCATGATAATTCAAGGGCAGTGCCAGGTTAGCTCAGTATCTAATGGTCAACCCATCTCCTGCAACTGGTGATCATGAACAAATCGTTAGTGACACCTCCAAAATTTAGGAAATATAGCATTGGGGTATAATGGGTTAATTGTAATGATCAGAATCAAGCATGGAGATTACCAGGCCCTGCTGGAAATAATCACTGGTGTAGAAATAATCTTTATTGTGCTGGCCTGTGATTTTGGACCTTATGACCTGTGGCCGTAACATCCAAAATCACAGACCATCACATCATGTAATCTAGAATTGTTTCAGTTCCATCATTGTGCGCAAAAAAACACCAATCTTCGACAAGAGGCACAGATCCTCATGAGCCCCTGCATTTGCAGGGGCTCATGAGGATCTGTGCCCCTTGAGATGGGTAGTTGATAGGTGTTGCTGAAAGATTGTAATAGTGTCACCTGTCATTAAACTTAAAGACCATCATTCAGGTGGCTGTTGCCACCTAAATAATGGTCTTTAATGACAGGTGATCTCTCATAAGGGCGGTCACTCGTAACAGGTTCCGCTGTAGCAAGTCTGTTGGAATGGCTGGCAATGTACATTTTAATGTTTTTTTGTGTTCTTCTGTTACATAGCATATTATAAGCAAGTCTTTGCTGCTGTTGAGATGTGAACTCCGTTGTACATGCAGCCACTTACACTGTTTACTGTGACAGCATGCACAAGGGGATTAATCCCTTGACTGTTACTGAAGATGCATGACTACTCAGTATGGTCAGTAGGCCTCAAAGGATAAATAATCAAAGTACAAATGAACATTTATGGTGTGTGTAATGGGGTGCACACTGGTTGTCTCCCTCGATCAACTCCACATGCACACTAGTTACCTCCCTCAATTCGCTCCACTTGGGGAGTGGTCAGTGTGGTCACTCTCCGGTCCATTTTGTGTTTCCATAATTCATTGCTCGATGTATTTTGTATACATATTCTGATGAAAATTTGAAATGATAAATATGCCATGGTCTTTGTTACTGTTCAGTCCTCAAGCCAGATATAAAGAGAAAAGTCCATTTGGGATTTTGATATTTGTTACTAAAATATAGTACATACAGGTACTGATGAGATTGTAGCCTTGGTCGTTGCTACTGTCAGGACCAGGGTCAGTCGCATGAGCGAGCTTAGTCCTGCGCCAGCCACTAAGCAAGGTGCTCCGCTATAGCGGAGCACTTTGCTTAGTAGCTTGTGCAGGATTTAAGCTCACTCATGCAACTGACCCCAGAACTACAGACCTTTTAACTGTGCCGTATAGGTCAAGTTTGAATTTTGTAAAATTCATACAAGTAATGGTAAAAAATTGGCCTTGTCCATGGTCTTTGCTACTGTTTGGACACCAAGACAAGGACATGTAATATTAATAACAAACAAACAAACTTTTCCGTGAATCTTGCATATGTATCAAGTACATGTATTTTGTGTAGTGATTTGGAGCTTTTGTTTTCTAGAGTACACAAATGAAGGTGCACCCTCCAAACAGAAGCCCCAAGGTCACCCTGGTCAGCCCCACAGGGTGAGTTTTTCTCTCTATTCTGGGGCATGTGTTTCTGTCTACCCTTTGTCCATTCACCTGTATTTGCCTTTTTAAAACTCTCCCTACTGTCTGCACTGCCTGTAGCTCTTGATATTGGATGTGTGTTGCTAAATGGTCTTAGCTTTATTTAGGCCCCATGTGTTAGGTTTATTTAACGTATTTGACCAGATGGCGACATACATTCAATGTTCTGTTTATTTATTTTTTTTCACAAGCAGTGCAGGCACGTCCTGAGAAAGCCTTGTTGCTGTCGGGACGTTAAGCAATGTACAATCAATCAATCATCAATCCAAACAGAAGCATCATTTTACAGCAATCTTTGTCATTATGTTGACAGGTGCATACAGCTTATTCATTCTCTTGAAGCAGCTGACTGCTGACTTCTTGCCAGCCCTGATGGCATACTTCACAGTATGGCGGCACGGCTGGGCTCCTGCCTGGAGTGTGAGACGGAGGCTTTTTCTCATATAATTTAAACTTGGGAGTTTCAAATGTGCAGTTAGCACAGTGTACAGACTGTTACACCTCAAATCTCACTTCTTCGTTTACTTCAAACTGTTGGTGGAAATGGCCATCCCAGTTGATTTGATCGCCTCAGTCGCATCCTTCATTGTCTTGGAAGAAAAATGGGCCCATGGAACCAAGCTGGGTGAGCTCTTTCTGTGGAGCAGGTAGGGTCCAGTCACGTCCTGAGAAAGTCTTTGTTGCTGTAGGGAACAATCACAACACCCAGACATCCTGCAGGAATCACAACACCCAGACATCCTGCAGGAATCGCAACAACACCCAGACATCCTGCAGGAATACAACACCCAGGCATCCTGCAAGAATCGCAACACCCAGACATCCTGCAGGAATCACAACACCCAGGCATCCTGCAGGAATCACAACACCCAGACATCCTGCAGGAATCGCAACACCCAGACATCCTGCAGGAATCGCAACACCCAGACATCCTGCAGGAATCGCAACACCCAGACATCCTGCAGGAATCACAACACCCAGACATCCTGCAGGAATCGCAACAACACCCAGGCATCCTGCAGGAATCGCAACACTCGGACATCCTGCAGGAATCACAACACCCAGACATCCTGCAGGAATCGCAACACCCAGACATCCTGCAGGAATCACAACACCCAGACATCCTGCAGGAATCGCAACAACACCCAGACATCCTGCAGGAATCACAACAACACCCAGGCATCCTGCATGAATCGCAACACCCAGACATCCTGCAGGAATCACAACACCCAGGCATCCTGCAGGAATCACAACACCCAGACATCCTGCAGGAATCACAACACCCAGACATCCTGCAGGAATCGCAACACCCAGACATCCTGCAGGAATCGCAACACCCAGACATCCTGCAGGAATCACAACACCCAGACATCCTGCAGGAATCTCAACAACACCCAGACATCCTGCAGGAATCACAACACCCAGGCATCCTGCAGGAATCGCAACACTCGGACATCCTGCAGGAATCGCAACACCCAGACATCCTGCAAGAATCGCAACACCCAGACATCCTGCAGGAATCATCGTGACAAGAACCACTACATCTGCATTCTTGCTCATCCAGAGCTAACGATGTCATTAACCCTTTAAGCCCCAAGGTCCTATTTCTCAAATTTTAGAGGTGTTGCCTAACGACTGTGTACCAGGTGTAGGAGATGGATTGATCATGATAATTCAAGGGTAGTGCCAGATGAGCTTGGCACCTTCAGGCGCCAAGCTCATCTGGCACTACCCTTGAATTATCATGATCAATCCATCTCCTGCTGCAGGGTCCTGGGGCTAAAAGGGTTAAGAATATTGTGATGCGAGATCCCAGAAAACTTTGGCAGGAAGTCATGGCCACCCATACAGGCTGCAGTGGCAAGTCTGATGGAGGCGTCGTCTCCAAGTGACCTCTCCTCAGTGTTGTAAACATCGTTTTTTCCTCTAGGTTTTTCCAGTAAGACGTACTCTGGGTGAGCAAAATTTTGGCGGACACCTTGTTTTCACATATTTCCCACAACAAATGGGTGGATGGGAAGAGAGTCGAAATCACCTGATGTTACCACAGCTGAATCGATCCTTTTTAGCTCCTGTGGTTCAATCAGCTAGTCGGTGGCTGAAAAATCAAACAACGAAGGGAGGAGTATGACTCTCACCTCTCGCCGAATTAACAAACAACAGGCACCAGGTTGGCCCTGGGAAACAAAAAGGAACTTTGTTATAGCATTGCTGGTAAAGAATTTCTCACCTGGGAGAAGGGGGGGGGGGGAGGTCTGTGCCCCCCCCCCCCCCCCCCACTCCAATCTCCTCTGTCCGCCCCTGCTTGCTGCGTTTCCCACATCAGTGTTGGTTTCTCCTCAGGACTCCTGCACACATAAAAGCAACCATGCATTAAATCATTGTATGACATACTGAGAAACCACACCTTTGCTCAAAACAATCAATTTCTATTTTTTATGACTGACTTATACACACACACATACGCACCGAGACAAAACAAACATAAGTCGTAAAAAATCATAAGAATATAAAGTCTGCATGTCCGACTGAATTTAATAATAAACAGCTTTTAAGATTACACAGTTCTGTAAACAACTGTCATCTCTTGTGCTGTTTTTTTATTGTTTTTGTTTTGTAGGGAGGTAAACTTGCATATTTGAGAGTGTTACTTTTACATATTATATTTACAATTTATTTAAATTACCTGGCTGAAGTGACACAATTAGCAGCATCCCTGCTCCTGGGTGGCTGTCTCTTTGCAGTCACTTTTGGGGTTGGGTTGGGCATAGAAAACAAATTTGGCACAGCATCCCACAGCAACCTGTGCCTTTCCGTGATACATGTAAACTTGCTGTCTTCAACATGGACACTGCATAACCTGTAAGCCCTTCAATGCAGCTCTGCAGATGGCAGTCTCAACAAGTCTTCCCTTAAAGTGTTCTGCACTTATTTCTTACATCTGTTGGGAAAATAACAAACGCTGAATGAAATCGAACATCACCTAATCACTTTAACCTGTGGTCCTGGTTCGTGAAAACAGTTCAGGCTGCAATGTGTTTCCCTGTTCTAAATTTATATTTGCACAGCCAGCACAAATGATTAGGTCTATCTTGTGTTAATCCAAAATTAGGTGGATACAAGTGGGGAGGAATGCTATTCTATGCACAGATGGATCACTTCTGCATTAGAAAGAAAATACTAAGGACGTACAATTCATTTGCATTTAACCCATTACATCATGAGGTTAAGTTTTATAAATGTGCACATTGTCCTATGAAGGCGGCATTACAGATTAGGAGATAGATCAACTATTTTAGTTCAAGAGTGGTGCCAGAATGGTTTGGCGCCTGAGGTGCCAAGCTATTCTGGCACACCCTTTAACTATCATAGTCAGTTCTTTTTCAAGCAATGGGTGTATCAGGATGAAAAGGGCTAAATGGTAGACCACTTTCCAACTGATAACATTTCTTGGAATTCGTGGAGAGCTAGGGTCTAATAGCATTCAGACCAGTTTTCCACTTAAGACCAAAAAGGTGACTGCCAAGCGTGTCAAATGCAGAGAAGAACCAAACAGAGAAATTTCCAGATTCAAACCCAAAGATAATTACAATAATTTTTAACGGCTATTCATTCACATACCACTTGTATACCTTCGTCACATGCGAGACCTGTGCTTGCGTATCTCCCGGCACCCCTATCTGAAATTCGATTTTTATTTTCCCCCTCAGATAGACCACTCGTCCTGTACACCATTCAATTATTCTCTAGTCGTAAGTGTATGCAAAAATAAGAGCTAAAAGT
The DNA here is from genome assembly GCA_036245525.1 of Semisulcospira habei. Taxonomy (NCBI): domain Eukaryota; kingdom Metazoa; phylum Mollusca; class Gastropoda; family Semisulcospiridae; genus Semisulcospira; species Semisulcospira habei. The sequence goes on along the minus strand of BTPG01000007.1, from coordinate 127,573,635 downwards.
GATTAGCTTACCATTTTTCTTCCTTGGGAAAGCAGAATGATATGCTAATACGACTTCGCTTGTTGCATTTGAGAAAAAAATTGCTTTGCGAGTTTCCCCCATGCTTCGCTTTGCTTAGTCAGCCCGTCGCAGCATTTTGATAAGGGAAATAACTCATCCTCACACGTTTGAGGCGAGTGCTTTGTCTCATAATATACTGTCTTTGATGCAACACAGTGCTATTGTATGTTTCATGATGTACACTGATGATTAAAAAAATACAGATAAGTTTCTATTTTGGTCTTGTACAACAGTTACAAATGTGTCATCCCCACAGACGACATTGATACATAAAATACTGGTAAAACGTTTTTATTTTGGTCTTGTACAACTTTCATAAATGTGTCAGTGCTCACAGTATCTTGAATTGTAGATGATCATGACCTCTGCGGGTGTAGGATGGTAGCGAGCAGCTTCAAGAGGATCCCAATGTTCCAAGAAGTGATTGATGCATTTCTCTTGCATCTGAGTGTATGTACACTGATGATTAAAAAAACACAGATAAAAAGTTTCTTTTTTGGTCTTGTACAACAGTCATAAATGTGTCCAGGTGTAGGAGATGGATTGATCATGATAATTCAAGGGTAGTGCCAGATCAGCTTGGCGCCTTCAGGCACCAAGCTCATCTGGCACTACCCTTGAATTATCATGATCAATCCATCTCCTGCTGCAGGGTCCTGGGGCTAAAAGGGTTAAGAAGATTGTGATGTGAGATCCCAGAAAACTTGGGCAGGTAGTCGTGGCCACCCATACAGACTGCTTGTTCCCACAGTCGACAATACAGTGATGATAAAAACAAAATACGTGTACAGGTAAAAAGCTTTCTATTTTGGTCTTGTACAACAGTCGTAAATGTGTCGGTCCCCACAGTGTCTCGAAGTTCATCATGGCCTCTGCAGGTGTAGGATGGTAGCAAGCAGCTTAACCCTTTGGGTGTCGGTAGTGGTTTTAGTCGCAAAGATTCTGCAGGAATCATTGCAACTAGAACTGCTGCTGACGCCCCAAGGGTTAAAGAGGATCTAGATGTTCCAAGAAGCGATTGATGCATTTCTGTTGTGTATGAGTGTAATTCTCACCAAGAGTGAAAGCAGTGCAGGTCATCAAGGCCTCTGCAGGTGTAGTGTGATAGAAGGTAGCTGAATGAGGATGTTCCAAGAAGTGATTGATGCATTTTTGTCGTGTATGAGTGTATTTTCTCACCAAGAGTGACCTCCACCCAGGTCTTGGGGACTTGGGTGGGGTTAACTACTTTTTAGTTTCCAGGTTACACATGCCCCAGAATAGAGGAGAAAACCCACCCTGTGGCCCTGGTGAGCCCCACTGGGTGGGTTTTCTCCTCTATTCTGTGGCAAGTGTTTCTGTCTGCCCTTGGTCCGTTTACCTGTATTTTCCTTTTTAAAACTCTCCCTACTGTCTGCGCTTTCTGTAGCTCTTGATATTGGATGTGTGTTGCTAAATGGTCTTAGGTTTATTTAGCGTATTAGACCGGCTGGCGACATGCATTCAATATTCTGTTTAGTTTTTTTTTCACAAGCAGCGCAGGCACGTCCTGAGAAAGTCTTGTTGCTGTCGGGACGTTAAGCAATGTACAACTAACTCGCCAAGAGTGAAAGTTTTTTCTGTCAGTTGTTCATCTTACTGATCCTTTTTTGTTATCACCTTCCAGTGGAAAAAAAGAGCATAACACCAAATGGGGTTACAGAGGTAAAAACTCTATTGAGAGTAAAAGGCATGTTGCACAAAAGATCCTCAGTCTAATGCAGGGCGCCGTTAACCCGTGCGCAGCAGTGTGTGGGCTAAAGGCGGCCCTCGGCCTAATGACCTTATCACTAAAAGTTCTGCAAGGGTCCAGGGGGTTGTGTAGTCCCCATAGTTCAAGGGTGGTGTCGGAGTAGCTTGGCTCCCAGGCACCAAGTTTTTCAGATGCCAACCTTGAACTATCGTGGTCAGTCTGTTTCCAGAACTGAAGTTAAGCTTTGAAGGATATCCAAAAATAAAATTTATCGTTTTATCCTTGGTATGTTATAAGTTTAAAAAATAAATATGCACATGTACATTACTTGTGCAAAGCACATGGATACACACACATACTATAAACGCAGTAGTAATACTACTACTAATAATAAAGATTTATAGAGTGCTTATCCTAAAGCAAGCATGCATTGCTGTCGGGTTGACGTTGGCCTGCGGACCTCTTGCATAATTATTGAGAAGCTATCTCTTATAGTCAAACAAACTAAGTCTAACAATAAAGGTATTCAAACTAGTAAATTACAACATACATGTATGCACAATTATTACTGGACACAATTTTCAGTTGTCTGACGGCGGATTGTGGAAGATAACTAACACAATTTTTGTGTACCGGATCAAGGGAGATAACCAGTGTTTGTCATGTTTTCATTACAATGGTTGTCTCCTTCGATTTGCTACCAGCGGTAGGGAATCAATGGAGACAAACAGTGTAAGTCTTGCTTTCCTGACACTGGTACGTACACGTAGAGACGTATTATTCCTTTGGTTGTCGCTAGCGCCTGCTGTCGAGGTGATTCTACTATTTTATTACACTGCAAGCATGGGAGCATAAAATATTCAAACTGTTTGATCTGTGTAATACTGTAATAGTGCGACATGAACTTGCTTAATTAAAATGTGAACACCACCCAGCTGCAAGAGGCAAAGAACCTCCTGAGCCCCCGCATCTGCGGGGGCTCAGGAGGTTCTTTGCGGCCTCTTGCTGAGCAAATTGAAATCATTAGATGGGGTTACTCGTTTGGTGTTCTCAATTTGCCATGGTCTATAGACATCATAATTTGTGTCCTCTAGCAGTGAAGGGGTGAAGACGGTATGCTTCTATTCCTCAGATTATCCCAAAGGATTTCTTTTGTTGTAATTTTGGTTTCACTTTCAATTTTACCCTTTTAACCAAGGTTCCTTTTCTCAAATTTTGGAGGTGTTACCTAACAACTATGTGGCTTCACCATGATAATTCAAGGGTGGTGCCAGATTAGCTTGGCGCCTTCAGGCGCCAAGCTAATCTGGCACTACCCTTGAATTATCATGGTCAAGCCATCTCCTGCTGTAGGGATTTGGGGCTAAAAGGGTTAACATTTTTGTGTGTACAGTGTCTGTGCATGCGAGCCATAGTTCTGTCATTCGCTCCTCGCATGTCTGGCAGTGTAAATATTATCTTGTGAATTTTGTTAATTGAAACATGCAAAATTGTTCTTTTATCATTGTGTTCAGTAATCTCAAATTGATTTTGGCTTTTAACAAAATTGCACCATTGCCATCGTCTTGTAAGCATGGGTGCACGTGCATGCTTGCGTGCATGTTTGTGTGTGCACAACAATCTTCTGTTTAGTGCCGTTTGCTTGGACACATCCATTCTTGCGCATTACACAATCTCAAACAAATAAGATTTATTCAGATCAGATTTTATTGTGGTTTTCATCCAGTGAGAAAACTTAACTCGTGTACTGAAACCAATAACTTGCCAACCAAACAAGACAATAAACCTTTGGCTGTCCATAGCACTTTCAGTCCGTGTGATTCCAGCAGGAATCAATGTGACAAAAAGCGCTACAGATAGCCAAATGGTGAAAACGAGTCCATACTCTGCACAAACCCAATTTAATGTATACATGTGCATGTACAGCTGTCAACCGCTATCTACATGTGCCATTCAAACGTACAGTCGACAGAAAAATTTAACGTGTGACTTATTTGTAGTACCAGAGGGGAAGTGCAAAAAGTGACTGCTTAGCATGTACAAAGCAAAGAAAATTCCAGCAAAGAGAGAAACACGCTTAAAAAGGACAAGTACAACACAACTGTCTTGTACCTGTCCTTTCTATGCACGTTCCATTTTTTTGCTGAGATTTTCTCTTCAGTACCGTGGAGGGACAAATTGCTCAGTGCGGTTGCTCCGTGGATGTCCGATGTGACCCCACGGCTGCATTTCCCAAATTTTGGAGTTGTCACCTAATGCCTATGTACCAGCTGCAGGTGATGATGCGTCGAGCATGATAATACAAGGGTAGTGCCAGATTAGCTTGGCGCCATCAGGCGCCAAGCTAATCTGGCACTACCCTTGAATTATGCTCGATCCATCTCCTGCTGCAGTGTGTCCGGGCTAGATGCGTTAACCCATCAAGCACAAGCATGCTACAACATTCATCGTTCCTGATTGTTGAAGGCTGGTGCCCGAATACCCTGGCACCTGTCAGAACCTGTCGAGTGACCACCCTTATAAAAGCTCACCTGTCATTAAAGACGACGGCCATAAATCATAGACTTCTATGACAATTGACACTTTCTGCCCTACAAGAGCGCACTTGTCTTCAGACCACTTTTTCTGCAAAAAAGGTGATCGCTCAGCACAGGTTCTGCTGTTACAGGAAACTAAATTAAGTTCCCTGATAGTACCTGGTAGGTAAGAATGGATGTTAGCAAGACGGAACTGTGCCATCATGACTAAAGATCATAGATATACATGAAATTGGCTCGGCACAACTGAGAATCTGTGGCAATATTTTGTACACGTATGTAGATACAAGTAAGTCAAAACGACAGTAACACTGGACGAGTATAAGCAGCACAATGCATAAATTATTAATGGTACAGCCAAACTATACAGCTCAAACCACAACACACCATTTGACTAGAAAGTATTTATGAGACATTCAACATCAGACTCTTCGTCTACGTCACTATTTGCACGTTAGCTTTTTCTACCTGACTTTGTAGACTAAAACATCATTCTCATACTAGTACTTACTCAACTTTGCCTCGACACAGTGCTGGGCTGTGCTTCTTGCTTACCAAGGTGGGCACCCTTTTCCTCCGCAAACTGAGGGAGTCGTCATAAAAAGTTGACTTTCATCAATTCTGTGATTATACAGCATTACCACTTCTAACGACAGTTTTCTATGCCTTTCAGGCTAAACGACATCTATTATATCTGTCTAAAAATGATAGAATTTCTTTTGAACATGAATCTACATGTTTTGTCATTTACAAGTATCAAAAGTGCTACAAGTCACTGCTGCTTCTGACGGTGTGACATATTAAGATGCAAAATTTGCTAATTATCTTCATTTAACCCGAAGGCTGCATTTCACAAATTTTAAAAGTGTCACTTAACAACTATGTACCAGTTCCAGAAACTGGATCGACCATGATAATTCAAGGGTAGTGCTAGATTAGCTTGGCGCCTGATGGCACCAATCTAATCTGGCACTACCCTTTAATTATCATGGTTGATGCATCACCTGCTGTAGGGCGTTGGGGCTAAAAGGATTACAGTAAATGCCAATAAGATGCTCCCCTTTCAGACGCTTGATGAATAGCCATGCACATACACTCTGTCTGTCTCTCTCACACGCACAGGTATATGTACAAGTTCAAAACGAAGTGTATTGCTATGGCAAATGATCAATGAGCATAATAAAACGACCATCGAGGTATTGATTCACTATTGTACACAAAAGTATACAAGTATTCACTGCACTTCCACATTCCCTATCCTTATCAACAAAACATCATCAAGCCGACGTCTACTGCAATCGGCCCGCGCATGGCTATGTGCAGGCCGACTGCAGCTGACATCACCACTATGACCTTTCGCGTACTGGGAGGTAAGTAATACAACTTGTCAATAATACACACCACAACTATTCATGCCTTCACAAAAGCAAAATGAGTGTATGCTGTCACTATACATCATGTGTTATATAGTTATGCACAAACAATGCTTTTATAATAACCCATTCAGACCTGACGCCCTACAGCAGGAGATGTGCTGACCATGATAACTCAAACGGCGCCAAGCTAATCTGACACTGCCCTTACATTATCATGGTCGATCCATCTCCTGCAACTGCCGGGTGCATAGTCATTAGATGATGCCTCCAAAACTTGGGAAATACGGCCGTCGGGTGAATGAGCTAATAATGTGGCAATGCATTTCTGAACGGGTTTCTTAACCACCAACTGTTCAAACAAACACACGCACACACACACACAAACAGGATTTCTGTTATCCCACTCTTAACACTACTACTGTTGAACTATAATCATGGTCCGGCCATCTTCCAAATTAGTTCATAAAGTCCGCAGATTTAAACTCACTTCACATCTGAGTTAGTTATTTGGATTTAACGCCGAGCTGGCAACTTAGACTTCACATCTGAGGATGTAAATGGTATTCATCTCTGTCAGCAAGAAGTAATAGATTCTCAAAAGCCCCTGCGGCTGCAGGGGCTCGTGAGAATCTATTGCTTCTTGCCGACGAAAATAACTGTACATGCACTGCACTGTTCACCAACATTGTTCATCATCAGTAATGTACACACTATTGTGATGACAGTATTGGTACTAATACATCACGCTCCTAATTCTTGAATATTAGTTGGCACCAAAAACCAGTGAGCAAAGAGAACTTGGGCCGATGTGGGCTGCAGTTGGCCTACACACAACCGTGCCCAGGCTGACAGATCGATGCTGGTCTGAGGACCTTCTACTTTCTGGGAATACCTGTAGTCTTGAGCAAAGCCTATGGCAATCTGTTTATTATGCAATCAACTCTGTTATTCTGCTGACTGTTCAAACCTCTACATTAACCCTCTTGTGCATGCAGCCACCTGGACTAAAACAGTATTGGAAGCTGCATGCACAAGGGTGTTGATACCAGCAAGGAAAATTCTGTAAGCAAAGACTGTATGCAGTCATTAAAATAGGATGGTACAGATTATGTACGTAATCATCAGGATGATGTAAATCATTGCAAATTTAGCGACAGTCTGTCTAACAGTCATTTTTGCAACTTGTACACAAAATATCATTGCCACAGCAAAATGAATGATTGCTGTCTATGGTCCTTGAGGTCCCTGGGTTTGAACTCAGCTGCAGGCAGGTCTTGTATCTAGACTTTCGCACAGCTAGAGGAATTGGTCTCGTAACCAGATTTTTTTCAACACGAGGCATAGACTGACCCCCCCCCCCCCCCCCACCAAATACCCCCGTCCTGCCACCCCAGTGGCTGTTTGCAAGAAGCATAAATCTCCACGAGTACCTACAGCTACAGGGGCTCCTGGGGATCTGTGCCTCTTGCACTCATATAATCATCTGCTGCCAGAGATGCAGAGCAAATGACTCAAGGCAAAATGAACCTTTTCGTGTCGACACTGACGCGAATGATGATGGAATCGTCCCGAATGTAGTTTCTGGTTTTGAGGATGTCATGTGAGATGAACTTCGGGTATCCGAACCCCAGTGACTCGATGTCTTTCATGGGCTTCTGAAAGTGCTTCCATGTGGGGTCCGGCACGAAGCTCTCCGTCAAGTTCGCTCGCATGTCCATCTCCTCGTGCTGGTCATACACGGTGAAGGACACCGGGAGCCGGAAGGGCCATTCTAAGATATTGTCGTACTCCCCCGGCAAGAGTTTGATGTACACAGACAGGTATTTCCCTTCTCCAGCTCCGTTCCCATTGAGGAACACAGACAGCGCGGCTTTGTAGCCGAATCGTGAAGTGTAGAACGGCTGGCTGACTAGCTCCTTGCCGTTTTTGTACAGCGCCTCGATGTATTTGGCTTTGTAGGATGTGACTTTCCAGACGAAGGTACCATCCGTGATGTGGGTGGTCGTGTGAAGCGTGCCGCAAAGGTTGGAGATCTGCTGCTGTTGTCGCTTAACGAGGTCCCATGCCAGTTGCAGGTGTGTCCTCTGGGACTCCTCCAGATGCCGGTCCATGCTGAAGCGTGGACACTGTCACAGAGGAAGAGGTAGAAACATGGTTAAAGAATGCAACATAAAACATATGTGCTGGGGGACACGAGCACAGCTCTAGAAAATAAGCAACACATCTGAACGTGTCATATGCAGTATCCCTGTGCGCACAAGGCTATCAAGCTTACATCGGCTGTAGTGGGCCTGTGTGTGGACGGACAACAGCCCCCTGGCCATGTATCGCAATGGATGCAGCCATTAAAATTGCAGACTAAAACATTAACCCATTCAACCCCAAGGCTGCAACTCCCACATTTCAGATGTCGTCTTACAACTATGCACCAGTTGCAGGAAACCATGATAATTTCAAGGGTAGTGCCAGATTAGAAAGGGTTAAATTGTACCACACAATGTAAGACAATCATGTTGAATTGCCAGATTAGATGACATTACTGTTGTGGAGACATATCAACCATGACAGTTCAAGGGTGATGCCACAATAGCTTGACACCAAACTATTCAAGCATGACCCTTGAATTTTCATGGTTGATCCATATTTTGAAATTTATGTGACAGGTAGGAGCCCACTAAAAATCCTCAGATGTCGCGAACAAATCCAACCAAACTGACCACGCAGATCTGCATCAAATTTTAAATCAGTTTTGTTTGACAGATAAGAGCAGTCACCTTGTATTTGCATCCCGCCTCTTTGAAGGGACAACTCATGGTGGCTGAAGGACATAACTCCTGCACATGAACTTCGACCTCTTCCCGGGGAATCTTGGTGGGGTCGCACCGGTTGGGGCATGACACTGGAAACCGTGGGCACTGGTACTGGTGGGTCTGTCAAACAAAGATAAAACCATGCAAAGTATTGTAAATTTTACAAATAACGAGAAAACAATCCAAACAAAACTCTTCAGACCGGCACTACTTGCACTTGTTCACAACTCTGCTAGGACTGCGGTTCATCACAATGAGTGAGAAATACACCCAAGCAATTTCTTATCTACACTTGTGTTGCAACAACAACAACAAAATAATTTTTTTTCAAAAAATTCTTGGAGGTAGTTGCAATTCGTCGTACCAGCTTCCTGATAGTTTGACCATGAAAGTTCACATAATGCCCGATAGACGTGGCATCTGAAGGCACTATCGATGACCTGTTGAGGTCAAACCTACAAATATATAAGCTAATCAGGTACTACCCTTATACTATACAGCAAAAACTATTCCCCCACTCTTCCCTGCCACTGGACACATACACATATTTTGTTTCTGAAGTCTTTCTTCATTCAATGGACGAAAGCCACAAATGTCCAAGGAACATAGATAAAAATTAATCTCAGCAAGAGGTACAGATCCTCATGAGCCCCCGCAACTGTGGGGGCTCATGAGGATCTGTGCCTCTTGCAAATAGGTGGTGTTCATTTTTCTCGGCAGTGAAGCGGTTCATATCGTTTAAGGCACGTACCTGGAGCGTTTCGTAGACGAACTCCCTGTCGCAGTACTGACAGTTGACGGTGCGCTTGTGACACTCGTTCTTCATGTGGTTGTTGAGGAAGCGCCGCTCCAGCTTGGCTCCGCACTTGTTCTCACACCACATGACTTCTTTCGGGCAGCTGCCTGCGTGAGTCTGAAGAGGAAAAACAAAGAGGAGAACATTTGGAGAAACGTGACTGCATTTACATTTAAATTCAAACCTCAGGATCCAGACCAACAGATGCCACTTTCCTTCTTCATTGACAAGATAAGTAGCGACTGAATTTTGTATTTTGAAAACATTAATAAATTTTGTTGTACCTCTCTTTCTAGCGTGTTTCTTTCAGAAACAAATACCTACGTACAGTAACAGGGAAGGGTTTCAGCCCCTCACTACTGAGAAAAAAGTGAGCATGATCCTCATAAGTATCTATGTCCCTTGCTGACACCAAGTATTCATGTTCCCTGGACGGCTGAGGCTCTTTGGCTTTGAATTAACAAAAGTTTCTTTAATCCATATCATACTGAGGCTAAAAGCTTCAAATTTGTACACTGCCATATGCAAGCTACATTATAGTACTTACAAATAAGGATATAGACCAATGGCTTTAGTTCAAGGGTGGTGCCAGAATAGCTTGGCGCCTAGAGGCGCCAAGCTATTCTGGCACTACCCTTGAACTATCTTAGTCAAACTTATTTCACACACTGGTGTATTCCGAATGATAAGGATTAAGAAACACAACGCGGGTCCGCTGGTCGAGAAGGGCCTACAATTCCTGCTGACTCGCCGTACCCACCTGGTCCATGTAATCCCCGGGAAACTCCTGCGCACAGAAGTCGCAGACGACGCGTCTCTTGGGACACAGGTACTCGATGTGGTCATCAAGGTTGAAGCGCAGGAGGTGAGAGGAACAGCGGTTGGGACATGGGACCGACTCGTACAGGCAGGAGTCCAGGTGGGTCTGTCAGGTAAATAGACAGGTGTCATGAGGTAAATACAGAAGGTGAGGGGGAACAGTGACTAATTCTGTCACGTCATTTACATCGTTTTGTCACTGGCGTTAATCGGCTACATTAGAATCTGTTGTGAGTAACCACGAATTTTGCGAGAAAAAAATGGTCTTAACTTATTACATCCTGAGATTGATTTTTTTTTCTTCAGATTAGCGAGTTATTCTATAAAGGCTACACTAGTTACAGTTCAGGAGATAGACTGTCCATAATAGTTTAAGGGTGGTGCCAGGACAGCTTGGCGCCCCTGGGCGCCAAGCTGTCCTGGCACCACCCTTAAACTATCGTGGTCAGATTTATTTAATGTTAGTGTATCAGGACTTAAAGGGTTAAACTGAAGATAGGTACTCTCTGAAGAGAAGTCTCAAAGGGCAAAGAGTGTCACCTGTCATTAAAGACCATCATTTAGGTGTCTGTAGCTGAGGCTGTGGCTGTAGCTGTGGCTGTGGCTGTAGCTGTGGCTGTGGCTGTAGCTGTGACTGGCTGTAGCCACCTAAATGATGGTCTTTAACCACAGGTGATCTGTCATAAGAGCAGTGGTCGCTCAAAACGGGTTCTGCTGTATGTTTTGACTTTTGCTACATGTAAATCAAATACAACCCTCGAGCTACCTAAGTCAATCAATCTCCCGCGACTTGCACGTGGTACTGAGCAATTTATAACCCTCTGGTTGTCGGTAGCGGGTTTGTTTTTTTGTCGCGATGATTCCTGCAGGCATCATCGCGACAAAAAAAAAACAAAAAAAAAAACCGCTACCGAAAGACAAAGGGTTAAGCGAATGTCCGTAAAACGCTAGCCTGTGGCCGGACTGAAAGGGTCCTCTCACCTGTAGACTCTGCAGCTTGTCGACCCAGCGACAGCCGTCCTTGTGGTGTGTGCAGCGAATCAGACTGTTCATTATTTCTGTCTCCACCTCGCGGTCTGGGTACAGCTGTTGACAACACAATAAGATTATGCATCAATACACACCATCGTCAATCGCCCATGTTCAGTACTTTAAATAATATTGTGTGTACTGAAAGCCCAACACTAACTACTCAGGGTCGGGGGGGGGGGGGGGAGGGATAAAATCCTATAACAAGTCCCTTCCCCCCTCCCCCCCCCCCCCCCCGGCCCCCTCCCCGGCTATCGCAGTGAAACTCATTTCAAGCAGTAGTGCATCAGGATAAAATTGGTTCAAGAAGCCCAAGTGATATTGACACGCTTTGATGTGTGTTTTGCCAGCCCAGATAACGTATAACCCTCAAGATAAGGTGTATTTTGAAGTTCATCAGAACTTCTTTGAATATGAAAACCTAGTGCCCAGTCTTTCGACTAGACAATCTCAGTAAAACCGTCATCGCATAAGCTGCCAGTAACCCCCCAGTAACATGACTACGGAACAGCTGTTGCCGATCTTGATCAGCAAAACGCGTAGCCGATCCATGGGAGCAGGGTTCATTTGAAAGATGCGATTCTCATGAACCCTTGTGTTCTTGTAAATCTACGCGTGGTGTTGCCAGTGGCCGAAGAACTTAGTGGACACGGCGACTGACACTGACTGACTTTAATCCGCTCACTGTCAAAAACTGAACACCGCCCAGCAGCAAGAGGTATAGATCCTCATGAGCCCCCGCAACTGCGGGGGCTCATGAGGATCTATGCCTCATGGCTAAAACCACTTTGTATCCACGTTCCTTCAACGGCTGGGGATTTTTAACGTTGAGTTGACCACAATTTAACCTTTCAGCACCAACACCATATAGCAGGAGATTGATTGACCATGATAATTCAAGGGTAGTGCCAGATTAGCTTGGCGCCTGAAGGCGCCATGCCGCTAATCTGGCACTACCCTTGAATTATCATGGTCAATCCACCTCCTGCAAGTGGTACACAGTCGTTAAGAACACTTCCAAAATTCGGGAAATGCGCCCATGGCGCTAAAAGGGTTAAAAAAAAAACACAAACGCTGCGGCCCACTGGCAGCGAATGGGTTAAAAACAATAAGAGACAACCCCCAGCGACACCGACTTATTGCCCATTTCCAACACCCACTACCTTCTGCGTTCTTATCGTGTCTTTGTTAGGGGCGATCCCTTCTGCACTAGGTAAAACCTAGCCTGTCTGTGATCACTTGACGTGGGGGGACTGGGTGTTTGTGTGTACACATTTACAGGTCTAGTATGACTGAAGAAAAAAATATTTAAATCGCCAGGCCAAACTGACGTTTAACTTTTTGTCATTTCAGTTTTTATTTTATTTTTTATTTTAGAGTTTGCTATATTTTAAGATTGTTATGCGTGACTGAAGAAAAAAAACATGTAACATTTAGGACCTAACGTCTTTTGTCCACAACAAAGGTGATTTTAAACACGAGGCACCAAAAGGAGTAATGTACACACTTTTTTTTAAAAATACCCCAGACTGGGTTTAAACCCATGGCCTTTCAGACCAGAGTAGACCACTCTACCACCTGAGCTACTCAGCTTCCCCATAAGCAAAGAAGATGTGGGGGTCAAGACTTCTAAAAACAAAGTCTTCCTACATCCAACGTTTCTTAAATATTATCTGACCTTGATATAAGCAAAGTCACCGCCGTTGTATTGTGGGAAATGCAGACTAGAAAATTCATGTTGATTTCTATGAAAAGAAAGTGTTAATATATCATTTTGTAGGAGTGTGTATTTCTCTCTTAGCCGTATGCAAATACGGCCTGGCGTCGATTAGATTTTTGTAGTCAATGTTGATCTTTAAACAGCCACTGCATACCACGCAAGGGGGATTCCCACGCGACTGCCTACAAACCAGGTCAAGAGCACTTCACCTGAGCATACGTAGACATGTCAGTCCACAATGCATGGACGAAAAAGGTGTAGATCTGTACGGCGAGATAGGATAGGCCACCCATCTGCAAGAGGCGTAGATCTTCATGAGCCCCCGCAATTGCGGGGCCTTATGAGGATCTATGCCTCTTGCTTATAACTCTTGCTTATAACAGAAACATGACCGTTTTATGTCCTCGCTTTTTCCAAAGCGGGTTCGGCTCTCCTTATAGCATTTTTTTTTTCCTTGCACTATTTTCCTCTGCCTTTCTCCAGACGAGTAGATCGTTGGGGGATTAAATGTTTAAGTCTGAACTGTCGAAGCGTGTGGATATTGTGGGAGAATGCTTAATGCACATTCTCTACCCGATGACAAATCAGCTGTCAATGGCTACCCACCCGGGAGGGGGCGGGTGCGAGTAAGCATTTTTAAAAAAAAAAGGGTTAGGGGTATTTGGACCGCGCTCTCACTACACACGGCATTTAAGGTCTGCTTTAAAAGGTCTTTTTCATGGGCCAAGTCAAACATTCATAGTTGCGACGCCTTTATTGTTGTAGCTACATGTTCTGTTTTTTACGAGCATTCCTTCATAGTTCCAGGGTCACAAATCGTGTGAAGCTTCGCTCCAGTAAATATTGATAAGGGGATTGAGCTTAATCAAGTCCCAACAAATAAATAAATAAACAACATTATTTATTTATTTTATATTATTAGTAGTATTATTTTGTTAAAACACTTTAGAGGACATCATGCGGACCATGAAAGCGTTTATCAATCCAAATGTCCCATCTATTGACGGAGACCGACACATTATACTGAGGGCCCTGCCTCTCTTCCGCCAAACGTTCAGACTACTGACACTGGAACTATGAAGGAATGCTCGTAAAAAAATAGAACATGTATCCACAACAATAAGGCGTCGTAATGACATGTTTGACTTGGCCCATGAAAAAGACCTTTTAAAGCAGACCTACTGACACTCGTTATCACTACTGATAGTCATTATCAAGGACAAATACAAACAGAAAATAACATTTAAAGAGAGAGAGAGAGAGAGAGAGAGAGAGAGAGAGAGAGAGAGAGAGAGAGAGAGAGAGAGAGAGAGAGAGAGAGAGAGTTAGTTATTTGGGTTTAATGCCGAGCAGGCAACTAAGGCCATCTCACGGCGGAGAGAGAGAGAGAGAGAGAGAGAGAGAGAGAGAGAGAGAGAGAGAGAGAGAGAGAGAGAGAGAGACGGGAGGGGGGCGAGAGAGAGGGGGGGCGAGGGAGAGAGAGAGAGAGACGGGGGGGGGGGGGGGAGAGAGGGGGAGAGAGAGAGAGAGGGGGGGCGAGAGAGAGAGAGAGAGAGACCGGGGGGGGGGGAGAAAGAGAGAGAGGGGGGGAGAGAGAGGGGGGAGAGAGAGAAGGGGGGCGAGAGAGAGAGAGAGAGAGACGGGGGAGGGGGGAGAGAGAGAGAGGGGGGGAGAGAGAGAGGAGGGAGGGGAGCGAGGGAGAGAGAGAGAGGGAGACAGATGTCCCCGGCTCACCTTGGCATAGTCTAGAGGCTTGTCATCTTCCGGACACTTAAACACTCCTCCACTGCAACACAGAGAAAATGACAACTTATCAGTATGATAAAGACATTAATTTCGCCCCCCCCCCCAAAAAAAAAAAAAAACCCATTAAAACAGACCTTATTAAACATTTAAAATGTAACTGGGGGTTCTTTCTCCGGGTACTCCGGTTCTTCCACCCCCCCCCCCCCCCCCCACTTTGGTACCGGTCTCAGGCCACTTTACAAATTTCAAATACAAGCGATCAAAAATCTCTGTAACTTCAGTAGCTGACTGGCCCTTCGTTTGTCTTGTACTGTGTTTGTCTTAAATGGCGCAAATCCGTGTCTGTTTCGTGAGTGTGTGTGTTGGGTTTCAGGCGCGGCGCTTTGAGTCGATTTCCCCAAAATTGAGAAAAAGCGCCTATATAATAACGGTATTATATTATTATTTTATTATTTATTATAACTGTCGAACATAGCGTGATTGTCTTACTATCAAAACACACACGTCAGTTCTAGACCAATAGCGGCACAACTTGTCAAACAAACTATAGAGTGAAGTGACCTTTTTTTAAAAATATAAAATTCACATATTCGAGACGTGCGGCATATCCGGATACGCGGCTGTACGCCGCGTATTTGGATGCGTCATGTCTAAAATGAGTAAACAACGAAGACATTGATCCACAAAGAAAGCAGCGTCCATGGCCTAACCTCGACGTGTCATGAAGTCTGCCATGAAGTCTCTTCAACATCTTCACACACAACGACATGCTTCTCAACACACTCAATCAAAGGCCAGTCATCGACTGAAGTTAGACTGAAACGCGCAAATATTATTATACTGATTTGGTGCACACTGACACATCAAGCAATGTCTGGAAAACCTGAAGGGCTAATTATAAGACTGCACACTAGGAAGTTCGACGCGTGACATCCAGGTAATTAGCGAGGCCTTCCGCTGAACACTCAAACTATTTCAGCACAAAAACAAAACTGAAACTTAACACTCAGGTGTGTGAACAATGACTGTCGTGACTAAACTCTTCAACTTATCCATGAGAAAAGGCAGGAAAAGAATGGCCGCGTTGACCAAATTTATCCCTCGACACTCAAAAAAGACTGGACAAAGCACCGAAATCTAACACTCCCCCCAAAAGTTAACAGCACACACAGGTGCACACAGTCGACGCGTTATGATTTGCCCGAACACCTGAGGCCTAATCGCTGATACGAGCACGACGGCAGGCTGTTTGTAATAAAGTCACTGATCTGTCATCTTAAACATTTCTATCACTGAGCCGGAGTGCGCATACCTCTGCACCACGCAGTAACGACGCTTTCTTATCTCTTCAACCTCCAGCGCCAACTGGGGGAAATTGATCGACCGTGAAAGCTCAAGGATGGTGCCAGATCAGTTTGGCGCCTTCAGGCGCCAAGCTGACCTGGCACCATCCTTGAGCTGTCACGGTCGAGTCATCCACCGTAGCTTTCAAGCAGTGCTCGGTGTATGATAGTAAAATGCGAGTGGCTTAGCATGAGAAGGTGGGATTGTATGTTAAAAAGAAGGTCAACAAAGGATAGATCTTGTACGTATGATGGGGCAGGCCCACGCAACCAGATGATAGCGGGGCAGCTTACATTCATTTCAATACAATTGTAAACTTGCGTGGGAACGAGTCATGTGAATGTTTTCCCTTATCGCCGTCTCGTGCGGAAAGGCATGTTCTGCTAGTAACATAGTACTGAGCAGAGAAAGACAACACTGCACAAATTAATCTGATAGCATGCTAAACGAAACAATGTGCTGTTGATACAAGAAAGAAAGAACTAATGAGAGAAAGAATGTCGGAAAGATAGAAAGAAAGAAAATCAATCAATCAATCAATCAAATCAATCAATCAAATCAATCAACGAACCAAATCAAGCAATCAATCTACAGAAAGAAAGAACCAAATCAATCGATCAATCAATCAATCCAACTAACAAACAAGCAAATAAACAAATCATCATCATCATCATCATCATCATCAGTCCCTTGCCCGAACTGGGCGTTGGGGGGACTGAAAGGCAGCAGCAACAGACAGTGCTCTCCGCTGAGTTCTATTTTGGGCGGTGGCAAGCAAGTCTGACATCTCGAGTTCGGTCCATTCTTTTATGTTTGCGACCCAACTCTTTCTCTGACGACCTCGCCGACGACTTCCTTCGAGAGTGTCTTGGAGGATAGTCTTGGACAAGGTGTTGTGTCGGGTCACGTGGCCAAACCAAGCAAGCTTGCGCCGTTTCACGGTTGCCAGAAGGGGTTCATGTGGGCCCACCAGGGAAGTGACGATGCTCCGTACATATTCGTTGGTCTTGTGCTCGCGGTATGAGATGCGGAGCAACTTCCTCAGGCACTTGTTCTCAAAGGCCTGGATTTTCTTTTCTGAGTCTGCAAGCAGTGTCCAAGTCTCACAGCCGTAGAGTAGAATAGACACTATGAGGGACTTGTAAAGCCTGTACTTGATGGTGAAGCTGATGGAGTTACTTCGCCATATCCTGTCCAGCCTGGCCATTGCGGATGTTGCTGTACCTATCCTGATACGGATCTCTGCTATGCAACTACCGTCTTTGGACAGGGTGGCTCCCAAGTACTTGAAGCTATTGACCTCTTCTAGCTTTTGGCCATTCATGTGAATGTTGCTGCTGCTGTCGCTTGTGGTGTTGATCATCACTTTGCTTTTATCCGTACTGATCTCCATGCCATAAGACCCTGCGCTACTTGAAAGTTTGTCTGTCAGGTTTTGCAGCTCACTATTGCTGCCTGCCATGAGGTCAATGTCGTCTGCGAATCGAAGATTGCACAGGGATCTGCCACCAATAGAGATTGAAGTATGGTGGTCGTGGAGGGTTTCCTGCATGATCTTCTCCAGGAATATGTTGAAAAGGACAGGAGAGAGCAGGCATCCTTGACGGACACCGATCGTCGTCCTGAAGAACTCGCCTGACTGATTGTTAAGTAGAACCGCGCTGCAGGCGTTCTTGTAAAGCGCTTCTATCATTTGGATCAGTCCCTCCTCTATGTTGAACGATCTCATGACTTGCCAGAGTCCGTCGTGCCAGACGCGATCAAATGCTTTCCTGAAATCAATGAAGTTGTGGTAGAGTTCGCGCTGATGCTGCAGATGTTTCTCGATCAGGACGCGGCAGTTGAAAATCTGCTCTACAGTGCTTCTTCCAACTCTGAAGCCAGCCTGTTCTTCTGCCAGCAGTTCCTCGGCGAAAGTTTTGAGGCGGTTGAGAATGATTCTAAGCATTACTTTGCTAGGGTGACTTATCAGACTGATAGTTCTGTAGTTCTGGCACTGTTTCAGGTTTCCTTTCTTGGGGAGCGGGATCACTAGAGACTGTGTCCATTCTACTGGCCATTTCTTTTGCTCCCAGATCTTTTGACAGAGTGTAGTGAGGACCTTCGTTGTTACTTCTCCTCCATGTTTCAACAGTTCAGCAGGTACGTTGTCTACACCTGGAGACTTTCCTCCCTTCAGGCCGCGTACGGCTGCTTCCACCTCTTCAGCTAACACTGGCAGGTCTTCAGCCTTCCTGGCCCCAGCCTGGTTGTTTTGGAGGATGCTGGTGTCTGGCTCAGCCTTGTAGTTATACAAGTCTCGGCAGTACTCAGTCCATCTGTTTAGTACAGCAGTGTTTTCCGTAAGGAGTTGGCCGCTGCTGTCTTCGATGACTGTGGCTGTTCGCTGTTGAGTCTTGGTGAGGGTCCTTAGCGTTTCATAAGCCTTCTTGCTGTTGCCATTTGCCATGCCCTCTTCCACGCTACAACACTGGTCTTCAATCCAATCTTCTTTGGCTTCTTTCATCCTCTTCCTGATCTTCTTGTTGACAAGTCTGTACTTGTTTGCTGATGTGAGGTCTTGGCCTCTCTTTTTCTTCCAGGCTCTCCTCTCATCACAGAGATCGAGGATGTCATCGGTGACCCAGGGCTGTTTGCGCTTCCTCTGCTTCCCCAGCACTTCTTCTGCTGTAGAAAGTAACACCTCTTTTATATTTCCAGCAAGGGTGTCTACGTCGCAGTCCAAAGTAGCCAAGGCTGCAAATCTGCCTCCCACCTGGGCTTGGAAGAGCTCTTCTACTTCCGGGTCTTTTAGCTTCTGGAGGTCGAATCTGATGCGAGGGTTCTTGCTATCTCGTTTCAATGCCAGCTTCAACTTGAGGCTAGTAAGGACGAGGTTGTGGTCGCTGCCAATATCAGCGCCAGGAAAGGACCTCGTTTGTGCTTTGTTAACGCTGGATTTGAATCGTCGAGGCAGCAAGATGAAGTCAATCTGGTTATGGACCAGGCCTCCTGGCGATTGCCATGTCACTGTTCTTGACTTCTTGTGTGGATGGAGGGTATTAGCAACGGTGAGACGGTGACTCTCTGCGAACTCTAAAAGTCGCAGGCCTCTGTCATTTGTTTCTCCAAGGCCAAACTTGCCAGCTGTTCCTGCCCATTGTTGGTAGGCGTCAGGGCCAATCTTTGCATTCCAGTCACCGAGGACAGTCAGAATGTCTTTCTTAGGTGTTTTCTTGATGATGTTGTCCAGTTGTTCGTAAAATTCTTCTAATTCTTCATCATCATGGTCTGCTGTTGGAGCGTATACTTGTATGATAGTGATGTTGTGCGGTCGGGCGGAGATGCGGATAGAGATTAGTCTGCTTGACACGGGGGTGCAGCTGATGACAGTTCCAACCACCTCTTTCCTTACGATAAAAGCTACGCCATGTTTGTGCTTGGTTTCTTTTCCGCTGAACCAGATTTTATGGCCTTCATCTGTTGTTGTTTCTCCGAAGCCTGTCCATCGAACTTCTGCAAGTCCTACAATGTCCCAGCGATAGCGCTTCAACTCGTGGGTGAGTTCCTTCACTTTGCCGCACTGGTAGAGTGTGCGAACGTTCCAAGTTCCGATAGTTATTCCTTGCGTGGGCAGCTTGATGGTGGGTTTGGTTCCAGTAACACACTTGTCGCCCCCACCCTGGAGACCTCCAATGGGGTGCGCGGTCGTTGGTGATCCGGGCCCCGACCGATCCGGCATGTTATTCTTATTCTGTTGCTTGTCCATCAGTCCTTTCAATGGGCTTAGGCGAACTTGGCGGCGCCCGTCTCCTCTCCAAGTATTTCAACTGACTGAAAGACGCGT
The DNA here is from genome assembly GCA_036245525.1 of Semisulcospira habei. Lineage (NCBI taxonomy): Eukaryota > Metazoa > Mollusca > Gastropoda > Semisulcospiridae > Semisulcospira > Semisulcospira habei. Next base: position 127,553,861 of record BTPG01000007.1, on the reverse strand, counting down.
CAGCCCCTCACAACGTTTCGCCCGCCAGCAGAAGCGGTTACCGGGGTGTGGCTAGGTAAAGGACCTGGAGCCAGCTGTGAGAGTTGAGTGCCATGTGAAGACCAGTGCTCCCGCCTGCCCCAAGAGGCGCTGCTGGCTGAAAAGTCAAAGGTACTACTTCTCCATGAACACTCTACACCCCAATAAACAAATATTGCATTATAAATATAGATGCTGGTTGTACATGATGCAGATCCTCACTGAACAGCGCACTTGAAACTTCTGAAACAAATCTTGCGAACCGAAAGGCGTCAAAGAACCCTTACCTTTAAAGCCACAACCGAAAGATGGACGCAAACTTAAAGAACACTTACTTTTAAAGCCACAACTGAAAGCTGAACGCAAACTTGACAACACTGGCATCATCAAAAGGAGGAATCACAGTGCCATATAGTCCTATACCTTTCAGATAGTGCATCGCCAGTATTATAAAGACACTTGACGGACGCCGCGAGGTTTCTCAACACTGCTGGACAAATGACGCTGGACACAGACGGACGCCGGACTAAAGTGCGGACAAAGGACTCTGTGGACTGTACCGAATGACCGGCAAAAAAACTCATCAATAATGCACCGACACAAACGACACTGACAGACCCACACTGGTTGTCTCCCCCGATTCGCTACCGCCGACAAGCGGGAGAGAATCGAGGGAGACATCCAGTGTTTAAGTGTAGCGGCAACAGTAATAGCCTCCTCATTCCGTCTTCGGAACATAAATGTAATGCAAATGGGATTGGGACCAGTTTCACGAGAGAGCTTAGCACTGCGCCAGCCACTAAGCAAGGTGCTCCGCTATAGCGGAGCACCTTGCTTAGTGGCTGGCGCAGGACTAAGCTCCCTCATGTAACTGGTCCCTGATCCTTATGGCACAACCGATAATGAGAGAAACATACTTGTGATGGGCAAAGACAAAAATTACTTATATCCACCATATATTCACCAACATGATAAGGCGATCAGCGTCTAAGTCTTGTTCAAGAGGCATAGATCTGTACTACTCCTGCCCTATCGGGGGGGGGGGGGGGGGGGGAAGGGGGGGGGGGGGAGGCTCATGGGGCGGTCCGTGGCGCAGTGGTTAAGGCGCCTGCCACCAATGCTAAAGGTGCGAGGTTCGATTACGGGTTCCGGCGTCGGATTTTTCTCCTCTAGTAAGTGTCACCGTTAATTCGGGCGGACCGTCGGGGGTTCTTTCTCCGGGTACTCCGGCTCTTCCTCCCCCACGACTTTGGTATTAGCTTCAGCCCATTTAATCAAATCTCAAATACAAACGATTTTGAATTTCCAAAAACTACAGTAGCTCGCTTGAGCTAGCCCTTAGCACCACGTGAATGTTCTGTGTTTATGTACTGTGTGTGAGTGAATGCGCGTGATTCACGTGAGCGTGCTTGTTGGGTTCAGTTCGCTGCGGCGCTTTGAGCCGATTTTCAATTGGGATAAAGCGCCTATTTAATGCGCTTATTATTATTATTATTAAATACACGCCTCTCGAAATTGAGTAAGTAGCACATGAAAATCTATGCCATTTGCAGATTAAACAGGTTTGGCTATGGACATAGTGGTGACCGCAGGTCAGTCGACGCGCGCGCAGTTATCAATAATGCATACACTCACGCGCACGTCCGTGCTAAATTTGACAGCAATTTACGATTCGCTGGCATAATGTTGGGGCAGCGAGGCGTCAATGAAAGGCTAATGAAGGGAACTTGACTTTCTCGCCCATATTATGTGCCATCTTCTTTCTTTCTTTCAAATTACACAGCTTGCTATTGTAAAAGTCCAAAGTGAAACAAAGATTGTTTCTTGGCACCAAATTCTCCATGTTTCACAAAGTAGACAAAAGCTGACAATATAAGGAATAGTCCGATTATTGGAATAGTATAGAAATAGTACCCAAAACAATGAAAAAATGGCCAACGCTGAAACAAAACGTTCCGCTGCCGAACACACACACACACACACACACACACACACACACACACACACACACACACACACACACACACGCAAACACACACACACACGCAAACACACACACACATACACACACACACACACAAACACACACACACACACACACACACACCACTCCTGCCCCCAAACTCCTGCATGACAACTGTGTAGTGGTTTGAACCCACCGCTCCGCTAATCACAATGTATTCTAAACTCTCTGTAATCTCCTCGACCAGAAAATATAACTGTGAATGGTGACGCACAAGAGGCATTGATCCTCATGAGGCTCTATGCCTCTTGGGGACGTCCTTTTTCTGCAGGAGCGAACACAACACGGGTCTTAACCAATGTCGCCCAATAAACCTAATGTAGTGATCCACCCGGGGACCCCGGGGTCACGGCAGACAGGAAGAGGGGTATAAAAGACAGGAAGCAACGGCCAATCTGGGGGACAGGGGCCGGGTAGAATCAATACCGGGTGTCGGGTAGGGTCAAGTCAAACAAAGGCCGGAAGAAGTCGTCTCGTGACAATCACACTCAACGTATCTCGGAGGACGGGGGTATAGACCCTCATATGCCTTGGAAACTGCAACACCGAGGCTCATAAAGATCTATGCCTATTTTAGAACACTTCTTTCTGGTGCAGTTTATACCAACATTTCACCAGTCGCTTTATGGGAAGAAAACCCGGTTCCATATATATTGGCAGTACTTTGGTTTGTTTTAACTCCGTAACTGCTGGGTGGAAGGCGAACATTACCCATCTGCAAGAGACATAAACCCTCATGAGCCCCCGCAGTCGCGGGGGCTCATGAGGGTTTATGTCTCTTGTTAGTCCTGTGTTCTCTATGAATGATTTTCAGGTCCTATTTGCATCTGTGTTAGTGTACACGCGAATGTCGTGGTTCAGACGCGACTGAAATTCGTGATCACCGGTAGCGAAGGGGTTAAAGCATCCGAGTCTAGCCATTGTTGCCATAAGACAAATGTAAAGTTAGTCGATTTGACGGAACGAGGGGTGAATAATTGATTACACAAGTATGTACATTTCATTCAACCGGCCTCCGTAGCGCAGTGGTTAGCGTGTCGGTCTGGCGGCCGGGAGATCCGGGTTCGAGTCCCAGCCGAGTCAAGCGGGATTTTTCCTACCTGGGTCGGCTCCTACCCAGAGCGGGTGTGCTATGGACCCAATGGGAAGGCTGATGCCACGCAGCCGAGACTCATCCACTTCACGGGTGCGACTTTGGGGGTGTTACCCGGGTTATGACACATCGCAAGGTGTGAATGATTACACGGCCGGCATATTTATGACAGGAAGCGTGGAATGCGGCCCTGTCACGCAGTCCCCGACCACCATGGCATCATCATATCATCTTCATCCTCATCATCATGCAAAATGAAAAAAACGCTGGTCCAGGTTTCTGATCCCTCAAGTCTCCGTCTCATGGTGACCTCATCCCAGTCCTCCTGGAGCCCTAGGTGAGCGGTTGTCTTAGGCCAGACCTGCTGCTGTGCGTGGAAGGACGTAGTGGTTGACTCGCCACCTCTGGGGGGAGCTCTAACTCGTCGACTCCGCGACTAGCAATGTCGTAAGTATGGGGAATAGTAGGTGTGAAGACTACACTGAACACCACCGAAGTGACTCGGCAGCAGTGCGGAGTTTCCTCCGGAGGGAGTCCCCTACTACCTGCCATATATATAGCGGCAGGGCCGGGAGTCTGGCTGGAGCAACCAGAGGGCCTGGGTCAGCACACTGGGGTTGACGAGGATGAGCGGCGTGAGAGGAAGACCTCTGAGGTCGACAAAGAAAATTGGAGTAGCAAAAAAAAAAAAAAAAAAAAAAAAAATGTACGTACATTTCATGAGTCAGACTGACTGACTGCACACCGCATCTACGCGGCTGTTTGAAACTGAATAAAACAAGTCCCAGTGCGCCTGAGTTGATCAGTGTTCAGGTCGTACTCTATAGGCAATAGATTTCCCTGTCCCCCATAACGGCGCCCGTCAGGGCCGTCCATGATCACCTCGGTGCTGTGGACGTTAAACCCGAACTAACCAACCATCATGTACTTCAATTAATTACGGTTTGCTGACGAGGTCTGTACTGGTGCCTCGTATCTACATAGTCACTGATCAGAAGATCCCGGGTCACAAGTCAGTCTACATCCGCGGGAAACTCAGTTGTGCGTGTCTTGTAAACAGAAATTCTCAAGAAAACGAGGGGGAAAAAACTGAATCACCATGCACATGCGCTTGACTGAATTCATTACGACTCACTGATTACGCCCGTAAAGAAACGGTAATTAACGTTCCACGGTTGCAGCGAAGTTTCTAATTTCAGAACTGAGAGAGCGCGCGAGGAAGGGAAAGAGTTTCCGAGCAAGAGAAGCCCTTTGGTCGGATCATGTGTCAGCCTTGATGCACTGTATGGCTTCATTAAATCAACATCACTCAAGAAGCTTGCTGACGACCGAAACACATTTAGGAGAAACAGATGCGCGTGATGGGAAAAGCATGAAGAAAAAATACAGTATAGGCGGCATGCAAAAACTCAAAGAGCTTTTTTCAGTCCCTAAGCCATTTCATGTGAAAAACGAATAGATTTTCATGACCCCGTGCGGCCGTTTCTAAACCCGTATGCAAGACGCATAGATTCTCATGAGCCCCTGCGTTTGCAGGGGCTCACGATAATCTATGCGTCTTGCTGGTTCTGACTGGATTTTGCTGCTCATGAGTTATGGGTGAGGACGTTTGCGTCTGTCTCTCAAGGAAATGTAATAGGACACTGAAGATGTCTGTCGCATTCAAATCCTTCCGTTTAACTTGAAAAGAAGTTCAGCAATGCCAAGGAAGAGGTATAGATCATCATGAGCCCCTGAAAGGTACAGGAGCTCATGAGGATCCAAGCCTCTTGCAGATCATACTGTAAGAGGTTGATCAATGAAGTTTGCGTGTGTGTAAGTGAAAACGCATAAGTGAAATCCTGCTGAGAGCCGGCGAAGTGGAACCTTGCTTCATCCTGAAGAAAGAAAGTAAGATAATACGGCGATCAAACATCAGGTATGGGTTTTAGTTTATTACCCGTTCGACTTTAAGTTCTTAGCTCAGGGAGTTGGTACTGTATTAATATGTCTGTGCACTACTGCAACATCACGTCAGCTACAAAATAATGTCATTAAGCAGCTTTACAATTATTACGGGAATTTAAAAAAAAATACTGTAATATCATTCACTGATTTGCCAGGCAAGGCTCATTTCAACGAAGGCCATGAGTATCAGGAGAAAAACACTGTGCCGCACGCGGTTTACCGTGCATAATAGTCAATATATAATATTCTGACAGGACGCCATATGCCAGGCAAATCCCCGGGTGAAGCTCGTATCTTGAAAGCCTCTCCCACTGACAAACTGAGGACCATTTAAAGCGGCCAATGACAGTATCACCTAACTCTAATCACAAAGGCATACCAGTCGCCCACAGTTGATCTTCACCACTATTTTAGTCCATCGCGAAGCCCATCAAGTTCCACCTGCAAGAGGCATAAATCCTCATGAGCCCCTGCATCCGCAGGGGCTCATGAGGATTTATGCCTCTTGCTGGCAAGCCAGATTCATCAATTTACGTCTGTTGACCTCAGCTCACTGAGGTTTTAGGTTTTCAATTTAACACGATCGTCCAAAGCTTTTCTAAAGCTTCCCGCCAAAGGCAACAGTGAGATACTACATCTAATCTCTTGAGTTGTCACACACGGGGTTTTACACTTGTTTATACCCTGGGTCACCGCAAGTGTTGCTGTGATAAAGGAAGCCTACCGCGAACGCAATCGTAGTCTATCAGTTTTCAATGCGCACCATCCGCTTTGCGGCTCGACGTATCATCATTTTGATTTTGGTACCGGATTATTGATCACAACGCTCATTAAACTGTATTTGCTACATAACCAACCAACTAACAAACCCACCTGCCCACCCACCAAGACAAACAAATGAACAAAGGGAAAAGGAGGTTTGTATCCCTACAATTGTGGAATAAACGAACTTCTAATGCTCGGACAGATCCCCAGGCCACCCCTTCTCAAAACCCCCTCCCCAACTCCGCCGGCGAAAACATAAAACACTTTGCTACAGTGGTCGCCAAAGTAAGGTCTAAAGTCTCCAATTTATCACTCACAAAGCCATAAAACTTAATAACTAATTATATCATGTGGATAATAACCATTTCATTTTTATAATAATAATAATAATAATAATAATAATAATATATTGATGATGGTGAGGATGATGACGATGAAGATGATGATGATGATAATAATAATAATGATAAAAACAAATACAAGATATCGTCCAACTTGAAAAGAAAATCACACCTGCCCCGCACTCTTCCGGCCGATATAATCCCCTCCTTGCAAGTTCTCTCGTTTTGTATGAACCCACGCCGCCCTAACCGCCTTCCCACCCCTTTCTGACACCCCTTCCCCACAGGGGTACGTCCCTGCCCCTCCCATAAAGCAGTTATTCTTTATCGCTGACAGCTGGGAGGGCCGTATGAGCCGTGAAGAGATGGAATATGAAACATGTGTCGCTTCCTGTATGGCTCCCTGTGCAAGAGGCATGGATTCTCATGAGCCCCCCCCCCGCAATTGCGGGGGCTCATGAGAATCCATACCTCTTGATGGAGCGATTTATATGTGTGTTCCTATGTTTGAGGGAAAAAAAACTGGCGTTGAAAGCTGTACATGAAGGTCGAAGGACCATTTCCTGAATGATAACGTTATAACCAGAACTATGGAAAAATGACATGTCCAAGTATCGACTCGGCTTGCTTCCGGGGTAATTTATTGCCAATATGATCCGTGAGACCCAATGAAGTGCCTTAACCCCTTCACTGACGACAAAATGTGAACATGATCCAACTGCAAGAGTCACAGATCCCCATGAGCCCCCGCTGACGCGGGGGCTCATGAGGATCTATGTCTCTTGCTGACACCACTTTGTATCTATGTTCAATGGCCGGCTGGGGCTCTTGAATTAGTATAATATCAGGATACACAGCCGTCTGCGAGTACTGGGGGTTAACGGGGGTTAAAAAAAGTACTTCACACTCCATTCTCTGATACTGAACTGACAACCGTTGAAAATACTCACAACACCATAATAATAGTACAATACTGCTTACAAGAAACACTCAGATTATCGTGAAAAGCAAGCCGGAAGCATGAGCATGAGTAAAGCATAAATACAAACACTATCAGCACAAAGGTGGGTAAAGGGGTGACGGGTGGCTTGAAACTGAAAGGGGTGGCCGCCTTCAAGTTTTTATTCATGTGTATTGGTGTCGAAGGAGGACGAAGGAGAGGAAGACAGAAGAAAAGATGGTTGATTGTACATTGCTTAACGTCCTGACAGCAACAAGGCTTTCTCAGGACGTGCCTGCACTGCTTGTGAAAAAAAAATAAACAGAACATTGAATGTATGTCGCCAGCCGGTCAAATACATTAAATAAACCTAACACATGGGGCCTAAATAAAGCTAAGACCATTTAGCAACACACATCCAATATCAAGAGCTACAGGCAGTGCAGACAGTAGGGAGAGTTTTAAAAAGGCAAATACAGGTGAACGGACCAAGGGTAGACAGAAACACATGCCCCAGAATAGAGAGAAAAACTCACCCTGTGGGGCTGACCAGGGTGACCCTGGGAACTAAAAAGTACCTAACCCCACCCAAGTCCCCCAGGGCAGACCCGGGTGGGAAAGAAGAAAAGATGGGAGGACAATATCTCAGAGTGGACAGGACTGAAGCTGCGCGATACGCTAAGATTGGCAGAGAACAGAGAGGAATGGAGGGAGCTGGTTGCCAAGTCATCAGTGGTGCCCCAGTGGTGCAAGACTACGGGATATATAGATAGACAGATAGATAGTATTGGTGTCTGAATTTGGACCTTACAATTTCCTGCCGTAAGGTCCAAAATCACACACTAGCAAATATCAAAGACAGACTGACAAATCACTAAATCTGAATTTTAGACTGAAAAAGACATGCTCCTAAACGGCTAGTAATCCTATGCATTCAGTGTCGGTGAAATCACACCAGAAAACATTTGACGAGAATTTGAAGGGCGAGATGTGAAATCGTCCCATAAACTAGAATACAGTAGGAACATATTTTGAACAACCACTATTTTTGCACGATAAAAGATGGAGAAAAAAAAATCCGTGTCTCCTGTTATTAGAGACCATTTAGGTGGCTTCCCTGTCACCGTACCTACATTTTTGTTTCTGAAATCTGTGTTAACTGAACGACCAAAGGCCACAACTGTCCAAAGAACATCAGTACACACAAAGTGGTCTCAGCAAGAGGCATAGACCCTCATGAGCCCCCGCATTCGCGGGGGCTCATGAGGATCTATGCCTCTTGCAGTTGGATCGTCTTCACTTTTTCTCGGCAGTGATGAATGATAGATAATTTAGGTGGTCTCTCAGAATAGGTAGTTCTGCTGGAGCAGATATTGCGGCCTTGCATCACCCTCCTTCCGCCAGCAGCCACCACAGCTTTCCAAGAGCCTCTGCGTTTGTAACTGCAGGTAGGGACAAAAAGAAACTGTCAGATGTACTCACCAGCTCATTTTTGGTGCGGCGGAGACAGCGGGTTGCCCCGTTAGCTTGTTGGGCAAGAAGACCGTTTGTGTTCCTACCGACAGCATCTCTGTGCTGCTAGTAGAGCTTGACGTCAAGATTACCATTTATCTGGATTCTTTATCGGTCTCAATTATTAAGGATGGCGAACTTGCCGATTGCACCAACAGGCACAATTTTTTTAAAAAATCGTAACTTTGGAAAATGACTCGGATCACTAACACTGGTTTAAAATACAAATCAGGTGAAACTAAGCTGTATAACTCTGGTCTGTGGTTCAAATGCAATGCCACCTTTTCACTGACGCAGTGATTCTTCACGACAAAAAAATGCCTAGTCTCAAAAGCTAACTTCGTTACTGAATTCACGGCTGAAAATCGTGTGGCTGGATCGGTCTCTGTATGGAAGATGCGGAGCGGGGGCACGCGTGTCCAGTTATAAGGGAGGGTGCCATCTGTCCCCTCTGTGCTGTGGAATGCGCTACCTGCCCATCCGATTGGCTGCAGGTCCGCAACACCTGCCTCCCATCCACGTGGGTCCGACAGGTATCAAATGACAATGCGTGTCCCTCTTTTACGTCCGAAGTGCCGCGGACACAAGGGGGTCTTAGCTCTTTCTCTCTCTCTGTCCGTGTGTGTGTGTGTGTGTGTGTGTGTGTGTGTGTGTGTGTGTGTGTGTGTGTGTGTGTGTGTGTGTGAGTGCGTGTGAGTGCGTGTGAGTGTGTGTGTGTGTGTGTGTAAGGGGGCTGGGGGCAGGTGCATACTGCAAACTGATTACAAGTTGCTTTAACCAATTACATCCTGAGGCTGATTTTGTAAAATCTGCATCTTGTCCTATAAAGGCTACATTACAGAACAGGACTGAGATAGATAAACCATTTTAGTTCAAAGGTGGTGCCAGAATAGCTTGGCACCTCAGGCGTCAAGCTATTCTGGCACCGCCCATGAACTATCATTCAAGTTTATTTCAAGCAATGGGTGCATCAGGATGAAAAGGTTTAAGCCAACTAATGCTCTTAGGTTCAGACGTATGAACTATAGCTCTGTACTAAATATCAACAGCACAACGACACCTTTCAAATAATATTATACTCTTGCAGACAGCAAAAACTTTTTTTTTTCACCGAAAGTTTTAAAAAGTGAATACCTTCCACCCGCAAGAACATCTCGCTCGTCAGCTGTACTGCATGGTCCCAAACAACCAACGACACTTCCTCTCTTCTAACCCCACCCCCACCCCCCCACCCCCACCCCCACCACAAACACACGTACAAAAAAACACTTCCCCGTTTCCGCTATTATAGATGAAACACCGAATGACTCTCAGTTTGATTTATACGGACGCCAATAGTGACCACAAGAGGCACAGATCTTCATGAGCCCCGCGAATGCGGGGGCTCATGAAGATCTGTGCCTCTTGCAGGCGGCGGCCCTGTGCACTGAAAGAACAGCACCCCCACACACTTGCATTCAGACCTGGTGCCATCTGCCGCTGAAACGTTGCATTGTCCGCGGGTGATTGGGCAGAGAAAGGGGTGGAGCGGCCGCGTACATCAAAGGCTCAGCACGCGCTACCCGAAGTTCACCTTACAGCCTCCCCGGGTACCGGACTGTGAGTGACTGACCTCAACAGGTGACGGCCGGCGGAACAGGCCAGCTCTGGAATGCCTTTCTCTCCGCAGTGCCTCTGGCTACGATAATTGCAGGTTTGGGGTACAGGTCAGCCCCAATATAACTGACGCAGGCAATGCTGCTTGTATGAGGGCGCAAACATCTAAAACTCAAGTGTTCAGTTCGGTTTGTTCAAGGTGATATCGGAAAGGACCATACGCGCTCCATCCCATCCCACCCCAGAGACGTCTTCAAACACAAGAACTAGCAACTACTTCTTCAACATACACCACCTCTGGGCAACAGCAGAAACATAAATCCTCAACACCCCCCAACATATGCCCAGACTTACAGACCATGAATACTTCCACTGACGAGGGATGGACTATTTATGTTTTCTTGTTTGTTTCCTTTCTTTTGTCATACGTCAGTTAACTCATTGGAGACGTGCCGCGTATCCGTAGGCGGCACGTCTCGAATGTGTTAACCCATTACATCCCGAGGCTGAATTTTTAAAATTTTCTTATTATCCTATGAAAGCTACATAACATATCTTGAGATAGTTCAACCATTTTAGTTCAAGGGTGGTGCCAGAATAGCTTGGCGCCTCAGGTGCCAAGCTGTTCTGGCACCACCCTTGAACTATCGTAGTCAAATTTATTTCTTGCAATAGTGTTTTAGGGTAAAAGGTTAGCGTCACTCAGCAGCGAAAACATGAAGAGCAACAGTTTTTATAACGGAGTGGAACTGGTAACCTTGCGACGACATGCAACAGTTGTGGAAGGTATCCCCCCCCCTCCCCTCCCCCCCTCCCCCCCCCCCCCCGTCCTCATCTCCACCCCTCCTCTACTTCTACCCGACGACAACCTCCCACCCCCACTCTCCACCCCCACCCCAACAAAGAGAGGCACACGCCTGTACTCGACAGACACCCGACAAAGCCCATGTCCCGCGCGCGACCGCAAGGGTCGGGTATCAACGGGCTCACGCCGCGAATATAAATGATCAGTCGGGTGGAGGGACCATCGCTTGAATGGAGCTTAGTTATTGGGATTCAACGCGATGAAAACTTAGCAACGATAGACACACACGCTGAGCGGTAGCGAATCGATTGAGACCACCAGTGTGAGGAATGGACTTAAGCAGTCAACTCGGCCACAATGAAAGTGTATTCCAACCAGCAGGGCTCCCTGTTGCGGCCATAATAGTTCTAGGGTAGTGCCAGATCAGCCTGGCGCCTTTCCATGCGCCAAGCTGATCTGCACTACCCTAGAACTATCATGGTTTGTCCACAATCCCACAGATTACGCACAGTCGTCAAATTTGGGAACTCAACCTTACGCCTATCGATTTCTAATAAAATCCCACACACTACTGGGAAATAATTCACGTCTCCGGTGTACATTAGAAAAATAGTTGCATAACAATGATACAATTATTACTACATTTACTGACTTAATGAAATGGAAACAGACCTTTCCAAACATGATATTGCATCAGGAGAAAAAACTTAACGTACCTTACTACTGGAGTAATATTCACGTATCTGTTCATGGTCGAGCGGTTGTTCGTGGTCTGAGCAGCGAAATGTTACATCGACATCTAACTGAAAGCCACCTCTCAAATACTCATTTTCAGAAACTGAAGTAGTCCACAAATTGTCAACTCATTAATTATACATGCAGGCTCATGCCGCGAACACAAAGTGCTATCCTGTTATCGCTCCCCACCCCCCCCCCCCCCACCCCCCAACCCCACCCCTCGACCCACCCCTACAACCCCTACCTTGAAAGCGAACCTCCGCAGTTCATCTGCAAGAGACATAGATCTTCATGAGCCCCTGCATGCGCAGGGGCTCATGAAGATCTATGCCTCTTGATAATGATAATTAAATGCGTTTGCAAATGCTTAACTGACGCTGAGGAATTGGTGAAATCTCCAACTAACGAGGAAAGAGGCATAGACCCTCATGAGCCCATACATACGCAGGGGCTCACGACTCTCTACGCCTCTTGCTAGTCACGTAACAATCAGGACTTGCAACTCTTTTATTTGAGCTGAGAAGTGGTTGAAATTTTCAAAACAAAAGAGAACAGAGATCCTCATGAGCCACTGTAGCCACAGGTCTCTTGCTTAAAATCAGCCCCATTTATGAATGAGTTACTAAGAAGAGACGGCTGTGGCTTCATCCTACCCGTCCCCTCTATCTTACCTTTACAGCTGTGTTCGGAAACCGCGACGATTTTCTTACTTAGTGATAAAAGTAAATCAAGAAACTGTTTAGTCAGCAAGAAGCGTAGATTCTCATGAGCCCCTGCGACTGCTGGGGCTCATGAGAATCTATGCTTGTTAGAGAAGGAAGGAGAGCCTTGTGAACCCTCCCCCCACCTCATTCCTTATCCCAATCTTGTTGACCCATATGCCTGACCCCCCTAGGGACTTCTCAGTCTTGCCGGCACGCGACTGGCTAGTTCCCCACCCCACCTGCCTCCCGCGGCACGTGCCGGTTGGCTCAAAGTGCGGGCGACACGCACGCGCTTCTAGTTAAGGGAGACACGTACGCGTATTGAGAATCACTTTGGTTGTTCATAATCCAACGTAGTGTGACGGAGACGTTGAACTTAAAAATCCAGTGACTTTTTCAGGTTGATCATGGGTAGTCAAATTGATCCATAATATACGCTGAGGCATATTTAGACTTCATGAGACCATTCGGCTGCGGGCGCTTATTAGACTCTGTCAGATGGAAAAAGATGGCTGAGGTTCCATCTGCAATCAGCATAGATTCTCATGAGCCCCTGCGAATGCAGGGGCTCATGAGAATCGATGCTTCTTGTTGGCTAAGCACGCTAAATGATGCACAGAACAGCATTCCGCATCCCAGATACACCGGCTACAGATCAGCCCCCTCTACCGCCCCTCCCCCCCCCCCTCCCCCTCCCCACGAAGTACTTGTACGTGTATCACCTATATCATCTATGTGTCTTAACGAGGTGTTCTCCAGTTAGCACGACAAAGCTAAAACCTTTTCAACAAAATGGCCATGCAAAAAAGGAAGAAAGAAAGGTTCTCTCAATGTGGTGCCGAAAACTGACTACGTGAATGTTGGGCGTAATACGATGCAAGGCAGGTGCGCTTATGCAACAAGTCAGAATAAAGAACGTCATCTATCAAAATTATTCTGACTATAAAATATATTATTAAAAAAAATGCTTTAAAAAACAGCACAGCATGAAGCCAATTTCCAACCTGGTGTTTTTTTCAAGGCAACACGCATGAACAGCTATTGTTGAATGTATTGTCATATGACCTCTTTATATAAAACGACACTTTCCTTCGCAACGGACACAGTGTGAACAAAGACCATGAAGCAGCTGAACAGTCTCAATGCACGAGCTGAACAGCGCGGTAAAAATTATTCAACAATGCGCAAATACAAAGAATTTCTGCGTCAGCAGACATTGACCGGCGACAGCTCGGGCACACAAATGCAGGTAAAGACAACGCCGTACATAGAACATGCATTGTGATGTCCAGCACCAGTACAAGCTGCGAGCCACAAAGAATTTCATGTTCTGCCCCCCACACTTTATTGTCAGTGTCCAGAAAAGCGTGTAAAAGTGTGAAATGACCATAAACCTTTACCTGGCGTGACAGCCCAACTGGTGTACAGGTGTATTAACTCGGTGAAAAAAGGTCCTGGGGCCGACGTTGGCCGTAGTCGGCCCGCGCACAGCCGTGCGCGGGCCGACTACGGCCAACATCGGCCCCAAAGACCTTTTGCTTACAGCCCGCGCTGAACTTGCTGGGCTGAGTATAGTATGCATTTCACTCAAGGTATGAACTTCCACCACTTCAGCGACACCGAGACAAAAACAAAGACACGAATGATGCCAGCAAGAGGCAAATATCATCATGAGCCCCCGCCACCTGCGGAGGCTCATGAGGATCTATGCTTTTTGTAGATGGATGTCGTTCGCCGTACGCGTGCATACTTTCAATTGCCACGTCGATAAGATATTTACAGGTTCCGAATTCCATCTGTCGACAAAACTACACTGGTGGGCGGCGACCCAAGAATTTAGTGTTGTGGGTACTGCATGGTTCGAGACAATACACACTAATCATCTCTCACGCCATTATGCAGGGTTCGAGACAATACACACTAATCATCTCTCACGCCATTATGCAGGGTTCGGTGCCGGCCACTTATTGCGATAATATTATGATAGCAACGGATGTTATGAGAAGGACGACGACGATTTGTCGATAATGTACTCACTCGGTCAGTTCTGCAGGCAATGTAGTATACTGGTAGACCTACATAGTTGCGAAGTGACACTTACAAAATTGAAGTGCGCCCTTGGAGTTAAGTGGGTTAAAAGCCCATGCCGATAATTGTTTTCACTGTTTAGTTAAATTTAACCCATTTAGTCCTGACGCACTACATCAGGAGATGGGTCGACCATGATAATTCAAGGGTAGTGCCAGATTAGCTTGGCGCCAAGCTAATCTGGCATTGCCTTGAATTATCATGGTCGATCCATCTCCTGCAACTGGTGCAGTCATTATATGACACCTCCAAAATTTGGGAAATACGGTCGTCGGGATGAATGAGTTAATAATGTTTTAACCAGCAATAACCCATTTAAGAACAGCAAACACGACCGAAGCCATTTTCTGCCCGAGTAATACACAGTAACAAACTCGATTTCCCCCTCCTACCCACCAACCTATCGATTCCTCCCCCTCCCTGAAATTGTCTAGTCCACAGAAGTACGGTATTTTTCGTGGCCATATGTTGCCAAGAAGCCGGGTGTACTCTAAAGCCGGGTCCATAAACGTATCATGTTTACTCACGTCCCGCTGGCCTGAGAACGACAACAGATGGGCCGGGGACCACTATCACAAGTACTTAGTGTCTCATTTCATATCGTATCATAACTATAGCGGAGCTGCTGCTACAAAATAAGCTGCTGTTTATACGCGTAACACACTGCCAAAGTAATTAGAAAAGTGAAATAATTAAGCGCCAACAGAGTGTTCTCACAATATCTTAGGCATATCATAGTTATACCGACTGTCCCATTCCCCACCATACTCGAGTCCTCTCCCACCCCCTAAATAAAGTGATTTCACGGCGTAAAACGTAAAAAAGCACCCCCCCCCCCCCCCCCGGCCAATCGAGCTTCCCATCATACACACACACACACACACACACACACACACACACACACACACACGCGAGCGCGCACACACACACGCGCACACACGCACGCGCACACACGCACGCGCGCGCGCGCATACACACATCCACACACACTTGGGATACATGCATGTTCATTCGTTTTGTTCCTTCCTTTTGTGTTTTGTGTTACTGCCACAAGGCCGGAAACAATGATAGGGAGAAACGTTGTAAGCTCTTGTAAACAAGCGCAAGCTATCGCCCGTCTGCACACCCTGATTCTTTTCACGCGAAGACACAGCAACATACCTGCATTCTACACTCGTCGGCCCAAGAATTTGAAAAGCGCAAGAGATGGGGAAAAGCTTGAAAGGACAGATCTACACGCAAACTCTGATCACGCACTACCACCAACCCTTTGGCTGCAAGAATAACCTCGAGAAAAAGCGCTACCGACAACCAAAGCGCTAACACGATCACTGAGAAAAAAATAGCATGGACGTTTAAACGTACTGACTCCGGCAAGAATCTTCTGTGGATTTGGACACATGACCTACTAGCTCCTACCGCTCGGCTGGCCGACGTTGGTCGCAATCGGACCCGCGCACGACTGTACGCGGGTCCGATTGCGACCAACGTCGGCCCAATGACCTTCTGCGCCCCGGAAGCGGCTATATACATGCAATTTTAAATTTTGCTGGCGCGGTCGATTCACCTTCACTCAGCATTTGGCGTCGGAAGTGAAACGGAGTGCGCTGCAACAGATGCGTCTACACGGAATGTTTCCTGCTGCCGGAACAAATATAAATAGGCCGTTAAAAAAAAACACACACACACACAAATGCACTGCTGCGGAAACCGTTACAATATGGTTTTTATGGTACAGATGACGGCTTGCGACTCGGAATGCATTTTGCCGTTAGTTAGTTTTGGAGTTTTACGCAAAGACTATTATGGCCATCGCCACCGCAGGATGGGTACAAGTCTTGCCAGCCAGCCGAAAGGGAGACTCTTACCCCATTTCATCCCAAGGCCACATTTCCCAACTAACGACTGTGACAGTTATAAGAGATGGATCAATCATGATAATTTAAGGGTAGTGCCAGATTAGCTTGGCGCCTTAGTCTCCTCGATCCATCTCCTGCTGCAGTGCGTTGGGGTGAAACGGGTTCAAACAGGATGTAATGCATTTCGCAGTGAGGAGGAGTTCTAACCGGTAACACAATTAAGTCCAAATACAAACTTTCAACCGATGTCCACTTACGATCTTCAGAGATTTGTGGATAAAATAAAACGTGCAAAACTCTCTCTCAGACCCCCCCCCTCCTCCTCCCTACGCCCCCCCCCCACCCCCCCCACCCCCCCCCCCCCCACCCCCCACACACACACCCACCAAGTTCTGCACCGAAGTCAGAGACGACATAAGGGCCTACTAACGTCGTGTCAAATAATTCTGAAGTCAACGGAGCACACCAGGACCGACAACGCTGGAATGCAGTTTTGCGAGTATCACCCGCGGAGGTTTACGATGGTACTCGTCCAGACATCTTCAAGAACAGACACTAGTGACACAATTTATGTGTGCTGGTCTGTGACTATGGACCTTAGGACTTGAAACCGTAAGGTCCAAACGCATAGGCCGGCACCCACAGATGACACATAAACGTCAAGATGAGCTCAGTCATGAAGGGGATTTACGACACGTACATCCAGAAGCGGCATAGTATCAGCGGTTTCTGGTGTTTCTCCAGATGCTTCAAGAACAACACAAACAGTACACAGACTTATATAATATACATAAACACAAAAGTCAAGATGATGTCATGAAAGAAAATTTATGATGCGGCACCGCCTGCATCGCAAAGCGTAATCCCGGTACGCAAATGGCTCTCGGGCAGAAGTCAGCCACAGTGGGCCCGCGCACGACAGTGCGCGGGCCCACTGCGGCCCACTTCGGCCCGATAGCCTGTAGCGAACTGGGATAAAAAGGTTTATGACGGTCCTCCACTGATGTCTTCAGGAATCAGGCACACAGAGCAGATGTAGGCCAGTGTGTGCTCTATCATGATTTTAGATTGAACTTATTGCTCTATGATTACACTAACACAAACGTCAAGATGAACTCGTGACGAAGATTTACCACACGTACAAACTCTTTTTATGTAGATTTTTGAAGAAAAAAAAAAAAACAGTGACCAGTAAATCGTCTACATTTGACGTTTGTTTTTTCTGTCTCTAGTGACCAGACACAGAGACACAAACGTCAAATTAGACGATTACTGAGATGTACACCCTCGGGGCAACTATAGTTTGTTTCCGAATGTGGACGGCACTGACGATGTCTTTCTGTCCATCTGCAAGAGGCATAGATCCTCATGAGCCCCCGCAGTTGCGGGGGCTCATGAGGATCTATGCCTCTTGTTATTTTAATCCAATAGTTGCCTCTTAGTATCTTAGTTTCTGTCAGTGCTTGGCTTTGAGGGCTCATGAGAATCTACACCGCTTGACGGCCCAGATAAATGAGGATATATGTGCCTGTCTCTGTCAGTGTTTTTGTGACCGACAAGATCACTGGTATTACCGGCAAATGATCTAGAATGGTCTAAACCAGGTAAGGAACTCGTACAGCCCCGCCAGAGACAGACCATCGAACTGTTGTGGTCGTAACGGTGGATGTATCTTTCTGTCAGTACCAGCTACGAGAATATATATATATCGACAATGATCTTGTTTTTGTTTGAGGTATGAACCAACTGACGATTTCTGGAAATCAGAAGTAGGTCAAAATCGGACATGTTTCGACGAAAACAGTGGATTAAAAGCCCGGACAAACATGCGATATCGCATGTTTGTCCGGACTTTTAGTCCACAGTTTTCGTCAAAACACGTGCAGTTTTGAGTTCAGCCAAGATAGCCGGATCTCAGCAGTCTTCCCAGAGTTCTTTTCGGTATCGCACGCAACTTTGAACTTCTTCTGATTTCTATTGCACTATAGTGCTCGGAAAATTATCACACCACAGAACCATCATGTATATGCACTTTCTTTGGATTGGACTGTATTGATTTGATTGTCTTGGATTGGCCAGGATTGGATTGGAATGGAATCAGTGTACATGTGAGAAACGTTAAACGAGCCAGAACCAGCAGCTGACTCTAGAAGTGAAAAGGTCGTGTCTAGTCTTGTGTACGACACTAAAACTGCTGCTCATCAGGTGAGACGGAACGATTAAACTGTCATAAGTTATTTCTTGCTGTCAAACTACGCATGACCTCACACAGTCTCGATGGTATACTTACTTCTATGAGGACTGGAGATGTTATCTTTGTTCCTGACGTTATTTCGTTCAGTCAGTGACCTAGCAGCACAACAAGGTTCCGATATTTTAGTTTGAAAACACATCAACGGCAGGATGCTGAAAGCATTGAACGAACTACACATAAATCTCAATTCGCTATTTTTATCACCCGAACTGACAGGCGCCAAGCTATTCCGACACCACCCCTGAACTATCATGGTCGATCCACATCCTGTCTTAGCATTTCAGGGCACCATAGGTCAACTGTCAACGACCGGTGTCCTTGAAAGATTCAAATGACCGCCAAATTAATTACTAACATAAACACACGCACTGAAGCATGAATGCACTATTGATTAAATGTAATTTAAAACATTAATTTTCCGTTCACTTTGCATGACAACAGAACTAGCATGATCGCCTGTCACAGGCTGTTTAGAAGCACACGCATTTATCTGCACGAAAAGCCGCACAGCTGACAAGTAAACCCGTAAGTATTGTATTAAATCTGACTGCTACAGATGACACTTTTCGGCGGAAAAGAAAAATTGTCACGACATCTTTTCCGATAAGCCGTATCTAGGCCGTGTAAAACACTACTGACATGTATCGCTGGCTAATACTTGCATGATTTGAGGTTTAATGTTGTACTGTAAAATTTCATGAGACCCTGGTTTCGCGTTACGAAATCAGTGAATATATTCACTGATCTGCCAGAGTAGCATTTCATGACTCGATCTGCAGGTTTCGAGTTCCCAAACAACTGTTTCATATCAAATTGGTAGTATTTCATGAGAGGCTCGAGTTCCCAAACAACTGTTTCATATCAAATTGGTTAGTATTTCATGAGAGACTCGAGTTCCCAAACAACTGTTTCATTTCAAATTGGTTAGTATTTCATGAGAGGCTCGAGTTCCCAACCCAAACAACTGTTTCATATCAAATTGGTTAGTATTTCATGAGAGGCTCGAGTTCCCAAACAACTGTTTCATATCAAATTGGTTAGTATTTCATGAGAGGCTCGAGTTCCGAAATATTTGTTTAACCTTGCTTTTCACGGTCGCCGCTATATCGTATACACACTGGTTATCAGTCTCCCTCGATTCGCTACCGCGGTTGCGTATCGAGAGTGTGACAACCAGTGGACATGGACAGTATACTACAACACAGGTATACGTTTCACCGGCGGCGGCGATTGTCGGTATCGACTAGCTGCGTTAGATAATAGAACCAGAACTGAAATTGCCAAAGCATCACCGTCCTCCGTGAGCAAAAGGTCTTCGTGCTGACGTGGGCCGTAGTTCGCCCGCGCACGGCAGTGCGCGGGCGAACTACGACCGACGTCGGCACGAGGACCTTTTGCCTACAGCCAGGGTACCTCACCTGAAAAAAAACGACGACAGTCTCAATCCAGAGGCAGGTAAACCACACACAGAAAACTGTACTGTACGACAGCTGAGCAGTTCCCCACACACTGAAAGCTGCCGCGGCGGTTTCAGTCTCTAATCAGCAGATACCACCAAAGACAAATGTCACACCAGTTGTCCGTTCGCTCGGCCGCTGCCTGCCTGTGGCAACGAGTTGGCGTTTGTGAAATCGTTATTTAGCGCGAATGACTGAACTAATTTCATCCATTCAGAGATAAGTGACACGAACTTGTGCCGGCCGCGAGAGGTATAGAACCTTATGATCGCAATGAGAATCAACTGCGGATGAGCCTCAACACTAACACGCCGGCAACTTCATTGAACAAGCACGGATATAAACTAAACGACCAGCAAGACGCAACGAACCTCATGAGCCCCCGCATCTGCGGGGGTCTATGAGGTTCTTTGCCTCTTGCGACTTTTGGGGCTTAAATTGTTCTCATTGTTCCTGCGGCAGTAAATAAAGAAGTAAATAAGACAGAAACAGCCTGCACCAACCAAGCGCACCAGTAGTACAGACCGCAGCAGACGGCCCGCTGCTGCAATGAAATATATCAACGCCGCGCAGGCAGACGAGATGAGCTCACACAACCCCAATCAGCCAAACCAAATGTCACTGGGGTAAAAACGCTTCTCATTACAACTGATGGCGCCTCGCTTCTGTCTCCTACACGGAGATCTTATCACCTTGCACGCAAGTGCAACACTACTGAAGTGAAAAAGGTTTAACAGCGTGCAGCATCCTGTCTCCTACACGGCAGTGTCTAGTTATTCTGCACGCTACTTTACCCGCACTGCAGTGGAAGAGGCTCTTGCGGCGTCCCTCCGAGCGAATAGTGCCTTAATTTGCAGGAAACTGTTTTTCAACCCTGAGGCTTTAACCCTGATGACATTCTTCGTCAAAAATAGAGGGATGTGAATAAACAGGGTCTAGAGCGTGCGTGCAAGAGGCATGGATTCTCATGAGCCCCTGCGACAGCAGGGGCTCATGAGAATCTATGCCTCTTGCAGAGGGACGGATTGTGGACCGTGTTTACTACCTGAGAGCGTGTTGCCATGCAGAGACAAGAGTTCCAGAGTTGCCTACAAGTACAACTAGGCTTCAGCAGACTTTTTATAATCATGAGCAAAAAAACGTAATCCGGCCCTGGCGTGCGCTGCACACTTCTTTCACTTTCAGCGCACACTCCTGGAAATGGATCGACCATGCAACTGTGAAGTTTAGCACACAGAGGCGTACTGACAAAATATTCGGAGACTACTTTTCAGCCATCATGAACATTTCATCTCCCGCGACTGACGTGTTCGGCATTATTCAGTAGCTGAAGACTGACATTAGCCGCCTTGGAACAGAACAGACGTGTTGCTGCTAGTGCAGAGAAGGCCTCCCACCTTCAAGATCAGTAGATCTTCATGACTAAAGGTCTTTAAAGTCTGTGGGGTCTAACTGGTGTAGATATACATCTGTCCGTGATAATCACCGACATGTTTCAAATTATTTATTTCAGCATCAACAGCTAGTGTGGGATGTGCGCTATTTTAGTTCACACAATGTTTCGTGCAATTAGTTGCATTGTTTATTGTCCACAATGCGGCCCAGGTGATCCGACTTGTCAACGCTGCGTTGCTGTTACCGGTAAAACAACGGCCGCGATGCCGGCCTGCGCCACAACGTTGCCATAGCAACGAAAGGTTATCAGCGGGAGAGGTTCGAAAATGGCCGTGTCTCGCTCGTGATGAGGTTCAAGTAGCGTCTTGTGACGGGGTTGTCAAGTGCCGCCATAGACCATTCCACCTGCAAGAGGCACAGATTGTCATGAGCCCCTGCGTCGCAGGGGCTCATGACAATCTACGCCTCTTGCTTACAGACACAGTATCAATTTACGCCTCATACGGGGGAACTTAGTCACGGGGGCTGGTTGACTGTAAGGCGCTCTTGTGATAAATGGCTTCATCACTCATAGCACAGGAATTGCATTTGCTTCACTCTTGACGATGTGCGCAATGCAGCTGTGAAAATAATCATACTGCGCCCCGAATCCGATCTTTATTTTTTTAAACCAACCCTTCGGTTTCCTTTCTAAACCAGAAGGAACAAAAAACCAGTTTTATGTTACGATGATCATAAGCGTGCTGTTTCTCTACTCTCAGCTGAGACCATCCTCACCTAGCTCCTTTTTTGGAACCCAAAGAACTAAACGTTGCGTTTTCATGGCCTCTTCATAAACAGCCCCATTTTTCCTCTTGACGTGACGGGAAGTGGGGCTGTGTTCAGTTTGTGAGTTCCGTTCTCAGCACGATGACGAAAAGCAAGGTTGTGATGGTATGGTATGGTATGGTGTCTCCGAGGCTGGCGCGGCAACATCAACCATTTCAAGATGTTCAAATTGCCGCAGGAATGGAAGCTGGAGTTTTGAAAGCCTGTTGCTACTACCCAGTGCGCAAAGGCCATCGGGCCGACGTCGGCCGCTGTTGGCCCGCGCACACCTCGGCGCGGGCCAACGGCGACTGACGTCGCCCTGATGGTCTTTTGCGCATTGGGTAAGCGCTACTTTATGTGCAAACCTCCACCCTGCTATTAACTTCGGTACATGCTGTATATTTCTGTTTCCATCATCCACCTGCCCAGACAGGCCTACTCTTTTCGAATAGTGATGATGCGATTTTTAACGTGTGCACTTGATGATGATGCGTGCTGTACACCGGCACCGTAAACCGCCGGAGTCTGTACGTAAATTTGACTCGATGGGAAAGATGAAAAGTCCACATCCCGGGCCATTCCTGCCCAGCAAGGATTGGAACCTGTGATCTTACGATTGCTAGGGCAGTGTCTTATCCACTAAGCTACGTCCCCATACCCATGGAGGCATTTTTAAGACGGCTTGCTGGTGCGTCTCAAAAAAGAAAAAAAAATTGAAAACTACACGGCACACGACTGACTGAAAAAACTCCGTGTAAGATGTTGTTTTGTGTTCTATTCTGTCACGTCAGCACGGGTAGTAGTAAATAGGAAATTACGCATGTTTAAGAGCCGGTGACAAATGATGCAACGATCGTCCCGTGCCTGTGATCTCAGTATCAAAGCACGCGTCCTAAATAGTCATACAATAATTATGGGGGAAAAAAACCTAGTTTCCCACGTGACCGTGACACAGGAAGTAGCGACACTACATAATCAGAGAGGCGGGGTACGTGGTACTGCGCACTTAGTGGTAAAAAATCAGCCTGTAAAAATCAGCAAAAAGGTCCTCGGCCAAAACGAATCATCTGCAAGTTGCATAGACCCTCACGGGCCCCTGCAGGCGCAGGGGCTTGTGATGGTCTATGACTTTTGCAAGAGATCAGAATTCCGCTCCACTTGCCTCATAGGAGAGTGTGTTCCGGGGTTAGGTCTGAAGATGTAAATGTCAAACGCTTCTCATGTGACTTGAACAGACTAAGCAACTGGCATTGGACGGAAACAATGAGAGCAAATGCAGGCCTCTAAATCAGCTTATGCAGCACCACGGTAAAGGCCAATTTTCCACTGGAATCTGCCAGGCGGAGATATACGTCAATATCAGTTTAATTCAGCGTGATTCATTTGGAACTATACAACGCTTCATTCGTTTCTTACAGCGGGCACGTGTACGGCTAACTGACGTAGAAATGAAGGTTTCTTAACCCTTTTGGTCGTCGGTAGCTTGATTGATTGATTGTAAATTGCTTAACGTCCCGACAGCAACAAGGCTTTCTCAGGACATGCCTGCACTGCTTGTTAAAAAAAAAAAAAAAACAGAACATTGAATGTATGTCGCCAGCCGGTCCAACACGTTAAATAAACCTACGACATGGGGCCTAAATAAAGCTAAAGACCATTTAGCAACACACATCCAATATCAAGAGCTACAGGCAGTGCAGACAGTAGGAAGAGTTTATAAAAGGAAAATACAGGTGAATGGACCAAGGGTAGACAGAAACACATGCCCCAGAATAGAAGGTAAAACCCACCCTGTGGGTGACCCTGGGAACTAAAAAGTAGTTAATCCCACCCAAGTCCCCCAGGGCAGACCCGGGTGGGGTGTCGTCGGTAGCGGCTGTCAAAGGGTTAAATCTGGAAACCGAAGGGTTACAGCGCCGGATCAATCAGTTTTTAAGGGGAGGTGCTCAACTTTTTTTTTCTTTCTATTCCCAGGGTTTAGTATATATCAAAACACCACAACCGAAACTGTTCTTCTGACGTTTTTGAAAGTTTCTAACTGGTGTTACGTAAGGCACTGGAAGCACAAGCGTTACAACTCAATTTTAATCACACTTATTTATAGTTTGATGCCAGCCGAGGAGTGGGTGGTGTGTGTGTGTGTGTGTGGGGGGGGGGTGCTGTAGTACCAAAGCACCACCCCCCCCCTTCCGGATCCGGCCCTGGGTTAAACCCGGCTGCATTTGGTTAACCCCATTGTGCATGAGTCTACCGGGGGCTATTTGCACAGGATAGTTAACCCATTAACCCCAACGCCCTACAGCAGGAGATGGATCGACCATGATAATTCAAGGGTGGTGCCAGATGAGCTTGGCGCCATCATGCGCCAAGCTCACCTGGCACCACCCTTGAATTATCATGGTCGATCCATCTCCTGCAACTGGTAGACAGTCGATAGCCGACACCATCAAAATCTGGGAAAATGCGGCCGCGGGGTTCAACGGGTTAACCGATCTGCTGCTGACTGACCGTCAAAATATTTCCCAGGAAACGCGATAATGGAATTTAAAACCACTAACGTGAATCGCAGCTGTGTTACCAGAATCGGGCACAAGTTAAAATTCAGCAGATGCACAGCAAAGCACAGTACTACTATAGTACCTGCCCTTTTGCCGACCATTGTTAGCGCGTTACTTTACACATTCAGCCCTGACACAATTATTTGAACAAAATATGGATCGACCATGATGCAATCAGCATGAGGGTGGTGACGCCGTTTATCAGACAATCTGTCTACTGAAAAGCAAATAATAATGTCCTAGAATACAATGTTTAACCCATTAACTGCCGGGGGCAAGGCAAACGCTACCCATCTGCAAGAGACATAAATCCTCATGAGCCCCCGCAGTCGCGGGGGCTCATGAGGATTTATGTCTCTTGCTAGTCATGGGTTCTGTAGACTTATTTTTGTTACTATTTAATCCGTGTTCCTCACCCCACCCGAATGTCCATCAGCGAACAGTGATTTCAGACGCAAAACCCGCGTCCACTGACAGTCAAGGTGTTAAATTTCAGATCTGACATTAAGTGTTCGACCTATGGGCTCAATGTTTAGCCGAACAAAGTTAAACTGGATCCACCTACCTTGCTTGGACCAGAGAGGAGAGACCTGTATGTGACATTGTTAGGGATGGTTCGCCCACGAGTCTGACAGCCCGAAACTCTGGTCCCACAACAGCAGTCCAGTAGCCACAACAACTAATGTTACGTCAGCTAGGGTTGCTAACTAAAGAAATAAACCTTCAAGTGGTCTCCACTGCCTCTTCCACTGCCAGTGTTAGCCTGACCAACTGCCCCTTTCCCTTCCCAATGCTAACCTGACTAATAAATTTTTTAGTTGTCTCCGCTGTCTTTTTCACCTCCATGGCCAAGTGCGGGAGATGCGGCGACAAAGGCAGCTTGAGAGCAATACGTCGTTAGCGTAGTGCCTGGACCGTGATACAGTGTAGTTAGAGAGTCGTGCCTGGTTAGCTTGTCGTCTGTCTAGCATAATGCTACTTCGTAATTCTAGACAGGCGAGTCATAATAGTCACAAACCAGATAGGTGAGGCTAGCGCTGGCAGAATTGTATGCAAATTGTATGGAGTCATAATACGAGCAAGGTGGCTACGGAGGTGAAAGTGTTAACCCTTTCAGCCCTGACACACTGAATGGATCGACCATGATAGTTCAAGGGTGGTGCCAGAATAGCTTGGCGCCGAGAGGCGCCAAGCTATTCTGACACCACCCTTGAACTATCATGGTTGATCCATATATAATGTTACACCTTGAACTATCATAATCCAATCATATAATATTGTAGCCTCTCGGCGCCAAGCTATTCTGACACCACCCTTGAACTATCATGGTTGATCCATATATAATGTTACACCTTGAACTATCATAATCGAATCATATAATATTGTAGTGTACTAGGGTTATAAAGGTTAACTATAAACTAAATGGTTGAGGAGGCAAAAGTGTTAAAGTGGAAAATCTGAACACTGAAGCAGAACATGATCAGTCGCGTCTGTGATGCATATTTTACGGTGACCGGTAAAGAGAGGTCGTGACTAACATCTCAGTATGACGTCCCGACATAAACGCGCTGTTAACAATCCTTCGCTGGTCTTCCTCGTATTTTCCACCGTGGGACCCAGTGCGCAAAAGCCACCGGGACGCCTTCGGCCGCCGTTGGCCCGCGCACGGCTGTGGGCGGGCCAACGGCGGCCTACATCCGATCGGCCCGATGCCCTTTTGCGCATCAGGGACACTGCTTCTTGCGTGGACCATGTGCAGCAGTCGCTGTGATGCAGACGAAATACATACGACGAAAAAAATGCTGATATCAATTTCCTTATTGGAATGACAAAGCTGCATGCGGCTCCTACTGCGTTTTGAACCGGTATTGATTTCAAAGTGCACTATTGTGGTTTAAAACGGGCCTTGGCTAAACGTCAGCTCTTTGTAACAGTTCGAAAACCAACCATGAACTCTTTCTACCCCAGACACACCACAGCAAGATAAGGATGGTCGATCTGTGTCCTGCACTGCAATGCAGTCTTCAGAGGACAGCCGCAAAATGTGGGGGATTTCGGTGTTGGGGTAGAATGAGTTAAACAGCAAAGGCACAGATTCTCATCTAGCAGGAAACATCAATGATATTTTACATACTAGTATAGGAACAATTACAGTTGTTAATTATAATGTCACTGAGATTCATATAGGTGAACTTTTGTAAAGCGTGTACCGGTTAAAATTGTGAAGTTTAACGTTTAAAAAGTACTTTTTGGGGTCTAAAATCACCAAGATGTGAAGAGAAATTAAATAAAATTCATTCTCTTTTGCACAGATTCACAGTCATGAGCCCCAAGATGCAGTCGTAAGGGTTTACAGAATTAACCCTGTTGATAGCAGATTGATCGCGGGCTGTACTGGCGTGTGCTAGTATGTGATTTTGGATTTTACCGTCTCAAACCGGAAGGTCCAAAATCTCAGACCATCACACCTTTGTCTACGACTTGGGGTTACGTGTACGCCTTGCTATATATTGTCAGTTTGAACCACGACGACAGCAGCAGCAAAACACCGACACAAGACGAAATACCCCCAAGGCTGAGTTGAGGCTTGTGGTCGATATTCATCAACCGATATTCATCAACAACCTCTTGAATGGACACTCTTCGTCTTCTTTGTCCACACTCCAGCCAGTATCTATCCCCAGTAAGCAAAGCTCCTCGGGCCCACGACGGACGCAGTGGGCCCGCGCACGCCTGTGCGCGGGCCCACTGCGGCCGTCGTGGGTCCGAAGACGTTTTGCTACCGGGGTCAGTCTTGACGTAAAAGAGGACTGCGTGGGAGCCGTCAAAGAATTGAGGAGTCCGAACTCAGGCGGTTAAACGTCGGAGCAGGAGAGCGAAGGGAATCGCCGGGTCGTGGGTTCGAATCCCGTCCTGGCCCCGGTAGCTGGACTCACAATCCAGGGGGACAAAAACGGATTTGTTCAATAGCATGTCCGTTGAAAGGTCCTGGTAAA
The DNA here is from genome assembly GCA_036245525.1 of Semisulcospira habei. Lineage (NCBI taxonomy): Eukaryota > Metazoa > Mollusca > Gastropoda > Semisulcospiridae > Semisulcospira > Semisulcospira habei. The sequence goes on along the minus strand of BTPG01000007.1, from coordinate 127,525,962 downwards.
TCAAAGTGGCACAGTTGGAGTGCGCCTGAGCTGATCAGTGTTCAGGTCGTACTCCATAGGTAATAGATTTCCCTGTCCCCCATGACCCGCCCGTCAGGGCCGTCCATGATCACCTCGGTGCTGTGGACGTTAAACCCGAACTAACCAACCAACCGTCAAAGAACGCCGTCCCGTCAGTCGAAGAGACGTACATCCAGCGACGGCTCACGCAGATCTGTGTCTCTGGCCACACGTACGTCTCCAGTTATCAGGCTTCTAACGGCAACTCTAACGGCCAAGGAGGGACGAAACGAAATGTGATGGGGCAAATAAACCTGACTCACATCAGCGACACAGGATAAAGTACAGTGTAATTAATAACAGGCCGCAAATGAATTCTGCACTGAACGGACTATTGAGAAACGGACCCAAAGTCAAGAAAAGCGGTAACGTTGTCGTCGAAGCGGTCGGTCGACCGCTTCGATGACAAAGTTACCGCTTTTTCAGGAAATGTGACCAACCACGACTATCAAAACAGATCCAGATAACGACACCTCGGATCGATAAAATCATCTCTCCAATTTTCCCGTGCCCGATACCTATTAACTCTGCCTCCATTATTCCGTGACTGAGATAAGAGGGTGGGTGGCTTGGCTTCTGTATAATGCTCACCACAGCGGAGCTACTTAACGGTAGGCTTGTGATCTATCTTTCCACCTCTCCCTCTTCATCATGTTTAGCAGAAGAAAGAAGTTCAAACGAGCGATCCCCGATCTTACAGGTCATGGAATTCATTTTCCTTTAATCGCTATTTGAACTCGCTATTGTCACCCACTTGCGCTCTTATCCAGCTGATCATCTCGACAATCCAGCCTGCGCAGCGGGCTCGTGAAAATCTATACCTCCTGCTGGTACATAAAAGGTTCGGTCTGGCCGGTCCTCACATTGCGGGAAATCACCCGGGTGAAATTTACGACTGGTCCGATTCAGTTCGTAGGCAAATTGTCCTCTTATTACGGGCGATCAACTGCTGCTGATAGATCGACAGTCAAAGTATAGTGACTGCCTAACCCATTACATCCTGAGGTTGACTTCTTAAAATTTGCTTACTGTCCTGTGAAGGCTACATTACAGATCAGGAGACAGATCAACCATTTTAGTTCAAGGGTGTTGCCAGAATAGCTTGGCGCCTGAGGCGCCAAGCTATTCTGGCACCACCCTTGAACTATCATAGTCAAACTAATTTCAAGCAGTAGTGTATCAGGATGAAAAGGGTTAACACAGGCTGTGTGTGGGTCTCGACGACTCCTGAAGATTATTTAATGACTTACCTGCCACTTGCTTAGGAATAGCGTTGTTCACACATATTTCCGTCAGCTTTGCTCACGGGCTATTAAAATTGTTATACACAAGAGGACTGCGGACGTTCAGAGTACAAAAGGGGTTCGGGCCTAGAACTGCCGCGACTCTAACCAAAAGAAAAGCTATTGTGATCCAGCGATTAGGTCCATTATCCCGGGTGGCACTTTCACCCCAGTGGTCACTCACTACTACAGTGACCACCCGACCGCACACGTCACAACAACAGGTCTGTCAACTCGACATTTCTATTAAGGTCTACTACTATTAAGTAAGGTCTCTGCCGTCCGGTCTGATCCGCTCGGTAGCCAGCAATGGTTCCACGGGCCGACGCCGGCCGCTGTTGGCCCGCGCACGTACGTGCGCGGGCCAACAGCGGCCGACGTCGGCCCGAGGTTCTTTGTTTACTGGGAACAGCCTTACGCTCAACTCAGAAACAAAAATCTCACTCCGGAGAAGACACCGATCTGGACTAAATAGCAAGAGGCACAGATTCTTGTGAGCTCGAGCGGCTGCACGGGCTCATGAGAATCTTTGCAGAGTGAGATCGGTTTCGTCTGCTCCTCAGACTGAAGATGCATGCAGCTGTAGGTGCTCATGAGAACCTACGCTCTTTGCAGATGGCGACCAGGTACTTGATAGATACCTGGAGCTAACGCCGCTGGACACAGTGGTAGGGCTTAGCCGGCCGTGGTCCTCTGGTGCTCGGGAAAACCCAAGGCGATCGATAGCACAACAGCTGCGGTCCTCTACAAGATGCACACGGTCTACATACTCATATTAGAACCGTCTGTATATAAATATAATACACACACGATAAACCACACAATGCATATTTTAGATGAGTATAGCCCACCATACACAAACGACAACTTTATGGCGAATGATGTGTGGCAAAATCACAAGCCTTAAGCTACGATTACATAAGCACGAATCTGATACAAATACGATCCGAACTCGATGCGGTGATGCAATTTTGCGTCGAAAATTGCGTCATTTCTGCTCGAAGCCGGATGCGAATTCGTTTCCGCATCGGGCATATGGAAACACACACACACGAAAAGGACTTGCACGAACCTTTCTGTTTTCGGACCCGCTTCGGATTCGGATCGGGTTCGTAGCTGATTCGTGTTCATGAGTCGGCGCCTTTAAGCTACGTTTTCATAAGCACGAATCCGTAACAAATACGATCCGAACTCAAAGCCATGATGCAATTTTCCTTCAAAAATTGCTTCATTTTCGTTCTTAGGGTTTCGTATCGGATTCGTGTTCATGGGGAGCCGCCTTTAACCCATTAAACTGGCCTGACACGATACGATGGAATGTGACTCCACCATGATATTTCAAGGGTGATGTCAGAATAGCTTGGCGCCTAGAGGCGCCAAGCTATTCTGACACCACCCTTGAACTATCATGGCTAATCAGTCTCCAGGACTGTGACGTAGACTCCAGAGAACATCCAGCAGAACAATTTGAGATTTCGTCCTCAGGGCTTAATGGATCAATAATCATTAAGCCTATCAAGCCTCTTCCTATAATAAATGATATCGGAGAAATGGGCGGTTCGAAGACCGAAAATGTCCCTTACGAAGCTTCAAGGCAGGCAAAATACACTCCTAGTCTAAAAATTCAATAAATACAAAGAATGAATCATAGTTCGGACGGCTAGCGGCAAACCAGCAAAATCAGCAAACTTGTGTTTTTCTTACACAGAGTGTCACTTTTGTCTCAATGCAAAAACCACCCATGCAAAACTGAGATCAATATCTGAGATATTAATTTTGTCAGATGATAAATTATACATTTAGAAAAGCCATTCCAGTCGCCCCGAGCGATACAAACACCGATTCAGAATACATTAATTGCTTCAACACGCGGCGCTGAATGTTATAGTATTTCAGTGTATCTGCATACAGAGCTACATCGATCTTACTGTGTGGCTGTATCAAACACCTTAACAATCCGTAACGAGTAACTCCTCCATCTCCATCTACAAGAGACATAGATTCTCATGAGCCCCGGTGGCCGCAGGGGCTCATGAGAATCTATGCCTCTTGTTGGAGATGATCATACTTTATACGGCCCTCATAATGAGGTCGCCACAAGGTCTTGGGCTGTTTCACATTCTGCTGCACGTCAATTTGATTAGCGAGAGCAGCGCAGCGCAGTGCAGTTTGATCGTCTGCATAATCAATTGGTCAGAGTGCAGTAATCCGCCTCATCACGTAATCTTTGCACCAGTCCCGAACGCAAAACGAAATTAAATTCACGCAAAAACGCACACACACAAAAACAGAGCTGGATGGAAGGGTGGGGGAGGGGGGAGAATGGTTGGGTGGTGGAGGTTGGGGTGGGGGCGGGGCGGGGCGGGGTGGGAAAGGGGGGGGGGGGGTGGAGAATAAAGAAACGAAACGTGAATATTAAATTAGTCCCTCATTTAACCCTCATTGTGCATGCAGTCACTCGTACTGATTGCGAGACCGGTGGTTGCATGCACAGGGGGAGAAGGGAGGTGGGTTAGAAGAAAAAAAAAAAAACCAACCAAGCGATGTTCTTTTCTTAGCGCAAAAATACAATAAATTACTGTATATTATTTAGGCTATATTGATGACAACATTGGCTAAAGAAGGCCGACGCGCTCCCAATATGGTGTTGGATGATTTTTTTCCACCAAATAAATTTAGATCATCAGAATTTAATCTGAAGTACATCGCTCCTCAAACACAGCTAAGCTGATTGCAGGACTAATATACCGACTCGTAATGTTCAACTCAAATAAAAACGTCAAACGTTTAGGGCTTAACGTCTTTTGTCCACTACGAAGGTGATTTCAAAGACAAGGCACCGAAATAGGGTCTGAACAAATTTTGACCCAAGCTGAATTCGAACCCGAGACCTTTCGGTCGAGAGACCAATACTCTACCACCGAGCCACCGGCAGCTCCCCTCAACTCAAAGGAGGTGCTTGATGGTTATATCTCTAATGTAAACTACATAGTAAGGGCCTGTGCAGAAGGGAGTAGTGACCACAGTACCAACCACAAATTAATGAAAGCCGGCTTATGTAACCTGAACGCACACAAGACTTGAGTCCTCCGGTCGTTCCGTACAACCAAACCCATTCATCCCTGACACACTGAAACAGGCGAATCGTCGAAGGAAGTTCAAGGGTGGTACTACAATAGCATGGCGTCTGACCATGGAAGTTTAAGGGTGGTGCCAGAATAGCTTGGCACCTGACTATGAAAGTCAAGTTCAAGGGTGGTGCCAGAACAGCCTAGCGTCTGAGCATGAAAGGTTCAAGGGATGGTGACAGAATAGCTTGGCGCCTGACCATGAAAGTCAAGTTCAAGGGTGGTGCTAGAATAGCTTGGCGCCTAAAGGCTGATCTAGTACGAGTCCTAGGACTTCAGATGACTACTAAATAATTTCCGGCACCACCCGAGAACTTTCATGGTCCGTCCATAGCCTAAACTGGCAGTCTTTAGCGGACAATTCGCAAATTTAGGGATATCATATGGAACCGCGAACACCACACAAAACTCCAAACTTCGGGAGTTTTTGGCACCACCCTTGAACTTTCATGGGCGATGTATATCCTGAACTGGTACGAATTTCGGTCTTAGAGCTTAATGTGTTAACGGTTCCCCGGCCCAAGACCTCCGGAAGGGGCCGACTGAAGGATTACGATTTTACGGTTCTTATCCACGGGAGGACTGAAGAAAAAGGTGTTCGCGTTCAATTGCTGTTACCGGGGGTTCAGTAATGACCATTAACACTGCTTACTAGAGGCAAAGGGGGATTACCGCCGTCCATAAAAGGGGGAGAGAATAGGCACTTGATCTGGCTTACTGTCCGGGCCAGAGCGGTAATCGTGGGAGATTTTTGGGTTAGCGGAATAGTGAAATAATGGCAACTTTTTTATTTTCTGAGGCCACAACCGAGGGCTTTTGCAGAAAAATACTAGTGCAAACATTCGGTGGACGCAACACAAAAGAGTTACTTTTTCCGTCTTTGGTGGAGGTCTTACAAGGTTGTTTTCGATTAGAAGGGCAAAGCCTCAATGTTAAGTGCCCAAATCAAGATCCTTCATTTTCGCCGAGTATTGGGCCCAAGTCCCGTGTGATCACACTCTTTCTGCGAATAATACACGTCTGCAAGAAACATAGATCCTCATGAGCCCCCGCAATGCCATCTTGCCATCTTGATTTACATTATCGTTCCAGAAAGGACGGATCATTTTAGGTTGAGTTTTTGAAAAGTGGGGAACACAAAAATGTGTGTTCCCTGTGCAAGGAAACGATGCAATTGGGCGATAAACAGTTTACCAGCAGTAAGTGGGCAACAGGCACACATCTCACCCCCTCATCTTCTAGAGGCATAGATTCTCATGAGCCCCTGCGACTGCATGGACTCATGAGAATCTGTGCCTCTTGCTGGCTGCCCCAGATCATCAATGTTCTTCCCTACACAGCGGTTGAACAGTTCATGTATTTCGGGTCAACACACAACTGTGGAGACTTTCTACCGCACCAATCAAAATCAAACACAGCTCGAGTACCTAGTCAACACACAGAGGAGCGGTGTGTTTTAAAATCATTACAGGTAGGATACTGGGACTTATTCTTTTCCGTCAGCACTACGTAGTTTGATGGCAGCTGAACGTATCAAATGTTGAAGACCGGTTACTGAACGGCTGTTGCTTGAAAAAGATCTGTTTTACGTACGTCATTCAGAGAAAGACAACGAAATACAAGTCATAACACGGACACCTGTAAGATTGTCGTTCTGAATGTTAACATAATGACATTATTCTGATGATCCCCCCCCCCACACCCCTCTTTTTTAAGCGCATGCCCTTGGTGGAATATCTCTATACTGTCGAGCAAAAGAAATGAGACAATTTTGGAATCGTCTCCAAAAATGTCGCATTTCTTTTGCTCGTAAGTATTATTACTAGTATTATTCTGATGACGACTTATCTCATTTTACCCCAAGACCGAAATCCCCATTTGTTTAAGTTGCCCTCTGAAGGACTGTATTACAATTCTAGAGACAGCTCGAGCATGATAGTTCAAGGGTGGTTCCCGAATAGCTTGGCGCCTATGGGCGCCAAGCTATTATGGCACCACCCTTGAACTATCATGCTCAATCGATGTCTTGGTGTGGTGTGTCGGGGCTGAATGGGTTAATAAAATTAGCTGATGGATAGATTGAAGCAATTTTTCAATAAAAATTCAAACACTGAACTATGAAAAGTCAACGTCAGAACAGACAAAAAAACTCACCGAAATATTCCTCCAACTACAGCTTTGAACGTTGATCCGCACTCTGGATAATGTTTGGACCCATACGTGACAAAGTCTCGGGCAACGCGTGACGTCAACTACAGTATACTGACTTTTGATCCCCGGCGACAGCTCGATCAGCAGCACAAATTACTCCACAGTAAATGCCAGACTGGCTACAGTTACATGAGTGGCCAACTGTAATCGCGCCGTCTGTCTGGTTAACTCTTTCTAGCCCAAATTCGTTCTCAGCCGATCAGCATACATGTATTTATAAAAAGGAAAAGCCAACTAAACGACAAATACGCTGCTTATTATAATTGTTCAGCCCCGACAACAAAAAAAAAGAAAAGAAAAAAAAAAGAAAAAGGGATCGACCATGATAGTTCAAGGGTGGTGCCAGGATATCATGGCGCCTTGGACTATCATGAACTATTTCCGCAACCGTTGAAAAGATATGTGAACTGTTTCGTCCTTGTCATTCTCAAGCGTAATTCTTTCTTTCTTAATTGTTATATTGCATTTTACACGCTTTGGCAGCCACTATTCTGACGCAGCGGCAATTTTTTTTGTTTAAGTAACAGTTCCTGGTCACTGATCACTACACAGACTGAGGAAAGTAAATCTGTCCTAGGAAAGCAAAACACAGTTACTTCATTTTTGTGAAAAGCGAGATTTGTTTGATAATACAATGAAACTTTCGCTTCTTACGAAAGATGGACTTACTGTCCTTCGCGTTTACAGTCCTGAATAATCCTGTAATTCACTGAAATTTGTTACTGCTATAGTTATCTACATCACTGAATGGTTGCTACTGCTAAAATAATAACGATACTTGTATCCAACAATCACTCTGATGGTGGTGATTCACAGCGCCACAAAAGAACAAAGCAAGTCGATCTAACAGCAGCAGTCGAGAGGGTTAACTCATTCAGCCCCGACACACCACACCAAGACATGGATTGAGCATGATAGTTCAAGGGTAGTGCCAGAATAGCTTGGCGCCCATAGGCGCCAAACTATTCTGGCACCACCCTTGAACTATCATGCTCGAACTGTCTCTGGAATTGTAATACAGTCAACTTCAAAATTTGGAATTTCGGTCCTTGGTGTAGAATGTGTTAATGCGTGTATCATTCTAGCCCACTCCATACGAGTCAGTCTGGCGCAGAGTTTCACTCAGAAGGTCTCCGGGTGACGCTGCCACAATGGAAAAGTGCGGCTTACATAATCATCTCACCACGCGCCTGTCGATACCACCATCAACTGGGGTCGGATGCGATACTGGCACACGGCCAGACATCGTGCGGTCATCCGAGACTGACTAGCATCACGCTCAGGTTTCAAACGCTGGCGAAGCCATTCCACCATGCATGAATGGCGAGACATAGATCCTTATGAGACTCTGTAGGAGGCTCCATTCCTCTTAGGAGTTACTCATCTTAGGAGGTGTCTCCCGGGTAGTAATGCGTTCTCATTCAGTCCCGACGCACCAAAGCAAGATATGGCTTGACCATGATAGTTCAAGGGTGGTGCCAGAATAGCTTGGCGCCTACAGGCGCCACGCTATTCTGGCACCACCCTTGAGCTATATAGGCGCCAAGCTATTCTGGTACCACCTTTGAACTATCATGGTCGACCGGTCTCCTAAATTGTGATGCAGTCCTTAAAGAACAACTCCAAAATGTGGGTATTTCGTACCTGGGACACAATGAGTTAAACCGCCCGTAAAATGCGCGGATGCCGGTGCGAGCTCACGGGGATTTGTGCCACTTGCAGATTCACGCCGTTCAGTGAACGATTAATGGAATTACGCCACCGTCGTCCTGACGCGGCCATTGCTCACATGATGTACTGCCAAAAACAGACTGTGGGGCACGTGCATGCGGGGCCGTCAGTCATCGTTACGTCATCATTCTTAACCCTTCGGCTGTCGGTAGCCACTTTGGTCGAGGTGATTCCTACAAGAATCACCTCGAACAAAGTAGCTGCCGACGGCCGAAGGGTTGAGAATGACGATGTAATGATGACTGGCGGCCAAATGATTAATTTAATCGAAGCGTGAATGTTTTCACCGCTAAATCAGTAAACTTGCCATTTTCAATTATTCAGTGGTTATTTATTGAGTGAAGATGTGGGCATCATCATGCCGTAATGAAATCATTTCGGGTAAAATGAGCCGGAAGGACAACTTGGCGCTATTAGGAGTCGTCAAATCGAAGGTCTGACTTCAGAGCAATTTTACTTTGGAAGTCACAAATAAAAAGAGACACAAAGTGTCAAATTCGCCGTCAAACCTACTGTCTCAGCCAGGCAACTCACAAAGTAGGCTGAAGAAAGCTGTGTGAGAGAGCCGAAAAATCCAGTAAGTTAATCCTCGAATCTGAGTCAGAAATGTCATTTCTATCATGGCACAGGATGTTAGGATAGGGTAATGCCACAGTAGGTGGATCTCCAAAGCCTCTCTGCCAAGAACAAATACGTCACAGGGGGTGGACGACTACTAACATTGATTGATTGATTGTACATTGCTTAACGTCCCGACAGCAACAAGGCTTTCTCAGGACGTGCCTGCACTGCTTGTGAAAAAAAAAAATAATAAAATAAACAGAACATTGAATGTATGTCGCCAGCCGGTCAAATACGTTATAAAAACCTAACACATTGGGCCTAAATAAAGCTAAGACCATTTAGCAACACACATCCAATATCAAGAGCTACAGGCAGTGCAGACAGTAGGGAGAGTTTAAAAAGGCAAATACAGGTGAATGGACAAAGGGTAGACAGAAACACATGCCCCAGAATAGAGAGAAAAACCCACCCTGTGGGGCTGACCAGGGTGACCCTGGGAACTAAAAAAATACCTAACCCCACCCAAGTCCCCCAGGGCAGACCCGGGTGGGGCGACGACTACTAACAGGTTCGGGATGCTGATGGTGTCAATTCTACGTAGAACAGACTCAGTGCCAGGGTCATCTCACGGTGTGACAGTTTCGGGAAGTGGATCGATCATGAGACACGGTTTCCTGGCGCCATCAACTTGAATGTCCTTAATGTAACCCTTTTCGTGCTGTATAATTTACATGTAGACGGAGCCTGGGTGATTGATAACCTCAATCTGATGATGTAGACCGTCCGAGATCTAATCGGCAAGTGGCATAGTGGCGAATGCAGGGGCTCATAGGAATCTATGCCTCTTGCAGATGCAGTAGTCTATTGCTGTCCGCATGAAAACTGGAACAATAAATACATTCTACAATGACTTCTCTGTTTCATGTATGCGCTACCGATCGTTCTACAGGAAACACGCAAAAGCAATATTTTCTGTTTTATGTTTGCATTGCTCCAACTCACGCGATGTACATCTGATTCCAAGATAAACATCATGCGTGATACAGTTTGTGACGTTTTTGTGATATTTGCTCCACGCACAGTCACATCAAGTTACTAATAAAAACACAGGAAAACAATATTTTCTGGTCTTGTTTGCGCGCCATACTATACCGTCTATTATTAGAATGGCTAACTTACACCATACACTAGCAATATTTTTGTTTAATGTCTGCGGCATTGTTGGCAATCGATTGTTCTACTACGGTTATGGCTAGAACACGAAAAAGCAATATTATCTGATAATAATCATTCAATCTGAAAATGGCACGACAAAGCCTCGACTATTTTTGGCTCTCCGTTCGCACGAACCCAGCAGACGGAACCTGCAAGAGGCACCGAGTTCCATGACTCACTGAACTCAGTCGAATACAATTTCTTGCTGGTTTTGCCTCTTCAAGGATGAGGAGTCACTCGGCTAAGTCTTCGAAGCACAGGCACAGGATGATCGTTGTGTAAAAATCCCACAAAAACCAAAACAAACAAACAAACAAACAAACAAACAACAACAACAATAACAGGATGATCGTTGTGTAATCAATCACGAAGTCTACAAAGTCTACGAAGGACAGGAACAGAGCGATCGTTGCGTAATCAATCACCTCAACAGCACGGGTAAAAAATACCCCCCTCCCCCCACCCCCACCCCCACCCCCCCCCCCACCCCTGTCCCCCGATAAAAAAAAAAACACACCAAAAAAAACCAAACCAACCAACCAACCAACCAAAACAACGACAACAGCAACAGCAACAACAACAACACACGCGCACACACACACACACACACACACACACACGTTTAGAGCTTATCGTTTTTTGTCCACCACGAAGGTGATTTCAAAGACGGGGCATCGGAAAGGGTCTGAACAAATCTTGACACTAGCTGGATTCGACCTCGGGACCTTTCGAACGCTCTAACACTGAGCCACCCAGCTCAGCAGAAAAACACAATACGGGTTAGCCCCAGTACATCAGGAGCCACAAAGTCAGACCGCGGTATTCGCGATCGAGAAATTGTAGTGCTGAATTACGTCTACAAGCTTGTGAGAAGGAAAAAAAAAAAGAAAAAAAAACCAACACTTGATTAGCGAAAGATCCTCGGGCCGACGTCAGCATGGCTGGCCCGCGCACGGCTGTGCGCGGGCCAGCTAAGGCTGATGCCGGCCCGAGGACCTTTTGCTCACCGGGCAACCCCCTCCGTGGGAAGCCACAGACCTGTGCGCGTTGTATCCGATACCGCGATATACTGGAACGCGTAATACTGAGGCTGGCCTACAACACTGTTTTTCACTACCCGTGTATATAGAATTAACGCAACGATCACCCCATGCCTGTGCTACAAAGTAACAAAAGCACAACTCCCTATTTTTCGTTCTTTGACCTCACAGGGAAATGTCAGACAGCCTACATCGACAGTGCGAAACAGCGTTTGGGACTACACCGGCAATGCTTCGGCCGTGTTCACGACTAGACGGCCAGACTGTAAAGTGTAAACGTTAATCAAACGCCAATTGTCCCACCAATTGGGCGGAAGCAAACTAAATTCGGCAGTGGTCGGGGAGGTTATATTAGTTAGTTTTTAGGATTTAACGCCGCGCAGGCGACTTAGGCCATCTCACGACGTGGGGAGTTTAGGGCAAAGAGAAGGCGCGAAGAGGTGGGGGTCACAGAAGGAGAGGGGTAAGGAATGGAGTAAGAGGAAACTGGGGCGGGGGGGGGGGGGGGGGGGGCGGGAGAGAGATACAGAGAGAGAGAGAAAGAGAGAGGGGGGGGGGGGGGAGGCGAAATGTACAAATGAAAATGCACTGTCCAATCACCCGTGACATTACCACACCGCAACGAAAACCACCACATTGCTTTGTGTCACGATTTGCCTAAGCTTGACCGTTAATCAACATCCGGGCAATCCAGTTTATCGAACAGAAAATTCGTCTTTGAATGCAGCGAGTAAAAAAAAAACAAAAAAAAAAAAAACACTAAAACAAACAAACAAAAACCACCAACAACGTCGAATTAGGAGGGGGGGGGGGGGGGGAAGGGGGGCAGAACGTAACCTATAAAGGGAACGAAAAGTGGATGAACAATATGAAAAAATAGGAGAAATTAAATACCTCCTCCAGAACTTGAGCGATGTCTTTCACCCAGCGGCCCGAAGCGAACACGGCCAGACATGGCAGGAAATGACCGTTTATGGAAATTCTAACAAGAGGTGAAAGCGAAACGTGATTGGTGCCATGGCAACTAACGAGCTAATGGAAAAATCGAACTGTGTAACATATCCTGGTTGCCTTTCTTCCAAAACCAGATCTGTTCCTTCACTCAGTTAGCAAAACAACTGCAAAAGGTATAGATTCTCATGAGCCCCTGCAGTCGCAGGGGCTCATGAGAATCCATGCCTTTTGCTGGCATAATAAGAACATTTATGTCTTTGTCCCTAAGTCTAAGAATGATATCAGGGATTTAAGCCCTACGAAGGATCGAAGTAGAAATAAGGACTCTGATTTTTTTTGTTGTTGTTGTTTTGGGGAGAGTGGGGGATGTCCTTGAAGATCATGAGTGGTATAAATATCCAATATCCATGAAACAATACGCTGCCTGAGTGCCTACTTGAAACACATTTACTGTCACTTTGCAATACGTTCCAAACTTGAAAGTTAAGTGTCCCATAAACATTTCTGTCGGGAAATCGATCCTGTTTTCAAGAAGCCAAGCCCGAACCATATAATCTAACACGAGCTTGCAGTTTGCCACATGTATTTTTATTGCCGAACTTTGCAGTGTTAATTTATAAATTCGTGTAATGCGTACGCTGACATTTACAAAACCAGTTATTTGCACAAGGAATGACCCCATTAAAAGCAAGAGAATGTGATAAATCATTTCTTTGAGATTAACAAGTCAGATTGTTTGACTGCCGAAGTTCTTTTGAACCGCCCAGATATGCGTTCTTCAAGATGTCTTTAATGGGAGATGAATGAGGTGACATTTCATATAACTTCATTCACCTCTGTCTCACTTGAAGTGCATCTTTTAAATGCCAGCATATTTATTCTGTCATGTCATTCCTACTGCGCACTCAGACATGCAATACCGAGAATTAACTTGTCAATCGAGATATGTTTCAGACGGGCAAAACCGCTGAGCAGTGCAATATGTCTCGGAAAATTGTAAAAAATTCGCCTCTGGGCAATCATTAACACAGAACACAGTGCACATGGAGTGCGTAATTTTATCACAATTCCTTCTTCTTCTTTCTTTTTTTTTTTATTGTCACAAATAAAGTGCGAATCGTCTTCTTCGTTCAGGCTTAAGTCCCATGGCACTAAAAATGATAAGGGACTTAAAACAAATCGACAAGCGCGCAGCCGTTTATATACCCACCCTCGCCCCCCCCCCCCCTTCTCCTTTAACCTCTACCATGCCATTTGACGCATACTTTACTTCTGAAATCTACCGAAAGCCACAACTATCCCATGGGCGTGGATACAAAGTGGTTTTCAGCAAAAGGTATAGATCCTCATGAGCCCCCAGTTGCGGGGTCTCATGAGGATCTATACCTCTTGCAGTTGGGTTGTGTTCCTTTTTTCTCGGCAGTGAAGGTGTTAATATGATTAATATTAGGTAAAGTGGACTGATAAGACTTATCATTAGCTACTTACCCCCCCCCCCCCCCCCCCCCCCCCCACTGGCAGTAAATGTTAAATTCTGTCTTTGAAAGCAAGGCAAATTCAACACCAAAATTTCCAACCCATTCAAGGAACACAGATCAATATGAATTAGGTCAGCAGGAGGCACCGAACCTCATGAGCCCCCGCGTTCGCGGGGGCTCATGATGTTCTGTGCCTCTTGCAGTTGGGTTGGTGATGTTTGCATTTTTATTTTTATTTTTTTACCAGACAGGGCAGAGGTTAACAACACCAATACACCTTTGAAATTCACAAGGGGCGTAATCGAACATCGATTGATCTCAAAGGAAAAAAAACAATGCGAATCCTGACTCTTTCATGGTGTCACCTGGTGCGCCATCTGGCGTTTCTACATCTGCCGGTCAATATCAACAATGAGTGAACACACGCCCAATAAATCTGATATCGGCTCCATAGCCAGATCACACTTGTTGTCTCCCACGATCGGCTACCGCTACAGTGGAACAACCAGTGTGTCGCCAGCGTGCAAACAACACCCTGGTGAAATCGACCCCGTTTTGAAAAAATCGATCAACCCGTAATCTGTGCACTTCTCTAATCAATGTTTGTAAAGTAAGCACACGAGGGACTTTTCTGTATTAATTAGTTTACACCTCAATATTGACCCACTGGCCAATTAACTCTTTCACTTCTAAAGTCAACTGGTTCTAATTTCAGAATCGTCTGCTATGTATTATGTTGAGGATAGTACGCGATTTAGCCTCTCAAGACGCCAAGCTAATCAAGCACAACCCTTGTTCTGTCATATGTGTGTATGTCAGCCGTAGGAAGCTAAAAGGCAGCAAGTGCATTTTTGTATCAATGAAAATCTCACTGTATGAAATGGACTTAAATCAGGTTCTCAATGTGTGTGTGTGTGTGTGTGTGTGTGTGTGTGTGTGTGTGTGTGTGTGTGTCTGTGTGTGTGTGTGTGTGTGTGTGTGTGTGTGTGCGTGCGTGCCCGTGCGTGCCCGTGCGTGTGTGTGTGTGTGTGTGTGTGTGTGTGTGTGTGTGTGTGTGTGTGTGTGTGTGTGTGTGTGTGAGTGTGCGTGTGCGCGCGCGCATCCTGAGGCATACTTTTAAAAAGTTGCTTATTGTCCTGTGAAGTCTACATTACAGATTAGGAAATAGACTAACCATTTTAGTTCAAGAGTGATGCCAGAATAGCTTGCCACGTTAGGCGCTAAGCTATTCTGGCACCACCCTTTAACTATCATAGTCAAATTTATTGACCACGCTCAACCCATCTCATGCAGTTGGTGATGGACGTGAACGGACATTTACACATCATTCGGAACGATCTGTGTTTCGCAGACGACAGCAACAGCTGTTCAAAACATAGAATAAATCGATACTTTCAGTTTGGACATAACATTTACGCACAGTGTCTTGATAAAGCACTGAACACTCTACTCCTGAAAGTCAAACCTGACTGCAAGGTTGAAAGCACTTCAATACTGATATCTACTCCTGAAAGTCAAACCTGACTGCAAGGTTGAAAGCACTTCAATACTGATATCTACTCCTGAAAGTCAAACCTGACTGCAAGGTTGAAAGCACTTCAATACTGATATGCGCCAGTTATTTTAAAGCGAATGGCACACTCATATTTTTCGTCAAACGATAGGCCAGAAAACTGACTGTTATGATGAATGCCTCCATTAATTTAAGTGAAGTTTCACCGATTAATTTCTGAGGCCAGACTCCGTCAACAAGAAGCGACTGCATGTGCTCATGAGAATCTATGCCTTTCGCAGAGGACTTGCTGATCGTAGACGGTTGCAGGTACTGTGAGGTTAACCCATTTAGCCCAAACGCCTTAGAGCAGGAGGTGGATGGACCATGATAATTCAAGGGTAGTGCCAGATTAGCTTGGCGCCTTCAGGCGCCAAGCTAATCTGGCACTACCCTTGAATTATCATGACCCATCCATCTCCTGCAACTGGTACATAATTGTTAAGTGAGACCTCCCAAATTTAGGAAATGTGGCCTTGGGGCTAAATTGGTACATTTCTGCTTAAAGGCCCACTACCGCCGTAACCGTTCAAAGATACACTTCTGTAACAGATGGTTACGAAACGCTAACACAGGTAAATTATGTTTCATTTATACACAGGACAATCTCAATATCAAGTAAGTTGACAATGACTCTACTCCATTTAATAAATACAATGTTTTCAGCCCGTACGAGAAACAGCTAAAAATAGATTGACACGCTAACGGCTAAGCAGAATAAATAAGTGCGATTACGCGTGCGATTTTTCTGCGTGTCCCAACTTCTGTTAAAATTCATTAGGTGTGTCGACAAGGCATAACAAACACAAATGGTGCTGAAATGTGTCTTCAGATATACGCGCAATGGTACATTAACTCATTCTACCCCAGACACACCACAGCAAGATAAGGATCGACCATGACAGTTCAAGGGTGATGCCAGAATGGCTTGGCGCCTATGGGCGCCAAGCTATTCTGGCATCACCCTTGAACTATCATGGTCGATCTGTGTCCTGCACTGCAATGCAGTCTTCAGGAGGACAACGGCAAAAATTTGGGGATTTCGGTGATGGGATAGAATGAGTTAAGGTCATCAGAAGATTGTAACCTGACCCACCATCCGTATTCACTATCGCTAATCAGACTGAACTTGTAAACTTTAAATTGTGTCAGGCTCAGATTGTGAACTGCATGGATAGAGGTCGCTATTTTGACTGTAAGGCGGCCATCTGCCTAAGAGAATCAGACTCAACCACCCACCCCCACCCCTCCCCCCTCTCTGCCCCTTCCCATTGCAAAGTCTCTTCAACACATTCGAGACTTGCCGCATCTTGATCCTGATCACAGGACGGATGCGGCAAGTCTCGAATGAGTTAACTGACCATGTCGGACTGTGCACTGTAGACGTTGGGTCTCGTGCCGTGCACTCGTTTGTACAAAATCCCTGCGTTAATCCGTCTGTCGGTTTCTCTCTAATCCGATAACGCGCTTTTCTTTTTTTTTTTTTTTTTTTTTTTTGCACACGACTGAACGGCGCGTGGCATGGACTGACTCGACTCCGTCTTGTGACTCATACAAGAGATTACCGAACTATGGGCGTGTTTACAACAAACGCGGCTACACCGTCTGCAACAAACCCATACTGCAGGGCTCATGATATCTACCCGGCCTTGTGCTGTCCACATTTACGTCAGCTTTCTCCGGGCGAACAGGACAGATGGACAATCAGACAATATTGTTTGCACAGTCCGAGTCCTTTGGCAGCGATGGACCAAAAAAAGCTGAATCCAGTACGCAAGGGCATGGCTATCCGTGCGCGGGCCAACAGCGCCACGGTCGACGTCGGCCAGATGGCTTTATGCGCACTGAGAGAAAATCTTCTGTCTCACGAAACAAATTTACTCCAGAACAGCTTTGTCGGCAGACATATTCTAATAGACCCTCGTAATTTGAAGGTGTTAATGAGAATATGTTTTCTTGCAGTAGGAGTAGAGTCAATCTTGGACTGTAATAAAAATCCGCTTTTCAGATTAACAGCAGCGTATGCGTGCTGACTACAAACTCTTCGCGGGTGATTTCTGTGATTAAATCATTGCGGTGTGTGCTGACCAGATTTTGCATCAGCGAGAGATTCGATTCAGATATCGGTTGAATGCGTAAGCTGAATCAGGTGGTTGGTTGGTTAGTTCGGGTTTAACGTCCACAGCACCGAGGTGATCATGGACGGCCCTGACGGGCGGGTTATGGGGGACAGGGAAATCTATTGCCTATGGAGTACGACCTGAACACTGATCAACTCAGGCGCACTCCAACTGTGCCACTTTGATTTACCAGGACCTTTCAAGGGAAATGCTATTGAACAACTGAATCAGGTGTAACAAATTAGTTAATTTATGATCTCTCTCTTTCTGTCTCGTGGCTGGGCAAACTTGACGCGCGCGTGTGCGTAACACACACACGCACGCACGCACTCTCTCTCTCTCTCTCTCTCTCTCTCTCTCTCTCTCTCTCTCTCTCTCCCCCCCCCCCCCCCCGGGTCTGCCCTGGGGGACTTGGGTGGGATTAACTACTTTTTAGTTCCCAGGGTCACCCTGGTCAGCCCCACAGGGTAGGTTTTCCCCTCCGTTCTGGGGCATGTGTTTCTGTCTACCCTTGGTCCATTCATCTGTATTTTCTTTTTTAAACTCTCCCTACTGTCTGTGCTGCCTGTCTGTGCACCCTATATTGGGTGTGTGTTGCTAAATGGTCTTATGAATATTTAGCGTATTAGACCGGCTGGTGACATATTCTGTTTATTTTTCTTTTCACAAGCAGTGCAGGCACGTCCTGAGAAAGTCTTGTTGCTGTCGGGACGTTAAGAAACCTACCAACTCAACCTCTCTCTCTCTCTCTCTCTCTCTCTCTCTCTCTCTCTCTCTCTCTCTCTCTCTCTCTCTCTCTCTCTCTCGTTGGTTTATTTCTGCCGACAGAAATAAACCAACGAGCGAGAGAGAGAGAGATGGATGTTAGAGGGGGGAGGGCTGCATATGCTTTGCGAATAATGCGTAGTAAGACAGACAAGTCGGGGACTGAAACATTTACGATGGTCACGCACAACTACTAAGAGGTCCTTTGATAGCGACCACACAACCACTCTGTCATATCGAGAGCACTAATACTGGACAATTAACCTGTTCTGTCGACACTCGTCATCGTATACAATGTCCGTGTCATATCCGGCTGGACACCGGAGTTTATGACGGTCACCATCTGGTGTCCACCTTCCCATGACCTTTACCCACACTGGCTGTCTCCCTTGATTCGCTACCGCTGTCAAGCGGTAGCGAATCGAAGGAGACAACCAGTGTGAAACTCCACCAACACTCCATCCAGCTGCACTTTCGATACATAGGCCCTCGTGAGCCTCTACATGCAGAATCGTTCCCTGAGGACCTATGCCTCGTGTTTGTCAGTGATATTCAGTATAAACAGACAATTACCTTAGTTTAAAGATGTAAATTCAAATTAAATTCACGAGAATCTATGCCTCCCACAAATGGACAAAACCACATGAAGATATGTGCCTCTTGCAGATGGAAGATTCTGGCTGAGGAGTCGAGGTGGGGACAGGAGCTCATGAGAATCCACGCTTTTTGAGTATAGGATGGACAGACTAGACATCTATAAGTAACAAGGGTCATAATCTTTACGCGCCCAGCATACCGCGGCCCTCGACAAGACGAACGCCTCGGTTACTGGGAAACTTGAATAACACTATTGTGCAGATTATGGATACTTCCTCCAGATTTGCCTACAGATGAACAATTTCCAGGCTTGTCATGACCACACAGATGTGATACAGAATGAATATCATAATCTATGTCGAAACAACCAATGCTTTATGATTACGAACGTACTTATTACTCGTACACGCGAAATATGGACCAAAAAGGTGACTGCAAAGAATTACCCGCATACCTGCCATGATCTGAAGCTTTCCATTTTTCTAAAAATCCTGGCATTATTAGACAGCTACCTATTTAAGGCTTACTAAAGATCATATACGTTCCAAAGTGACACCGTAATCTCTGTGTTTCGCACCTGAGAAAATTAAGTTAAGATGTTAGCATGAGGCCAAACAGACGTTCAGAGATTTAACCATTACATCCTAAGCTGCTTCTTGTCCTATGAAGGCTACACTACAGATTAGGAGATAGATCAACCGTTTTAGTTAAAGGGTGGTGCCAGAATAGCTTGGCGCCAGAGGCGCCAAGTTATCTGGCACCACCTTTGAACTATCATAGTCAAATTAATTTCAAGCAGTAGTGTATCAGGATGAGGAGGGGTCAAGGCTTACTAAAGATCATACGCTTTCCAATCTGACACTGATGACACTGATCTCTGCTTTTCGCACCTAAGAAAATGAAGTTAAGAAGTTATATAACACGCAGCCAAACAGTCTCATGTAAAAGACTGAGCCAGATTTAAGGAAATTAAAAGGGGATCGGTCCATTTGACTGTTCACTACAATTTTGTAATGGCGTTTTATGGATAAACAAGTGCAGTAAATGCCGGAAACACTTAATTTCCACAGTCCCGTGTGACACTGATCCCTGCAACAATAGACGCTAACGAGTTAATGCCAGTAAGCCCATCTCCCACGCTTTCACCGCCCACTTTTCTGGCACCGGTTACGCGCCCCTGAAGACCAGTCCCTAATACCAGTCCCTCATAATCCCTTCCATCTGCAAGAGGCATATAATTTATTCTCGTGAGCTCTGCAGTCGTGGGTGCCTAATACCAGCCCCTCTACTGATCCATTCCATCAGCAAGAGGCATAGATTCTCATGAGCCCCTGCATTCGCAGGGGCTCATGAGAATCTGTGCCTCTTGCTGACATATTTACCAGTTTCAGACCTGCTGAAACTGAGATTGTCGTTTACTATTTAAAGTGTAAGACTATTAGCAATACTACCTGTAGCATGTCGCACATGAGAATGTCTGTGTACTAGAAAGCCTGTCGTGGTCCGCCCTATTTATCATGTATTTCCCTCAGAAGGAGAGAGTTGTCGGGGGTTAAGCCTGCGAGTAATACCATTAGCCCTTGATGTGACAGCCTTCAAGCTTCTAGTGCCGGCGTCCTAAATCCTCCGCTTCTGGACTCTTCACAACAGTTGACGGAGAGAGTATGACTCATGATAGTTCAAGACTGGTGCCAGAACAGTTTGGCGCCTGTAGGCGCCAAACTGTTCTGGCACCACCCCTGAACTATCATGGTTGATCTGTCGCCACAACTGATTCGAATGCAGCATTCGGAGAACGTCCCGCCCATAAATCTGGCAAGTTCGACCCTCGGGATCTGTGCGTTAATCCGCCGTCTAGACTTTGGCCAGACTCATCGCGACCTGTTATTGCCGGACACGATCGACCAGTCCTAACTAGTATATCGACGAGTAAACTCAGCAAAGGGTTGTAAGTTTCGTAACTTTTGTTGCAGTCGACTTCGCCGCCTTTGTTTACTATTAGTGAGATAGTTAGTTAGTTGGGTTTAACGCCGAGCAGGCGAATAAGGCCATACAAGGTCGGGTCAGATATAACAATGCTTTTTCTGAGGTACCATCCGCACGTTTTCTTTGGTCATTCACTTCGCTAATAACAAGCTTGGGAAATAACAAAGAAATTGTGGGTCACCAGGCTCTGTGTTCATATTGGCTGTTTACTGTACATGTGTTTGTTTCAAAATGTCTTTACACGCATCATGACCCTATCAAAGTGCCCAGAGGTCAATCGTTGATCTCAATACTGTAATACTTGGGTGAAGGAATATCTGACGTAACTTGAACGACCTTATTGGCTTCAAGATGATCATCCATCATATCTACATGGACATTATACACGATTTTGCCATTAATCCATACTACATGGACATTACACACGACTTTGCCATTAACTCATTCTACCCCAGACACACCACAGCAAGATAAGGATCGACCATGATATGGCCTATGGGCGCCAAGCTATTCTGGCATCACCCTTGAACTATCATGGTCGATCTGTGTCCTGCACTGCAATGCAGTCTTCAGAAGACAAGGGCAAAATTTGGGGATTTCGGTGATGGGGTAGAATGAGTTAATCCATACTCATCACTGCTTAGAATCATGACATCTGCGGGCCCCAGAGTTACTGCTCACCTGCATAAGCTTAGGTGTGTGCTGGTCTGTCATTTTGGACTTTACGGCTTTCAGCCGTAAGGTTCAAAATCACATACCAGTGCACACTCGCCGGCCCGGGAAGGTCACATTAGTAAAACAATTCAAGTTCCATTACCGGGTACTAATATGTGCATTAATATATGGCAGGATAAATAGTTTTTTATTTAATCATAATTAATCATAATTTTATAAATCGCGTTAGCACTGCGGCGGGAGTGTACATACATGTACATGAAGAACTTACAACAACAAAAAACCCACATTAAACGTTTAGGGCTTAACGTCTTTTGTCCACCACGAACGTGATTTCAAAGACTGGGCACCGAAAAGAGGTCCGAACAAATTTTGACCCCAGCTGGGTTCGAACCGACAACCTTTCGGACGAACTTACAAGGACAAGCAGAAATGGTGCATTGACAAAATATGAAAAATAAAATAAAATCTATCGTTTTCCCATGAAATGGTGAGTGGACGGTTGGCTAACCCTTTGGCCGCTACTGACGCTCCCGCCTACGTACCTACGCGTCTTTTTCCGCCGAACGGTATCGTCACTAGTAAGGGATTCAAACCCGTACAGTCACTAGACGTCAAGGGGTTAATGCAATTTGCTTCAAATAGCACAAGCGCTTCTGGGCCTTAACCCATATCATACTGAGGCTAAAAGCTTCAAATTTGTACACCGCCACATGCAAACTACATTATAGTACTTACAGATAAGGATATACACCAATCGCTTTAGTTCAAGGGTAGTGCCAGAATAGCTTGGCGCCTAGAGGCGCCAATCTATTCAGGCACTACCCTTGAACTATTTTAGTCAAACTTATTTCACACACTGGTGTATTCCGAATGATAAGGGTTAAAGGAAAAACACCAAAGACAACCCAAAAAGTTACTAACGGATATAAAAATTCAAGGCAAGCACCCCCCCCCCCTCCCACTACCACCCCCCCCCCCCCATTTTGATAGCAGGTTTTACACTCTTTTTCTTACGCGAAGAACTTTTTGGAGGAATCATACTGTATGATGGCGCAATGTACAAACCTATGAACACCGAAGGATAACACTTTTTACATTCGATACATGGTTTCACACTTTCTCACGAAGAAGTTCGTCAGCGAGCATCATGAGGCAATGTTCAAACTTACGACTCGTAAATTACGACGGAAAAACCCCGCGGAGGTGGTTGGCTAATGTGACAAATACATTTGTAAATCATAAATATCTAGTAGCCGGAGGTAAACAGACAATGACAAACCTTCGCTCAACCCAGTATGCAAATGGTCCTAGGGCCGACGTGCGAGGGCCAACTGTGGCCGACATCGGCCAGAGGGTCTTTTCCTACTGGGTTATAAGAGCAGTTTAATGGGAAACCACACAAAAAGCAGTTGGATGGCATCTGTGAGTGATGGAGTATGCTCGCAACAAATGGTTATCTTTAGACAGACTGGCGGCTTTTATGGTGCATCCGCAAAAAAATGACAGCTTCGACGAAGTAAGCGCACTTGATGATGTTACAGACTGTGGTCATAGAAGAAATATAGGCCTATGCACATATGAAACACACACACGTACGTTAATATACGATACGCAATATTGCTTTCCATCTGTCCACTGCCCCAGGTAAAAGACATTAGGTTGTACTAAGCATATCCGGTTGTATTTATTAATTTCAATAGATGAGATTAAATGCACTGTACCGGCTTTCATAAGATTGGACAGGTACACATCACATGATCGTGTGTGTGTGCTTGTGTGCGTGCGTGCGTGTGGAAGGGGAAGAGGGAAAGAAAGGGCGGATTGATAGAGAGAGAGACTGATTGATTGACTTTATTTGACAAGGAAAGCGATTTAGGCGCACATGCATATCTTTACAAACCTGTCGGGGCCTTGCAGTAACTTCTGAGAGAGAGAAAGAGAGAGAGAGAGAGAGAGAGAGAGAGAGAGAGAGAGAGAGAGAGAGAGAGAGAGAGAGAGAGAGAGAGAGAACAATGAACAATGAACAATGAACTTTTATTTTACAACGGTAGAAGTATTTGGTTACAAGACCAATTTTCAAACTTGCCGTTGCTACAAACTACTTATCAACGTTTTCATAAACAAAACAATGGTCTAAAACATAACTAGGTCAAACACATACACACGCACGCATGTTCACTCGCAAACACACACACACACACTACTCTAAGGAATTCAATTATGTGCTAGCAAACAAAATACTGATGAATATAGCGCGATAGAAAAGAAAGAAAATGTGTTAAAAAACCTTTAAAGAGAATTTAAAAAAAAATTATGAATAAAAAATTCCAACATATAAATTGCATAAATCGCGCACATGGTGTGCGCGTGCTTGCGCTCATGCGTGCGTGCGTGCGCGTACGCGTGTGCAATCTGCCACATTATGACAGACCACGCACACACGCACAAAAAGAGAGAGAGAGAGAGTGTGAGTGAGTGAGTGAGTGAGTGAGAGAGAGAGAGAGAGAGAGAGCGTGTGTGTGTCCGTGCGTGCGTGCGTGCGTGCCTGCCTGCACGCCATCGTGCCTTGAGTATAGAAATAGCACTTTTACAGACGGAAAACGTCCGAGCAAACACACTTGACACTGTCTTCTCCGAGTTCATCCACGACCCACTCCCTCTGTTCTTTCAGCCATACACACACAAAAGAGGCATAGATCCTCATGAGCCCCCGCTTGCTTGCGGGAGCGATCTATTCCTCTTGCAAGCTATATCTACCCTTGTCTCTTAGAGGCCAAAGATCCCTGGATGTCCACTTGTCGGTGGTTTTCCTTAACTCTTTTCATTAAAATAAATTTGACTATGATGGCACCACCCTTGAACTGAAATGGTTGATCTAACTCCTAATCTGTAATGTGGCCTTCATAGGACAATGAACAGGTTTTTTTTTTTTTTTTTTTTAAATCAGCTTCAGCGTGTGATGGGTTCAGACCTGAAGGTGGGACTCTGGAATCTCACAAGTCTGTGTCTAATTTACAACAGTCACGTCTTCGGTTTGGCAGGTTTGTGAACACACTGGCATCGACTTACTGGTCCTGCCTTCGCCCGCACGTACGGATGGAGGCGCGCACAAACACGTGACGTCAAAATTAGAAAACAAATTGTCACTTATTGTCAGAACGACCAAACTGCGGCGCTCGGGATAATTCAGCTTTTCATTGTCACCTTTGGTAATTTAGTAAAGGGGGTTTGTCTTCTTCGTTTAGAAGCATGATTTAAAAAAAAAAACTGTTTATCCGATTTAGCTCCGACGCCCTACAGCGGGAGATGGATTGACCATGATAATTCAAGGGTAGTGCCAGATGAGCTAGGCACTACCCTTGAATTATCATAGTCAATCCATCTTCTGCATTCATAGTCAATACGTAACACCTCTAAAATTTGGGAAATGTGACCATGGGGTAAAATGTGTTAGTATTGGTTATTATTTTGGAGAACGAAAAAACTTTGATGGCTTTTCAGCTTGCCAGTGTTGTCTTTCGATCAAAAGACAAAACGGTCCAGAATAGTCGATCTTGCTTTGTTTTGCTGGCATTCAATAACAGTGTTAAAAATTTACGATTGTTTCTTGTTCAAAAGGCCGTTCAACGAAACTATGAAAGGTGTTTATAGCGAGAACACTTTTCCAAATAGACCCTAGGGGATGCTGCGTCCTTAAACCGTTTGGCGGTGAATAACTGCGGAGCATTCAACCTTGTTCTTGGTGACCAAAAGGTGACCGAGAGGCATGTAAACTGAAATAAAAAAAAAGTAAATCAAAAAAGGAAGAAACAAACTTTCGAAGACCACAGACAGAATGTTTACTGCTTATAGTACGTTTTCTTTGAAAACGTCTTTCATTCTTTGTGGGCTGTGACCTGAAAATGACAGTGTGGTTTTACCCCCTTCCCGTGCCACTGTAGTGCGTTTTTGTTTCTGAAATCTTTACAAGCTCATTCAACGATCAAAAGCCACAACTGTCCAAGGAACGTGGATACAATCTAGTATCAGCAAGAGACATAGATCCTCATGAGCCCCCGCGACAGCGGGGGCTCATGAGGATCTATGTCTCTTGCACTTGGATCATGTTCACTTTTTTTTTTTTTGCGACCGTGATTGGTTTAAGGGCGCAAGGTACGACCGCTCCAACCAGATTCGCCGCGCAAGCACCTGTGGTCCCGTCGATGCGGCACACAGTCAATGCTAAACAACTGTCATTGATTCACTGTTCTCGACCAACGCGACGTGAGAAAGCTTTTCACCTCAGGCAAGTCAACGCTAAACACCAGGAAATCTCCTTCTTGTGAGTAAAACTGATACAAAATAAATCAGCAAGAGGTATAGCTCCTCATGAGCCCCCGCAACCTGTTGGGGCTCATGAGGATCTATAGCTCCTGCAGAAGGACGCGGGTTTTTTTTTTTTTTTTTTTTTTTTTTTTTTTTTTGCAGGACTACCGAGTGAAGAGCTGACAACCCAGATCAATACAGGAGAGACAAAAGACGAACCCATACCAAAGTAACAGGATCAATTGCTCGTTTACTGAGCTACAAAGCCACCCATCATTAGAAACAGCGAGGGACGGGCAGGTCTGACACAAACAGGTGCTGTTTTCTTTTAACTCGTTTAGCCCCAACGCCCTAAAGAAGGAGACGGATTGACCATGATAATTCAAGGGTAGTGCCAGATTAGCTTGGCGCCTGAAGGCGCCACGCTAATCTGGCACTACCCTTGAATTATCATAGTCAATCCATCTCCTGCAACTGGTGCATAGTCGCTAAGTAACACTTCAAAATTTGGAAATGCGGCCGTGGGTATAAATGGGTTAAATCATGTAGTGAAAGCTATCCGTGTGCATCAGGCATAGAAATAGGAAAAAAGAGATAATTGCTGATGCCAATTAAAATGTAATAGGTAATAGGTTTATTAGCATTTAGCGTTCAACCTGTGAACCTCGAGGTGTCTTAGTGTTTTAGGTCGCCTGCACAGGAAAAAAACGCATGTTTGTAACATATGACTTATGTCTACATACTTCCATCACACACAAAAAATGTTTTCCTAATAGTTTGCTTTGTTTATGAGCGTATTGCAGCAATGTACTAATATTGCAGCAATGTACTAATAACACACCCCCACTCCCCATGCTTTGGTACAGGTCTCAGGCCACTTTACAAATTTCAAATACAAGTGATCAAAAATCTCTGTAACTTCAGTAGCTGACTGGCCCTTCGTTTGTCTTGTACTGTGTTTGTACTGTGCTTGTCTTAAATGGCGTAAATCCGTGTCTGTTTCGTGAGAGTGTGTGTGTTGGGTTTCAGGCGCGGCGCTTTGAGTCGATTTCCCCAAAATTGAGAAAAAGCGCCTATATAATAACGGTATTATTATTATTATTGTTGTACAGTGGATCTATTGTACAATAAACGTTTCGCCACTATGAGACTGTCGCGACAAAAATTCAAAACGTACCAATGGACCACCAACCAACCTGATGACTCTCAGGAACTAACCCGTTCTATGCCGAGAAAAAAAATGAACCCAACAAAACTGCAAGAAGTATGGATCCTCATGAGCCCCCGCAACTATGCCTCTTGCTAAAACCCTTTTGTATCCATGTTTGTTTTTTTGCGGCTTTGACGCTGAATTTACAATGATTTCCAAAACAGTCTAGTGTCTAGTAGCAGTGACGGGACACATGGTTAACTCATTCGAGACGTGCCACCTCCGGATACGCGGCATAAGCCGCGTATCCGGAGGCGGCAAGTCTCGAATGAGTTAAGACGAAATAAAAATGGCCACATCGTGACTTCAGCTTCACCATACCAACTCGTGATCTCTGGGTCGATCGTAAAAAGCTTGCAGACACAACAGCTCGTGATAGTTACCACTCCGCCACACACACTAAGAACGACCAAACGTGACAGAGATGCTCTCGGATCAAGCTGCGCGGACAAACTTTAAATTTCTACTTTAACCCTTCCGGCCGAATCATTGCCACAAAAACCGCTACCGACATGCAAAGGTTAAGGACTAGAAACAAACAATGCAGCAAACAGTCCTGCATTACAAGTGCTTTTTTATTGTTATGTTTCTACTTTCTGCAACACGGTACGTCAATACTGCAAATGCTAAAAGCCAATGTGTTGGTGTTGATGTGTTTTCATATTACACGGCACACATGCAACGGGCAGTCAACAGCTGGCAACGTTCTGCAGCCATGGACAGAACAACTCACAGATTCCGTATCACAAATAAAGCCTAAAATTAAAGGCTATCTAAAGCAAAATAAAAGACAAGAAAACTATATCACATTTTTCAGACACATAACAAAATCTTGTTTCTCCTTACCGCATATCCCATTCCGGCACCAATGGCAATGGGAACGGCGTTTCTACAGATTGCCTTCCAGATTCTGTGAGAAACAAGTCCATAAGGAATACAGACTGACTGTAACAAAACACCCCGTTCTTAAACCGTTTAATTTACCCCCTGCGACACCGCCCCCAAACCACCACACTAGTGCCGCCACCATCACCACCGTGGCAAACTCAACCATTTTCTCCCACGAAACACAGAAGCAAAATGGTGTCAGCAAGAGGCATAGATCCTCAAGAGCCCCCGCAATTGCGGGGGCTCTTGAGGATCGATGCCTCTTGCAGTTACATACATGTACCGAAATGCACCCTACCCCTTGAGGTCATTGTTTTGTGTTGATGCTTCATTTTGCTGCGTCGACGAAAACGTCACGTTGAAGAAATAACTTGTACAAGCACGCCGCCGCTCGGCCCTCCGTGTAACAGTACAAGGCACTCGCGTCTTTGTGTGAAGTAAATAAGTAAATCACACCGGGGCTTCGCGAATCAAAGACGAAATGCGATACGCCTGAATAGAAAACACAACGCCAAATATCTACCGGTAAGCCACCCTACATGCAAAGAGGCAGATATTTACATGAGCGATCAGCGTGCTGCAAAATAGGATTGCAGGTCTATGAGTAACTCCCAGTCGTTGGCTTAAAGATGCACCCACAGGCCCATGTAAAAGGCGTCGTTTACGTCTACGTTCCGAAGACGAAGGGGTGCTGTCGGAGAGTTACAGTTTAAAATGACTCACGTCAATAAGACATCTCCGTGACTAAACAACCCGTTTCGCTTCAAGGCCGTATTAAATAGACCTGTTAGGGGTCTATCAACGCTATGTTCGATCGTAAGCTAATTTATTTGGGGGGGGGGGGGGGGGGCAGAATTCTTAACCCCTTTCCTGCTATTACTCGCAAATTGTGTTTTTGAAATCTTCGTTAACTGTGGGGAAAAAAGTGTCCAAGGAAAATGGATACAAAGTAAATTCTGCAATACTGCAAGAGGCATAGATCCTCATGAGCCCCCGCAGGTTGCGGGGGCTCATGAGGATCTATGCCCCTTGCAGTTGGATGGGATTTACCCTTTTTAGGCAGTAAAGGGGTTTAACCTTTTGTCTGTTGAGTGTCAGGTTCACAGAATCAAGTCACAGCAGTGCCTGTTTTGAGAGACCACACTAATGAGCGATACCATGTCACTAAAGACCATCAGTTAGGTGGCTGTATGACTATGACTAAATGATGGTCTTTAATTGCAAGTAACACTGTTTGTCCTTCAAGACTTTTCTTGAGGGAGTACCTGTGTTTTAAGACCACGCTTTCGCCTTGTCGAAAGGTGGTTGCCCCAACAACAACAAGAAGTTATACTGTATCGAATTTCTGCCAGAAATCTCTGGTTCGGCCACACAGTCGCTCTAAGACTTAGCGAAGTAATGAGAAGTTGAGCCGATCAGATCGTAAACGTTTTTTACCAAAGAACTTGTAACAACAGTGCAAAGACTGCTGACGGCTGTCAAACAAATCAACACATACAAGTGATAGGCCATATCGGTCAGAAAACAACGAAGGTCGTAATGAACGCAACAACTAATTTCTCACAAACCAGATAGGTGAGGCTAGCGCTGGCAGAATTGTCAGTACTCAAACCAAGGAAAATGTGATATAGTTTTCTAGTCTTTTATTTTGCTTTAGATAGCCTTTAATTTTAGGCTTTATTTGTGATACGGATCTAACTGTTGTCTGTCCAGCGCTGTGATTCCCCTTGGTTTGAGTACTAACTAATTTCTCAAACAAATCAACGCTCACAAGCGATAGCAGTTAGAAAACAACAGAGGACGTACTTAACTCGTTCTACCCCAACACCGAAATCCTTAAATTTTGCAGTTGTCTTCTGAAGACTGCATTGCAGTGCAGGACA
Source organism: Semisulcospira habei (assembly GCA_036245525.1). Taxonomy (NCBI): domain Eukaryota; kingdom Metazoa; phylum Mollusca; class Gastropoda; family Semisulcospiridae; genus Semisulcospira; species Semisulcospira habei. Next base: position 127,496,314 of record BTPG01000007.1, on the reverse strand, counting down.
TAGATCGACCATGATAGTTCAAGGGTGATGCCAGAATAGCTTGGCGCCTATAGGCGCCAAGCTATTCTGGCATCACCCTTGAACTATCATGGTCGATCCTTGTCTTCCTGTGGTGTGTCTGGGGTAGAATGAGATACATTACCTGGTCAATGAAGCATGGCGTTATCAAAACAGGTCGCTCAACTCCAAAGAAAATCTTTGCTAAAGTAGAGGATGATAACGTATACGTGCAACCGCTGGCATCTAAGTCCAAAAGCCCAGCTGAACGTTGATTCGATATCAGAAATCGGTGTCTTTGAACTCTATCATCACAACTGTGGCAAAGTAGCCTACAGGTAAATGTAACAGACTCTTCCCGCACGGCCGCTACCGATCTGACTATCGACCACTGAAAATCCGGCAATTGGAATGCTTTGACTGGGAGAAACTGGACCTAGTTACCAGTCGAACGAATAATGAGGGATGTAAATGGGGCCAACAAAAGGATTAGATTCTCGTGGGCCCCCACAACTTGCTGGAGCCCACGAGGATCTATGCCTTTTACAGATAGTGTGACGTTCGCATCAGAAGCCTTTTAATTGTAACACTAGAACCAAACACTGCAACGTATCGATTTTGACAATAAATAACTTTTGGGTTCCACTGAGACGATTAAGCAGGATTCCAGATAAATACCTCTCTATCACGACGCACCTCCATCAAAAGGCTGTATAATGGTGTCTCGAACTATAGCGAGCTGATTCCTGCAGCTTGAATCAGATTGGATTGCACTCTTAAATTCCATGTAAAGCCAGCGTTTAACGGATGTCCACCCCTAAAATCCTTTAATCTCTGCACTAACTTCTGTAAACAGAATTCCAACGACAATACCCCTTTGTTAATGCAGAGTCCCATCCCCCACCCCTCCCTTTTCCACTCCACCTACAACCCTCGGTCAAACCGATCACAAACGGCAGTAATATTAGCTCGACCGACTGAGACACGAGCTCCAGAAACTCTATCATTCGGCAATTTGAGCCAATGTTAACACCTCTCGCGTCAACTTATCGGGGTAAGGCTGAGAATGGTATAGAAACTGGCGAATGCTATCTGAGAGACCCTTTAACTTGCATGGCTGAATAGTACGAATTCATATTTGTATCTTAAGCACTACGCACACTAAGCAATATGGGTGAAAGACGGTGTTGTCTCAACTTTTATGGTATTGCCTAATTAGCTTGGCGCCTTTAAAGGCGCCAAGCTAATCAGACAAGACCTTTGAGATACAAAAAAGCACTGCGCTTCTAAAGGCGCAACGATATTCAGCCCCGAGCTGTCAGGGTGGCGATATCCCGAAATTGGCGCTGGACACGAAACAGTCAAAGATATGAGTGTTTAGATGAGCAACTACAGGGGGTGCATACCTATCGCGGGTTTCAAGTTCATCTATCTATATCCACAGCGCCATTCCATCATAATCAGAACTGATCTGGCTATCCGCACTTCGCAGCAAACTCGTCAATATTTGTGCGGGTAGAGCCGCCTGTCCACTCGGGTATTAGCTGGGTATCGTCGGAGCTGTGAGCATGGGTAATCAGAAACGTAATCACTTAGTAATCGCAAAACAACCTTTGTAAACATGTGTTATCGCTTGACCTTCGAACTGGCAACCAGTCATCAGCACAGGCTGGAGTTGAGAAATTTCACGATGTGCTCGTATCAAGTGTACAGTACTCTGCTAGTCACTGTAAAACAAGACACACAGAGATGAGAAATAAATACTTCACATCGATACACAGGCCAACAATTCTTTAAAATGCTACAACAAAGTCCCTTTTTGGGGAGTCTGGAATACCCTCCCTCCCCCACCGCGCTGTTAGATATTTCGGCAGGTAGAAGTCACGGACAGCTGTGTTCCTCCTTAAACAATGCAGCCAAAATCAAACTCTACGCCCCAAATTCACAGACAGACACACGGCGATCTGACAGCCAATCTTTTTGCAACTGAGCCTGACAGGTAATCGTTAGGACCGACCCATAACGGTAACCAGATGCAACGCACAACAGCCGGGATGGATCGGCAAGGGTGATCGATACCGCCTCAGTTAGTGGTTGATAGGTGTGCGGAACTGTGATTTTGGACCTTACGGCCTAAGGCCGTAAGGTCCAAAATCACAGACTCGCACACAGGGTCTTATTGCATATATTCAGACTGAAGGCAACAAGACAAGAAAATCATCTTATTTATGATAAAATGGCTGGTTCGGTAGATCGGTAAAAATATTT
>BTPG01000007.1:127343052-127494029 GCA_036245525.1 Semisulcospira habei | reverse complement strand
CGCATTCTTCTCTGATTCTTTCGGAAGTTGTGCAGGCTTTCCGCTAGGATTTAAAATTGTCCGTCATGGGGACGGACAGCACGACAACAACAACAAAAAAAAATCCGTCCCAGGCGCTCTACTGACAGTTCGTCGCCTACTTGAAACATGGCAGCGATAAGTACATTCAGTTCTTTTCTCAAGATTAGTTCTTCCCGGGGACGGACGGCCTTCCATTTTTTCCGTCCCTGTCAAAAGTTGTCCGTCAAATACGGAGAATTTTCCGTTAACTCAAAGCCTGTTGTGTGCTATTTTGATTCATTTGCACTTTCTGTTTCTGAGGCACCTATAACGGACAAATTTTCGGTGTCATTTATAACAGACAAAATTTCAATCATTTATAACAGACAAAATATTACTATGGGACGGCGGGAAGAAAAGAAAAGTTATTCAGGTACAAAAAAACTATTTTGTAAATTTTGTTCTCATCATTGGAAAAATAATGTCACACGACTCCAAAAAAAAAGCCTGGGTCTATACTTTAAACCCATTTCGTGCTCTTTCCACTTTTCACGCAATGAAGGTGTGACCATATGCGGACAAAGCGCCTAGTGTACTTTGGGATACTGACACAAATTTCGCTTGAAAAAGGGATTCTCAGGTACACAAACTCTAATGGCGAACGCCATACATCTGAAAAGCGTCACACTGCCATGTCAATGGCCGGTTGTAAACGATTCACAGTTGAATTCCAGTTTCTTTCCAAACGAGTTCCTCAACAAACCTGCGAGAGGCATAGAGTCTTATAAGCCCTTGCATCTAAGCTACAGGGGCTCATAATAATCTATGCCTCTTGCTTGCGGAAAGTAGTCTTGTTTACATTATCAGACTGGCGGAAAATCACATGAGACTAAGTCTACGACACACTGGTTGTCTCCATCGATGGAGACAGCCTACGACTGTGACGGCCAGTTACCTGGAACGCCATAAAACACCTGACGTGGGCAGCGGCCCCAGACGTCTGCCCAGAAGCATCTTCCATCTGCCAAATGCACAGAAAATCAATGACAGAAAAATCAATGCTTTTTTTTTTTGGTGCTGTCATATACATATGCGGCGGTACGGCAGCCGTTAACCCTGTCAATGCCGAGAAAACGTCAACAAAGTCCCACTGCAAGAGGCATAGATCCTCATGAGCCCCCGCAGTTGCGGGGGCTCATGAGGATCTATGCCTTTAGCTGGAACTACGCTGCGTCCGTGCTCCTTTGACGGCTGAGGATCTTGGCCGCTGAAGTCAAAATGACCCAAACACACAATCTGCTTCCACTGACCGTGAAGGGGCTCTGTACAATTTGCAGCCTACCATCTTATGATACTCAAATGTATGCCTTTTGAAGGTGTCATGTATACATCCATGTTCCCCTCAAGCGGAAACGGCCATAACTGAACGCGTTCTACTTCTACAGCGTTCTACAGCGACCACCAACTGCAAAACGCATAGATTTTCCTGAACCCCAGTCTACGCTGGGCTTCACGAAAATCTGCGCCTTTGGCCTTTGTGGCATATACATCCATCCTCCTCTACAGGCGGCAAAGGCCATCGGGGGGTTCAATAACCGATGCAGGCGGCGGGGTGACTGACATACCTGAACAAATTGTGTTATCACTTGCCCTGGACATCATTAGATGCTCAAAGGGATTCAGCGTGCCAGAGGACGGGGCATGTCACACCTCAGTAATCTCTGTCAACGGACGGCTGTTTAAGTTGGCTGGTGATAAACCACGGAAACTGATGAATAGTAACTCACCAACTGAGAGTGGCAAACCGCATTACAAACAAAAAACAAAACAATACCCCTTGTACTTTTTTTTAATAGTTATTAAAATAAAAATATAACAAATACATTTTTTAAAAACCGAATACATTGTATCACTTTCAGACCAAGGAAGTTATTAATTTGCAGCTTGGCGCCTGTTTCATATTTGCAAAGTTTGTGCCCATGGTAAGTTTCGAACTTTTCTTGCTCTCTCGCCGAAAAATTAAACATCAGACAGAACATGCAGCTGGCTAATCTTCGGTTTGTGCTGTCGTGATCAAAACTAGACTTGTTGGAAAAGCAAATTTGATCCACCACTTTAAACGACACGCCGTGTGGCCAGACCTCCTGTCGCTGCACGGTCTCATTTCGTTTCAACCGGAGGATTAACTGAACCAGAAAACAGGTGTAGTGATCTGATAACAAGCCATCGATCAATCGATTCAATGTACCCCCTTCAGAGAACTTCTTTGTAATGTTATATTTCACATTTCTTCTCGGATTACAAATGTGAAGACTGATAATGTTACACCTGTAGAGGCTTATAAGGAAGAGTGCCCGCTAAAGAGGTCGTTGGCAAAAGTCCACATTACTTCCAGAACAAGATTCGCTTATGGTCGTTTTCAGGTGGATGGTTTTGAGTGATTGTCCTTTTGAAAACCTGACCGCTGACACATCATTGTTGATACAACAGGAACCAGACCGACCATGAGTGTTGAAAGGTGGCGCCAGAATAACTTGGCGCCTAGAGGCGCCAAGCTCTGGTACCACCTTTCAACTATCACAGCCGATTTTTCTCCTGACAAGTATCGGCAGTCTTTAGAGGACGATTTCCAGATTTTGATATTTCGACCTTTGTAGCTCAAAGAGCTAAACTGCATCTATCGGATCGAACGACATATAAGACCACCCACTGAAACTACGTTCAGACTGCAAGCCAGCAATTTTCGTATTTGGTTTCGACAAGGGCAACACTAATATACAGACGTGGACTCACACTCCATTACACTCACGAAAAAAAATCCATCCGTTTCAAACGGGCCACCGATTTTCTGAATGTGCCCAGACAGATCACTGATCATGAAATCCGATAGATCAGTAAACGTACCTACAGCCGGCAGACTTCCAGGCAGGACAAAACCACAAGAGCTATATTATTTTAGTATTGTTTTGATTTCCTTCTCAGTAAGCAATAACCCCTCGGGCCGACGTCGACCGCAGTCGGCCCGCGCACAGTCGTGCGCGGGCCAACTGCGGCCGACGCAGGCCCGATGACCTTTGTGTGCTGGGAATTGCTGCGGGTACCGGAGACTGCACACCGGGTGGCCTCAATATAAATCCTGCAGTTCTCAGTCACCATACACGGATTATGGGGCCATGACAGCACTCTCACTCAGTTTGATTCGCTCCACTCGCTAAATCATTGTAAATACAGGGCGCTGAACCTATTGAACCGATGACGGCTGTACCTGATGAAAGACGCTTTGCTAATACTACAACTACTACTACTAGTATCACTATTAGTATTAACTGCAGCTACTACTGTTAATACTACGACAAGCACATACTACTGACATGCCTCTGACAAGAATACATACCTTCCTGCTTACGTCTCTATGACAGTTTTATTGTGATTGGGGACTACGATGACAAGAATAAAATTCATTTATCCAATTTACATAGTGACTTTCATCTCGGACAAAGGTCACGATGGGTTCTCATCTAAAGATCATAGTGTGCGGACAGTCCTGAACGCAACTCATGAAGCGATAATGCTGACGACACTGTCTATGTAATGGTGATAATACGTGCACGAATTTGATAACCGTAAATCGAACAGCTGAAATAGAGTCATGAGAGCGCTGGGAGTCGTGTGATCACAGGAACAGTTACTCACGATGCCGATAGGATAACGATTATCGTGTAGTGTTCATGGCTCAGATGATGTGACATGTCGACCCAGTAGTTTGAAATATCCATATTGGTTCGTATTACACGCTGAACGGAGTTGATTCTCTGTCAAATAGAGACAAAAACTGCTGAGGGGAAAAAAACTTCAAAAAAGTTAAAACATCGAGCCGATCTAAATCACCAAGATGAACAAATTATCATAAGCCCCTGCGGCCGCAGGGGCTCATGAGATTTGTGCATCTTGCAGATGCAAGGGTTGACCTGCGCCTCTACAGAAGTGAAAGCCTGTATTTAAAAATGTCTAGCCTCCGTGTTAGTTGGTTAGTTCGGGGTTTAACGTCCACGGCACCGAAGTGATAATGGACGGCGCTGGGGGATAATGGACGGTTATGGGGGACAAGGAAATCTATTGCCTATGGAGTACGACCTGAATACTAATAAACTCAGGCGCACTCCAACTGTGCCACTTTGATTTACCAGGACCTTTCAACGGACATGATATTGAACAAGCCTGTCTTTCCCCCCTGGATTGCGAGTCCAGCTACCGGGGCCGGGACGGGGATTCGAACGGCCCACGACCCGGCGATTCCCTTCAGTCGCTCTCCTGCTCCGACGCTTAACCGCCTGAGCTATTTCGAACTCTTAGCCTCCGTGTGGCACCACCATTTTCATATAATGTTTAGTGAACTGACATTGAGGAAAGTCCGTCACATCACGCAAACCGTGTGACAACTGAATAAACAACGACAAGGTGTTGGCATGTGCAGGAAAGACCCACCACATCCGATTATGTGATTGACAGGTCTAATCCACTCGCCAACGCTAGCGGCCCTGAGGATGACGTGGCCTTGACGACAGGGGACAATATTATCGCTTCGGGCTGACAAAAAGTTTTCCGGCTCAGCATAGACGACATGGACAACAGCTTGAGTGTATTTCGTCCACTGTATTTCGGGTGAGAGACGACCAAAAACAAATTCAGAAATAGACATACACGGATGTAAAAATGGGCGATTTCTGCCGACAAGACGCACAGACTCTCATGAGCCCCTACGGCTGCAGGGGTTCTTGAGAATATATGCCTCTTGCATATGGAAGGTTATCCCTAACGGACTGGTCAATAACGTTATTGGGCTAAAAAAAAAAAAATTATCGCAACACAAACCAAATAAAAATTTGCAACATAACAGGTTCAGGGACTGGGCGTTTCTCTGGGTACTAGGACTCTCTCACACAAAACAATCGCTGTCGTGAGACTTTTCGTGTGAGATTCCTGGACCTGTTGAAACATTTTTCATTGCTAATGAGTGGGCAACCGTAATGGTCCCTGCGGCGCCAGCCAATCTGAGTGAGCCTAAGGGGCGGTAGCTGAGGGACGGGGTGATGGACATGCGAGGTGACACTAAGTATCACTGCATTAGTCACCGTCACCAATCTGGCGCCTGCTCTCTCCAGCGTGTCACACTGCAACCCAGCATAAGGAACATCTATATTCATCAACTCTTTGGGCGTCGGTAGCTGTGTTTGTCGCGATGATTCCGACTGCTACCGACCCCCAAAAAATATAAAGGACGGGTGATAAGGACCAAAACTGACCTTGCGTGGCATGAACGTTAAACCTCTACTAGACAACCGAGCAACAATATATGTCATACACAGTAACATTATTACACTTTATTATTGGGTCCTGGGAAACGTTTATAAACAACAAGGCAAGAATAATCTTGGTGTGTAATGTCAAAATGTTAATGCTGTTTTTATGCTTCAGCGTCGAAACAGCAATAGAGAGAGACACCGGAAAGATTTCGCGAGAAAGAGAGAGAGAGAGAGAGAGAGAGAGAGAGAGAGAGAGAGAGAGAGAGAGAGAGAGAGAGAGAGAGAGAGAGAGAGAGAGAGACGTACGGGTTTCAAGTAAACACTTCACTTTGTTTGCAGCATTTTTAACAGTGCTTCGATGCTGTAAAATTAGAACAGAAGGTAATGTGTACGTTTTAATCTGCCATCCGGGTGTCATCCAGCTCAAGAAGTCACCAGTGAAATAAAACAAATTGAGGAACATTCCCGTTATATAATTATAGCGTTCCTCTTTCAAACACCTTCAAGAGATTATAAATTGCTGACTCATCAAGTCCTGAAAGCGTCCATGCACCACTAGATACGACTGAGGAAGACATTTGTGAGAGAAGGAAAACTAAAATGTTTCGAATTTGGCAGTCGACTTTTTTCCTTGGTGGTCATAGAAAGGCGTCAGCTTGATTTACGAAACAAACTGCCATGCCCCAAAATTGCCCAGGCGCCAAAATTGCCATGCCCCTAAGCGAAAAGCATTCACCATATTATACAATCAAATACGGCTCAGTATTTTAATTACACAAATCGGAGTCATGCTCTTATCTGACACAATCGAATACTTCAGGCGTGTTTATAATTATCGCTACAAGTTTTCCGCTTCAGATGCACTGAGCTTCCTCGATCATTTTAGCTGTTAGCACATGGGCCCCATTTCATTGACATTCCGGCCAAACTTGTTAGTGTTACCCGTTATCCTCTGTAGGTTGCAATGCAGTTCATGACAGATTGTCAATGTTAGTTCAAGGGTGGTGCCAGAATAGCTTGGCGCCTCCAGGCGCCAAGCTATTCTGGCCCCACACTTGAACTAGCATGGTCAGAATGTAGTTTTGATGCGCTAAGCTATTCTGGCATCACTCTTAAACTAGCATATTCGGTTCATGTCCTCTAGTAGTGTGGCGCGGTTGAATGCACTAATGTATTTATTGTATACGTAAATCCTTGGTCGAAATCTCTCATGTCAACAGTGTTTTCTGTAGATTTGCGTTGGCGAGAGATGACTGCGCAACAGCAGATCACCCGCTTTAAAATCAACAAGGAAAATTGGGTCTTTCAATTTCTTTCCCCGTTGTTCACATCACACGTGGAATCCGTAATCATTGCCTCTAGCTACACACAGTCATCAGACTCGGATGACCGGCTCAGATCTTGCACCAGATAACCTTTTTTGGTTGGAAAAGTTCGGAAAATTACTGACGTAAATTGCGACATCCAGAGGCACAGATCCTCGTGTGCCACCGCAGCCTGTGGAGGCTCATAAGGATCTATGCACCTTGTAACATCCATGCATTCACAACTCAGTGGTCCACCTTTTTTCGTCAGGGAAATTATAGGGTGCAAACTGTTGTAAATGGGGTAAGCAAGCAACTCATCTTCATGAGCCTCCGCATCCTGAGAAGTCATGAAGATTTGTTGCAAATGGGCGACGTTCACGTCACAAAAAATGGCCAAGATACTAAAGTAAACAGACAGCAAGAGGCATAGATCCTCATAAGCTTATGAGGATCTATGCCTCTTGACTAGATGTGTGGCGTTCACACCGGTAGCGCAGACGTAGGCTTGCAGCGGTGAAGAGGTACTTACTACTTACTTACGCCTGTCACCCCTACCCGGGTATAGGCCGTCGACGAGAGACCTCCAGCAACTCCTGTCCTGTGCTTCTCCTTCGATTCTACTCCAGGTGGTTCCCAGTCTCTTGATGTCTGCTTGGAGGTCTCGACGCCAGGAGTTTCTCGGCCTACCTCTTTTCCTCTTTCCCTGGGGGTTCCATGACAATGCCTGCCTAGTGATACTGGAAGCTGGCTTTCTCAGACTGTGACCGATCCATCCCCATCTTCTTCGCCCAATTTCATTCTCTGCTGTTATCTGCTCTGTTCTCTCCCAGAGTCTGACGTTGCTGATCTTCTCTGGCCAGTGGATTTTCAAAATTCTTCTAAGGCAACTGTTCATGAAGGTCTGTACTCTGTTGACTGTGGTTTTTGTCAATCTCCATGTCTCTGCTCCATATAGGAGAACTGCTTTTACATTGGAGTTGAAAATCCGGATTTTGGTGTGTTGTGACAGCTCTCTGGAACTCCACACTTTTTTCAACTGGAGAAAGGCTGCTCTGGCTTTACCGATTCGTGCTCTGACATCTGCATCAGTGCCGCCTTTTTTGTCTATGATGCGGTGAAGAGGTAAGTGGCCACAAATTGAAGTGACCGTTTATGGCAGGTAAGAGGCTAGGGGGCCGGCTTTGATCTCCGGTCCATAAAGTCAGGTTGCCTCACGTTCAACAGATCAGTATGATCTAAATTTGAAGCCCTGAAGCCTCCTCCGTCCATTGAAACTACGACGCCAATGCAATCCAAATTCTTGAAGAAGAGGGACGGATCCACATGAGGCCCTGTGGCTGCAGGCATGCACGAGGACCTGTGATCCTAGTACATGCAATTAGTGGTTGCAGATGGAACCGAACGTGGGTTTGTTCGAGAGATCATTATAGCGTCTTTACCTACTCTTCGAAGCCAACGGGTGTCGGGAAAGGCGCAGACAGAATCACCCTCACAAAGTTATGGGTTACAGTGGTCAAGAAGACTCAACGGCAAATATTAACCCCTTTGCGCGTGCAAGCACAAGCGGGGTTACGTTAGTACGCGGAATATCTTGTTTCCGAAGGTTGGCTGAAATTATATTGAATAATGATTTACTGCGTTAATCGCATGTACACATCAGTTTGCACGAACAGACACAAAGTCTGGCACACTGTAAAAGTGTCACTGAAGAAGTCGATTGCGCGCGACACACACACACACACACACACACACACACACACACACACACACACACAGGTTAAGTAGACCAGCGAACATGATACTTATGCCGAAGTATCGTGTTCACAAGTTAAAAACATGAAACCCCCGTGCTGACTTTTCCTTGTAACCCCTCCGCTGCTGGAAAAAAATGCAAGCAATACTCCACCGCAAGTGACAAAGAACGTCATTCGCCCCTTCGTCGTTCTTTGTAGTGCTGGCAACACTTATATCAGTGTTCCTGTTTATATATTGGGTGGGTCAGTATTAAATTTGACATGATTTCAAAAACACTTAACACCGCTCAAGCCACAAATACTATCTCACGGCAACATTTATATCAGTAGTGAGCAAATACGGATTGTGCACCATATAAAAGTGCCAAGAGGCTAACAGCGCGGTTTAAGAGGGACCTCCAATTAGTAGTTGTGCAGGTTAACTACGGTTGACAAATTGTCAACTGAGGCGTAACGACTGGTAAGGGCCACCTTGACCAACAGTCTACCCGCTTGACTGACTTCACGCTCACTGTTCACACCTTGTGAAGCCCCAAGGCCAACGCTGATGCAGTGCGGTTTGGCTGGCAGACTTTCAAGAAAGACGTTGGGACATTGCTGATGTCATTTTCAGTGGCGGGTTTCTGTTAACCCTTTTAGCCCCATCACTCTGCAGCAGGAGATTGATTGACCATGATAATTCAAGGGTAGTGCCAGATAAGCTTGGCGCCTTCAGGCGCCAAGCTAATCTGGCACTACCCTTGAATTGAATTATCATGGTCAATCCACCTCCTGCAGTCATTAAGTAACACAAAATTTGGGAAATGCGCCCATGGGGCTAAAAGGAGGAGGAGTTATTTGGGTTTATCGCCGAGCAGTGAAAGGAGGAGGAAAGTTGACGGATTTTATAAGAAAGAAACGCTGGTCCGCATTTTACCATTGTAATGGATGTCGCAGCCTTCTAAAAGATCCTTGACCTCCGTAATACACCTTGACGCGTTCAGTGCCAGCTAGACTGTGTTTCTGCAATTTTTGTTAATTCAACACCAAACAGCCCTAGCTGTCCCAGGCACATGGATTCAAAGTGGTGTCAGCAAGAGGCACAGATCCTCATGAGCCCCCGCAACTGCGGGGGCTCACGAGGATCTATACCTCTTGCAGTTGGGTGGTGTTCAATTTTTCTCGGCACTGAACGGGTTAATATTTGGATTTTAACTCAATTTCATAACTGTTGATCATCCCTTTCCTATATATGGAAGGGATACGCAAAAGTGAGGAAGCGAGTTTAACCCATTACATCCTGAGGCTGATTTTTAAAAATTGCTTAATGTCCTGTCGAGGCTACATTACAGATCTGGAGATAGACCAACCGTTTAGTTCAAGGTTTGTGTCAGAATATCTTGGCGCCTCAGGCGCCAAGCTATTCTGGCACCACCCTTGAACTTTCATGGCCAAATTTACTTCAAGCGAAGGGTTGGTTAGTTCAGGTTTAACATCCACGGCACCGAAGTGATAATGGACGGCAGTGACGGGCGGGGTGTGGGGGTCAGGGAAATCTATTACCTATGGAGTACGACCTGAAAACTGATCAACTCAGGCGCACTGAAACTGCGCCACTTTTAATTATCAGGACCTTTCAACAGACATGCTATTCAACAAGCCCGTCTTTTCCCCCTGGATTGCTAGTCCAGCTACCGGGGCCGGACCCACGACCGCCGGTCTCCTGCTCCGACGCTTAACCGCCTGAGCTATTTCGGACTCCAACAAGCAAAGGGTGTACTCAGGATGAAAATGGTTATAGATGGAAATAATGTGAACTGGGTAAGTCCAATAAAAAAAAAAAAAAACTCATATTGCATTAGTTACCAGTCCATTTAAACGAACATAACTTTTTTTTTTTTTTTTTTTTTTTTTTACTGAACACAAATAAGGTGTCCTTCTTGTGATAATGCTTAGATTTCGTCTAAACATGTTTAGACTTGGGTACAAGAAAAGACGCAATTATAAAACGGCTTTTCGACTCCAACCCAACCGTCCCATCTCAAAGAGGATGAGCAAAGCGATGAAACGGAGTTACAATCAACACCATACAGAATTTTATACTCATTCATAACTCTGCCCGACCGACAGAATACACACCGTCGCCATACACGGTACAAGGACATTCAGATCAGTGACGACATCGTTTTAAATAAGCCGTTTGTTCGTCTGTCTAAACAGCCGCCATGACTTTTCGAACCCTTGACAGTTGACATCAGGGCCGGAAATATCCCGTCTCCCACCACGCTTCCCCGCCCCACCCGTCTTCCCATGGCTCTTCTTAACGCCTGTCAGCACACAAGTACCCCCTTCACCGTGACATTAATTTAATCCGATTTCCTCTATTCCCAAACTAAATTCCCCTCCGGGCGCATCCTACTGCCTGTCTATCCCCAGTCTCACGACTGCGTTTGACGTTAGATTAATTTCCGTCACAACCTTGTATTATTAGTCCTATGACCGCAGCCGGAAGTTAAAGCCAGTGTGTGGCCAACGTTTCCTTTTTTGGTGCCCTTGCCTATTATTATTAATTGCACGACGAAATCAGTAAGACGTTACGTGTTAACACATTGACCTATAAGGTCGCCAACCCAGAATATGGGAATTGTTATCACTACAGCCGTTCAGAAGAGACAGACCATGATAGTTCAAGGATGGTGCCAGAACAGCTTGGCGCCTACAGGCGCCAAGCTGTTCTGGCACCACCCTTGAACTGTCACCCATAGGCGAATCACATCCTAAATCAAACCAAAAAGGTGACTGCCAAGCGTGCCCCATTCCTTCTGCGGTAATGAAGATAAGTAGTGACTGATCTTTATTATTTGATTGTTTATTTTGAAAAAAAAAAAGGTATTTTACCCGAAAAATAAAATAAATTGTGTTGTGACTCTTTTCTAAGCGTGTTTCGGTTTATCCGTCGGGTTCTTCTGATCCACATACTGTTGCCGAGTGTCAGGGGTGGATGGGTTTACAGTTATACATTCGTCCGAACGTTTTTCATCACATCTACTGCGGTGTGGCAAAATGGCGTCCAAATAACTAAGTTTCAATCCACTCATCTCCAAGGTAGCACTCAGCGAGCACCCTCTAGATATGCAAGAGGCACAGATCCTCATCAGCACCAGAAAATGCGGTACACATACGAATCTATCCCTCTTGCTGGCCGCAATCGCATCTGTGTTCTTCAGACGATGAGGGTTAACGAATGGAACGGATTGTGCTGATTAGGAAAGCCGAGGGCCTACTTTCGGACACGTAATGTTGACCCAACTGCGTGCAGGCTAACATGACTTTTGGTCGCTACCACTAAACTGTAAACCGGAGACCACCTCCACCTGAGGAATGAGAACAAACAGCAGAAACTGACACACCAGGCTGCAAGAGGTACAGACCTTCATGAGCCCCTGCGGCTGCAGGGGCTCATGAAGATCTATGCCACTTGCAGATGGATCGGCGGGAGATCGCTTGAGAACTGTTTCCATCTGCGACGCAATGTGGACCTAACAGCCTTATGCCAACACGTCTTGTCTTCTCAAACTGGCTTGAGGACAGTGCACGACATCATGACATCATCTCCTCCAAACGACAACATCTTAGCATAATCACCTTCCGGGTGCAAATACTAATTTCACAGGTAAACACGAGTGGCGCAATCTGTTCCTGTTTTCATGCAAGGCGCGTAACCCTGTAACTGTCGGTAGTGCTTGTTGTCGCTACCGACAGCCAAAGGGTTAAAGCAAATGACACACGGTCTACAAAAGACAGCTGTAGATCGTCATAATGGTGATGATGATTTTACGTTGTTCAGTGGCACCAACTTACGTACTGTACCTCAGGCCCGAAAAGAGTTTCTCTCATATGTAAAAACATTTAGTGGGTTCGAGATGGAAATAATGTGAACTGGTTAAGTCCAATTAAAAAAACAAAAAACAACATCATACTGCATTAGTTACCAGTCCATTTAAACGAACATTACTATTTTTAACTGAACACAAAATATATGGTGTCCTTCTTGTGATAATGCTTAGATTTCGTCTAAATATGTTTAGACTTGGGTACAAGAAAAGACGCAATTAAAAAACGGCTTTTCGACTCCAAACCAACCGTCCACATTTTTATCATGGACGGTAGATTTTATCAAAGTCGTGACGCTGTAATCATTACCATCGACATCTAGGCCATGTGACAAAGTCTATGTACACACTCCACTATCTGTGTGAGAAAAAGCGTTGACGGTATAAGCCTCTGATGCACTAAGTAAAAAGTGTGTCAAAAACCTTGGATAATAACGCAACGTGAACAGGTGAGATCTACACAAAGGGGAATTCGAAATTCATTTTACCTCATGGATATGAGGTAATGTGAATTTCAAATTATTTTTGTGTCAACCTGTGCTTATTTAGCTCAGTCGTGCAGTGTGAGAAGGTAGCGAAGTTTCGTTTGCCACGAACGACTGACAACCGACAACGAACGTGAGCGACATCACAGTTAAAATAGCCAGCATAGACAACACTCCAAACAACTCTATGAGGCATAGATTCTCATGAGCCCGGAGGGCTCACGAGGATCTATGCCTCCTGGAGTTGTTTTGGAGTGTTGTCTATGCCTATGGTACAACTTGAGCTGGTTATCCGCCGTGAGTTCTCTCTCGTTCGTTGTTGCTTGTCGTTCGGCGTATACGTAACCTCACAATGAACACTGGTGTTGATCCGCGTTTCAGTTTTCTGCCCTGTTAATACACCGTTACATGATGATATCAGCAGAGTTATAGCGTGTTTCTTGTTGAGAGCAACGATCTAATCAGACCTGCGCAATAAATCATAATAATTGAATCGCACGCAGGCGGCGTAAGCAGAAGTATAAACACTTCTGATCGGAGAACTTTTTAAAAATGTAACCGGCGGTAGATTAACTCATTCTACCCCAGACCCACCACAGGAAGATATGGATCGACTATGATAGTTCAAGGGTGATGCCAGAATAGCTTGGCGACTATCGGCGCCAAGCTATTCTGGCATCGCCCTTGAACTGTCATGGTCGATGTGTGTGTCCTGCACTGCAACGCAGTCTTCAGAGGACAACGGGAAAATTTGGGGATTTCGGTGATGGTGTAGAATGAGTTGAAAACCAAAAAAACAAGTTTTATAAAGGCTTCTATACTTTGTGGATGTCAATTGTTAGTACGCTAACGGGAAACCGAAGTGAAGTGTTGTGCAAGCGTGTAGTAAGTTGCTGACAGGGCACTAACTTGATTTACAATTCTAATAAACGGCCCTTGACAAATCATAACAGACATAGCAATAATACCGCCACTGTAAAACTGGTCAACATAACATTATTTTACTACCAACATAATCTAAAGTGCTCAACTAGGCCCGCCGTGACATGGCCTTAGTTGCCTGCTCGGCGTTAAACCCAAATAACTAACTTAACTAGGCGAACTTTTATCTACACAGCTGCCCCCCCCCCCAAAAAAAAAAAAAAATAAATAAATAAATAAATAAATAAATAAAATAAAAATAAATAAATAAAATAAAATAAAATAAAAAATAAATAAATAAAATAAATAAATAAAAATTAATAAATAAAAATAAATAATTTTTTTTAAAAAAAAACTGATTAATTTATTTAACCCACCGTCGTACAACAGGAGATGGATCGAGCATGATAATTTAAGGGTAATGCCAGATTTGCTTGGCGCCGTGAGGCGCCAAGCTGTCACTGCCCTTGAATCATCATGGTCGATACATCCCCTGCAGCAGGTACACAGTGTTTAGGTAACACCTCCAAAATTTAGGAAATCGGCCTTGAGGTTAAATGGGTTAAGTCTGAACACCTGATTATCTCCTCAGCATGATGAACGTAGATGTAAATGGAGACACCAAGAAGCAAATATTCTCATGAGACCCCGCAATTTGCGGGGTCTCAAGAGAATTGGGTACATGCCTCTTGAAGAGGGAGCTGCAACCCCTGAGGTCGAGGGGAGAGACAGACTCTTCTTAGCCCGCGATTATTGCGTATTTTCATCCGCCAATATAGCAAGTGTTGCCGCATAATAATATCCAAGCTTACAAGTTGCAGAACCAACACTGAGTTGAAGATGGGTGGTGTTCATTGATGAAGTATCATAGCAGATAGCATTATCTACATCAAATTCGGTGGCTCAGCTGAGATCTACTCCAGTGCTGGAAATGTTCAGTTTTCTGATAACGGCTTGAGGGGAATAGATTACTACTGTCTTCTTGAACTGACCTTCTTATCCTGACTCAGCAAACCAGAACTGCAGAAATGAGGTTTTCAGTGCACGGTCAAAGTTCAAAAGGGATTGACGATACCAAAGAGTCAACTTGTGTAGGAGAAACAAACACCTTCCATCAGCAACAAGCATCATTGTTAAAGGGTTTTCTGCAAGTGCCAGCAACTGTACGGGTTGTATTATTCTTGCGGAAATGTCAGATTTGTTTCGTTGTGTCCTTTTGGGGGCAAAACGTGGACATTAGAATTTCTACTCTTGAATTAGTTAACCTTTGGCTGTCGGTAGTGTCACAGTTTTGGTCGTGGTGATTCTTGCAGCCGAAGACTTAAAGAAAACTAGAATCAGCAGTAACTGTTCCATTTTCGCCGCCATCCAATCTTTTCCAACTGCAAGAGGCATAGATTTTCACAAGCCAATGCAGTCGCAGGGGCTTATGAAAATCTACGCCTCTTGCTGCCCAGAGTCTGGCTCCAGCTCTCTGAGAGTGTACTCAGATCTGGGTTAGGCGTGGAGGTCATTCAAGAAAAGTTAGTTCTGGGCGGATGCTGATTTCTCATAAGACCCCTCGCCGAGTTCAAAGTCAAAATGGCAACTGGCTCTTCCCAAATCGGATACGTGAATACGATCACGGCATGGGTCGCAGAGTGTGCACCAGATATGAAATCTCAGTCATGGCCGGATATACAAAACGGTTCTGGCATTCCAGCCGTGAGCCATGAATCATGATCATCTCAGTGTCTCTCGATGGCGGTGTAGCCTTGGAGTGGGCCGGAAGTTGAATGAAAGCTCAAGACGCTGGGAGAAAAAAAGCTTGTCAGCTTTTTACATGTTCAGGAAAACTTCTCTCAATGTCAATGTATGTTAAGTGGCCATCAATAAATAATGTGCCAAACTTGACAGTTCAAACAACATTTGCTATATAAAACAGCCGAATACGCATGTGTCTGCACTGACTACCAGTCAAATGCCGAGCATCAGTTGTTACGTGTCAGCTTTATATACAGCACTCAACTATTGTTTGGGAACACTATTTTGCGGATACGACTAAAATGACGACTGAAAGCACGACTGATGTCAAGTCTTGACTATGACCCAGGCTTTACCTAAGGGGTATAATTAAGTGGGATAATTTGCTACCTTTTAAGTCTTAACGGTTCAAAGCTTTAGCAGAGATGTCTGCCCACAACATCAATAAAAGCACTCAGTCATCCGTGACTGACTAGAACGCCCGACGGCTGTGATGACCTACTCCGCCCACGGAACACAGATTAAACAGAACCACAGGAAGAGAACACACAGGATGGGTCTATGTCGTCTGTGACAGGTACAACAAGAGGCACAGATCTTCATGAGATAAAAAAAAAAAAAACCAACTGAAGAAAGTGTTGGGCTCTTGAGAATATGTGCATCGTGAAGACGGACTGTGTTGTTAATGTCAACTCAGCTTTTACAAGGTTCTTTATAATGTGTGCTGGTCTGTGATTTTGGACCTTACGATTGTGGTCGTAAGGTCCAAAATCACAAACCAGCACACACATAAAACGGCGTGTCAAATACATAGCTAAAGATCGCGAAAACAAGAAATGATGGATCATCGCGTACAGTACTCATTTACAGTGATCCAAATGACACGCGCAATGGCTGTGTCGAAAATAACAATGAATGCTGTTCTATTGGCCGTAAGGTCCAAAGTCACAGACCAGCACGCATATAACGGCGCGACAAATACAGTGCTCAAGATACGGCATAGCAACAAGACATGATGGATCATCAAGTATAGGTACACATTGACTAATCCAAATGTCACGCACTGAGACTGAGGAGAATAATAATGACTGAGTCATCACTCATATACGGCTCACGTCACAGTCACATCCAGTAATACCAATACATGTAGTGATATGCTACTGATACACGCACATGCCGCAATAGTTATTGCGTGTCGGGGGTGTCTAATATTAATGGCTTACGTCATACAAGTTTGCTCTGTTGCCTAAAAAGAAAATGACAGCACAGGCGGGTATTTTGCAGCGTGATACAAGGATTACACTTAGCTAGTGGACTCGTGTTTACAGACGAGTTTTAAACATACAGCGTAGCTACTGCTGTGCCCTTACGTTTGGTTGGTTGGTCTGTGTAAATGCGTGTGTGGTCTTGTATAGGTCGTTTGACATCGGTGCGCACGTTTTTCGCAAATCTTCTCCGCAAAGAACCACTTTTCCGTATGCCAATCGTAGAACAAATATCATACAGTGACAGTTGACCTAATACGATTTACTGTTAACTCATTCTACCCCAACACCGAAATCCTTAAATTTTGCTGTTGTCCTCTGAAGACTGCAGTGCAGTGCAGGACACACATCGACCATGATAGTTCAAGGGTGATGCCAGAATAGCTTGGCGCCCATAGGCGCCAAGCTATTCTGGCATCACCCTTGAACTATCATGGTCGATCCTTATCTTGCTGTGGTGTGTCTGGGGTAGAATGAGTTAAGAAACTCGAACAATGTATCAGTTTTGCTGCACAGTCGTAACAATTGGGATTTTTTCATGAAATGACTGATTTTACACCCCTTGATGTGTCTGAATCGGCCACGTTTTCAAACCTGAAACAGCGCAGGCATACATGAAGTTTGCATGCTTGACCCCCATATTGAAATCAGCCGGGGCTCTATTTAGGGTATTGAAAATAGCTTGTTCTTGTCTTTTCACCATTTTTGTTTTAGGACTGTACAGCGAAATCGACAAATCATAGGAGTTCAGTAGAAGAATATTCCATATTAGGTCAACTGGCACTGAAATGATATTTATTCCAAAAATGGTACAGAAAAGTGTTTCTTTGCGGAGATATATGGAAAAGACGTTCGATGCAATGTCAAACGGCCTAAATGATGCGACTAGCCCTGAAACACAATCATGCCTGTATCCACGATCAAACAAATCAGGAATGATTAATGATGTCCTCACACATGTGATATTCGGCGAAGCACACTACATGCATGCATTTACGTACACAATTTTTTAAAAAGTACTCTATCCGAGGTCTTTAATCCTTCAGGTTTGGGTAACGGTTTCAGTCGCGATGATTCCCACAGGAATCACCGAGACTAAAACCGCTACCGATACCCAAAGGGTTAAAAACGCCTACCTCTCTGCAAACACGGCAATTTCGATCAAACTGCATGAAGTCACCTGTACTGTGAACAGTACCGAGGAATGTGGGCATAACTGTTATGATTAAAGCAAAAGACATACATCCTCATGAGCTCTCGCAACTGCCGCGAGGGCCCTTGAGGATGTATGTCTTTTGCTAATGGCTGGTGTTTGTCCAGAACCCGTGTGTAGTTGTTTTAACTCACCTCAAAAGCTCCTGCAAGCAGACGTCACAGAATCTATGTCCACATGTTTTGATCTGCACGGGATCTTTCATGGGCAAACGACACACAGGGCACATGCACCGCTTGCGCAGCTTGTCAATAAACACTAGGCTGTAGCCAGGCATATTATTCCCGTTATTTGCCGGCTCGCGGCTCGACCAAGCCTCGGTAGTAGTGAAACCCGCAACACCTTGCTGCCTTCGGCGAGCGTCCCTACGTGAAGGTATTGATTGAATTTGCTAGCTGTTTTTTGTCTCACCGGCAATTTTCTCTCTCCTCGCTGCAGGTAAACCTTTTTTCCGATACTCGGTCACACACACACTCCGTTCTCGGATGAGGCAAACTGTCGTCTGCTTGGCTAGAGGTCTACACGCGGTGGGTGACGACAGCTGGCGCGTGCCTATTTGGGGCCAAGGCGATTTCCCGGTCATGTGACCACTTCGCTTGCAGGGGTGTTACGGGTGGATTTTCGTGGGCTTGTGTAGCGTGCGCCACTCACTTGTAGCCAGCAGAGAAAAAGCTAATCACGGGCCGTGTCCAGACCAAATGTTCGTCAGTTAAATACCAGAAAAAGCCACTAACCCGATCAGTGCTTGTCCCCGATCACTACACGTGTAATATGAATTACTGAACTGAACAGTGCCGAGAAAATCTTACCACCCAACTGCAAGAGGTATTATAGATCCTCATGAGGATCTATACCCCTTGCTGATACCACTATGAATCCAGGTTCTGGGAAAGCTATGCCATTTTGGTCATGTTGAATGCACCCATTTGGAATCTCAGACAAGTAATGCATGCGGCAGGGGCGGGGTTTGTACCAAACAGACTCAGATGGCTTGTATTTGTATTGCTTGTATTTTCAAAACACTTTCGGAATACTCTGGCATTCAGCTTCACTAACTCCTGCATCAATCTCCAGTGCTGGTGGCATCGCTGATTTCATCACCTTTTCAAAGTTGCGTTATTGCTAATCCCGTGGAAATAATCCGATCGAAAATGATATTTAGCCCGTTCTGTCTCATTAGAACAAGTTAAAAGCACTCCTGGCTGGGGACCAAAAATCATGGGCTCAAAAGTCTGATTAGTCGCCCATTTTAGTCTCCACAACAAGACAATGAAACACGATGTTGGTTTTGTCTAGGGTTTCACATAAAAGACATGCCGCACGCACGTTTATCCCAGCATGTTTGTTTGATACAACAATAACTCATGCGCAGTCGTAACTCCAAATGGGTATATTAACTCATTCAGCCCGACGGCCGCATTTCCCACATTTTGGAGGGGTCAACTAACGACTATGCACCAGTTGCAGGCGATGGATCGACCATGATAATTCAAGGGTAGTGTCAGATTAGCTTGACGCTGTAGTGCGTCAGATGAAGCTCTTCCTACGGTGTCCGACAGTCTACCTCATCGCTGCGGCAGTCGCCGTGAGGAGACTGTCCTTACTCGGCTCCACATCGGGCACACGTATGTTACGCACTCTTACTTACTAAAACAGGATGAGCGTCCATGGTGTTTTGCCTGTGACGAGCAGTTTTCTGTTCGACACTTTTTGCTGTATTGTGCCGATCTCATTGACACAAGATATAAACACTTCACAGCAGACTCCTTGAAGGTTTTGTTCCGGGATGTTCCCCCGGACAAAATCTTCAATTTCTTGAGAGAATGCAATATTTCTAACAAGATCTGAGCATTCATAGACTATATGAATTTTACTATTTTGCCCTTTTTGAGAGTCTGTAGACGTTTCTTTTAAAGACTCGTGCGACATTTTAGCCTACCATATTTTTAAGGTATAGTTTACATCTTGTCTTAAGACCTTGCTTTTAGTCTGGCCGACCAGATTTTTACCCATCCCGCTGTGAGATGGCCTTAGTCGCCTGCTCGGCGTTAAACACCAATAATCAATCAATCATGCAGTGCGTCAGGGCTGAATGGGTTAACACAGTGTGCAGAAACACACTCTGCGTCAGCTGGCACTGAACGGGTTAAACTTGCATTGGTGCGCTTCAAGCGGAGGCTGGGGCAGAAATCTTCTTCTTCTTCTTCTTCTTCAGCGTTCCCGGGGCAGGAATCAATATAGATGTATTAATAAATAGTATTTACTTCCTTTGTTTAGGTCCTTGACGCTGTCAAATAATTGAAGAAATAACGGATGGGATGGGCAGATCAGACGTGGTGAAAAACCTGTGAAAAGCATTTCCAGCAACAGAGCCAACGGCACCACACAGTCGATCGTCTCCAAAGCAGAGGTGTGGAGAAAAGCAGCGGGCGTTAACCCATTCAGCCCCGACGCACTACAGCCTGTCGGCACCAAGCTAATCTGGCACTACCCTTAAATTATCATGGTCGATCCATCTCCTGCAACAGGTCATAGCCGTTAGATGACGCCTCCGAAATTTGGGAAATACGTGCGTCGGGCTGAATGAGTTAAGCAGAATTGAAAAGACATGAGAGATCCAGAGTAAACCAGACCAATATTAGTACAATATCGAAAGCACTGTGGGTATACTACGTCATCACCGGCGGTACCGGAGCGAGCAAGAAAGATGACAGTAGTCCTAACAAGATGGGATGAACCTTAACCCACAAAGTCCCTTTTATACGAGAGCTGTCCTCGCTGTCAATGGTCTCTACCTTTTGTCTTTGACCTGATTCTGATGTTGAATTATCTCCTATTGAAGAAGTCTCGCAGATCTGCCAATGCGTCAGTGAGTTCTATAAGGGGCGCAGGACATATGCGTCATTGATTTATCAAACGTCATTTGTCATGACGTAAGTTTTAGTTTGTACGTAATTTTATATTTTACGTGATATGAGTTTCACTTTCGCTTCATAGGCGTGAGAAAATGAAACTAGAACTTCACGGTACAATTTCAGTCTTATTGTAATTTGAGTGAAAGCAGGTTGACTTTACCTAGCTACATGATATTCTAAGTACACGGGTCACTTGCATGCTCTTCTGAAAGCGCGTCGATGTGTGTGCGTGCTAGTGCGTGCGTGCGCGCGCGCGCGCTCCAAACTCAGGCATGGATCCTCATGCGCTCTCCGGGCGCGTGAGGATCTATTCCTCCGCATGTTTGTGTTTCAGAGAGAGAGAGAGAGAGAGAGAGAGAGAGAGAGAGAGAGAGAGAGAGAGAGAGAGAGAGAGAGAGAGAGAGAGAGAGAGAGAATGACGTCATATTTAGAGTATCATGTCAGTGTCTGCGTGGTTGCGGAGTTGCCTCTTTTACGTCACCGCCACTGTCTGACTTTCTCTAGAAGTAAAGATTTTTTAGTGTTTTAATTCTTTTCTGAAAATAATTAATTTTTACTAAAGAAGTTGAAAGGATACAAAGCTGGCTAAGGAACTCATTCAATGTCTTTCTCCAAACTAGCTATATGCAAAATTTCAAAGTAAATATGACAAAAATTACGGACTCTAATCTGGGTCAACCGACTTCCTATAAACGGTTGTTTATGTCTTCAATGAGGCATTCAACTCCAATATCCTCGGAAGCTCTCTTAGCCCCACTTAAGAAAGTATTTTGCCAAGTTTCAAGATTGTGTATACAGAAATATCGGAGATTCTCTTGTTTACATACATACGCACACACATACATACATACATATGCACATACATACATACGCACATACGGCGCTTCGCGCCAAATGTACGTTCAGCAGCGAGGTTAGCGTAACAAGACATGACGTAATTTTTATCTTGTTACTTCAATTGTTAGAGGTTTAGCCTGCCCGCCTTTGACATCATGGACATGCTATTAAATTCGCCCCACCGCCACCCGTCCTATGAACAGCAACATAAAACACATAAAAATATAATTAAACTGCTCGCTTGCACACACACTGTGACGATTGTGGTTGTGTTGTCGTGTAAGAGCATACAGGTGTTAATCGTAGGAAACGATCCGATATTTATTTGAGCTATCATGGTTACGTATCACGTACCTTTTCAGTGAGATTCTTTATCGTTCGTCCGTGATAGCGGTTTTGGCTTTGTTATGATACGTTAGAAGCTTCTAGAAAAGTCGCACGGAGAAGAGCGGTACGGTCGATTTTTGTTTTGCGTAGATTAGTTGAGAATGAACCAGAACATTCGAAACTGAGTCGCGCTGTTCAGTGACCTCATACTTGTGACGTCAAAAGAGTAAGGAACAGTTTTGTAACATAGTAGCAAAGCTGCTGGCCATAGTTGTTTACTGTGCGCGTGAAATTAGCAGCTGTTCTTTGCGTGTTGTGAAAAGTCGTAAACGGTTTGCCATATTTTTGTGTGATATCATTACATTCTGGGATTTGGGGCTGAAATGAGCAGCCAAATTTTTGTAGACTATTTTAGTTTATTCCAGAAAGTTCTTCTGTTATTAATATTTATGATTTCAGTTACGGGTTCCATTCTGATTGGTTGCGCTGAATGATTTTCTTGGATTATTCTAGAAAGTTGTCTTACTATATAACGTTGGTGCTAGGAGAGCGCCGCCATTGCCGGTCCCAAGCCCGGATGAGAAAGGAGGAGGGAAAACCCACGTCAAATCTACAAACCCTACAATTGCTGTTAACTACGCCAAAACTTCTAATCCCCGATCACTTCAGTGCCATTGGGACAGTAAACTGGAAAGAACAACAACAACAACAGCGCGAATATACATTGTCTTGCATTGTCAGTTGTAGAGACACACAGTTTATCGTAGGTAGGTGGCCCGTATAAGGTATACATTGTGAGAGACACAGCGTAACAGTGGCGTACGTCGTGTGAGGAACTTTGTGTCGCCATTGTAGACATTTGCAGAAGAGACATTGTATCAGTGTAGGTGCATTTGGGAATGCATTGTGTGCAGATCGCATCGCTGAATTAAAATATTGTTGGAAATGTTACTTCAGTATTGTCTACATCCTTAAGCCACGTGTGACGGGTTGCAGCTGAATGAAGTTTATTTAAAAGAACCTTACGTGCGTGCGTCTTGTGTGTTTATCATACTACGACTACGACCCCACCACGTAACACACACACACACACACACACACACACACACACACACACACACACACACACACACACACACACACACACACACACACACACATACACCGGCACACACATACACACACACAAACACACGCCACACACACAAATACACACACATTCACATACACACACATACATTAATAACTATTGTGGTCTAAACGTAAAGGCAATACACAAGATTTCACGGTGACACAAATCACAGAAGACATATCACAATATAAAAAATGCACTCTGTCAGTCATAATGTCTACAATGTTGCCTATTCACAAACACGTCCAAGGCTACATCCGAGACATATAAGTGCAACAATAACCTAATAAAAATTCAATTATTTGGAGCTTGGGGTGGGGGGGGGGGGGGGTGCAGACCACGTTTCTGGATCTGGAACCCTTTTCCCCGCTTGAAAGAAAGGAAGAGAAGGCCACGGACCACAGTGGTATTTCCGTACTGTCCAGTCTCTTAGCCTTAGTCAGTCCCAGTCATCCCCTAATTGTTCAATTCCATAAAAAGCACTACCGCCCACCAGTTGCACATTTGTCATGCACAAAATACAAAAAAAAAAAAAAAAAAACCAGCACATGACCCGTCTCATTTCTTGGCTATGAAACTGGTTCCTTACCAACCCCACACCCAAGCACAGCTGAAATCAGCGTGCCCCTCAAATCACTACGTCAAAGGCAACTCAACATAGGCCCACAAATGTCCACTGGATAAGCTCAGGATGGTATGAATCAAAGCACCAAACATGTCTCCTCTCAGCTAACCACAAATTTACAGCAAATTCCCACATTCAGCCCAACTGCAAATTTTCAAACAAGCCAAAAATTATTTTTAAAAACACGGGACCTTGCACTGCCTCAACTTCCCAATTTAAATGTATACCGTGACCAGAAGACAAAATGACGAAACATTTGGTCCCTTTTTTTTTTTTTTTTTTACCGACGTCGTCAGAAGGTGGAACCAAGAAGCGATGGCATCAGTCAAAATGGTAGTTTCTTTGGAGAAAGTATGTAATATCTGAACAAAGCGCCGCCCTGAAACTTCCTTACTGGCGTTAGTTTCGACTTCCGGGCATTACCGATAAGGAGGAAAAAAAAAAAACACCCGCATTTAAATCCATTTCTGTTTTAGGATAAACCCCTTTGGTTGACCGACTTGAAGTGCATAAAGGCCATATTTGGTGTCTCGTGTTTATAACCGTCTGGCTGTCAATGGCGCTTTGTGTGTGTGTGTGTGTGTGTGTGTGTGTGTGTGTGTGTGTGTGTGTGTGTGTGTGTGTGTGTGTGTGTGTGTGTGAAGACAATTCCTACTGCAGCGAGAGTCTCGGAAAAACTCTAACAAGGGGTGGGGGTGGGCGGGGGTTGGGGATGAGGGAAGGGGGGGGGGGGGCCAAAATAGAATTTCGTTATATCATTTTAAAGAATCCAGAACCCCTTGACCCTCCACCCCCACCGCCAGATCCGCCCCTGCCTTTGCTGCTAAACTCATTAGCATGTTTAAGGAGTCCCGTTTGTACAGATACACGGGCAGGGGTCGACTACCACTCAGAGCATGAGGACATTTTTTTTTTTCACAAAATAAATAATAAATTAATATTTATAGGTCCCCATCCCGACTATCATAGGCTAAAACTGAGACCAAAAATGTTGCACTTATTTGCTGTGTATTTATACATAATTGTATCTATTATTTGTTGATTGCTTGATATTTAATGATGTATTTATGTGTATATTTATCTCTATATTTATTTGTTCAGTTTGTTTTGTTTCTTTTTTATTTATTCACCACCCAGTGATCTAGTCTTTGCCACGGCCACTGTGATTGATGTCACATTCTTACTCATAACGTTTCATTTTACACAAACTCTTAGCTTAACCCATTCAGCCCTGACGCACTACAGCAGGAGATGGGTCGACCATGATAATTCAAGGGTAGTGCCAGATTCTGGGGATCCCCGGCCTTGCGACAAACTCTTAGCTTAACCCATTCAGCCCTGACGCACTACAGCAGGAGATGGGTCGACCGTGATAATTTAAGGGTAGTGCCAGATTCTGGGGATCCCCTTGCGATCCCAATATTTACCCCAGTGTATTCTATTTTGTCCATGGCGATATATCATACTATGGCTGCTAAAGGCTAGTGGCTGCTCGCTGCTGGCTGCTAAGATGTGTGCTGCTATCTGCTGCCCTATGTCCACTAGCGCAGATATGCGGTCATGCTCTGCTCGGACAGGCCGCGATAAATAAGATATCTGCCAAATTTGGCAGAAAGGTAGCTAAGACCTTTCTATGCATATAATTTGGTTCACTACTGACCTATACTCAGGGAGGTTGACCTTGAAAAGTGAAACTTGAAAATGCATACATTTTGAGAAAACAGATTTTGTGCCGGGGTACCGGCAAATCACCAGTGCCGCCAGACTTTTCCGTATGTTATGTTAGAACACTTAACACCGGCTTCCTTATTTCTGTGACCTGTTGGAAGGTCATGGTCACATAGGTCATTAAATATGGCCGGATCGGTCATGCACGTGAACCTTGAGGGGTTTGCTGCCATTCTTGTTTATGATATGGAAATGCTTACTGAACACATTCCGTAATATTGCATATGGCCCTATCTCGTCCGTCGGCATAGGCTAATAGACCAAAATAACTGTTGTTTCAGTTAATACTGTCTGATGTACAAAAGGATGCGTTGTGCCCTCTAAGTGTCTACCACTGATTTTTTAATATGGAAATTCTTACCGAACACATTCATAACTATGGCCCTATCTCGTCCTTCACTAGGTTAAGGGAACAAAAATGTTTGGCGGTTGTTTCATACATCCTGAAACAACCGCCAAACGCATAAAGGAATTAAACAGTTGAACGAGTGACTTTCGGAATGAGTAAATCTGGTTACGCTGGTGTCCGTTTTGGATTCCTCAGTGGGATTTCATCGTGTGTACGAGGAAATAATGCAGGTTTGGCCATTCGGTTTTACGCCGTTTTACTTCCATCCCAACCCTGTTACACATATGCCTGATGGTAAGACCTTCCCGGCTATGCATTCTAATTTAGACAACCCCTCGGAAAGGTCAAGGGTCACAAGAGATCAGCAAATAATGTCTATTTTCTTTCAGAATTGTATTTTGTTTCAACTCAGGATTTTTGCAAAACTGTTCAACCAAACAAGTCATGATGTAGCAGAAAGGTAGCTGATGATAACATCTTTCTATGCATACTAATTTGGCTCACTACTCACAATGGTCAAAAGTCATGGGAGGTCCACAAAAGTGAAAAATGTGTAAATTTTGAGAAAACCTGGATTTCCGAAATAGGTGCAATTTTGATAACCAAACCTTTCTTTATGTTAGAACACTTGCTTATTTTAGTGACCTGTCTAAAAGAGCAAGGGCATAGAGGTTAGATTAATTATGTTGATCGGTCCTACATGTAAGCCTTAAGGGCTCTGCCATTTTTGTTTAGAAATGCTTCCTGAACACATACTATTTTGTATGGCCCTATCCAGTCCTTTATAGGTTAAAAGACATACACACACACACACACACACACACACACACACACACACACACACACACACACACACACACACACACACACACAAAACCCACGTTGCACGTATTGAAGGAAGTATTGGCTTTCCATGCGTCTTGTCAGTCAGAAGAGGTGCTTCATTCAATGCCGTCTGATGGCAAAACGATGCGTTGTGCCCTGTAACAGTATGCCTATCATTTTTTAATATGGAAATGCTTCCTGAACACAGTCATAACTATTTTATATGGCCCTATCCCGTCCGTTCCGCATAAGTTCAAGAAAAACACCAAAAGTACTGTCCTTGTTAACCCGTATCATTCGGAATACACCAGCGTGTGAAATAAGTTTGACTCAAATAATTCAAGGGTAGTGCCAGAATAGCT
Source organism: Semisulcospira habei (assembly GCA_036245525.1). NCBI lineage: Eukaryota > Metazoa > Mollusca > Gastropoda > Semisulcospiridae > Semisulcospira > Semisulcospira habei. Next base: position 127,467,066 of record BTPG01000007.1, on the reverse strand, counting down.
TGGCACCTTTAGGCGCCAAGCTATTCTGGCACCACCCTTGAACTAAAGCCATTGGTCTATCCTTATCTACTACTAATGTAGCTTGCATGTCAGTGGCAGTGTACAAAAGTAAAGCTTTTAGCCTCAGTATGATATGGGTTAAGGAAAGATTGGCCGCCATGCGGTTTCAGTTCTCAGTCAGTGGAGGGCCCTATTCCGTCCATCATAGGTTAAGAGACCAAAAATGTTCCGCTTATTAACTCATTGTGTCCCAAGTACCAAATACCCACATTTTGGAGTGTCCTATGAGGACTGCATTACAATTCAGGAGACAGATCGACCATGATAGTTCCGGGCAAGGGTGCGCCAAGCTATTCTGGCACCACTGACCGGGCTTGAACTATCATGGTCGAGCCATATCTTGCTGTGGTGGTCGGGACTGAATGAGGTAAGGAAGGATTGGCCGCCTTGCGTCAGTCTTCACTGGCAGCTTCAGTTGAGTGCTTTCAGTTAGCAATACCGTCTGATACAGAGAAAAACGATGCGTCATTTAGTGTCAGTTTGTCTTATGGAATTGCTTCCTGAACACATTCATAACTATTTCATATGGCCCTATCCCGTCCATCATAAGCTAAAACACTAAAAACGTTGCACTGACTGACTTTTTAATTAAGGAACAAATCGCCGCTTTGATGGGGCCCTTGTCCGAGTCAGTTCTGCCTGATGCCGACAAAAGGATCCGTTTTGCCCTTTAACTGCTTATCATTACATGCTTCCTTACATACTCATTACTGTTTTATCGCGCCTTATCCCGTCCACGATAGACTAACGGAGAACACTGACAAATTTATTTATGGAAGGATCTTCTCAGTCAGCGTGTAGAGGTGTTTCAGCTAATAACGGTTAACCCGGATAATATATTGTGTTGTAACCGTCTTTTCTAAGCATGTTTCTTTCTCCGTTGGGGTACTTTTTTTTTTTTTTTTTTTTTTTTTTTTAATAACGGTTAATCGCAAATCTCTTCGTTGTGCCAAAATTGCTGTACTTATTTATTTATTATCTTTTTTTAAAAAATTTGTTTATTTACCTCTATAACGACGCATTATTTGGTTTGATTTATTGAGTAGTTGTAACCGAATGGTGTGCGGCTGACTGACGAAGTCCGGCCAAGACCGAAACCGGCTACTGACAGCCGTCCACACCGGCAAACAATCTGGACCCCCTTTGGAGGACCTAGATCTAAATTTCCATGCATCAAGGAGCTGGAAATATAGTGAATATGCAATACGCCCCCTCCCCCCCCCCCCCCTTCTATATTCACTACTTCCAGTCACTGACTTACGTAGCGCACCCTTCTTTCTTATCTTTTTTGGTGTGTGTGCCAGCCTGAGTGTGCTTTGATCAAACTTGGGAGTAATCATTAATTTTATTTATTCATTTCAATTTAATTTGTTGATTTTTTTTATTAAAAGGTTTGTTGTGTCTACTTCATGATTCTGGAGATCCCCTGGCGATCCCAATATTTATCACAGTTTCTTTTATTTAGTCTGTTTCGGTACATCATAACATGGCTGCTAAGATGAGTGGATGCTCTCGGCTGGCTGCTAAGTGGCATATCGGAAAGGTCAGTGGACTAGGGGAGGCAACGTCTTACTTAAAAGACCACCATTATTTCACGCGAGTGATTTTTTCTTTGTGAACTTTGCCCACTTCGCACTCTTTTGCGTGAAAACAGAAACCCCATTTAAAGAATGGCAAGCTTGAAGACGCTTGCTCGCACTTCGTTTTTGCGGAGCGCGGCGTCCAAACTTAGAGGTAATTCGTAATTGATATGAATGAGATTATAATATGGATAATGTTATTTGGATTGTTTGCGTACCGTACGTTCGTTTCCTCGCAGTTTTCTTTTCCTGTCGGGCAACCGGCATGCGAAAAAGACGTCTGCTCGACTTTCATAATCTTGAGTTCAGAGACCTCTTCATGATAACGAAATATAATGTATTCTCATTTCTGGCTTTTTGCTGACCTTTATTTTTCATTGTTATGTGTCAGGGTCAGTTGCGCTCACTCTGAGCTGGTAAAAAACATCGTCAAAAGGTACGGTAGGCCTCGCCGTCGAATCTACACCCTCGAGTCCTCTTTGGGATATTGACTGAAGAGGTTAACTAAAGAATAACTAAAGTAAAGAGCATTCCGCACTACCAAATAGCATTAGAAGAAGAATATATAGATCTTGCTCTACATTTCATAACAGAGTTGTTTTCAAGAATGATTGACCTGTATGCTGTAAACAATCTATCATTCTATGGGAGAAAGGAATGTCCGCAGCCAGCAAGGCTCAAAGACCCAGGGTTCATTCTGAAAATGTATGGGTCATTAGCCCGCAAAGTACGAATCCAATAGGGCGTGGGAAGTTCCTCGCGTTCCCTAGGAATGTCAGCTGCCATGCTGCCATCTTGAGAGGACACGCTAGCCTAGTGATAGACTTCAGATAGTAGTGAAGCAGTGTTTCAACACGTTTTTTTTTTCATGTTTCTTTCTCTTTGGAAACAAAAAAAACAGATTTTGGTTAGCAGTTTCCTACGGTGGTGGCAAGACGTGCTGTTAATTGTTATTGCTTATAGACTTTCCTGACATAGTCCTGACAGCGATTTCCCGATGAGCGCATGAGTTGCTTATCCTCTCAAGATAGCCACCATGACTAGCGTGATGACGTCAGCTTCCTGAGCCCTATGGGTCATTTCTCAAATGGGATGGGCCAAACGTGTGTGAACACCCTCTCACCAACTGCCGATATATATATATCGAAAAGCAGGGGGGTCCAAATGGCATGTGTGAGCACCTTTTTTGCCAACCGCAGAAATATGGAAAAGTAGGTGCTTCGGGTAAGGGGGAGGCAACAGCTGGGTGGTGATGGGTGGGGTGGGCCTTTATAAACAGGAAACCTACCCAACAGTCTGATAGAAAATTCCAGACTAAGAAGGTACATGATTGTGAAGCGTGTAAAAATAAGAAAATCCCAGCAAAAGATAGAATTACCACTTTGGCCCTCAGAAGCACCTTTTGTTACATTGATTTCTACAGGAATCACTGCAACAAAAAGTGATACCAACAGCCAAAGAGATGTCAGAATGTCATAACAAAGTGGTTTTCAAAAATGATTTACGCCAAACAGTTAAGTGCTCACATTTTTGTTGCATGTTACTGAATCGGCAAGTAATCTACCGCTTACTTATGCAGGATGCAGCATATCCGTCCCAGACCAGGGAAGTGTACGAGGTGTTGCCAGTTTGGCCAGCCTTCCAGACACACACGAAATGCTACGCAGGACATGTCGTGATTTTGCAGACAATGAACTTGTGCCCATTGCTGCAAAATTAGACAAAGAATGCAAGTTTCCCAAAGAACAGGTAATACAGGTTTTCTGCATATACTTTGCCCAATTCCTCAAGTTAAAACAATTGGCTTGAGGACTTTGGACATGGTAGAAAGAATTAACTCATTCAGCCCGGCGCACATATTTCTCAAATTTTGGAGGCGTCGTCTAATGACTATGCACCTGTTGCAGGAGATGGATTGACCATGATAATTCAAGGGCAGTGACATTATCTTGGTGCCGATAGGTGCTAAACTAATCTGGCACTACCCTTGAATTATGGTTGACCAATCTCCTGCTGTAGTGCGTCAGGGCTGAATGGGTTAAACAAACAGCCTATTAACATGTATTTTGTATTTATGCTCGGTCATTGTTAAGTGGTAGTCATAGTATGATACAATCACACCAGATGCACACACAGGGTTCTTGTAAAGAAACTTCACTCAGCTGCAACTCGTCCCATGTGGCACAAGGTTGTAGCGGACCACACAGAAGTAACAGTTCCAACAATATTTTATTCTCACGATGCACTCTCAGCACATTGTGTCCTCAAATGCACTAACACTGTTACACTGTCTCCTCCACAATGCATCAAACACTTTTGACACTGCCTCTCTCATACAATGTACACACATATTTTCTAACACCGTCTTTTTATACTATTACATATTTCCAGAACAATCCAGCAAATTCACACAACCAATCAGAAAAGAAAACTTAACCAAAACTCATTAATATTCATGAGAAATGAACACTCTAGATCTGCCTACAACTTTATACAAACTTTGACTAATTCCGGGAAATCCGTGATTTCTGTAATTGTTGCAAACTGTTGCGAAACATATTTACTTTGATGTCATATCTGAGGTCACTACAAGTAGAAAGATTGTGACCCTGCTCGAACCTTCCAGTCTAATGTAGGTCAAACCTTACAACATTGTAGCAAAAATATGCGTCAAAACAAAAATTGATCGCAATTCTCTGTGCAAAAGAAAATGAATCCTACTAAAACGGTATATAATTACTATCCAAAATAACTCAAATGAATATTGGATCTTTCCTATGATCAACACACACATACTCTCAAAAGAATAACACAACATACATGTAGGATGAGGAGTTAAAGCGACCGTGATATTGATGCAGACCTTGATTTAGTGATTAGCTTGAAAGGGGCCAAACCAATGTGACCCTGCGATTTAAATATCAGCTAGGAAATGCTTGTAAAAGGAATATTGTTTGACATGACCAAAACCAAGACAGCTCTGGACCCTTGCAGTATTTTCATAGTTGTCAGCTTTCACCCATGTACCTGTATGGGTGATTGCAGGTGAAGAAGCTTGGTGAACTAGGCATGTTGTGCATGGACATACCTGAGGCAGAGGGAGGAACAGGGCTGGACTATCTTGCCTATGCTGTCGCCATGGAGGAGATATCTCGTGGCTGTGCCTCAACTGGCTGTATCATGAGTGTCAACAATGTAAGCATGTGTCCTGTCATTCTGACCTGCCAGTAGTCTGACTGCATGCTCACAGTCACACTTATTGTGTATGTGACTAGGCAATAAAAGTAAAGTGGGATGTTGAGTGCTGTGGTGCCAAGCTGATTGGCACTAACTGAACTATCATGGTCATAATATATCTTGCTGGTCATAACATATCTTGCTGGTCATAACATATCTTATGTACACATTACAAGCGTATAATGAGTGTTAGTGGTAAGGTAGATGCACTTGCTTTTGAACATTTATTTCACACATAGGGCATGCACAATCTACTTCTGTATTGATTTATATGTTGTGATCAGAGCCTGTACCTGGGACCTATACAGAAGTATGCAACACCAGCTCAAAAAGAACTTTTCCTGAAACCATTTCTCCATGGGGACAGAGTAGGCTGCTTTGCTTTAAGTGAACCAGGTATGAAATTTTTCCTCTGAAGATGGTGTTTTGGGACTTATGTAATTGCTGGTTATTAGAAATGTGTGTAGTTGGTCAGATGGAACATAAAGATGTATGCACCGCCAGATCCAAATTTGTTTGTTGTTACTTCTTCAGATTGTTGAAAGCATAGCAGTTAGTATTTTACAGGTAACTAGGAAAAGTTATAGGGGTTTTAGTTTAATAGTGTAGCATTATTATTCATATTAATATTATTATGATTATTATTGTTATTATTACAGTAAACTCTGGTTATAAACAAGACCAGGGGACTTGACATTTTGTGTTGTTATAATAGAGGTTTTACTTCAACGAAGTAATTTACGTAGAAATTGTTTGTGGTGGGCAACTCTGAAAAAGAACTGATATGCAGCCTTTATTTTATCTGACTTTGTTATAAGCAAGGGCGACTATGTTATCTTTGGCTCATGTGCAATAGCAAACGTTAGTTTATGTAATGGGCCATCCGTCGTCTGGGTGTCATGTCGTTTGTGGTAAACTTTAACGTTGGCATTTTCTCAGAGGCTATTCAAGCCTCAGACTTCAAACTTGGCCAAGGGTACTTTGTGATAAATCCTTTCTAAGCATAACAATTGCAGTGACCTCTCTCAAAGGTCAAGGTCACAGGGGGTCCACAAAGGGGTAACAAATAGCCATATTTTAACACAAATTGTTTCTCCGCAAATACTATTTTCAACTTCTAAACCAAACATGGTACAGGGATGCCTGATGTAAGACCTTTCTGTGCATATTATTACTAATTTGGATGATCGCTCGGGAAAGTTCAAGGGTCACAGGAGGTTGGCAAATGTATGAAAAATGAGTTTTTGTTCAGTGATATTTGGCATGAAGGTAGCTGATGATAAGACCTTTCTATGCTTACTTATGTAGTGGTCCCCTCACAAGGTCAAAGGTCATGGGGTCCAGAAAGGGGTCACAAATAGCCATATTTTCACCCCAAAAAATTTCTCAGATACTATTTTCAACTTAAAACCCAAACATGGTATTGAGATGCCTGAAGATAAGGCCTTTCTATAAATGCCAGTTTGGATCCAAAGTCAAGGGTCACAGGAGGCTGGCAAGTGTGTCAAAAATGCCAGTTTTTGATAGAATTGTAGTTTTGTCAAAGTTTTTGCAAAGTTTGCACTAACATTTGGCATGAAGGTAGCTGATGATAACACCTTTCTATGCATACTAATTTATTCGACCCCTCACAGCGGTCAAGGGTTAAAGAGCTTTGACAAATTTGTGCAAAAGCATACATTTTGAGAAAACTCAGATTTCACTTGTACAAAAGCCAACCCTTTACTTATGTTTAGACACTTGAACACTTGCTCATTTTAGTGACCTGTTGGAAAGGTCAGGGTCACAATGGTCACACTTATTGTGTGGATTGGTCATGAATACATGTTAGCCATAATAAGGGCTTTGCCTTGTTGTTTTATTATTATCAATATTTGTTATTATTATGATAAGGAATCTTGCTGACTGATGTGCTATTTTAGGTAATGGCAGTGACGCTGGAGCAGCTAGCACTACAGCCCGTCTGGATGGTGATTCCTGGGTGTTGAATGGCACCAAAGCCTGGATCACAAATGGATACGAAGCAGAGGCCACAGTGGTCAGTAAATTTACCCCCATTTGCTGGCATCCGCCGGTTCTGTGAACCAATGGCCATACACACAAAAGAGAGGGGGGGGGGGGGGGGGAGGGGTGGTGGAGGGGGGGGGGGAGGTGGTGGAGGGGAGGGGGGTGGTGGAGGGGGGGGGGTGGTCTAATTCTTACAACGCTTTAGTAATGGGAAATTGAAATGTTGAATATTGCTTGATTAGCTGCATCGTGTTTGTCCACCTAACAATAGTGACATGATTTACAGGCCTGCCCAAATTGATCTTAATATTGGGCAGGCACATGTAATGTATGCACAATGTTTACCATACATGAATTCAAATTTGATACAAATTTGAAAGTAGTAATACATTGATTCATCACACCACTTTGTAGCACAAATCCGTTGTGATCATTTGCATATAGCGGATATAGTGCTGTTTTGACTTTTTTTCCTGTTTCTCATAACAGGTCTTTGCTACAACAGATAGAAGCAAAAAACACAAGGTATGCATGCATGTTTTGGTAGTTTATTAATATTTATTGTTAATGGCTTATTGTGAAAATGTGAAGGAATGTTAGTCAGGCATTCAGCCTCTACAGCTGTAGCAACTAATACAGAACAGGCTCTCCGCTAGGATTTAAAATTATCTGTCATCGGGACAGACAGCTTGACAAAAAATGTGTCCCAGATGCCCTTTAGTCGGTCGCTTACTTTAATTCATTAAGTCCTGAGGACAAATTTATCACATTTTTGAGAGATCCTTGGAGGTGTACATCACAGTTCTGAAGACATTGACCATGACAGTTCAAGGGTGATGTCGGAATAGCTTAGCACCCTAAGGCGCCAAGCTATTCTGACGCTACCCTAGTTCATCATGGTTGATCCACATCGTGTTGTAGTACATGACTGGGATAAGTACATCAGTACTGATTGCTTAGCTGCACATGTACTAGTACACCAAAAGCATAAGCGGGTGTGGTGGGGCCAGGTGTGTTTTACCTTCCAAAAATAGCAGCAGTGTAACATTCACAACTGGACGCTTCTTTCTTCGCAAGATTTGTCCATACTCATGACAGATGGCATTTCATTTTTTCCATCCCTGTCAAAATTTGTCCGTCAAATTCAGAGAATTTTCTGTTAACAGAAAGCCTGTAGAAGTCTTTTTCTTGTTTGCAAAAATTAATCCACCCCCAGCATTTTCAGAAGTATGCAGTTGTCCTCTTAACCTGTTCATTGCCAGTTGATGCAAAATTATGTCTTTAAGTGCAGGGCAAATTCAATACCGAATAATCCCATCAATCCACCAAGGAACTAAGATATCAATACTGTCAGCAAGAAGAAAAGAATCTCCTGCATCCGACAGGGATTAGGTTCGTTGTTCACATTTTTCCAGCAGTGAACTGTGATGGGGTTAAAGTGACAGCCGACATGGAGTGGCCAGCCTATTGCTGCATTTGCATTCTGGGTGTTGGTGTGTAATCATCACATTGCCAGTGATGCTTGTTTATCTGATGGTTGACTGACGGTTGTTGGGCATTTAATGATTGAGTTTCCTGAGAATGCCAGTCAGACAAACCTTTGTCAGCAAGAATGGGACCATCAGTTGCTAATAATGTACACACTTATTTTCAGGGTATCAGTGCATTTCTGGTACCCATCCCATCAGAGGGCCTGTCACGAGGAAAAAAGGAAGACAAACTGGGAATCAAGGCCACATCCACATGTTACTTGATCTTTGAAGACTGTCGCATCCCCAAGGACAACATGCTCGGAGAGCCAGGATTTGGATTCAAAATTGCCATGGTAAATTTAAAATAGGAATATAAATTTATCATAATTCATAATTAATTTAATATACAAGAGTGATGATTTTACCTCCTTTACTTGTGAGCAGGTTTGTGATTTAAGGTGTGAAATCACAGACCAGTACATGTCTGAAATTATTTTCATGACCTACAACAAAGGGCAACATGTTCTTCACTCACAAACTTCGACACTATAGATCACTCTATCCTCCTCTACCGCCTTCACCACTACTTTGGCATTACTAACTCTGCTCACTCCTGGTTTCTCTCCTACCTCTCCGACAGACAGCAGTCCGTCACCATCGACAGCATCTCCTCCAACCCACTCAGGCTCTCCTGCGGAGTTCCACAGGGGTCCGTCCTGGGCCTGGTCCTTTTCACACTCTACACCTCTCCCCTGTCCAACATCATCCAGTCTCATCACATACACCACCACCTCTACGCTGACGACTCACAACTACTAGACAAAGACAAACTCGACAACACTCAGTCACTACTGACTCGCACGGCTGACTGCTACGAAGACGTGAAAAACTGGATGACAGCAAACAAGCTTAACTCTTTCCCCACGTAACATTTTCAGTGAGTCAGTTCCCTGCAGATGAAGCAGGAAAAAGGACGTGTGTTCCCTGGTGACGTACATTTTTGGGGTAGATTGAATTAATTTTCACAGCCTCCCAAGGTAACAACCATAGATAAATTGGGTATCATTGGAAAGAGCATTAAAAGTACTTTTCAAGTGTTTGTGCATTGGTTTAGTGGGAAGTCGAACCAATTTGATTATTATGCAACAGAACAAACATGGCGGAGCAAAAATTGAGAAACGTGGTTTTGGTAGCAACAGTGTAAGCACATGCAACGAAAAACCCAGATTTACACACCAATATGGGCAGGAAAATGTATTCCACAAGCAAAGAAACCACACAAGAGAACTGTCTCTTCTTGAATCACAATATTACGAGCTAAAAATCACTGTTGAAACCGCGCTCATGAGGATCAAATAAGCTCATTGTCGGAGACGATCCACGGCACGTTGGCTACTTTGGCCTTATTCTGACACCATCCGACAAGGGCATTCACTTTCAGATAACTTAGAAATGGTTGGTGAAACATTATAGTGGTTGCTTCCCTTAGACCAATAGCTGTGCGTCATGCGATTTTTGTACAAACACAACGCTAGAATACTAGTGATTCGTCTATTAAAAGTGTTTCGATGGCTAAGGGTTTGTTTGGGTTAGCACTAAACCGATCAGAAAATACCTCGCCACCGAAGCTGCCACCTAACTTGCTGTCCCTCTAATCTTATCTCGCTCTAATCTTATCTCGCATCGACTATTGCAACTCTCTCCTTTCCGGCCTCCCTCACTCCCCCACTTTCACTAATCAGCGCATCCAGAACAATGCTGCCCGCCTCGTCCTCAGAAAGAAAAAAATCAGACCACATCACTCCCCTGCTCAAACTCAAGAGCATCCAATTCAAGATTCTGTCTCTCTGCTACAAATCCCTGAACAACTACTTTCCTGCCTATCTCTCCAACTTACTTCACCCCCACACTCCTTGCCGCTTCCTCCGCTCCACCTCTGATCCTCTCCACCTCCACATCCCCCGCACCAAACTCAGCACTTTCAGCCCCCGCTCCTTCTTCGTCTAAGGTCCATCCACCTGGAACACTCTCTCACTCTCTCTCCGTCAGAAACACCCTCTCTCCTCCTTCCAGTCTGCCCTCAAAACTCACCACTTTCAACAGTTCTAGCACTATAACATCACCACACTCCCCACCCCAAGCTGACTGTCGTGTAATGTATTGTGGTATGTGAGTCATTGTCTAAAGCGTGCACATGCGTGCGTGAGTTGTGAGTGCGCACTTAGTTATTATTATTATAAGATAAGCGCATTATAAATACCCTAATTATTATTATTTATTAAATAATTGTTTCTCACTTCTCAAAATTTAATTTTCAGCAAACTCTGGATGCAGGGCGTATTGGGATTGCTGGGCAAGGCCTGGGTATTGCACAGGTATACAATGAATTATATTTTTATTTAGACTAATAGTGTAGTCCCATGCCAATTGTATCATCCTGCTTCACCTTTACCGCAAGTTCTTTCTGTTCCTTTTTCCACACTTCATCACCCAGATAGAACAGCTGTCACGATCAGGGAGGATAACCCTGGCCGGCACTCCAGTTATTTTTTTGGACTCTAGAACCGAGGCTGGAATCCATCCGTTCGTAATCGATGGTGCATAAACTTACCGGATGAGTTGGTGGTGACGCATAAGGTATTTTGGATCCTCGCACTCGTGGAACAGCTAAGTTCACAGTCGGTATCATGGTGCTCGATGTAATATGAGCGGATCTGTTGCTGGGGTGAATCGTTTTCATCGTTAGACCGGAAAAAATCTCCAGTTTTGAAGACAGTAGCTGATGATAATTTTATGATCTTTCTATGCATACTAATTTAGTGGTCCCCTCGCAAAGGTCAAGGGTCATGAGGGGGTCCAGAAATACATGTAGGTCAAAAGTAGCCATATTTTGACCAAAAATGTTATTTTCTCAAATACTACTTTCAGCTTCAAGCCCAAAATTTGGTGTAGAGTTAGTTACCTAATGGTGAGGCCTTTTTATGCATACAAATTTGGATGACCCTTCAGAAAGGTCAAGGGTCACATGAAGTTGTCAAGTGTGTGAAAAATGACAGTTTTTGATACAATTGTAGTTTTTTTTCAAAGCTTTTGCAAACATTTCAACAAATTTGGCATAAAGATAGCTGATAATAACACCTTTCTACACGGCAGTTTAGACTGCTCTTTAGTTTTCAGCTGTGCTGGCTGGCACTCGCTGGAAGAAATTTGCCAGATCGGCTTCGTGAGAGCACTGAGATAGTGAGGCAGCCTCCTTCTCCTTACTATCAGCGCACTAAATACCCTTACTGATAGGTCTCGCTTCAGCTGGGGATAAGAATAGTGCAGCAGCTGTCTTCGTTTACAGTACAACTGTGCTTTTCCCCGACTATCACTTAGCATCTGCTGCATACATCGGCGGAAAGGCTGTGAATTACAGATGTTGTCTTTAAACCGGAATTAATTAACCTGCAGTTTTGAGCAATTACTTGAACATAAGTCGTCTTGTAGAGGAGAAATTGTACTATCTTTGAACCCAAACATGCTGGGGTAATCTGCGTGGATATTTTTCATGCACTAGCTCAAAGTATCACTAGGAGACGGATTAGATGCAGCCTTCCTTTAGTTTATCACACTTTTTATCAAATCACTGTTCAAAAAGAAAAGTTGCTGGAAAGTTCAGACAAAGTCAGTGCTATCAAAAGATGTCTTAACTGGCATATCCCATGCTAAAATCTTCAAAACCACATACCTGAGTCCTGCTAAGACCTTGCCGACATGAAGTATGCGAATGTCACCGATACAGTCAATGTTTTTAACAATATCACAATTTTAGCACATTTTAAAAGCAGAAAGCAGAGGTTTTCTGTTCAGAGATTCAGTTCTGGCTTTTATCACATTAAATGGCTTAAAATAAGTGTGTCAGTCTAAAGGGTCACTATGATGCGGCTGTGTCTAACTCTAAAACTTGATAGGCCTTCTACCACAAAGTCTACACAAAGAATTCAGGCCTTCTACCATAAAGTCTACACAAAGAATTCATGGCCTCCAAATGTCTTGGAAATGAATGTTCATTCTCCATGGCTTTAACACGCTATACTTTACATCAGATAAGGGCACACATAGTGATACATCCGGCACTGATAAACCAGTTTTTTACACACCCGCACTGTCTACAGCAGAAGGAAAGTTCCTCAAACTACACACATTTTAATCACGTAATAACCACAGAATTCGAAGAGGTTTTTAAAAGAAACTGACACGAGCTTTAAGATGACATTTTCAAGCATAGGATTACATAATCATATTTACGATAGTAACTTTTTAGCGACGGTAATAATAAGTTATAAACAGGCTAAACTGATCACCTGCCTGACAGCCTTCAACAAGGAATAAAGAGCTTATCAGTGATATGGGTCGCGGCTGGTTCATAGCCCAACTAAAGAGAGCAATTTAGGGAAAGGTAAACTGCCGTGTCTATGCATACAGATTTTGTCGACCCCCTCACAGAGGTCAAGGGTCACAGAGGTGTTGACAAAAGAACATTGTGAAAAATGCATACATTTTGAGAAAACTCGGATTTTGCTGGTACAAAAGCCAATTCTTTACTTATGTTTAGGCACTTGAACACTTGCTCATTTCAGTGACCTGTTGGAAAGGTCAAGGTCACACTTATTATGTTGACTAGTCACATGTGAGCCATATTTATTTATAATATTGCTGTCGTTAAGCGCCTCGCCATGATTCCTGTACATTTTTCACATAGCAGAGACTCCCAAGTGCTGTACCTTGGTTTGCACTAGGGAATAGGGAACAGAGAGCATAGCAGACACACAAAGGTGCTGGTGCTGTAAAGATGTTCACATTGCGCAGCACGCAAGTCTCACATGTATGACTAAAGTTCTTAGGTTTTATTCATTTTGTGTGTTTCTGCACACATAGTTGTTTCCAGTAGACCCCACCCGGGTCTGCCCTGGGGGACTTGGGTGGGGTTAGGTATTTTTTAGTTCCCAGGGTCACCCTGGTCAGCCCCACAGGGTGGGTTTTTCTCTCTATTCTGGGGCATGTGTTTCTGTCTACCCTTTGTCCATTCACCTGTATTTGCCTTTTTAAAACTCTCCCTACTGTCTGCACTGCCTGTAGCTCTTGATATTGGATGTGTGTTGCTAAATGGTCTTAGCTTTATTTAGGCCACATGTGTTAGGTTTATTTAACGTATTTGACCGGCTGGCGACATACATTCAATGTTCTGTTTCTTTTTTATTTTTTCACAAGCAGTGCAGGCACGTCCTGAGAAAGCCTTGTTGCTGTCGGGACGTTAAGCAATGTACAATCAATCAATCGTTTCCAGTAGATCAGATTACATGCTATTTTTGGAGTTTCCTCCCTTATCATGGTGGCAAGGAGTGGCTGGAATAAGTTGGGTACATTAATGAGTTAAAAAAGAAATTATAGAAGTTAAAGTACGTACATATCACTGTGTTCTGCTTCTTGTGCAGGCTGCTTTAGAGTGTGCTGTGGACTATGCCTTCAAACGACAGAGTTTTGGCATGCCTATCGCCAAGATGCAGTCCATTCAGGTAATTGTAATAACAGCTGCTGTCTCACATAGACTGGGGAGGGGAAGAGCAGTGAAAACAATCCCTAATTTACAATTTTGTTTATAATACAGTCCTGTACCATAAATCAACACACTCATGTACAGATACTAGGCCAGAAGTTCAATTTTAAAAGTCGGTCAGCTGTGTTGCTGTCTGCATCAGTGTATGTTTGCTGGTCTTTGACTTTGGCTGTTGATCGTGGTTATTGGCTCACGTGTGAAACAAAAGGGAGTCTATGTTCTGGGCCAGTGGTAGTCCGTCCGTTTGGCTGACCCCACGCAAGGTGAAGGGTCACAGAAGGTCCAGAAATAGGTCAAAACCTAACATTTTCACAATTTTGGGGCTCACATGTGAAGCAAAAGTGAGTATGTTTTGGGCCTGTGGTCGTCCGTCCGGCGTCGTCTGTGGTAAACCTTAACGTTGGCATTTTCTCTCGGACTATTCAAGCCACAGTCTTCAAACTTGGCCCAAGGATACTTTGTGGCAAGACATACCATAAACATACCAATTTGAGTGAACTCTCAGAAAGGTCAAGGTCACAGGGATCAGGAAGTAGGTAAAAAAAATAGCTATATTTTGACATAATTTATTTTTTGTCAAATACTATTAACAATTTCAAACCCAAACGTGGTACAAAGATACCTGATTGTAAGACCTTTCTATACATACTAATTTGGTTGACCCCTCGAAAAAGATCAAATGTCACAAGAGTTCGGGGAAATAATTTTATGTAAAAAATAGCCATATTTTGACAAGATGTTTTTTTCTCAAATACTATTCACAACTTCAAACCCAAACTTGGTACAGATGGTAAGACCTATCGATGCATATTAATTTGGATAACCCCTCCAAAAGGTCAAGGGTCACAAAAGCTCATGAAATAGGTAAAAAAAATAGCCATGTTTTGACAAAAGATTTTTTTTTTCTCAAATACTATTAACAACTTCAAACCCAAACTTGGTACAGAGATACCTGATGGTAAGACCTATCTATGCATATTAATGTGGATGACCCCTCGGAAAGATTAAGGGTCACAAGAGGTCAGTAAATGTGTGTAAAGTGCCAGTTAAAATGATAAGATTGTAGTTATTATCAACATTTTTGCAAACTTTTCAATCAAATTTGGCAAAAAGGTAGCTGATGATAAGACCTTTCTATGTATACTAATTTTGTCAACTCATTGCAAAGGTCAAGGGTCACGGAAGTTTGACAACTGTGTGAAAGCTGATTAAAAACATGGATTTTGCTGGTGCAGAAGCCATCCCTTTACTTATAGTCATGAAGGTCATGCATGTAAATTGGTCATACATGCGAGCCATAAAGGCTTTACCTTTATTGTTGAAAAGTTAACTGTGCACAATTATTACTTGAGAGTCATGTGTGAATTAAATTTTTCTGTGATTTATTCAGTTCAAGCTGGCTGACATGGAATTGAGACTAGAGAGTGCACGATTGTTGACATGGAAAGCGGCCATGCTCAAAGATGCTGGAAAACCATACACAAAGGTAAGTTATTTTACACTGATAAACGAGATCCTCGCTTACTTAGTAACTTTGCTACATGCCTCAGTTAACCTCCCTTAGCTGTTAACTGTCTTAGCTGAGTATAATATTAATGCTATGGACTCATTTATTTCCCTTGCTTTTTGTGTTGGTGGCAGTTACTAATTCTCCAATACCAATTTTTTTTCCTTTCATTAATTCACCTATTATGATTTTTCCCGTAGTTTTTCTTTCTCCTCTTCTTCTTCTTCTTCTTATTGTTATTATTTGCATGCTCTGTTTATTTTCCTGTTATGTTGTTTGTTTACAGGACAGCTTGTAAGACAGGCATTGAGTTGCCTAATAGCTTTATCCTGAATAAATAAAGATTCATCATCATCATCATCCCTGTGAATTTATGTGTTAGGCTTTTTCCGGGTACTAGCACCTGCATGAACAAAGGTTTATTAAAAATATGTATACTATTTTTTTCATGCAAGATTTTGGGTGTTGTCAATTTTGGATCTCATGCAATAGCAAAAGTGAGTTTATGTTCTTGGCCGGTGGTTGGCCGTTCGCTGTGGTAAACTTTCACATTGGCATTTCCTCGGAGACTATTCAAGCCACAGTTTTCAAACTTTGCCCAAGGATACTTTGTGACAAGACCTTAATTTCTAAACATACCAATTTCAGTGACTTCTGTCAAAGGTCAAGGTCACAGGGCATCAGGAAATAGGTTAAAAGAGCCTTATTTCGACCACAATTTTTTTTTTCCTCAAATAATATTCATAACTTCTAAGCCAAACTTTTCAACCACCAAATTTGGCAGAACCTTTTTATTCATACTGATGTAGTTCACTATTCATGTTATGTTTGCGGTTGTATTATTCTTTTTAGGGCATGTGTGTGTTGATCATAGGAAAAGATCTGATGTTCTGTTAATTGCGTTATTTTTTATTAGAATCGCGTACCTTTTTAGTGTGATTCGTTTCCTTTTGCTTGGAGAATTGCCATCGATTTGTGTGTGTGACTAGAATGTTCCACATTTCGTTAACTTGTAGCAAAGTCCGACCTAGGATAAGGTGGAAGGTTCTGGAAAAAGCATGATTGTTCTAGTGACCTCAAGCATGACGTCGAAGTTTTGTAGTACACATGTTAGTTACATTTCATGACATTTAGATTTTATTGTAAGATTATAGAAAAATCTAGAGTGTTCTTTTTAATGAACATTAATGATTTTGGCTACGTTTTTTTATTTCTGATTGGTTGAGTCGTGTAATTTGCGGGATTATTCTGGAAATCTGTTTTTGTATAAAAGAGAGTGTTAGAAAGTATGTTCATGCATTTTAAGAGACAGTGTACCAAAATGAGGATGTATTTGTGAGAGAGAGTGCATCAAAGTGTGGATGCATTGTGCTTAGAGTGCATCGTGAGAATAAAGTACTGTTGAAACTGTTACTCCAGTGTGGTTTACAACCTCTCGTGCCATGTATGACGAGTTGCAACTGAGTGAGGTTTTTCTACAAGAACCTTTTGTGAGTGTGTCTGGTGTGATTGCATAATACCATGACCACTAGCATGTAACAACTCACAAAGGTGAAGGGTTGTGCGAGGATGACAGAAGTAAAAATGCATAAATCTTATGAAAACATGGATATCACAGGCACAAGAGCCAACCTTTTCTTATATGTTAAAACACTTGAACACTTGCTTATTTCATGACCTGTCTGAAAGGTTAAGGTCACAAAGGTCAGATTAATTCTGTTGATCAGTCACACACGTGAGCCTTAAGGGCTTTGCCATTCTTGTTGTTTGAAGATTTATGTACACTGTACAATTGTCTTGTCTTTATCTTTGTTTTTCATGTGTGCAGGAAGCAGCAATGGGGAAGCTGGCTGCATCTGAAACAGCAACATTTAATGCACATCAGGTGATCTCAATGTTATGTGCACTTGCACCAGAGCAAGTCGACTCTTTCCTTCTTTTTTCATCTTTTGACAGTCATTGTTTTCATGTCTTTTGTTCTTAGCCTTTGTGTGTGTTTGTGCGTGCATGGGTATCACTGTTTGTGCGTGCACCATGTAGTCTGTGGGCAATATGCATAATCACACAATTCTGATTTTCTTTACCCATAGCAGGAGATGGATCAATCGTGATAGTTCAAGGGCAGTGCCAGATTTGCTTGGTGTATCATGGTCAGGTTGGGGTTAAATCGGTTGAAAAAAAAACCAACTCACAAAGTGCTGGTATGTGATATTTTACCTGAAAGCGATCAGGTCCGAAATTACAGATTAAGACACACATATTTATCAGATGTATCTTTGCAATACCATAAAATTGTTTTTCTACTTTTTTGCAGGCTATCCAGATTCTTGGAGGCATGGGATTTGTCACGGATATGCCAGCTGAGCGCCATTACAGAGATGCACGCATCACAGAAATCTATGAAGGAACCAGCGAAATTCAGCGGCTTGTCATTGCAACTAATTTACTCAAGGAGTATTCTTAGAGAGTGCAGGCGCTCCACAACATTTTGTGATATTCAGAATCATGACAAGTAATTGGGTTTGGGAAATGTTAAATATGGGTTTGGAGATTTAACCCCTGTACTGTAAAGTGCATGAACACAATCCAGCTGCAAGAGGCATAGATCCTTATGTGCCCTTGCAGTCGCGGGGGCTCTTTAAGATCTTTACCACATTGCTGACACCACTTTGAATTCATGTTGCTGAGACAGATGGGACTGACGAAGATTGCAGAAATATGATCTGTGTCCACTGGCAGTTGAGGGGTTAATACCCAATTCATCAGACATTTGCAGTGCATACGTACCTTCTGATTCTGTTTTGATGACCTGAATGTTCTGGTTTGCGACTTTGGACCTTAGGGCTCTCAGCTGTAGGTTCCAACAATATCAGTGACCAGCACATAACATAGTATACAGACCAAGGGGAATTACTCAGCGCTGGACAGACAGACAGATACCCTGCCCCCGCCTATCAGGCACCCAATTGCCAGCCCACAGAGAAATACACAAGTATAGAGCAAGACGATCATCTATAGGACGTGTTGTGTAGTTGTTGGTGCATTCACTCCGTATATTTTGTTGCATTTGAAGTAATGCTGACGTTTATTTTTTGGTTCTTTTCCTAATTGTTCTTTTTTTTCTTGGCGCACGTCTTAAGCAAAAGTGAGTATGTTGTGGGCCAGTGGTCGTCTGTCCGACGTCGTCCATGGTAAACTTTAACAATGTCATTTTCTCAGAGACTATGTAAGTCACAGTCTTCAAACTTGGCCCAAGAGTACTTTGTGTAAATAGCCATACTTTGACAAAGCTGTTTTCTCTCAAATACTATTCATAACTTCAGACACAAACTTGGTACAGAGATACCCGATGGTAAGACCTTCCTGTGAATACTGATAATCAGGAAGGTCAAGGGTCACAAAAGATCAGGAAATAGGTCACAAATAGTTATTTCTTGACCCCCAAGTTTTTTTCTCCAATATTATGTACAACTTCAAACCAAGACTTCATCCAGAGATACCTTATGGGAAGACCTCTGTATGCATGCTAATTTGGATAACCCTTTGGAAAGGTCAAGGGTCACAAGAGATTGGCAAATGATGTGAAAAAGCAGAATTTTAACTTTTATCAGCACTTTGGCAAAACCTTTCAACCAGATTTGGCAGAAAGGTATGTAATAAAAACTTTCTATGTGTACTGTTTTGGTTTGCTAGTTGCAAAGGTCAAGGATCATGGGAGATTGACAAAAGTGTAAAAAAAAATGCATAAATTTGAGAGAACATAGGTACAAAAGCCAACCTTTTACTTGCGTTAGAACTGAATCCTTCATGCACATGAGCCTTAATTAAGGGTTTTATTAACCCTCTTCTGCATAGAGCGTCCCCCAGCGCCCCGCTGAAAACACGGCGTTTGTGCATAGAACGCCCGCTAAACCACATGTATACTATGGAAGCTGCCATGTTTAGCATGGTAATAGAAATCTTGCGAGACCACAAGCCTCATTTTTGCGATTCTTTTCATTTCCTGTCAAAACACACCATGTGCATTTTGGACGTTTCCTTGCGGAGCAACAAATTTTTAAAGTTTCAAATGCGAATCGAGCGTCCGTAAATATGGCAGGCCTCAAACTGTCACGATCATTGTTGGGGGAGAGCAATGACGATGATTTTGAGGGATTTACAGACCAAGATGGTGAAAGTGGATAGAAAAGGGGATGAATCTGACTTAGATTTGGACTGGGACCACCAGGGGATCGTTATTTTTGAGTCGTCTTTGTCTGAGGATGATGCTTGTGATCATCAACAAGATTCACGGTACGTAAAACAGCAGTTCATTCAACGTTAGATTTTTTCCCTTTATTTCCTTACACATTTTACAGCTCCACAAATGTTTCTTTTATATCTTTACTGATTTAACACTTTAGAAAAAATAATTGCTCTTTCTCAAAACTTGTCTAAATTTTTTTTTTTTGAATTTTTTTAAAAATTCTTTTATTTTATTTTAAATGTCACCCATTTAAAATTATGACGTTGACTCCCTTTGGTGATATTTTCAAGAGTCGCCTGGCATAGGCACTTACATGCAGAAGAGGGTTAATTGCATTCATGTTCTACTTCTGATTGAGGTTGTGTAGGTTGTATTTTTTTAAAAACCTTAATGTTTTTGTTATGGTAGCATGCAGTGCACATGTGTGGAGGTGAGTGTGCTTGTGTGTTTGGTCATAAGTATGCGTGTGTTTGTTTAGCTTGTTTCTTTGATAACTCAATGGTGCTTCCATCAGAATAGGAAAATCTGTGATTTCTTGTTTTCTTTATTGTGTATTTTGAAAATCATATAGTGAAGGTATCTTTAGTGTATTCTGTGAGAGGGCAAAGCCCTCCAGAGATGGTGAGGTGCAGGAATTTATATTTACATTTTGTGGCGATATTTATACATTATTTCCTATGATGATTGCACCAAATAATCGGCTGGTATTACGTCATCTTGTCCTGCCTTGTTCTTGTGAATGTTTGTCTGCTTGATTGTATGGATGGAGATAATAGCAGATTGCTCAGTTGACTTTGTGACCTCGGTTACCTTTTTTTTTTTTTTTTTTTTGGCTCACGTGCGAAGCAAAAGTGAGTTTATGTTTTGGGCCAGTGGTTGTCCGTCCGTCGTCCGTCCGCCGTCGTAATGGAAGGTTGACGAAAGTGTGACAAATTTTGCAGGCACAATAACCAAACCTATACTTATGTATCCTCGCGCTGGGACCATATGGCGTTGAGGCGCGTCCCCTGGGTGGTGGATAGGGGGTCCCTCGCGAGAGGGGTGCACCGAATGAAATAAGGTGCCGTGAACCAACATGGTCTAAGGGAAGGTGACCCTGACAGAAAACCCCTGGTCCTCCTAGTAAGGGGGTTGGGCGTGGGGGTAGCTTCCCCACCCTACAAAAAAGAAAATAGCTACAAAAACGCCGACGAAAGACAAACAGTAATTCCTTTCCTGGAGGAGGAAGGTTCTTATACCAGAAGATTTATGACGTCCTGTGGTGAAAGCCGGAAGTCTTCGGAAGCCACAGGACCGAGCCGCCTCTCTCTATCCAGGGACACAACCATGGGCACATGGAACGTCAAGACCATGTACCAGAGCGGCAAGGCCGCCCAGATAGCAGTGGAAATGCAAAAGTACAACCTTTCCCTGCTAGGTATCAATGAAGCCAGATGGACGCAGTCTGGCCAGAAAAGGCTGTTAAGTGGGGAGATGATTCTGTATTCAGGTCATGAAGAGGAGAATGCCCCCCATACAGAAGGAGTAGCATTCATGCTGTCACCAGTGGCACAGAGAGCGCTGATGGGCTGGGAACCTCTTGGGCCAAGAATTATCACAGCAGCCTTTAGAACCAAGAAAAAGCTCAAGCTGAACGTCATCCAGTGTTATGCGCCCACTAATGACAGTGACGAGGAAGAGAAACAAGAGTTCTACGACCGACTCCAGAGTGCCGTGGACAAATGTGCGGAGCGAGACATCACCATTGTCATGGGCGATTTTAATGCCAAAATAGGGGAGGACAACACCGGATACGAAGAGGTGATGGGGAGACAGGGACTAGGGGAGATGAGTGAGAACGGGGAGAGGTTTGTAGACTTTTGTGCTCTAAACAGACTTGTCATTGGAGGCAGCATCTTCCCACACAGAAGAATACACAAAGCAACGTGGGTCTCACCTGACCATACTACAGAGAACCAGATAGACCATATCTGCATTAGCAAGAAATTTAGAAGATCCCTTCAAGATGTTCGAGTGAGGAGGGGAGCAGATATCGCCTCAGACCACCATCTGCTCACCTTAAGAATAAAGCTCAAGTTAAAGAAAAGCCGCACAGAGACAACAAGAAGACAGCGCTATAATGTAGGCCTCCTGAGAGAGACTGGAGTGAGAAGAGTTCAAACTGGTGCTGTCCAACCGGTTTCAAGCGCTACAGGAGCTAGTAAATGAAGAGGAGGCGATCACCACAGAGCAGCATTGGAAGACAGAGAGGCGCTGAACTCGACCTGCAAAGTCACTGTAGGGTTCAGGAAACACCATCACAAGGACTGGCTGTCGGCACAGACCTTGAAGAAGATAGAAGTGAGGAAGCAGAAGAAAGCAGTTGTCAACAACAGTCGCACGAGAGCAGCCAAAGCAAGGGCACAGGAGGAATACTCGGAAGCCAACCACGAGGTGAAGAGGAGTATCAAGGCAGACAAGAGGGCCTACACAGACAGCCTGGCAGCAGAGGCAGAAAAGGCAGCAGGCAGCGGCAACATGAAACAGCTCTATGACATTACCAGAAGATTGTCGGGCAAGTATGGCCATACAGTAAGACCAGTAAAAGACAAAGTAGGCAAGCCTATTGCAGACAGAGCAGACCAACTCGACAGATGGGTCGAGTATTTTGAAGAGTTACTGAACAGACCCAGCCCACCCGACCCCCCAGACATCCAGCCAGCAGAGACCGACCTACCCATCAGCTGTGACAGACCCAGCCGGGAAGAGATCAGAAGAGCAGTGGCATTTTTGAAGAACGGCAAAGCAGCAGGGCCAGATGGCATCCCAGCGGAGTCTCTGAAAGCAGACCTAGAGACAACAGTAGAGATGCTGTACCCACTGTTTGGAAAGATCTGGGAAGAGGAGGTGATGTCGGCTGACTGGAAGGAGGGGTACCTAATCAAGCTTCCCAAGAAAGGTGACCTCAGCAAGTGCTCCAACTATAGAGGAATCACCTTGCTGTCAGTACCAGGAAAGGTCTTTAACAGGATCATCCTGGAGAGAATGAAGAGCTCCGTTGACCCCCAGCTGAGAGACCAGCAAGCAGGATTCAGGAAAAACCGATCATGTACAGACCAGATCGCCACTCTCCGCATCATCGTGGAACAGTCTCTGGAGTGGAGCTCCCCGCTGTACGTCAACTTTGTGGATTACGAGAAAGCATTTGACAGCGTGGACCGAGAGACTCTGTGGAAACTCCTACGACACTACGGTGTACCCACAAAGCTCGTCCGCCTGATCAAAAGCAGCTACGATGGCATGACATGTCGCGTGATCCACGAAGGGCAGTTCACCAGGGAGCTCCAGGTCAGAACCGGTGTCAGGCAGGGGTGTCTGCTGTCTCCGTTCCTCTTCCTACTGGCCATAGACTGGGTCATGAAGAGGACCACAGAGCAGAGAAGAAGCGGAATACAGTGGACACTGTGGACACAGCTTGACGACCTCGATTTTGCAGATGACTTGGCATCACTGTCCCACACTCATCAACAAATGCAGGACAAGACCACGAGGCTTGCTGACATCTCGTCCCAAGTGGGCCTCACCATCCACAAACAGAAAACAAAGACAATGAGGCTGAACGCAACCAGGGAAGAACCAGTCTTGCTTGCTGGCACCCCGTTGGAGGAGGTGGAGTCCTTCACCTATCTCGGGAGCATCATAGACAAAAAAGGTGGCACTGATGCAGATGTCAGAGCACGAATCGGTAAAGCCAGAGCAGCCTTTCTCCAGTTGAAAAAAGTGTGGAGTTCCAGAGAGCTGTCACAAAACACCAAAGTCCGGATTTTCAACTCCAACGTAAAAGCAGTTCTCCTATATGGAGCAGAGACTTAGAGATTGACAAAAACCACTGTCAACAGAGTACAGATCTTCATAAACAGTTGCCTTAGAAGAATTTTGAATATCCACTGGCCAGAGAAGATCAGCAACATCAGACTCTGGGAGAGAACAGAGCAGATAACAGCAGAGAATGAAATTGGGCGAAGAAGATGGGGATGGATTGGTCACAGTCTGAGAAAGCCAGCTTCTAGTATCACTAGGCAGGCATTGTCATGGAATCCCCAGGGAAAGAGGAAAAGAGGTAGGCCGAGAAACTCCTGGCGGCGAGACCTCCAAGCAGACATCAAGAGAATGGGAACCACCTGGAGTAAAATCGAAGGAGAAGCACAGGACAGGAGTCGCTGGAGGTCTCTCGTCGACGGCCTATACCCGGGTAGGGGTGATGGGCGTAAGTAAGTAAGTATACTTATGTATGAACAGTTGAATACTTGCTTATTTTCAGTGACCTGTCCAGAAGGTCAAGGTCACAAAGGTCAGATTAATTATGTGGATCGGTTATGCACATGAACCTTAAGGGCTTTGCCATTCTTGTTTGTTTTGTTTTTTGGCTCACATGCAAAGCAAAAGTGAGTATGTTCTGGGCCAGTGGTCGTCCGTCCTTCCGTCATCTGTCGTCCGTGGTAAACTTTAAATTTGGCATTTTCTCTGAGGCTATTCAAGCTAGTCTTCAAACTTGGCCCAAGGATACTTTGTGGCAAGATCTTCCTAAAAATACCAATTTCAGTGACCTCTCATAAAGGTCACAGGATCAGGAAATATATTAAAGATAGCTGTTTTTGGACATAATTTTTTTTTAATCAAATACTATTCACAACTTCAAACCCAAACGTGGTACAACAATACCTGATGCTAACACCTTTAAACGCTCGCTAATTTGGTTGATCCCTTTGGAAAGGTCAAGGGTCACAAGAGCTCAAGAAATAGGTCCAAATAGCCATATTTTGACAAAAGATGTTTTTTCTCAATTACTATTTACAACTTCAAACCCAAACTTGCTACAGAGATACTTGATCGTAAGACCTTTCTTACGCATACTAATTTGGTTGATCCCTCGGAAAGGTCAAGGGTCACGAGCTCAAGAAATAAGTCCAAAATCGCCATATTTTGACAAATGTTTTTTCTCAATTACTATTCACAACTTCAAACCCAAACTTGCTACAGTGATCCTGATGGTAAGACCTATCTATGCATACATACAAATTTGGATGACCCCATGGAAAGGTGAAGAGTCACAAGAGCTCAGGAAATAGGTAAAAAAAAAAGCCATATTTTGACAAGAAATGTTTTTTTCTCAATTACTATTCACAACTCCAAACCCAAACTTGGTACAGAGATACCTGATGGTAAGACCTATCTATGCATACTAATTTGGATGACCCCTTGGAAAGGTGAAGGGTCGCAAGAGCTCAGAAATTAGGTACAAAATAGCCATATTTTGACAAGAAATGTTTTTTCTCAATTGATATTCACAACTTCAAGCCCAAACGTGCTACAGAGACACCTGATGGTAAGACCTATCTTTGCATACTATTTTGGATGACCCCTCAGAAAAGGTCAAAGGTCGCAAGAGGTCGACAAATGTGTATAAAATGCCAATAATTGTAGTTATTATCAACATTTTTGCAAACTTTAAAGTCAAATTTGGCATTAAGGTAGCTGATGATAAGACCTTCTATGTATCCTAATTTATTCGACTTATTGCAAAGTTCAAGGGTCATGGCTGTTTGACAGATGTGTGAAAACTGGTTAAACTTTGAGAAAACATGGATTTTGTTAGTGCAGAAGCCATCCCTTTACTTATTGTCAGACATGTAGATCGGTCATGCACGTGAGCCATAAGGGCTTTGTCTTTCTTGTTTAAAAAAAAGTTCTGTGGGGTGGGGGGGGGGGGGGGGGGCGTAGGGTGGTTCGCAACACCTGTAAAAAAAAAAATCTGCTATATTGCTTCGAACAAGCAGTCCGTATTCCTTCTGTAATTGCCACCTAGAATCGCAAATGACCAGCAGCGTTTCTAATATGCGTATCAAGGCAGTGGCTTCGAACTGAAGCAGAAAACGATTTAATTCTTTCACTAAATAGTGCGCTTAACCTGTTCAGTGCCCATTGACGGAAAATGTGTATTCTGCAGTCTTCATCAGTTCAACACCAACAAGCCCTAGCTGTCCTAGGAACATGGATTCAAAGTGGTGTCAGCAAGAGGCATAGATCCTCATGAGCCCCCGCAACTGCGGGGGCTCATGAGGATCTATGCCCCTTGCAGTTGGCTTTTGTTCAGATTTTCTCGGCACTGAACGGGTTAATGCTCTGGCTGTAGGTAGCGATTGTTGGCTCACCTGTGATAGCAAAAGTGAGTATGTTATGGGCCAGTGGCCATCGGTCTGTCGTCCTTCGTAAACCTTAACGCAAACTTTAAAATTATTTTTCTCAAATACCATTCACAATTTCAAACCCAAACTTGGAACGGAGATGCCTTCCTATGCATAATGATTTGGATGACCCCTCGGAAAGGTGAAGGGTCACAAGAGATCAGGAATAGGTCCCCCACCCGGGTCTGCCCTGGGGACTTGGGGGTACTACTTTTAGTTCCAGGGTCACCCGGTGAGCCCACACGGTGGGTTTCTCTTATCTGGGCATGTGTTTCTGTTACCTTGGTCCATCACTGTATTTCCTTTTCAACTCTCACTACTGTCTGCGCTGCTGTAGCTCTTGATATCGGATGTGTTGCAAGTGGTCTAGCTTTATTTAGGCCCATGCGTAGGTTATTAACGTATGGACCGCTGCGACATACATCAGTATTCGGTTGTTTTTTTTCACATGCAGTGCAGGCACGTCTGAGAAAGCCTGTGCTGTCGGACGTAAGCATGTACAATCAATCAATCAGGAAATAGGTCACAGCCATGTTTTTTCGAAAACTATAATAATAATAATGCGTACTGGTATAGCGCCTAACCTTGGAAATTAGAGCTCTAGGCACATAACAAAAGCTAACTGTACAAAAATTACTAATTACACACACAAAAATGTAATTTACAAAAGTGTCGAAAGAAGGGTGTCGAATACAGCCTGAAATCACTCTGCTGTCTCAGCCGTTATCTCCAATTGGGTGAGAAGATCAGCGAGCTCATTTTACGCCGCTGCTCCCTGGCCGCCCCGGTATGCTGTAACCGTCCACGGTTTCACCGTGTGTCCGCTGCAGCAATTCATCAAACTGCTAGTTCCTGTACTATTTATAGGATTGTGTTGATCTCCTCCTCGGGATAACTTCGCCGGGTGAAAAAGGTTTCCAAGATCTGTGTCCGACTGTTTCAGCTTTATCATTTTCTGTCCAGTTCAAATCTGTCTTTCGATAGTTCGATAACGAACTAGGAACCAGCAACTTCGAACAAAATGCTTAGAAAAAGCTGCTTGAAATACGACTTTTCCCCCCCCAAAAGGGACTGTTATATCTTTTTACACTTAGAAAATGCGTTCTTGTCTCCTTTGCATCTGGGGTGTGGGGGAGGGGGTAGGGGGGGGGGGGGGGTGGAGCTGGGTGGCTCGGTGGCAGAGCGTTCGACTCCCGACCGAAAGGTGCCGGGTTTTAATCCAGCTGGGGTCAAAATTTATTCAGACCCTATTTCGGTGCCCCGTCTTTGAAATCCCCTTCATGGTGGACAAAGGACGTTAAGTCCTATACGTTTAACGTTTTCTTTAGCATCTGGGGTAAAGTGTCAAATGATGCGAAAAGCGAGTGCTATATCCCCAAAGCTCCATCGGAAACCTCATACTGGTATAGACAGGGGTTTACGCCCCGTGGACTTTCGGAACGCGGTTACTATGAATATTCTTCGCACGTCACCTCTTGTTCGTCGTATTCGCCAGATGACCTTGTATTCTCTCTCCTCTCTCTCACTGACAATTAGTTAGGTAGACAGCCTCTATAAAGTAGTGTTCAAAAAGTGTGAAATTGCATGCCGGCAAGCTCAAATATATAGAAGAGACTTTTGCGCACGGATATCCCATTTTGTCCTTGTTTTCTTCTCCGCTGTAAATAGTCTTGGTCAGTTGCATGCTCGGCGTTAACACAAACTAACTAACTCTTTTTTCCTTCTATCTCTTCCCCCCCCCCCCCTCCCCCTTTGTTATCTTGTGTGTGCCCCCTCCGCGACCCTATACTCCCTTTCGTCCTCACCCCCCGGGTCTGCCCTGGGGGACCTGGGTGGGGTTAGGTACTTTTTTAGTTCCCAGGGTCACCCTGGTCAGCCCCAGGTGCCACCGGCGCCACTGGGTGAGTATTTTTGTCCTCCTCTCATGTCTCTAGGGCATGTGTTTCTGTCTACCCTTTGTCCATTCACCTGTATTTGCCTTTTTAAAACTCTCCCTACTGTCTGCATTGCCTGTAGCTCTTGATATTGGATGTGTGTTGCTAAATGGTCTTAGCTTTATTTAGGCCCCATGTGTTAGGTTTATTTAACGTATTTGACCGGATGGCGACATACATTCAATGTTCTGTTTATTTTTTTTTTTTTTCACAAGCAGTGCAGGCACGTCCTGAGAAAGCCTTGTTGCTGTCGGGACGTTAAGCAATGTACAATCAATCAATCAACCTTTCTTGTGTTATCATTGTTGTAAGATGGCATTGTACCCTGCTCGGCGTTAAATCCCAATAAATAAATAACTCGGGCCTCTTCCTTCGTCCTTTTCTACCCCAACCGGGTCTGCCCTGGGGGACTTGGGTGGGGTTAGGTATTTTTTAGTTCCCAGGGTCACCCTGGTCAGCCCCACAGGGTGGGTTTTTCTCTCTATTCTGGGGCATGTGTTTCTGTCTACCCTTTGTCCATTCACCTGTATTTGCCTTTTTAAAACTCTCCTTACTGTCTGCACTGCCTGTAGCTCTTGATGTTGGATGTGTGTTGCTAAATGGTCTTAGCTTTATTTAGGCCCCATGTGTTAGGTTTATTTAATGTATTTGACCGGCTGGCGACATACATTCAATTTTCTGTTTATTATTTTTTTTCACAAGCAGTGCAGGCACGTCCTGAGAAAGCCTTGTTGCTGTCGGGACGTTAAGCAATGTACAATCAATCAATTCGTCCTTTTCTCCTGTCTCATTTTTTCTTCTCCCTTGTCGCCTGGTCTTCTGTTTTCTTTCTCTAGCTATAAACGTCCTCGTTGCTTCTCCTATTCTTCGGAGTTCCTACTGAGACGCTGATGTTACGAGTTGTGTCACCTGGAGACAAATACCAGGTTTTCTTAATAGACGCTGTTATAACGCTAGTGAACGTTATAGTCGCATAATTAATTTTACATTATCTTAAGATGACATTTGTTTGGATTGAAAAAAAAACAACAACAAAAAAAAACACGAGTCGAAACGGAAAATGAAGGTATCTACAGGGTCTTAACCCTTATCATTCGGAATACACCAGTGTGTGAAATAAGTTTGACTAAAATAGTTCAATGGTAGTGTCAGAATAGCTGGCACTACCCTTGAACTAAAGCCGTTGGTCTATATCCTTATCTGTAAGTACTATAATGTAGCTTGCATATGGCAGTGTACAAATCTGAAGCTTTTAGCCTCAGTATGATATGGATTAATCCGCCCATTGCCAGTTGACGCGGACCGTGTTTCTGTAATCTCAGTTAACGCACTCAGCCCTGACGCGCTACAGCAGGAGATAGGTCGACCATGATAATTCAAGGATAGTGCCGGATTAGCTTGGCGCCTGTCGGCACCAAGCTAATCTAGTGCAGCCCTTGAATTATCATGATCGACCTATCTCCTGCAACTGGTGCATAGTCGTTAGATGACGCCTCCAAAATTTGGGAAATACGGCTGTCGGGCTGAATGAGTTAATTTAACACCTATAGCTGTCCCAGGAATATAATTCAAAGCGGTGTTAGCAAGAGGCATAGATCCTCATCAGCCTCTGCAACTGCGAGGGCTCATGAGGATCTATACCTCTTGCAGTCGGGTGGTGTTCAGATTTTCCCGGCACTGAACGTGTTAATGTTATAGCTATGCTACTCTTTCCTGTTTAAAATGGCTATTACTTAAAAGTCCGTTGCTGTCTTCTGCTGTCACTGCAATTTTTTGTTGTTGTTGGCCTTTTCCTTCTTCTTCTTCTTTTTTCCAACTGTATAAGTCCTTTTCTTCAGTCGTGTCTGTCTTCGTTTTTCTGCTTCTTTTTTTTTTTTTTTTTTTTTTTTTTTTTTTTTTTTAACCAAATAGTCACACAATAAATTTCAATAAACTCGACTGATATGTTGACGACTGAGATACATAGTCTGAGGTCAGCATATTGATTTATGATACGCTCCATGTAGTTTCGGTCTCTCCGCTTCAGTTTGACCAGTCTTCTAGGAAGATTTCAGTTTATATACCCGTTAACTCATTTAAAGCACCCCGCATTAGTGGCTGCGAAAGTTTCGTCCAGCGTTCTCGGCAGACGACACTTTTGCATCTGCGCCTCACAGCTTTTGTTGACAGGAAATGCCAGCAAGCACATTTATCAGCCGACGTAAAATTGTCTTTGAAAGCCACAAGACAAATTCAACATCGAATAATCGCATCAGTCCAAGAGTCAAGGATATGAATAGAACCAGCAAGAGGCAAAGAACGTCATAAGCCCCCGCATCAGCGGCGGCTTATGAGCTCTTTCGCCTCTTGTATGTGGGTGCTGTTCGCTGCGCTTGGATGGTCTCGCCGTGAAGGGGTTATGATTGTGTTCACTTCTCGACCTGCAATCATCCATGGCTCGAAAGCGTTTGTGCTGCATGTAGGCCTGGCAGTACATCCTTCGCTTCCACAGGAGTGGATCGTATTCTTCATTTGAGTGCACGCAATCCAGACCAAACAGGGTGACTGCCAACGTGTAAAATGCAGAGAAGAACCCAACGGAGAAAGAAACACGCTTAGAAAAGACAGTTACAACACGATTTATTAATATTTCGGGTAAATACTATTAAAAAAAATAAACAAATATAAAGATCAATCGCTTCTTATCTTCATTATCGCAGAAGGAATGCAGATTCAGACAATCTTCGTTGCGTCGGTTGAACAGTGAATTGCGCATACATGATTTTCATACTAATAAACTTGCACAGATCTCAACAGAGTACAGACAATCGGTGAGTAACGTGCCTGTGAGCTGTTGCAGATCGCTATGGCATTAGAGTCGAAGGTGTTAAATCTGCACCGCGAACAGTAGCCTAGTTGCAAAATGCATACTGCATTCACCAAGCTATGTCCCAGTATGCAAGCTGGCTGCTCGTTAAAGGTCTACTTTACAGACTTTCAGCAGCTTCGCCCGGAGTTACTGCAAGTCGTCATTAATATACACCATCCATTGGTCGTCTTCTTTAGGTTTCATAGAGCTAGTTTTGCCTTAAACTTTCTTGAATGGAATCTAACTAGCACCTCTTGAGGTTTTTTACAGGCTTTGCCTGATTTGATGGCGTTAGGGCTGCTGAGTTATCCCCATCCCAACCCTGTCTTCACTCAAAAGTATGCTGTAGTGCAAAAGAAATGCGACATTTTCGGAATCATCAGAAACACTCTAAAGTGTTTCTGCAGTGATTCCAGAAATGTCGAATTTCTTTTGTTCTTCAGCATATAACTACAATAACTAAGTCACCACCAGAATGATCCTTGGTCAGTTCATTCTTTAGACAGTTTAACAATTTACCACTGTGGCACATCCAACGGGATGAAGTCGATAAAGACATCAGAAGGCGTCGAGTACGTGGCGGCGTACATCTCGGACGGTGTAGAGACACGTCCCACGGAAGTTAAAGTGGCACGCGCTACTCGGCGGAAGGAAAAGGGAAAGTGTAACTTCGGCAAAGGATGCGACTAGGCCCAGAGCGTACGGCACCTGCTGAGGATACCCCGCTTCGTGGCGATGAGGTGCCGTGGCCGAAGCCAGGCTTCTTCCAAGCCTACTGCAGTGGGTTTACCTGGCAGGGCCTACTCTTCCTTCTTCTTCATGGCTGCCGTGCATGACCCCTCTCTTGTCTCTTTCATCGCTTCTAACCTCCTCGTCTGTGCTGCTCGCAGATGTAAAATGTCCTTCACCATCCTTTCCCTTGTTTGCAGCTAGGCTTCTACCTCCGGGCGCTTCTCTGGGAGTATTCTCGGCACGTGCACCCAAGGCCGAGGATCCGTATTCAGTCACGGCTGCGTCCACAGTGTGAAGCTGATCCGGGAGTTGGGGAGATGGGCTCGTACTGCAGTCGATCAAAGAAAACCTCCCAGTCCTCCTCCGGGCTCGCGGGTCGTGCGGGTTCCGTAAACATTCCTTCCACTGCCGTGGCCGGGTCAGAAACATCCACCTGCTGCTCTCAGATCGCAGCCTCCGTCGGTGGTGTTGCGTCTGTAAACCTGGCCGACGCATGGCGCCTGAAAGTATTCTGGAAATGCCCCCCCCCCCCCTCTCCCCCCCCCCTCCCGCAAGTCTTCGCACTCCTTGGGTACAGAGGTACACCTGCTTAAACCAGCATTTTGCCTACGATCAGGTAAGGTCCGCCGTCCCACCCCAGCTCAAGCTTCTTGCTAGCTTTTGGTGGGTACCAGCGCCACACCCACGATCCGATAGCGTACTTTCTTTGCTTGCAGTTTCTATCATAGTCTACTCTCTGAAAACTAGTTTCTGAATTCTCTTGAACATAGGCAAATGCGCAATCAATTGTCGCTAACCCACTCAACGTTCATGCTTGGACATTAAATCTGCTCCTCAGCTTCTGGTATATTGCCCCCAAGGGAACGACCACTTCCCTCCCAGACATTAACAGGTTAAGGGTACATTTCGTAGACTTGCACTGAAGACCACCTGTACGCCATCAGTACTAGATTTATATGAACGTCCCAGTCAGTTATATTGTCATTGGCGAAGATAGGATAGATAGCATTTGCTGTAGGGTCTGGTTAAAGTGTTCTACAAGACCGTCGCTTTGAGGCCTATACGGAGTGGTTCAAGTCAGTGCATAGAGCTCTTGTTATATACTTTAGTAGGGCCAAATTTGAAGTTAGAGGGTTAAGTAGTCTAGGAGATAATAGCTTTTGAAGATTGGAACCCAACTCTCAAGCAAAACTAAAAAAGTCGTTGGTCGATTTTCAAATTTCGGTGTTTTCAACGGCCTTCCACAGGATATGCGTTTGTAGTACAAGCCCAGAACAAATTAGGCACAATCTACGGAGTAGTCGAAGTGTGTGTACCTAGTTTGGACTCTGTGCGGCTTAATATAGTCTGAATCATACAGGAGCCCACAGTTGCTATTTTCTCCAATTTGACGATTTTGGGTTTTTAAAGGGCATGTTTTACGCTCTATGTTAACGTCGTAGTCGTATGATATAATCACACCAGATGCACGCACGAAGGGTTCTTGTAAAGAAACTTCACTCAGCTGCAACTCTTCACACTGTGATGTGGCACAAGGTTGTAGACCACATTGGAGTAACTGTTCCAACAATACTTTATTCTCACGATGCTCTCTCCCACATTGATACACTGTGTCCTCTACAATGCATCAACACTTTTGACACACTGCGTCTCTCATACAATGTACACACATATTTCCTAACACCGTCTTTTATACATATTACAGATTTCCAGAATCCAGAAAGATTCACACAACACAACCAATCACTGAGCAAAGAAAACGTAACCAAAATTCATTAATATTCATGAGAAAGAACACTCTAGATCTGCCTACAACTTTCTATAAACTTCGACTAATTCCGGAAAATCCGCGATTTCCGTAATTGTTGCTAACTGTAGCGAAACATTTAGTTTGACGTCATATCTGAGGTCACTAGAAAGATCGCGACCCTGCTCGAACCTTCCAGTCTAATGTAGGTCAAACTTTACAACATTGTAGCGAAAATACGCGTCAGTTCACAACAAAAATCGTTCGCAATTCTCCCTGCAAAAGTAAATGAATAACTACTAAAACGGTACGTAATTCTTAGCCAAAATAACTCGAATGAATATCGGATCTTTCCTATGATCAACACACATACTCTCAAAAGAATAACACACCCACAAGCGTAACACTATATCTCAAGAACGGTTTATCGGATCACCATAATTATTTTTGTTGTTGGCTTCATACACCGTCAGCTGCGTCACTGTGCAAGTCTTGTACCTTGCAAATCGATACAAAATTTTGCTTGCCGATACCTAGTATTGATGTGCTTGTAGCTGTGTGTGTGCGCACGCGCGAGTGTTTGCAGACACCGCTACACGAATAATGCAGGCATTATATTAATTGCAAAACAAAACAAACAATTTGCCAGACCGTACAATTTACGTTAAAGTTTAGGGCAGGGGGAAAATCCCGCTTCGCATGCAACGAAGAAGCTCCACTGTGGGTGAGTTGGTATACCTCACCCTATCCTGGGTATGTATGCCCAGGGTATATGTACGCAGGGTTATTACACACTGTCCGTTCGCGCCGAGGGGTATAATTTACACAGACCAAAAGAAACATGTCCGTAAAAGAGATGAACCTTCTGAAACTGCCACAAACCTCCATGTTTTGTATTCAGGCTTTTGTATTTGCGACAACCGAAGTCGCGTGACCATTTCTCCGAGCTCATTATAGTCTTCTTGTGTACATTTCTGCAAGTTTCCTTTGATCTGTTTACTTTATTAATCTCGGCACGAATGGCTGGTTTGCACAAACCTTGTGTACATCTACGCCCAGATCATGTCGATGTATGCCAGCTCAGCCCCACTGACAGTGTCCAAAGAACGTGGAAAAAGCCACACAAAGGTCCACCACGCCCATTCCTATTTCCGTCTGTGTGATCTACATGTATTCCCCCGTCAGCCACGTCCGCGTCTGGAACCTTTGTAAAGTGTGCAAGACACCATACAGTCCGGGTCATTTAACTCCGTCACTGCCTGTTGACGCCGATTGTGTTTCTGTAATCTTTGTTAACTCATTCTACCCCAGACACACCACAGCAAGATATGGATCGACCATGATAGTTCAAGGGTGATGCCAGAACAGCTCGGCGCCTATGGGCGCCGAGCTGTTCTGGCATCACCCTTGAACTATCATGGTCGACCTGTGTCCTGCACTGCAATGCAGTCTTCAGAGGACAACGGCAAAATTTGGGGATTTCGGTCTTGGGGCACAATGAGTTAATTCAGCGCCAAAGATCCCCAACCGACCCAGGAACGTGGATTCAAAGTGACGTCAGCAAGAGATCGTTTCTCTTGAGCCTCCGTAGTTACAGGGGCTCATGAAGATCTACGTCTCCTGCCGCTTCACTGTGTTCACATTTTTATCAGCAGTCAAGGGGTTAATATAACTCAGTTAAGTCTGACAACTATGCCACTCGAACAGTCTGTAAAGCAACAATTTCTACGTGTAGTTTTACCTACGGAAGGAGATGTGCTATGACATTTAACATTGTTTCTGCATCGAATACATGTCATCGGCGAAGTCCTCGACAGTCGTTAGATAAGAAACCCCCTTGAGCATGCACAAGGGTGTTAACTTCTCGTTTTTCGTGGCCATCTGTGTCAAGAGTTGTAACATTGTCTTCGTTTAAATCCCTTTAGTCGTTTTCGACTGTGAACAAGCTAGAGAGTAAGAGTTTCAATAGTGGTCATGGATGATTTTGAGGGTAGAATCGTCAACAGGTGTACAAGTGAGGATCTTGCCGCCCCTGCAGGCGACCCATAGGCGGCCTTTCATGTCCGTGTTGAGCGCCGTGGGTTGCACCAGCAGCGGACAGCCCGGGGACAGGTAGCGCGCGAAGCTCAGGCGCCCGTCCTGCACGTTCACCACGTGGATGGCATCGTTCAGCTCATCAGCCACCAGCAGCACCTCCTGGCCGCCCAGCGTGTAAAAACACACGTCCGACGGCTGGCACGGCGCTACAGGCGGGATGTACGTGGCAATGGCGTCCGGTTGTGGGCGTCGGTACAGCTGCACTCTGCGCTGGAAATCTGGTGTCTTCCCTTCCTCCAGCACCACAAACAGCTGCTCGTTGCCGTCAACGTCGAATGAACGATGAGTGGAACAATTGACGGCGAAGACTTTCATTTCGTTAACCGTCAGTGGTTTTTCTGTTTGTATACTGGCGGTCCTCACTGTCGCTTGTCCCATAGGAGTGTTGTCATTATCTAAAATGAAGAAAGTGGTCAACCTGGAATTGCATCTCTTGGCGAAGATAGAGACTAGTCCTGGTTTTGGATTCGGGTATATCATGTTGCCGTCCTTTCTTCTTACCATCGTTACTCTTAAAGGAATATCCGAGTAATACGTGGAAACCACTTTACCGTCGATACCAAACTTCTCTGAAGAAGGGTTTTTACGCGCCATGTACGGTTCATACGATACCCACACACGGTCATCACTCAGAGGACACACGTGACAAACATCAGTGTCCGGATCCTCTCGACAACGAAACTGCTCCACCACGGTTACTTCAGGCTCTGACGCCGCTAGCTCCATGTCGACCGCGCTGCCCATGTAGTCATGCATGAGTTGTAACAGGGTGTCGGGTGTTCCGTTGAACGTAAAGCGTAGAACAGGGCGACGCACGGTTTTCATATGCATGTGTTTTGTCGTCAGCTTCTGCAGGGCTTTCTCGTTGCCACGTCCGGATCTCATTTCTCTGGCCACATTCACCAGCTCAGCAGGGTTATCATTGTCTAAAGCATGTTGTACCTCCCGCTGTAATTGAGTCAGCGTGTATAGGTTATCTTTTTTGGAGACAACGTCTTTATGTTGAGCAGACAGTATTTCATTAGCGACTGTGTTGAGCGAGGCCAAAGCTTCGTCCCTGTACCTGTCGATGACTGCCTGCAGTGTGGCGTGTCTGTTGTGGATGTCTAGTTTTAGGGCTGATTTCTTGTCCTTTACTGCCTGTTGCTCTTTCTCACCGACCTCGATGCTTCTAGTAACGTCACTAATGTAATCTCCAATCCGACTTTTGTCCCACAGTAAGAGTTGTGTCTTGGCTGTCGCAGCCACTTCAGTTAAGTCTGTGGTCTCATGAATCTCATGCTTGGTCAGTTTACAGTTTAGGCATATCGCCTGATCACACCTGATGCAGAAGAAGGTCAACTCCAGTTTTGAATGAATCTTACAGTTTTTACTGTCTCTCGCTCTCTTTAGATCGTTAGAGTCGATGTAGAAGTTGGTCTGGAAAGCCGACACTCCGCCTGGGGGCACTGTAGTCTCCTTGCGACAGGACGGACATGGAAATGTACCTTTAGGGTACTGCGCTGATAGTTGTTCCAAACACTCTTTACAATAAGTGTGGAAACAAGGTAGGAGTTTAGGCGACGTGTAGATCTCAAAACACAAAGCGCACGTCAGAGATTCCATCTTGTTTTCTTACTCCCTCCTTCCTGTTGCCATTTTATTATAGTCTTGTAAAATCCCTGCTTAGTTTTCAAGTTAATTTTCGCTTGCGATGAAGCCGTCTTTTCTATCACTCGTTAGTCCTGCAAAGGAACAAAATGGCGTTACTTGTAGTTGCTATAATCTTGTCCTGTATTGTATTGTATTGTAATATGTATTGTATTGTATTGTATTGAAATGCAACGTAAGGTGACGTAACGTAACGTAACTTATTGTAATGTAAAAACGTGCATTGAAATCTTCCGCCCTTTCAGTTGCCAGACTTAGGTTAGACTCTTGTCTGTCTGTAAATTATGTTAACTCATTGTGCCACAGGTACCAAATACCCACATTTTGGAGTTGTCTTCTGAGGGCTGCATGACAATTCACGAGACAGAACTACCATTTTAGTTCAAGGGTGGTGCTCGAGGCGCCAAGCTATTCTGGCACCACCCTTGAACTACCATGGTCGAGCCATATCTTGCCGTGATGTTTCGGGGCTGAATGAGTTAATATAGACGTTACTCAGTGAACAAGGGCCATCGGGCCGAGGTCGTGCGTGATCCACTCCGACTGATTTCGGCCCGATGAGCTTTTTCGTGCTGCCTACGCGTGAATGATATTTCACTGTGTGTGTGTGTGTGTGTGTAATAATAATAATAATAATAATAATAATAATAATAATAAATTTATTTCAGTTTTTGCAGGCCATCAGGCCCATATGAACACAAAATACAATTTACAACCAGAAAATACAGGAAGGTGGTTGTAAAACACACTCATATAGCATTACATCAGCGCACATAAATAAACAAAAAACAAGAAAAGTTCAAAGCAAATCCCTCTAATTCCTTAATTTAAGGCAACCTGAAATATACATAGCAACTTTAAAGACCAGTTTATCATGTAGGTTTCCACACAGCAGCTGAACTTTAAGATCGGATGGGAATCTGTAGTAAAACAGTGGAATGTACTTTTTACGTAAAGGGGCATATTTTGGACACTCGAACAGAAAATGACACAAATCTTCAGTCTTATGCCAATCACATGAATTACATTCTGGATTAGTGATGGGTTTTCCAAATCTGGATACTCCGTTTAAAGGTAAACGGTTACATCTAAGTAAACATATTGCCCGCCTGAGTTCACAAGAGTTCAGCTGCCCTATGTAACTGGCTCTAAGTATTTCTGGGTGGTAATGGCAGTATTCTGTGTTTGAGGTAAGGGATGCATGCCAGTCCTGTCGGAAACAATCCATCAGCCGATCTTTGAATATCTGAATGAACAGAGGAGTGTTTCCAACTGACTGCATTTCCCATACATACCCAAACCCGTGCATACACAATAGAGTCTTTATTTGCGTAGCCCAGTTCGATCTACCCGAAGCATCATGCATATATAACATCGT
The DNA here is from genome assembly GCA_036245525.1 of Semisulcospira habei. Lineage (NCBI taxonomy): Eukaryota > Metazoa > Mollusca > Gastropoda > Semisulcospiridae > Semisulcospira > Semisulcospira habei. The sequence continues at coordinate 127,428,748 of BTPG01000007.1, read as the reverse complement.
GTAACACTGTCTTGGGTATCTGTTTTCTGACATGGTAAGAAGTCTGCACCAGTACTTCACCATTCGAACATAGGCATCAATATACATAGGGAATCTTCCACACTCACCCAGCGCAATATTGTTTTTTACATCTCTTCCAACACCAAGGACCATTTTACAAACCTTTATATGAACCTGCTCAATTACATCATGTCTCTGGAAACCCCAGACCTCTGACCCGTATAGCACAATGGGTTTAATCTTGACATCAAAAATGTGAAAAACAGTGTCAGCTGGCAAGTTTTGTAATTTGAAGTATAGTCTTTTGATGCCTGCAACTGCTCTCCTGGCTTTTCCAGCTAAGTTTTCTACACATCTAGCCCAGTTCAGAGTAGAGGAAAATATCACACCAAGGTAAGTATAACTGGACTCCACTTGAATCTGCTTGTCAGCATAAAACCATTTTTCACAATTTTTCACAAAACCTCCATTTTTGAAGACCACCACTTTTGTCTTGTCCATGTTCACAGTGAGACCCCATTTTTTACAGTATTTTTCTAAACAATTAATTTTCTTTTGGAGATCTGCTACAGAGTCAGAGACAATGGCTATATCATCAGCATACATAAGAAGGAAAATACCCAGTGGGTCTGCAAAAATATCAATGCCACGTGCACCGCACGATGATATTTCTGTCTCAAATTCTGAAAGAAAGATAGAAAACAGCAGTGGGCTCAACACACAACCTTGTCGCACCCCTGACATGCAATCAAAGCAGTCGGTAACTTTGGTTCCAACCCTTACAGCAGCTTTTACATGTTTGTACATACTCTCAAGTGTCTGAAGCAACTTTCCATGAACTCCTTTACGTAGCAAGAGATACAACAGTTTTGTCCTGTGCACACTGTCGTAAGCTTTAGAAAAATCTACGTACATGGTGTAAAAACGGCCACCCTGCTTGCTAAGATACTTTTGCACTAGTGCCTGTAAGCAAAAAATGTTGTCTATAGTACTGTATCCTTTACGGAAGCCAGCTTGGGCCTCAGGAATACAATCGTTCTCTTCACAAAAACGAACCAACCTGTTGTTAATGACAAAACTGTACAACTTACTGATAACGTTCAGAAGAGAAATTCCTCTGTAGTTGTCAACATTTCTAGGGTTACCCTTTTTGTGTAGTGGAAATATCACAGCCATGGTCCAGCTTTCAGGGTATTCCGCACTTTGAAACACACGATTAAACAAAGGATGCAGAAATTTCACAAGGATCTCACCTGCATGATGAAAAAGGTCAGTGGGCAAGCCATCAGGGCCTGATGCTTTCCCTTTCTTCATGTTATTAATAGCACTGCGAATTTCATCCTGCGTGATTTCCTCGTCAAATTTTGCATTATGACAACCATCACAATCATCAGATATATGGTCATTCAAAACACCCTCGGCCTGTCTGCTGAAACCTGAATCATCAACATTCTGATCCACATTTAGCAAATTACGAAAATAATCATACCACACGCGTGGTGAAACGACATCAGAACACAACTTTTTAACGCCAGTCAGAGACTTTATTTTTTGCCAAAATGTTCTTGAGTTTGCATCATTACATGCATCGTTGAGCTCATTCAAAACCCGTGCGTTGTACTCTACTTGTTTTGTTTTACACAACTTCTTAAATTCTTTCTTCATGTCAAGATACTTCCCTAAGTCGTCATGTGTGTTTGTGTGTCTGAACTGCTTCAACTGTATGTACTTGTTTTGTTTTGCTAACTCGCAGTCCGAGTCCCACCACGGCGGCTGTGCACGGGATTCACCTATCTTCTTACCTGACCTCATTTTGTCAGCCGCCTTCTGAATGAATGCTACAAAACAGGCCGACCCTTCTTCTACACTCGAGTCAAGCGCTGACGAAAAGTGTTGAAACTGAGTCTCCTGATTATCTTCAATGTATGCCCAAAAGGATTCAGCGTAGTTTTCTTTCCAAACAAATTTAACCCCTTCCTCTAGTATTATATCATCATTTAAATCATCATCATCACATGAATAAACAGACTGAATAGAAGTAAACGTGGTTACAATGGGGAAATGGTCTGACTCGCACCTGTCTGCAACAAACATATCGGTCACTAGGTCAAACACGGATTTAGAGCAAATACAGTAGTCCACCACACTTTTGCCTCTGTTGGCCACGCACGTAATTTCTCCCTCACTGTCACCTTTCGTCCTGCCATTGACAATAAACAAACAGTACTCTTGACATAGTTCTATCAGTTTCCGACCAAAACTGTTTACGCCAATATCTTTTGACCTCCGTGGACTTTGTGGTACATCCTCTAGCAGATCTGTTAATTCCTGTAGAGGCTGCACGTGTGAATTGCCATCAATAAAATCAGTATCAGACAGCCCGGCAGTGCGGGCGTTAAAATCGCCACATAATAGCCAAGGCAGCTCAGGGTGAGCACGTAAAACTTGAGACATGTAGTTTTCTAACACTTCAAAACCATCAACGTTATCTTCACCATATACAACAGAACGCTCTGGAGCCACATACACAAATGCTGCCAGAACATCAGATGCAGAGTTCAAAACAGACTTACCGATCTTTAGAAACACAATATCCTCAGCTGCCTGCATTAAACGCAACACATGACAGGCTATAGATTTATGTACACACACGGCCACGCCCCCTTTTAACTTTTGTGTACGTGGTGAAAAAAACACCTGATACTCTGGAAAGGTATCCTCTATAACATTTTGCTTACACGACCAGATCTCTGAAAATGCAAAAATTTGACACTTTTCACAGAACTGCCTAAAAGAAACACTTTTCAGCTTATTTACAAGACCTTGGATATTCCATGCCATGATGCGAAACACAGAGCTACCACTTTCATCACTACCACTTTCATCAACACAGTGTGCGGGTGTGGGTTTGAGTATGGGCACTTGAGTGTGTGTGTGTGCAGGTAAGTCGTCCTTTGGAGACACATGGTGGGGGCCCTGGGGGTCTGAATGAGGGACGGGCTGTCTTCTCCTGGTTGCTGGGTCAACATGCCGGCCTGCCCCTCATTTCTGCCCCCTGCGCTCCACTGGCCTCTGGGTAGCAGCGTCGTATGCGTGGGTCTTTCCCTCAACAACGAGGGAGTCGAAGCGGAGGAAGGCCTTCTTCCCCGCCTGCTTGGCCTCCTTGAGGAAGGGTAGTAGCTTGCGGCGCACGTCCCTCACCCGAGGGGTGAAGTCCTCAGAGATGTAGACCCGGGACCTGTTCTCCTTCAGCGTTCTTCGCTCAAACAGGATCCGCTCCTTGTCTTTGTACTTGTTGAAGCACACGATGATGGGGTGGGGCGCCTTGCCCCCCTTCAGACGATGGGCACGCTCCACCTCGATCTCCTCCTCTATGCCCATCTCGTCCTTCAACATTGACTTGACAGCTTTTTCACAGTCCGCCCAAGTCTCTGAGCGCCCCTGGGGGTGGGGGATTCCGTGAAAGATCAGATTATTGCGTCTGCTCCGCCCCTCCAAATCATCCAGCTTATCCTCCAGCTGCGTAACTTTCTCCTTCAACTCTCTGTTTTCTTTCATCACCGCAGTAAAGTCACTCTGAATTTTGTCCATCTGCTCCTGCATTGTAGCTTTCATACTGTCCATCTTTTTGTCCATCACATTCAACATTTTAAACACATCAGCAATGGTCGGCTCAGACACTGCGTTTGCCTCACCCCCGGGCGACTGGTTGTCTTGGTTCCCCTGGCATGTCAAAAGAGTCTGTCGTTTCGGTGGCCCTGGGTTCGCTTCGACATCGCCACACCGGAGCAGAAAGCCGACCAAAAACACGAGAATGACTGCCACCGGTCCGCTGACACTGACAGTGCGGTAACGTAGGGCTGCCTTCCTCTGTGCTTTGCGAGCCATGAAGTTTTGAAAAGTCCAGTAAAAGGTACCGCAAATGGCACGAAAAGATACCGAACTGCTTGGCATGATGAGCTGAATCACCCTGTCGTTGTTCTAAAGTCACTAATTAAGTAATTATGTTGCAAAATGCTAAAAATGTGCGGAGCCGCTCTTCAACTCTGTGTGTGTGTGTGTGTGTGTGTGTGTGTGTGTGTGTGTGTGTGTGTGTGTGTGTGTATGTGTGTGTGTGTGTGTTACTTTGATCTAATTTCATTTATCGTTATCTTTACTTCACTCGTACGTATTTGTTCGACTTGTTCTTGCTTGCGCTGATTTAAATACCAGGGACAGATTGTAAGACTTTTTAAAAATATTTTAAATAAACCTACATCTGCAGGTTGTGTAATAAAGTTTCGTCATCATTATCATCATCATCATTATCTTTTCTCTTCTGGTGTATCCATTTCACAATGACACACACGCGCACACACATTCACGCGCGCGCACACACTCTAATACATTCGCGCGCGCGCGTACACACACACACACACACACACACACACACACACACACACACGTATGAAGAAGACATTTAATAGAGATACGGGCTGTCATTTTTGGATCACGTGCAAAGCAAAAGTATGTGCTGGTCCGTCCGCCGTCGTCTGTGGTAAACCTTAACGCTGGCTATTTAAGCAGTTTTCAAACTTGGCCCAAGGATACTTTGTGGGAAGACCATGTTAAGCATATCATATTCAGTAACGTTTCTCAAAGGTCATGGTCACAGGAATAGATAAAAAGTAGCCATATTTTGACAAAAGTTATTTTGTTCTCAAATATTATTTTCGACTTCAGTTACCTGATGGTAAGAACTTTCTATGAATACAAATTTAGATGACCCGCCAAAAAGGTCAAGGGTTACACGAGATCAGCAAATGTGTGGAACATGCCAAATGTTTAAAATAATTTCATTTTTCGTCAGCATTTTTGCAAACTTTTCAATGAAACTTGGCACAAAGGTAGTTGATGATAAGACCTTACTGTGCATACTAATTTAGTTGACCCCTTGGAAAGGTCAGTGGTCATGGAGGATTGACACATAGATTTTGAGAAAACGTGGATTTTGCTGGTACAAAGATCTTAGGTTGACACCTGATCGCTTGTCTATTTTAGTCACTGACCTGTTGGAAAGGTCAAAGTCACAAAAGGTCAGCCTAATTACGTGAATCGACCATGTATGTGAGCCGTAATTGATCTGCCATTCTTGCTGTGTTGAAACCTCTGACAATGACATATAGTCCATAAGCTAGGAAGATCTACCGTGCACCCCCCCCCCCCCCCCCCCCCAGTACTCAATAAGATGGGTTTCAAAGTGTTCCTTAGTATGTCCTGAGATGTTTAAGCCATGTTCCCCGAAATTCCTTAGGAACACACCAGAGATATAGCCGATGGCGCAAGGGTACCCCCATTCACGCTCTTCGCAGGTGCTAAAATGAGGTTGAGAAACATTTTCCTCTAAATAAATCAGAATTCATTCCAGAAGCCCAAATCAGGTAATATTATGTCAAGGCACACCTTCTGCAGCCTCTGCAAAAAACAGAATGAAAAAAATATTGAATCTCTGGCTCACAGTGAAGGTATTTGTGCTCCCAGTAAACGACCATTTCCGCGAAATCGCAAAAAAAGACAAAAATAATGTGTCAGGTGCCTTTAGACATTTTCTATAGCACTGACAGTCCATTTGTAGGTTTACATCATTAAAACAGGATGTCACAATTATTATAAACTTGACTAGGTGATGCTGTGATCACTGTGAGTGCCACAGTGGTTGATTTTGTATCCCTACCCCCAAGTTGTAAAAATACACAAAATTAATTAGAAAAAATTGTTTAAGTTATCCCATTTTTTTTTTTGACCTCTCTTTACCTATTGAGTTTCAATAATGTGAGCATAAAGTGCAAGAAAATAAGGAAAGTCGGCATCCTTTACGGTATGTTCGTGGTGAATGATAGCTTTTTACCATTTAAAATTGCTGAATTGGGGAAACGTACATTGTTTCTGATGCCCTCAGAAATTTTGTATACAACTGATAGGTCTTTTTTAGGTTTTATTGTTTAGGATAGAGTACCACAGTTACTCCCAACCTGATTTTATGATGCTGTGATGCATTTAGGGGCCACAGTGGCTGAATCTGCTGCCCTACCCCCATTTTACCTGTACGCAAAGGAACGAAAAATGATCATAACAATTGCTCCTCTGATTAAATATTTTTGTTGCCAGTTTTGTTAACAAAATATGTATATTGAGCATAAACATTTGTGATCATTTCATTAATTTCAATGTGACCCATCGATTTAATTGTAATTCTTTTTATTTAAGGCATGCTTAACAGGGGCTGCCGCTGAAGCTTCTATCGTCTGCACATTCAGCACTCTTGTCAAACTCGGGGAAGGTGTACCTCAGGGAGATGTTGTGTCTGATGCTGATTTTGGTCTACATTAATGACATCAGTACAACAGAACCAAGGTTCGTCTTGAACATCCTCCATGCAGATGACTTTGCAGTGTGGAGCGCAGCAGAACATAAAGAAATAGCATCCTCCAGAATCCAGGATGCTGCCAATAGAGTCAGCAGCTGGACTGAAAGAGGCCACTCAAACTGAGCTAGACCATCTCTTTCAATCAGACGGAAGAGGTCACCTCAAAACTGGAGACCTTCCAGTACCAAAGACAGACAGGCCAACTTTACTGGCAACAAATAAATTACTGGATTCACGTGGAGGCATAAAGAAATAGCATCCTCCAGAACATAAAGAAATAGCATCCTCCAGAATCCAGGATGCTGACTATAGAGTCAGCAGCTAGACTGAAAGAGGCCACTCAAACTGAGCTAGACCATCTCTTTCAATCAGATGGAAGAGGTCACCTCAAAACTGGAGATCTTCCAGTACCAAAGACAGACAGGCCAACTTTACTGGCAACAAATAAATTACTGGATTTACGTGGAGGCCTCACATTGAAACCATGGAAGCTAGAGCTGCAAAAAAGAAAGAGAGTCTCTGATGAAGAACTGGTGGGGACCACATTGGCGCAAATTACAGCATCCTGGCACAAGCAAACACCTGCTCGGTCAGACCAGTTGTGCGGTACCAAGATACATCGACAACATGAAACACTGCCTGAAACCCAAAAAGCCAGGCTTGACAAGATGCAGAATATGGGTCATTCTCATGATGCAGTGACATTCTTAGAGCCATCTGGAGCACCCCAATTTAGGAAATGGAGGACATTGGAGCCACTGGAATGCAGAACAGAACACGATGAAGAGACTTACTAAACACCGACAGCATGGGAGACTACAGGAGCAGACCAAGAACCGTCAGAAATGCCCAATCTGAACTGCCAACTGAAGGTCCTGCAAAGGGCTAACACTGACATCCTGGAACCAAGCCCAAAGATGTGTGAACAGCTCCCTTCAGACACCTAGACATCTCGAAAGAGCCTTCAAGACAACATAATGTTCCAGGACTCTTTGCCAAAGGTCGCGGCACTGCACAAAGCCATCTTGCTGGAGGTTGTGCACAAGCGCTACCCTCACAGCAGCTGTGATACCACACAAGATGCCGTGTTGAATGCACTACTACCTCCCTCTCCTTACCAGCTAGCGGCAGCAGCTCCAACTATCGTACAGATCTGCAGGTGCTCAACACAGCAGAGCACTAGCTAGGGAAAGGCAGCAGCTTGATCCACTGATCTCACCAGGAAGCTTCAAGATAGACTGGATGCCCTGTCCACAAAATAGTGCTGCAGTGGATTCCAGTGCATTCTGGACTAGCTGGGAATGGAGACACTACAACAACAAAGTGATTGGCAAAAGCAGAATGGTGGCTGCAGCCCGTGGGCAGATGACATCAACAAGCTGAACAGGGAGAGCCAGGCCACCATCTTTCATCTACACACTGATTACTCTGGACTGGGTCCATCCAGAAAAGCAGGAACGTTTCACAAACCCAAACTGAAGCCTGAAGCTTTACACACTTTAATCAGATCACTCTGTATCAGCAATTATTTGAAGCTTCCGTGCCTAATGCGTGAAGAGATACCAAAATAAAAGAACGCTTAGTGAATGGCGGACTTCGGTAGAAGCGTAAACAACCAATCAGAATGTTCGCCATGCAGTCACTTTATGATCAGAGCTAAATATAGATCACTTGCAACAAGCGTCAGCATGATCGTTTGCAATGGGAATAGTCACAAATTGAGGGAGAAAAAAAAAAAAAAAAGAAGTAGACAAAAGTTTGCCAGTATGTTGTCATTTTTTACAAACTTTCACAGACTTTAAGGAAAAGGACTGAAATTGACAGATTTTCCAGGGCCCTCAAAAAGCCTTGCCATTTTTTTTTACAACTTTCACAAATGTTCACAGACCGTAAGGACCCTGCTGAACTCACCTCGTGAGACTGGGTCATGTGGAAACAGCCCTATGCGAATTTGGCGTAGAAAATCAGTCTCCTTAGCACATTCTCCAAACATGTCCATACAGAGAAGCGGTCTGCTGGCAGTTCTGACCAGAAGACACGCCCCTATACACCAAACTCTGAAAACATGCTGCCTAGCTCTTGACAGCTCACTTATTGGCAGCCAGAACAATATAAGATTTAAAGACGGCCATAAAAAAGATTGAACGTTGCAGAAGGTGGAAGTGGAGATCTCGTGGTCGACATGTGGAAACTAAGTATTTTTGATAACATTGTTTTGGCTATTAGGAACCATGAAACTTTATTACGCATATTCATATTTACACATTTCTAGATAAAAATAAATGAAAGGAAAAGGGGAGACCTTACTAGACCCGCCTTACGCTAGGTAAAATATCACCTAAAAGACCAGCCAGTTAAAAATAGTTACAATTAAATTGATGGGTTACATTGAAATTAATGAAATGATCACAACTTTTTGTGCTCAGTATGCATACTTTAAAAAAAACAACAACTGGCAACAAAAAATATTTAAACAGAGGACTATTACGTAAGCAATTTTTATGATTATTTTGCGTTACTTTGCGTACTGGTAAAATGGGGGTAGGGCAGCAGATTCAGCCACTGTGGCCCCTAAATGCATCATAGCATCACAAAATCAGGTTGGGAGTAACTGTGGTACTCTATCCTAACCAATAAAACCTAACAAAGACCTATCGGTAGTATACAAAATTTCTGAGGGCACCGGAAACAATGTACGTTTCCCAATTTGACAATTTTAAATGGGAAAAAGCTATCATTCACCACGAATGTACCGTAAAGGATGCCGACTTTCCTTATTTTCTTGCACTTTATGCTCACATTATTGAAACTTAATAGGTAAAGAAAGGTCAAAATGAAATGGAATAACTTTAGAAATTTTTTCTAATTAATTTTGTGTATTTTTACAACTTGGGGGTAGGGATACAAAATCAACCACTGTGGCACTCACAGTGATCACAGCATCACCTAGTCAAGTTTATAATAATTGTAACATCCCGTTTTAATAATGTAAGCCTGAAAATGGACTGCCAGCACTATAGAAAATGTCTGAAGGCATCTGACACATTATTTTTGTCTTTTTTTGCGATTTCGCGGAAATGGTCGTTTGCTGGGTCCACAAATACCTTCACTGTGAGCCAGAGATTCAATATTTTTTCATTCTGTTTTTTGCAGAGGCTGCAGAACGTGTGCCTTAACATAATATTGCCTGATTTGGGCTTCTGGAATGAATTCTGATTTATTTAGAGGAAAATGTTTCTCAACCTCATTTTAGCACATGCGAAGAGCGTGAATGGGGGTACCCATGCGCCATCGGCTATATCTCTGGTGTGTTCCTAAGGATTTTCGGGGAACATGGCTTAAACATCTCAGGACATACTAAGGAACACTTTGAAATCCATCTTATTGAGTACTGGGGGGGGGGGGGGGGGGTGCACGGTAGACCTTCCTAGCTTGTGGACTAATACATTAGCAACTGATAACTAGCTGAGAGGTGTCCAAGGTTTGCGAACGATAACAACTTGTTTTATGCACATAGCTGGCTTTAAAGTAAACATGGCACAGTATAGCTGGCCAGGACACACCGGGTGTAAAATAGCTGGCTAGGAGTACAACCATGTCTTATCTTATCTGGGCCCGAAGCACTACAGCAGCGATATGGATCGACCATGATAATTCAAAGGTAGTGCCAGAGTAGTTTGGCGCCATCAAGCGCCAAGCTACTCTGGCACTATTTCTGAATTATCACTGTCGATCCATCTCCTGCAACGGTACACAGTCGTTAGGAGACGCTTACACAATTTTCGAAATGTGGCTTTGGGATAAATGAGTTATGCCAACTTTGCAACACGGACTTTAAACCTTTTTAGCCCCGGATCCATACAGCAGCAGGGATGGCTTGACCATGATAATTCAAGGGTAGTGCCAGATTAGCTTGGCACTACCCTTGAATTATCATGGTCAAGCCATCTCCTGCAACTGGTACATAGTGGGCAACACCTTCAAATGGGACCTTGGGGCTCAAAGGGTTAATCGCTGATGTGACTATATATCCGGCGTTCGACTAGGCTAGGTCATGCACTGACTGATGCACTTACCTCACGCTGCTGCGGTGCGACACTACAAGAGCGAATCGATCAGCGTGATGGTTCAGGTGTACCTTACATATGGGTGCCGTGGTTGAAATCGTCACCTATCGATGCATCTGGCCAAGCATGATTTGTTTTAGTCTGCCGCGAGTAAAGGGGTTCAAATGTACCACAATCGCGTGTCACACCTGCATGGAGTAACCGCGAATCCCACTCTTGAGGACAGACTTTGCTCGCTCGCTGTTGTGTTATCTCAGATTACCACGTGACGCAAGAGAGCAGAAGTGATGAAACCGTAGGTGGCATGTCATGTGACACAGCTCACTGTGTTAACTGATTGAGACAACACGCAGTTGCGTAAAATGCAAGTGGAAACAAGAAGAAGAACCCAGTGCGCAAAAGGCCATCGGGCCAACGGCGGCCGACGTAGGCCCGATGGTTGGCCTCTGCGCATTGGGAAGAAGAAAACAAGATGGGATGAACCATAACCCGCAAAGTCTCTTCTATATGAGAGCTGTCCTCGCTGTCAATGGTCTCTACCTTTTGTCTTTGACCTGATTCTGATGTTGAATTATCTACTATTGAAAAAGTCTCGCAGATCTGCCAATGCATCAGTGAGTTCTATAAGGGGCGCAGGACATACGCGTCATTGATTTGTCAAACGTCATTTGCCATGACGTAAGTTTTAGTTTTTACGTAATTTTATATTTTACGTGATATGAGTTTCACTTTCGTTTTCATAGGCTTGAGAAAATGATGACAAAACTAGAACTTCACATGATATTCTCTTGTTTACATACATACGCACACACATACATACGCACAAACGGCGCTTCGCGCCAAATGTACGTTCAGCAGCGAGGTTAGCGTAACTAGACATGACGTAAGTTTTATCTTGTTACTTCAATTGTTAGAGGTTTAGCCTGCCCGCCTTTGACATCATGGATCATGCTATTAAATTCGCCCCACCGCGACCCGTCCTAAAAAGTTTCTTCTTTATACACAAGGGACTTAAAAACACACTTTAGGAACACTGTGAACAACACAAATACAAGAAACATAGATCTACATGAATCCCGCGGGGGCTCGTGAAAATCTATACCTCTTGCTGACCACACATCGTATATCAATGGACCTCACTTAGACTAATGACTGAATTGTGTTAATTGTGTATTCATAATTCATAACGGGTAATTTTTGGCTCACGTACAAAGCAAAAGTGAGTCTATGTTATGTGGTCGTCTGTCCGTCGTCCGTCCGTCGTCGTCCGTGGTAAACTTTAACGTTGGCATTTTATCGGAGAATATTCAAGCCACAGTCTTTAACCTTGGCCCAATGATACTTTGTGCAAGACATTTCTAAACATACTAGTTTGAGTCAAGGTCACAAGGGATCAGGAAATAAGTAAAAAAATTGCCATATTTTGACATAATTGATATTTTCTCAAAACTTGCTCACAACTTCAAACCCAAACTTGGTACAAAGATACCTGATGGTATGACCTTTCTATGCATACTGATTTGGTTGACCAATCGGAAAACCCCACCCGGGTCTGCCCTGGGGGACTTGGGTGGGGTTAGGTATTTTTTAGTTCCCAGGGTCACCCTGGTCAGCCCCACAGGGTGGGTTTTTCTCTCTATTCTGGGGCATGTGTTTCTGTCTACCCTTTGTCCATTCACCTGTATTTGCCTTTTTAAAACTCTCCCTACTGTCTGCACTGCCTGTAGCTCTTGATATTGGATGTGTGTTGCTAGATGGTCTTAGCTTTATTTAGGCCCCATGTGTTAGGTTTATTTAACGTATTTGACCGGTTGGCGACATACATTCAATGTTCTGTTTAGTTGGTTTTTTTTTTTACAAGCAGTGCAGGCACGTCCTGAGAAAGCCTTGTTGCTGTCGGGACGTTAAGCAATGTACAATCAATTAAAAAACCAATCGGAAAGGTCAAGGGTAAAAAAAAAAAAAAAAAAAAAAATAATTCAAACATAGCCATATTTTGACAAAAGTATGTTGTTGTTTTTCTCTCAAATACTATTCACAACTTCAAACGTGAATATGACTTACATTCCCCATAGCAACAATGCTTTCCAGGCATCTTCAGAACTACTACCGAAATCGGCTTAAATAACAGAAAATACAACGAATGCAGTTTTGTTTTAACGGAGCTCGGCGTGGCATCCAGAAGCACATGGTTCTACAGCGCGCTGATTGGTGGACGGGCTCTAGCGCGCGCAGTCTGAGTGACATTTGTTTCAGGCAAAGGCGGAGTGGATCGGTCAATTCCTGGCAACCATAGCCACCTGTGGACCCAAACCCGCGATGTCTGCACTGGAAGCCGCTTTTGACACTGGACACAGAGCTCTCTTCGTCGCACCACAAATGGAGGGAAAGAGATGGAATGGACAGGTTGATATTACGCACTGGCCAGTCGGAGCGAGGGCCGCATCCCCTTATAACACAGTTAACTCACTCGAGGCGTGCCGTCTCCGGATACGCGGCTTTAAGCCGCGTATCCGAAGGCGGCACGTCTTGAATGAGTTAAGACTGGCTGGGACTGGATACGCACGCCGTACCAGATTGACTGGGCTAGGAGAGACGCGAAGTTTAGGCTGGATGTGCGTGTGCCGTCTGCGCCAAACCGAGGAACAGAGAGGGCTGGGCGCTTTTCCCTCAGTTTCTCTGTTCCGCGATGGCTGTTGTGTCTCCGCCTGCTTGCCGCGCCCGACCGGTGGGCCCAACTGCCGCCTATACTCCTTCTGTTGACTGTGAAGCCGAGCATGAAGGGCAGAGGGAGAAATTAACCGGACCGACGCTGGCATCCGCCTGTGGTGGCCTCGTTCATGTGGCCGGAAGTGTCTCCGAACAATGCCGTGCCCGGCGGCAGAGAGGGCTTTTCTATTACGCGTGTCACTGCAATTTCAAACACAAACTCGAGCTCGTACACTCATTGGCATTAATAACTAGCACAATAATGTAATAAAAGGGACCTATACATTTTTTTTACTGAGTGTCTAAAAGTGACAAAAAAATCTATTTTGTGCGTTTGTGCGTGTGTGTTTGTCTGTGTGTGAGCGTGGGTGGGTGGGTGAATGTGTATGTGTACATGCGTGTGTGTTTGGTTCTGTGTGTGTGTGTGTGCGCGCGTGCGTGTGTAATCTGGTGTTGAGAGAGAGAGAGAGAGAGAGAGAGAGGTGGGTGGGGTGGCGGGTGGGGAAAAAAGATAGAAAGGATGTGTGCGTGAGTGTGGTTTTCGAGAGATTGACAGAGAGAGGTTTGGGGTAGAGAGATAGAATAGAGAGAGAAATGACGAGAGTAGTAATTTGTTGACAAGTCTAAAGGACAGGACACCAAAACTACAGACAGAAAGACAAGACCAACATTAAATGCTTCAGATTTATTTTATCTCCAGGATAATCATCGTCGGGCAGTTCGGTATTCACTGACTGTGTCTGAGTCACTGCTGCGCACCAGCATCATTAGTGTTGTACAAGAGATTCGTGCTGGGCAGAGAGGAAAACAGCCTCTGTAATGCAATCCGTACATTGCTGCCCCTGAAACAAATAACAAATATAGTGAGTACAAGGTCTTTAGCACAACGTCACCCCGACGACATTTTGCTTGCCGAGCATTCGTCACCAGAACGTGTTTACAGCAGGAAAATGATACCGGTAAAGCCGTAAAGTATACTCGAGTTGCTTACCATAAATACTCAAGAATAGTCTTCTACTGGATTGATTGATTGTTTGTACATTGCTTAACGTCCCGACAGCAACAAGGCTTTCTCAGGACGTGCCTGCACTGCTTGTGAAAAAAAAAAAAAAAAAAAAACAGAAAATTGAATGTATGTCGCCAGCCGGTCAAATACGTTAAATAAACCTATCACATGGGGCCTAAATAAGCTAAGACCATTTAGCAACACACATCCAATATCAAGAGCTACAGGCAGTGCAGACAGTAGGGAGAGTTTTAAAAAGGCAAATACAGGTGAATGGACAAAGGGTAGACAGAAACACATGCCCCAGAATAGAGAGAAAAACGCACCCTGTGGGGCTGACCAGGGTGACCGTGGGAACTAAAAAATACCTAACCCCACCCAAGTCCCCCAGGGCAGACCCGGGTGGGGTGTCTTCTACTGGAAACAGTGAATCCACTTGAGTTTCACAATAATGTTGTCAACGAGATAATATTAGATGAATTCTGTAGGAAATTCAAAAGTCTTCCACATTTCTGTAGGAAATTCAATATACGAATAAAATTACGATATTTGGGATACTAACTAGCATCTGACGTCGAAGTGAAAACTGGAGTTAGTTTTAGCTCACTTTATTACAGTTCTCGTGCAGGCAGTCACCACGTGCTTGTACCGTTAGTCAGCTCTCCTGCAATAAAAATAACAATATAAAAACCGTACATCTTACCAGTTTATTGTCGTAGCTATTGCCGTTCGCACTCAGGTATCTAGGCCGGAGGTGGGGGTGGGGATCCGCCTGGTGGTGGCGGTGACCCTCCTTCGCCCTCAGCGAATTGGCCCTCAGGTGGTGGGGATCCGCCAAAAGGTGGGGGTGGGGATCCTTCTGGGGGTGGCGGTGGCTGCCGTCCGCCCTGGCGTTGGCGCGCGCCCTCCACGACCGAGGCAATGGTCACAGCGATCAGCAGCAGAACGATTGTGGTCTTCATTATTGTGTCTCACCCTGCCTGCACATATACAAGGAAATGTGTCGTCATTGTAAACTATTTATTCATCAGTTATATGGCTGATGTATTGCACAGAAAGCTGACTGTTTGCTTGGTGGTTCCGTTGGGGTTAAACACTGAACCATAATGTTATAATCCGAAAGTCTGTGATTTGCCTCTGAACGCTGCATTTCGGTTAAGGAAACAGATCAACCATGAAAGGTCACGGGTGGTTCAAGCTTTTCTGGCACCACCATTGAACATTTTAACGTTACCGTTGAAAACATTGTGTGAATCCAAAGAGCCACACTTATATTTAATTCCTGGCCAGTTATCTCGTACAATGGTACTACAATAATTCAGCCCTGACACACAACATCGGGAGATAGATTGACCACGACAGTTCAAATGTAGTACTTGATTGGCTGTCGTCCAGATGACACACAACATCGGGAGACAGATTGACCACGACAGTTCAAATGTAGTATTTGATTGGTTGTCATCCAGATGACACACAATATCGGGAGATAGATAGACCGCGGCAGGTCAAGTGTAATACGTGTTTAGTTGTCACACCCTTGAACTATCATGTTCCACTTATCTATTGCGACTGTTTCGAATTGAAGACAAAACAGCTACAGAATTTTGACGTTCAACATTCGGCATTACGGCCAGGTTTCGTTGAACATTAACCTAAATGTTGAAGCATAACAAAATCAAGCCACCTACTTTCAGAAATTCTTTGAAAATATTTAAATAAAAGAAAGCAACAAAAGCCTGATTTTCTACTCACCTCAGTAAATCTGAAGAGCCTTGCGTGTTGAGAGGAGATGGTTGGTGAAAACACTAACTTTACCACACGTTATATAGTGTACGTACGCCCACTTACGCCATCAATTAGACACGAAAATGAAAACAATCTGACGAGGTGTCTGCTTGAAAACAATACCTCTTTGTGTACTGGTGTGTGATCTGAGCCCTCATAACTTAAGGCAGTAAAGTTTAAATCATAACAGCACACATTTACAGAAAAACAGATGTAATTTTTCATGATTAGGCCACGGATTTTTAATCTTCAATAGCGCTATTGTTTAAAACGTTTGCGACATTGAAGATTGAGAAGAATGACAAAGCCCTGAAGGGTAGTGCGCATGACCTTTTCACATAACTTATCTGACCTTTGTGACCTTGACTTTCTGACAGGTCACTGAAATGATTAAGGTGTCATGTGTATTAACGTAAATAATGAGTTGGCTTTTGTGCTTGCAAAAATCGTGAAAAATGTAAATCGAACTTTGTCAACCTCCCGTGACCCTTGACTATTCTGAGGGGTCAACCAAATTAGGAGGAAGGACTTGTCATCACCTACCTTTTGTGACAAATTTGATTGGAATTTTTGCGAAAGCGAGGTTAATATCGTTTTTCACTTGTGTAACCCTTGACCTTTCCCAGGCGTCATCCGAATTAGTAAGCATAAGGAGTAACTCTGTGCCGAGTTTGGGTTTGAAGTTGTGAATAGTATTTGATTATTAAAAAAAAAATGTCAAAAGTGGCAATTTTCGAAATATTTCTTGATCTTTTGTGACCCTTGACCTTTCGGTGGGGTCATCCAAATGAGTTTACTTAGGAGTTATTATCCTTTCCACAGGTGCAGTTGAGGTAGAGGGTTTGAGTGCATTTTAGCGTCAAATGCGAAAGGAGGGAGAGGAGACTATTTTTGTTAATTTTTTTTTTGTTTGTTAATTTTTAAATTTTTAATTTTTTACATCAACCCGATCTTTTGTTAGCCTTGACCTTCCCGAGGGTCATCCTAATTAGAATGCTTAGGTATTAGTTTTACCATTTTAGCGTCAAATGCGGGGGGGGGGGGGGGGGGGGGGGGGGGGGGGAGGGGGGGAGAGAAGGAGGGGAGAGTGGGAGGGTAGGGAGTGAGACATGGTGTTCGTGGTTGCCGTGTCTCATTTTTCAGTAACTTCAACTGCTTTGTGAAGAACTCCTGCATTTATGAATGTGGCCACGCGTTTGTGAACCTGTGGGTGTTTGCATCAAACTCTAAGGCACAGATCTGGGAGATGTCTTCCACCGACTTCACACCTGTTGCAGGAGCTGGATCGTACATGATAGTTCAAGCTATGCTAATCAGACACTGCCCTTGAACTGTCGTGGTTGTTTGTCACCTGCTGTGTGCTGTAGTGCGTTAGACATGAATGAGGAAGACGGCCTCCCCCCAGTAGTAAAACGTCTGCGGGCTCACGACGGACGCAGTGGGCCTGTGTACAACCGTGCGCGGGCGCACTGTCGCCGTCGTGAGCCCGATAACCTTTGCTGGCTGGGTCGTGTAAGGTTGAGTTTATTGCTGTGAAGGGTGTTCGTACAAAACGTTCAGAGAATCTAACGTTGTACCTGTCAAAAACCACAGTTGGCACTTGAAGAGAAATTGATACACGTAAACATTAACCTTTACTCTGTGTGATGTGTGTTTTGTCCACGGGTGTTAATAATATATATAATCTACACCGGTTGTGAACACAACAATAATAATTTAACTGCTCGGAGCAGTTATAAAACATTACATTATGTACATTCTGACGACACACCTGTACAAGCATGTAGGTTAAGGAAACTCTGAACTACTTGCTTGTCTTCAACAGATGTTACTAATCTGAAATTACCAAATTCGGATTTTTACTTTATATTTTTAAAAAATGGCAATATTACAAAGGTGCATGACGCATGCACAGCACATATACACAAGCACACACACACACACAAACACACATACACACACACACACCATCACACACACACACACACACACACACACACACACACACACACACACACACACACACACACACACACACAAACTGTTTATGTACCTCATTAACACTTTCCACATCCAAATTCAAGAGTGATACTATGTCTTTATGTAAGGGCGGATCAGTTATCTCTCGAGTGATAGGGTGGTGTAGTGTGTGGGAGAAGAGGTGGGGGGGGGGGGGGGGTTAAAAGTTTGTTCAGGACATCTAGCCCGAGTCATAAGGTGAGGGGAGGAAGAAAAGAAAATCTTTCTGCTGCAAAAGAACCTACACAAACTACTAAGAGATGGTGGGTGATTACAGACTCGCCAAAGGGAACGTTATCTTGTTTAGTCCAGAAAGAAGAGGGAGTTCTGAATCCCCTGGTCCCCCTACTCAGCCAGATCCGTCCCCGCGCAGGGCCCCACAGATCTAGGCCTCTTGTTGGCCTTTTTTTTTTGTGTGCCTGGGGCAAACAGGGTTATCAAGCAGTGAGCCGCGATTATTTGGGGGACATTATTTCATGCCACTGCCTTTAAAACAGTTAAACTATATTTGCACGCGGGAAGAAGCACATTAATTTTGGAGACAGATATTTGGCTCACGTGCAATAGCAAAAGTGCCCCTATGTAATGTGCCAGTGTTCGTCCGTCTTCAATCTTGGCCCAGAGATATTTTGTGCCATGACCTTTCTAAACATAATTTCAGTGACAATGCAAACTTGGTGCAAATAAACCTAATGGAAAGTCCTTTATAAGCATACCAATTTGGATGAACTCTCGGAAAAGTCAAGGGTCACAAAAGATCAAGAAATACACCCAATTTTAACAGATTTTTTCCCTCTCAAATACAATTCACAATTTCAAATGAGCGCATCGGTAAGGTCAAGGGTCAAGGGACGAAGATACCTCCTATGCTGATTTGGATGAGTCTTGGAAAGGTCAAGAGTTACAAAAGAGCTGCAAATGTGTGAAAAATGTCTTAATCAGCGTTTTTCGTTAACATTTCAATCAACATTGGCACACAGGTAGCTGATAATAAAACCTTCCTATGCTTACCAATTTGGTTGACGCCTCGGAATATTCAAGGGTCACAAGAGGTTGACAAAATGTGATATGAATTGTGAGAAAACACGATTTTCGCAGATACAAAAGCCAACCATATACTCACGTTAGGACACATGAAACCTTCATCATTTCAGTGAACTGTCAGAAAGGCCAAGGTCATAAAGGTCAGATTAATTATGTGGAATGGTCATGAGCACGAGTCTGAAGGGCTTTGCCATTCTTCTCAATTTTTAATTGCGCAACAGGTTCAAACAATAACGCTATTGAAAATTTAAAAAAATCCGTGGGCTAATCATGAAACATTACACCTGTTTCTGTAAATGTGTGCTGCGATGATATAAACCTTCCTGCCTTAACACTTTCCAGACGCGTCGCATCCGGAATCCGGCTGCGGCACGTCTCGAAAGAGTTAAGTTATAAGGGCTCAGATCACACACTAGTACACAAAGAGGTATTGTATTCAAACAGGCAGCTGGTCAGATTGTTTTCATTGTTCGTGTCTAATTGATGGCGTAAGTGGGCGTGCGTACACTATATAAAGTGTGGTAAAGTTAGTGTTTTCACCAACCATCTCCTCTCAACACGCAAGGCTCTTCAGATTTACTGAGGTGAGTAGAAAATCAGCCTTTTGTTGCTTGCTTTTTTAAGTTAAATAGTTTCAAAGAATTTCTGAAAGCAGTGTGGCTTGATTTTGATATGCTTTGCTATTTAGCTTAATATTCAACGAAAATTGGCCGTAATGCCGAGCTGTGAAAATTAAAATTCTGTAACCGGTTTCTCATGACTTCGAAACGGTCGGAAAAGATGCGTCGACCATGATAGGTATTATTACCCTTGACCTGCCGCGGAATATATCTCCCTATATTGCGTGTCATCTGGACGACAACCTGAGTCAAGTACTACATTTGAACTGCTGTGGTCAATCTATCTCCCGATCGTGTGTGTCAGGGCTGAATTATTGTTGTACCATTGTACTAGATAACTGGCCAGGAATTAAATATTAGAGTGGAACTTTGGATTGACACAATGTTTTAACGGTAATGTTAACATGTTCAATGGTGGTGCCAGAAAAGCCTGCAGCCTCTCATTAAGCGCCAGACTATACTAGCACCACCTTGAACTATCATGGAAAATCTGTTTCCTGGACTGAAAATGCAGTTTTCAGAGGCTAAGTCAGTCGCAGACGTTTTGGATTATGACATTATGGTTCAGTGTTTAACCCGAACGAAACAACCACGAAAACAGTCAGCTTTCGGTGTAACACAACAGCCATGCAATTGAAAGAAATGGTTTACAATGACGACACATTTTCTTGTAATATGTGCAGGCAGGGTGAGACACAAGAATGAAGACGACAATCGTTCTGCTGCTGGTCGCTGTGACCATTGCCTCCGTCGTTGAGGGCGCGCGCCAACGCCAAGGCGGACGGCAGCCACCGCCACCCCCAGAAGGATCCCCACCCCCACCTCTTGGCGGATCCCCACCACCTGAGGGCCAATTCGCTGAGGGCGAAGGAGGGTCACCGCCACCACCACGCGGATCCCCACCCCCACCTCCGGCCTAGATACCTGAGTGCGAACGGCAATAGCTACGAAAATGAACTGGTAGGATGTAGGGTTTTTATATTGTTATTTTTTTAATTGCAGGACCGAGTTGACGAAAGGTACAAGCATGTGGTGCTTGCCTGCAGAAGAAATGTAATACAGTGGGCTAAAACTAACTCCAGTTTACTCTTTGACGTCAGATGATAGTAAGTATCCCAAGTATCGTAATTTCATGCACGTATTGAATTTCCTACGGAAATGTGAAAGACTTTTGAATTTCCTACAGAATTCATCTGATATTATATCGTTGACAACCATTATTGTGAAACTCAAGTGGATTCAATGCTTCCAGTAGAAGACCACTCTTGCTTATTAATGGTAAGCAACTTAACTCATTCTACCCCATCACCGAAATCCCCAAATGTTGCCGTTGTCCTCTGAAGACTGCATTGCAGTGCAGGACACAAATCGACCGTGATAGTTCAAGGGTGATGCCTGAATAGCTTGGCGCCCATAGGCGCCAAGCTATTCTGGCATCACCCTTGAACTATCATGGTCGATCCTTATCTTGCTGTGGTGTGTCTGGGGTAGAATGAGTTAAGATTTACTTTACGGCTTTACCGGTATCATTCTCCTGCTGTAAACAGCGTGATGGTGACAGATGCTCAGCAAGCAAAATATCGTCGAGATGACGTCGTGCTGAAGACCTTGTACTCACTGGATGTGTTGTGTGTTTCAGTGGCAGCAATGTACGGAGTGTGTCACCCAGGATGAATGGTATCTGTTTTCCTCTCCGCCAAGCACGAATCTCTTCTACAACACTAATGATGCTGGTGAGCAGCAGTGACTCAGATAAAGTCAGTGAATACCGAACTGCCCCAAGATGATGTAAACTGGAAATGAAATAAAACTGAAGCATTTAATGCTGGTCTTGTTTTCTGTCTGTAGTTTTGGTTGTCCTGTAGACTGTCAACAAATTGCTGCTCTCGTCATTTCTCTCTCTCTCTCTGTATCCCCCCCCCCCCCCACCGCAACCGTATCTCTCTCGAACACCACACACACGCACGCACACGCACACACACACACATACACACACACACACATACACACACACATACACAAATAAGCACACACACGCACGCACATACACAAGCACGCACACACGCACGCACGCACATACACACGCACTCACGCACGCACACACACACGCACACACACACATACGCACGCAGCACACACACGCACACTCACAAAGTCACGCACGCACGCAAGCGTGTACACGTGCGCATAGACAAGTGAGTACTAATTTATGTGATTTTACACAATGATCTGTCATTTTCGCAGTTGTGTGTACACATTATCACTGGCCACAGCAGATTTTGAATAACACGTTTCCCAGAAAACAGTATGCGAATCGCTGCGTATCCGTAGGCGGCACGTCTCGAATGAGTTAAGCCATCTCTTTGACCAATTGGAGCAATCTGAATTTGATTAATCAGTTTTAAAGACAATAATAATAATAGCACACTTGACAGTAAAGATGAAATAAATCATTTAAGGTACATCTTGTAATCTATGTTTAAAGTAGCATTATGTTTAATGAATTTGATCGTCAAAATTAACCGAAAAGAATATATTGTTGTATTTTCATCTGTAGCCAGCATTAAAAAAAGAAACTTCTCTGTTGAAAATGTTTACAGTTGAATGAGTTCGTCACATCCTATTAATCATGAAAGACGCATTTTGTTATTTATTTCAGTCAGGAACAAGAGATAAATATTGCAGAAATAACGGAAACTGGACTGACTAATATTGACAGACCTTTCTATTACGAGTATCTTTGCAAGCTCGAGCTCATCTAGAAAAATAAAACAGTCGTACACTCTTTGGTTTATAATAACTGTAGCACAATACTGTAATAAAAGGGAACTACACACTTTATACTGAGTGTCAGAAAAATCTCTTTTCTCAAGTTAACAACTGAAGCTTTTTCATCCTAATATGATCCCCCAAATTAACGCATTTCGGCATTTATTTGCATAACATGTATATTTGACTGCAAATGGTGGTAGAATAATGAAATTTAAGATGAAAATACAACAATACATTCTTTTCTGTTACTTTTGGACAAATCACATTCATTAAACCTTATGTTACTTTACACATAGATTACAATATATACCCTATGTTTAGCACCGAAGAAGCTTGTGAATGACATGGTTTCTCCTTTCAGCCTATTCTGTTCATATAAACGACATTTATTTCGTCATTTCAACATGTTTCGTCATATCAACGTTAAAGGTAATGTCATCAATCACATTCGAATAAAAAAGAAAACCAAGATGGGACCCCGCCCAAAGTTGTTTATATTTTCAAGCTTATCCTTCTGATCCATCTCCTTCTACCCTAACCCATCCTCTGATCCACACACACTGGCACCCAGAAATAAAGACGGACACACGGCGATTTCCGCCATTAAGCTCTGTGCCTGTGGGCTGGCGTAGCGATAGCTATTGTGAAGAATAATAATAGCACGAGCAGCGAAATGACGTCACTTCAAGCTTCACGTCATGGCATCGTTAGTCCCACGACGCCGTGTTCATAGTGACGGCTTGATGTTGTACGTCACTCATCGCTGTACTATCATTTTACGTACCAGAGGATCAAACTTTGCAATTTTCTAGCTGATTTTCACTCCTAGGGCTTACAGATCACAATTTGACCTAATCCAACCCGAGAGCCAGGACGAACAGCAGGCTTATGGAAACACCGTTTATGAAAAATCATGCGGGTATTACTGAGAAGAGGTACAATGCTGGTTAACGCACTAATTCAATGCCTCCCTTTAATCTAGCGAAAGTAAAAATAAGAACAAGATGGGATGAACCATAACCCACAAAGTCTCTTCTATATGAGAGCTGTCCTCGCTGTCAAGGGTCTCTACATTTTGTCATTGACCTAGTTCTAATGTTATCTACTATTGAAAAAGCCTCGCAGATCGTCCTAAATAGAAGAAACTTAAAAAGCCTCGCAGATCTGCCAATGCGTCGGAGCTCTATTAGGAGCGCAGTCATTGGTTTGTCAAAGGTCATTTGTCATGATTTTTTTTTTGATTTGTTTTTATACGTAATTTTATATTTTACGTGATATGAGTTTTCACTTTCGCGTCAAGGCTTGAGAAAATGGTGACAAAACTACAATTTTACGGTACAATTTCAGTCTTGCTATAATTTGTGTGAAATCAAGTTGACTTTACCTAGCTACATGGTATACTAAGTACACCTGCATGCTGTTCTGAAAGTACGTCGATGTGTGTGTGTGTGTGTGTGTGTGTGTGTGTGTGTGTGTGTGTGTGTGTGTGTGTGTGTGTGTGTGTGTGTGTGTGTGCTAGTGCGTGCGCGCGCTCGTCCCAAACATCTCCAAGAAGCTTAGATCCTTAAGCTCCCGGAGGGCGCATGACGATCTATACCTCTTGGAGATGCGCGCATGTGTGCGTGTGTGTGTGCGTGTGTGTGTGTGTGTGTGTGTGTGTGTGTGTGTGTGTGTGTGTGTGTGTGTGTGACAGAGAATTGCGTCATATTTAGAGTATTGCGTCACTGTCTGCGCGGTGGCACAGTTGCTTTTTTTTTTATGTCACCGCCACTGTCTGACTTTCTCCAGATGTAAAGTTTTTTGTCTACCATATTGAAAATACGGTAGACTTTAGGACGGGGCTGGTCGGAACGCGTTCGGTAGAATGCAAAGAACACATAACAGGCGGGCGGGGCTCATGGTCTGGCAAAGGAGTAACAAGATAAAAATGACGTCACGTCTAGCCATTCTAACCTTGCTGTTGAAAGTCGATTTGGTGCGAAGCTCCGTATGTGCGTATGTATTTATGTGTGTGCGTATGTATGTAAACACGAGAATCTCCGATATTACTGTACGCACAAACTTGAAACTTTGCAAAATACTTTTATTAAGTGGGTGGCTAAGGCAGCCTCCGAGCATATTTGTAACTGGATGCCTCATTGAAGAAATAAAAGACCGTTTATAGAAAGTCGGTTGACCCAGATTAGAGTCCTCAATTTTGATTATACGCACTTGAAATTATGGATATGGCTAGTTTGAAGAA
This sequence comes from Semisulcospira habei, assembly GCA_036245525.1. Classification (NCBI taxonomy): domain Eukaryota; kingdom Metazoa; phylum Mollusca; class Gastropoda; family Semisulcospiridae; genus Semisulcospira; species Semisulcospira habei. Next base: position 127,404,078 of record BTPG01000007.1, on the reverse strand, counting down.
AGACATTGGATGAGTTCGTTAGCCAGCTTTGTACCTCTTCAACCTTTTCGAAAGTAAAAGTTCAATGCGGAAAAAATGACAAAAGTAAGGCTCATTGATTTCATCAGAAGAATCAAACAGTGACGGTGTGGTAAAAGCACCAAACGCGTCAGTGTTTTATACAATGTTCCTAATTGGCGCAAATCACCAACACGTCAGTGTTTTACATGTGTATGAGCTGACGCGATGCTCTCCTTCACTCATTTATTTGTGTATGATGTTTGCGAACGTATTGTGGAGAAGGTGGAATATACATGCAAGCTCATACAGAAGAGGCTTTGTGGGCATGAACCATTCCACCTTATTCTTCAAATGGCCGTGGCTACGCCAGCCCACGGAACGTATAACCGGTAGGAAGCGCCGTGTGTCTGCCGTCTGTGTCTGTGTGTGCCATTCTGCCGTTTGTGTTTGTGTGTGCCATTGCCGTGCGGATCAGGCGGGGGAAGGGGGTGGGGTGGGGTGGGGGATTAAAGGGAGATACTGAATGAGTTTGTAATCCAGCGTAGTACCTCTTCAAGGTTTTCAATAATAATTAATTCATTTTTGCAAGTTTTGGAGCCACTATTTACTCCCATCAAACAGTAAGCGCTGGAAGAGGCTGTGTGGAACAAAACAGTCAGCTCTTGAAGAGGCTGCGGGCCTTTCGGATGAGTGACGTGAAATATCAAATTCGTCACAGTATACACGGCGTCATGAGACCAGCGATGCCATGACGTGAAGCTTATAGTGACGTCACTTTGCTGCTCGTGCGATACTTCTTCTTCAGAATTCCTGTCGCTAATTCAGCCCGCAGAGGCCTAATGGCGGGAAACGCTGTGTGTCCGTCTTTATTTGCGTGCGCCGGCGTGTGTGTTAGATTGGCTTAGAGAGGAGAGAAATGGGTCAGAAGGATAAGCTTAAAAATATGAACAACTCTGAATGTTACTAAAAGAAAACGCACGTGAGTTCCAAGCAATACGGCAGACTTTGGGATGAAATCCTCATCTTGTTTTTACTTTTTAAATTTGTTTCTGAAAAGAATGAATTTTTACTGAAGAAGTTGAAAGGGTACAAAGCTGGCTAACGAACTCATCTTCTCAATGTCTTTCTCCAAACTAGCTACATCCAAATTTTCAAGTAAATATGAGAACAATAATTTACGGTCTCTAATCTGGGTCAATCGACTTCCTATAAACGGTCTTTTATGTCTTCAATGAGACATCCAGTTACAATATGCTCGGAGGCTCTCTTAGCCACTCTTTAACTCATTCTACCCCAACACCGAAATCCTTAAATGTTGCCGTTGTCCTATGAAGACTGCATTGCAGTGCAGGACACAGATCGACCATGATAGTTCAAGGGTGATGCCAGAATAGCTTGGCGCCCATAGGCGCCAAGCTATTCTGGCATCACCCTTGAACTATCATGGTTGATCCTTATCTTCCTGTTGTGTGTCTGGGGTAGAATGAGTTAAATAAAGTATTTCGCCAAACTTCAAGGTTGTGTATACAGTAATATCGGCGATTCTCGTTTCCACACACGCACGCACGCACGTGCGCACCACACACACACACCACACACAACACAACACAACACAACACAACACCACACACACAAACACACACACACACACACACACACACACACACACACACACACACACACACACACACGCACACACGGACATACGGCGCTTCAATCCAAATGAAATTACGCTCAGCAGCGAGGTTAGCGTAACTAGACATGACGTAATTTTTATCTTGTTACTTCAGTTGTCAGTGAATTAGGCCTGCCCGCCGTTGACATCATAATTCGCCCCCACCGCGACCATCCTAAAGTCCCTTCTTTAAATAAAGGCACTTTAAACATACGGACTCCAGTGTGGATCAACCGGTTTTTGTGAAAAGGCCATTTTCTCGCTAGTGTACATCTTTACAAAAAAATAAAATAAAAAAAATCTGTCTCGAGATTATTCTTTTAGGGACAATATCTTACAATTTCAAGCTTGTACGTCCACAAACACGCGGGCTCTAGTCGCTGTCACACACACACACACACACACACACACACACACACACACACACACACACACACACACACACACACACACACACACACACACACACACACACACACACACACACACACACACACACACACAAGGCGTTTGGCGCCAAAAAGTATGTTCTCCAGCAAGATTTGCGTAGCTATTCCGAGCATGCACGATCAAAACGTCATGTGTATGCTCCGGAACGCGCTCCGACGAGCTACATTTCAAAGTTGTTCATATTTTAAAATAGGAACAACAACAATTTGTTTGTATGTGTGCATACAGTCCGAGCACAATGCACAGATAGATAAACGGTAAATAGAGATGTAAAATGTAGCGAAGGTAACACATTGCTGTCCGCCATTTTGTACTGGTTCAGTAGCATGAAAAAGCGTCTTCGCCCACAGTGGACGTCTTCGGCCCAGGTACCTTCGCTTACTGCTTATTAGAAAACGTGAGTGTGTGTGAGTGTGTGTGTGTGTGTGTGTGTGTGTGTGTGTGTGTGTGTGTGTGCGCGCGCGCGCTGTGTGTGTGCGTGTGTATGTGTATAGTGGAGAGAGAGAGAGAGAGAGAGAGAGAGAGAGAGAGAGAGAGAGAGAGAGAGAGAGAGAGAGAGAGAGAGAGAGAGAGAGAGAGATGAAAATGAAATGAAATGAAACTTTATTTCTCAACGGATGAAGTAATTAGCACGTGTGCCATTTTTCATAACTTGCCGTTGCTACTACTCTACAAAACAAAGGATAATAATTGTAATACTAATAGTACCAAATTACACAAAGAAAAATAAGGAGACATTAAACATGAAGAGACATTAAACAAAATTCATTCATTCATTCGGTCATACAAAAACAAACGAAAAACAGAAAGTACACGCAACTGACGCGCGCACACACATACACGCTCGCGTGCACACACAGACACGCGCTAATGATAACTTGACCTATATACGAAGCAAATCATTTGGATCATAGTGAAAATTCACTTCAGAGAAATGACGAGAGCAGTAATTTGTTGACAGTGTACAGGACACCAAAACTACAGACAGAAAACAAGACCAACATTACATGCTTCAGTTTTATTTCATTTCCAGTATACATCATCTTGGTGCAGTTCGGTATTCACTGGCTGTATCTGAGTCACTGCTGCACACCAGCATCATTAGTGTTGTAGAAGAGATTCCTGATGGGCAGAGAGGAAAACAGATACCATTCAGCCTGGGTGACACACTCCGTACATTGCTGCCACTGAAACACATAACACATCCAGTGAGTACAAGGTCTTCAGCACGACGTCAACCCGACGACATTTTGCTTGCTGAGCATCCGTCCCCAGCACACAGTTTACAGCAGGAGAATGATACCGGTAAAGCCGTCAAGTAAAGCTCGAGTTGCAAACCATTAACATTAATAAGCAAGAGTGGTCTTCTACTGGAAACATTCAATCCACTTGAGTTTCACAATAATGGTTCTCAACGAGATAATATCTGATGACTTCTGTAGGAAATTCAAAAGTGTTTCACATTTTTGTAGGAAAATTAATACGTGTATAAAATTAAGATACGTCAAAGTGAAAACTGGAGTTAGTTTAAGCCCACTTTATTACATTTCTCGTGCAGGCAAGCACCACATGCTTGTACCGTTAGTCAACTCAGTCCTACACTAAAAATAACAATTTAAAAACCCTCTATCCTACCAGTTTATTTTCGTAGCTATTGCCGTTCGCCCTCATGTGTCTAGGCCGGAGGTGGGGGTGGGGATCCGCCTGGTGGTGGCGGTGACCCTCCTTCGCCCTCAGCAAATTGGCCCTCAGGTGGCGGGGATCCGCCAAGAGGTGGGGGTGGGGATCCTTCTGGGGGTGGCGGTGGCTGCCGTCCGCCCTGGCGTTGGCGCGCGCCCTCCACCACAGAGGCAATGGTCACAGCGACCAGCAGCAAAACGATTGTCGTCTTCATCATTGTGTCTCACCCTGCCTGCACGTATAGAAGGAAATGTGTCGTCATTGTAAACCATTTCTTCATCAGTTGCATGGCTGTTGTGCACAGAAAGCTGACTGTTTCGTGGTTGTTTCGTTTGGGTTAAACACTGAACCATAATGTCATTATCCAAACGTCTGCGATTTGACCTCTGAAAACTTCATTTCAGTCCAGGAAACATACTGATCATGATATTTCAAGGGTGGTGCTAGTATAGTCTCGCGCTTAATGAGAGGCTGCAGGCTTTTCTGGCACCACCATTGAACATTTTAACGTTACCGTTGAAAACATTGTGTGAATCCAAAGTGCCACACTGGTATTTAATTCCTGGCCAGTTATCTCGTACAATGGTACAACAATAATTCACCCCTAACAAACACCATGGGGAGATAGGTTGACCACGACAGGTCAAATGTAGTACTTGATTGGTAGTCGTCCAGATGACACACAATATCGGGAGATAGACAGAGCGCGGCAGGTCAAGGGTAATACTTGTCTAGTTCTCACAACCTTGAACTATCATGGTCGACTCATCTCTTGCATTTGTTTCGAAGTCAAGAAAATATAGCTATAGAACTGTAATTCTCACCATTCGGCATTACGGCTAATTTTGGTTGAATATTAATCTGAATGGTGAAAATATATCAAAATCAAGCCCCGCTGCGTCGGGGTTCTTTCTCCGGGTACTCCGGTTCTTCCACCCCACCCCCACCCACCCCCCACAATTTGGTACCGGTTTCAGGCCACTTTACAAATTTCAAATACAAGCGATCAAAAATCTCTGTAACTTCAGTAGCTGAACTGGCCCTTCGTCTGTCTTGTACTGTGTTTGTCTTAAATGGCGTAAATCCGTGTCTGTTACGTGAGTGTGCGTGTTGGGTTTCAGTTCGCGGCGCTTTGAGTCGATTCGTCCAAAAATTGAGAAAAAGCGCCTATATAATAATGGTATTATTATTATTATAAATTCTTTGAAACTATTTAAATAAAAGAAAGCAACAATCCAACAAAAGCCTGATTTTCTACTCACCTCAGTAAATCTGAAGAGCCTTGCGTGTTGAGAGGAGATGGTTGGTGAAAACACTAACTTTACCACACTTTATATAGTGTACGCAGGCCCATTTACGCCATCAATTAGACACGAACAATGAAAACAATCTGACCAGGTGTCTGCTTGAAAACAATACCTCTTTGTGTACTGGTGTGTGATTTCAGCCCTTATAGCTTAAGGCAGTAAAGTTTAAATCATCGCAGCACACATTTACAGAAACAGATGTAATGTTTCATGATTAGCCCTCGGATTTTTAATCTTCAATAGCGTTATTGTTTAAAACTATTGCTACATTGAAGACTGAGAAGAATGACAAAGCCCTGATGGCTCGTGCGCATGACCATTCCACATCATTAATCTGACCTTTGTGACCTTGACCTTTCTATCAGGTCACTGAAATGATTATGGTTTCATGTGTAATAACATAAGTAACGGGTTAGCTTTTGTATTTGCGAAAATCGTGTTTTCTCACTCTTTGTCAACCTCCCGTGACCCTTGAATATTCCGAGGAGCCAACCAAATTACCAGGAAGGACTAAGCCAGAAAACATCACCATCTCTTCCACGGTACCCTACATCACCACCAAGGATGAGCACAGCACTGTGAGCAAGATAGCCTTGACACTGGCCATGCTCGAAGAAAAGTATCCCCAGGAGGCACGGATACGAGCACACATCGATGGATCAGCCACAGATGCAGTTCAGAATGGAGGGGCTGGGGTGTACATTCAGTACCCAAACGGAAAATAGCAGGCAGAGGCAATACCAACAGGCCTTCACTGCACAAATTACAGAGCTGAGGTGGAAGCCCTGGTCCATGCTGCAAACACCCTTAGTGGCACTGCAGACCCTGATGCCCAGATTGTCTTCCTGACTGATGCCATGTCTGTTCTTGAGGCAGCAACAGCAAGCAAACTGCCACGTCTACAAGAGGCACTGCAAAACATCAAGTGCACCAGACTGGTGCTGCAGTGGATCCCTTCACACTGTGGCATCTACGGCAATGAAGAAGCTTACAGAATGGCAAAAGTGGGCGCAGAGAAAGAACAAGACGAAAATGGAGTCAGCTTCACAGAGATGAAGACCATCATTAAGTCGGTGTACAGACCACCACAACGGCCCCTAGACAGTTACCATCAGCTGTCCAGACAAGAGCAGGTGACCATCTTCCGTCTGAGGACCGGGCACAACCGACTCAATTTCCACCTGCACAGACGCTTCCACCTCGTACCATCTCCCCTGTGCCCTTGTGGACAAGCAGAGCAGACCACAGAGCACATCCTCCAGGACTGTGGGAACCACCAGTTGCTGAGGGAGGAGATATGGCCGAAGCCCGCCACTCTACTAGAGAAACTGTACGGGCCTGTGGAGGCGCTACGGAAGACCACATATTTCATTTTGAGAGCCAAACTCCAAGTGTGACGGCGTTCGAGAAGAAGAAGAAGAAGACAGGAAGGACTTGCCATCAGCTACCTTTTGTGCCAAATGTGATTAGAATATTCGCGAAAGCGTGGTTAATAACGTTTTTCACACATTTGCCATATCTTGTGTAACCCTTGACCTTTCCCAGGCGCCATCCAAATTCGTAAGCATAGGAGGTATCTCTATGCCAAGTTTGTGTTTGATGTTGTGAATAATATTTGATTAAAGGAATATTGTCAAAAGTAGATATGTTTGACCTATTTCCAGATTTGGTTTTACCCTTGACCTTTCGGAAGGGACATCCAAATTAGTCTACTTAGGAATTATTATTATTTTCACAGGTGCGGTTGAGGTGGAGGGTTTGAATGTATTTTAGCGTCAAATGCGGATGGGTTGAAGGGAGACAATTTTTTTGTCAAAATGTAGGTATTTTTTTAAAACCTATTTTCAGATCTTTTGTGTGTGCTTTTTTTTCTCGGAGACTATTCAAGCCACAGTCTTCAAACTTGGCCCAATCATACTTTGTGGCAAGACCTTTGTAAACATACCAATTTGAGTGACCTCTCACAAACGTCCAGGTCACAGGGGCTCAGGAAATAGGTTTAAAAAAAAATTGCTATATTTTTACATAATTAATTGTTTTCTCAAATACTATTTACAACTTCAAACCCAAACTTGGTACAAAGATACCTGATGGTAAGAGTTTTTCTATGCATACTAAATTGGTTGATCCCTCGGAAAGGTCAAAGGTCACAAGAGCTCAGGAAATAGGTCCAAAATAGCCATATTTTAACAAAATATGTTTTTTTTTTCTTTCTCAAATACTATTCACAACTTCAAAGCCAAATTTGGTACAGAGATACCTGATGGTAAGATCTATCTATGCATACTAATTTGGATGACCCTTCGAAAAGGTCGAGGGTCACAGGCTGGCAAATGTGTGTAAAACGCCAATCTTTGATAAAATTGTAGGTGTTATCAACATTTTCGCAAATTTTTCAATCACATTTGGCACAAAGGTAGCTGATGATAAGACCTCCCTGTGCATACTAATTCAGTCGACTCATCGTAAAGGTCGCGGAGGGGGGGGGGGGGGGTTGACAGATGTGTGAAAAATGCTTACATTTTAAGAAAACATGGATTTTGCCGGTGCGGAAGCCAGCCCTTTACTTATTGTCACAAAGGTCACACATATGTATACTGGTCGTCCACGTGAGCCATAATGGCTATGCCTTTCTCTCTCTCTCTCTCTCTCTCTCTCTCTCTCTCTCTCTCTCTCTCTCTCTCTCACACACACACACACACACACCACACACACACACACACACACACACACACACACTGTATGTGACCCATTAACACTTTCCACATCCAAATTCAAGAGACATGCTAGGTCCTTATGTTGGAGCGGATCAGTTACCTCTGGAACAATGGGGTGGTGTGTGTGCGTGAGTGTAGGAGGGGTGGGGGGCAAAGGTCATCGGGCCCGAGACGTAAAGCGGTCAGAAGGGAGAACGTGGTCACAAAGGTCAAAACGGGAGGGGGGAGAGGGGGGGGAGAGGAATTGGGAGCGGGAAGGAGGGGAAAAAAGCCTACACAAGCTAAAAAAAAAAAAAAAAGGGGATGGTAATTCCAGACTCGGCAAGGGGGACGTTATACCCACAGCGCAAAAGGCCGTCGGGCCGATGTCGGCCGCCGTTGTGTTTAATATTTTTAAACAATGGCGCTATTGAAGATTAAAAATCCGTGGGCTAATCATAAAACATTAGGCCTACATCGGTTTCTGTAAATGTGTGCTGCTATGATTTCAACTTTACTGCCTTAAGCTATAAGGGCTCAAAATACCAGTTCATAAAGAGGTATTGTTTGTGGTCAGATTGTGTTCATTGTTCGTGTCTAATTGATGGCATAAGTGGGCGTGCGTACACTATATAAAGTGTGGTAAAGTTAGTGTTTTCACCAACCATCTCCTCTCAACACTCAAGGCACTTCAGATTTACTGAGGTGAGTAGAAATTTAGCGTTTCGTTGCTCGCTTTTCAAGATTTAAAGGCATCATAGCTTGATTTGAATATCTTTCACATGCAGCCTTGTGGCCATTTTCGTCGAAAAGAGGCCTAAAGCTACTCTTCCACAAGCATGAATCCGATACGAATACGATGCGAATCCGAAACAGAGAAGCTCCTGCATGTCGTGTTATGATTGTGTGTTTCCATATGTCGGATGTTGAACCAAATTCGCATCAGACTTGCGAAACGAACATGACACGAATTTTGAACGAAAATTGCTTTCGCCGCATCGAGTTCGGATTGTATTCGTATCGTAGTCGTGCTTATGGAAACGTAGCTTAACTCATTCAGCCCTGACGCACTACAGCAGTAGATGGGTCGACCATGATAATTTCAGGGCAGTGCCAGATTAGCTTGGCGCCTGTCGGCGCCAAGCTAATCTGGCACTGCCCTTGAATTATCATGGTCGATCCATTTCCTGCAACTGATGCATTGTCGTTAGATGACGCCTCCAAAAGTTGAGAAATACGTGCGTCGGGCTGAATGAGTAAAAGGATGAATGGTGAAATATTAACCTGTTCAGTGCTGAGAAAATGAGGACACCACCCAACCGCAAGAGGGATAGATCTTCATAAGCCCCCGCGGGTGCTCATGTGGATCTATGCATTTTGCTGACACCACTTTGAATCCATGTTCCCGGCACAAGTAGGGCTGTCCGGCGTTGAATCAATGAAGACTGCAGAAACACGGGCTGCGTCACCTGGCACTGAGCGGGCTAGCAATTCTGCACGTGTCCTCTCACGACTTAGACAACAGTTGCAAGAGATGTATCGACAGTGATAGTTCAAGCACGGTGCCAACTAAAATGTATTGCCGAAGACCTGTAGAAGTCAGTCTTTCATAGTCAATCTATCTCCTGATATTGTGTGTACTCTGGGCGCCAACTAAACAAGTACAGCCCTTAAGCTAACGTGGTTATTTTATCTCCCGATATTGTGCGTCAGGGCTAAATTATTGCAGAGCGGTAACGTGAAAAAGTTCAAGGGTGGTGCCAGAAAAGCTTGTAGCCTCTCGTTATAGGCGCCAGACTACTACTATCACCCTTGAACTATCATGATCGATCTGTTTCTTGAACCGAAATTTATGCAGTTTTTATCCGCCAGTTCGCTGATTTTCCGATTGTGACTTTATGGTTCAGCGTTTAACTCCAACGAAACAACCAAGCAAACAAACAGCTGTCTGAGCAATATTACAACCACTGAACTGATAAAGAAATGGTTTATAATGACGACACATTTCATTCTATACGTGCAGGTAGGGTGAGACACAATGATGAAGACGACAATCGTTCTGCTGCTGGTCGCTGTGACCTTTGCCTCCGTCGTGGAGGGCGCGCGCCAACGCCAGGGCGGGCGGCAGCCACCGCCACCCCCAGAAGGATCCCCACCCCCACCTCTTAACGGATCCCCACCCCCACCCCCACCTGAGGGCCAATTTGCTGAGGGAGAAGGAGGGTCACCGCCACCACCAGGCGGATCCCCACCCCCACCTCCGGCCTAGATACCTGAGGGCGATCGGCAATAGGTACTAAAATAAACTGGTAGGAGTAGGGTTTTTATATTGTTATTTTTAGTGTAGCACTAAGCTGATTTAACGGTGAAAGCACGTGGTGCTCACATGCACGAGAGATTTAATCCTTTGGGTGTCGGTGGCGGTTTTATACTGCTACCGACACCCAAATGGTTAATAAAGTGGGAATCTCATTCTAACCCGATGTTGGCCAGACTGGATCGTCCAACAATGAATCTATGCTGGGACTAGTTTTCTTCAACCGACTTTGGACCTAAAGAGGTTACTGTATGAAAAGTCTGTGCAAGAAAGCAATAACTAAGAAAGTAAACTGGTAGGATGGAGCTGTTTAACGGTACATGCACGTGGTACTCGCGTGCACGAGAGATTTTCATAAAGGCTAACACTAGTTCCGGTTTCCATTTTGACGTCGGATCCGGGTAAATATCCCAAGTATCTCCAGTTTCTCAAACGGTCTGATTTTTGTTCAGTCTAAACTGAAACAGTCGTGTAACACATTAATCAGGTGAGTTTGTATCGTATTGCGAAACTCGCAAGAATTCAATTTTTGCATTAGAGGTTAGAAAACCACTTTTGCTTTTTTTCTGGTAATCATCTCGATCATACGAGTTTTACTTTACATATATTATTTTTATTCTCTAAACAGTGTGCAGGGCATGATAATGCCCAGCAAGCAAAATATCGTCGTGTTGATGACGTGCTGAAGATTTTGTACTCACTGGATGGCTTATGTGTTTCAGGGGCAGCAGTGTACGGACTGTGCCACCCAGGCTGAATAATATCTGTTTTCCTCTCTGCCCAGCACGAATCTCTTCTACAACACTAATGATGCTGGTGCGCAGCAGTGACTCAGATATAGTCAGTGAATACCGAACTGCCCTAAATTGATGTATACTGGAAATGAAATAAAACTGTTCGTTTGGGTTTATTCTTCTCGTAGAAATTGCTTTCCTGCAGACCATCAATAAATCACACTCACGCAGGCACACCCACACCCACACCCACACCCGCTAGCTCGTGCGCGCGTGCTCGGGAACGGAGCGGGGGCATCATAGCACAACAAGTTACACGCCAGGTAACAAATCACACAACACCATCCTTGAACTGTCATAAAATTAACTTCAAGCAATATTGTATCAGGATGAAAAGGGTTACCCACTGAAACACAGGGCCGGGCAGGGGGAGAAATAACCAGTACACAACAGGTCACTGGACAGACCTCGGCTGTAGTCGGCCCGCGCGCGGCCCGACTGCAGCGGCCGAGAGCTGTCCCATGGTCTGTTGCTTACTTAGGCAGACCGAAGTGTGAGGCGCGGACGTGACGTGTAAATTAGCGACGCGACGACAGTCAACATGGAAAATACACCACATTACTTGCTCAACACCCTTCAAGCGCACCATATTACCGGCCCTCACAAATCAGCCACCTCACGCCCGCCTAACACCCATGAAAGACATTCGGCACCCGGCCTGTCACCTGCCCAGCACCCATCAAAGACCAGCACGCTCGGGGCCAGTGTCGGTAGATTGTGTGGCCAGAACAATACATCACTTACCTGGGCCTAGCTCTTCACACCTGTAACAGAATAAATACTCGGTGTTCAGCACGGGTTCTACAGCCAGCAACCTCTGCAGGACTGCCAGCAGGACCACTTCAAGTAAGTTACTGTAATTTAGAAAAATGTATAGCGCTCACGAAGAGTAGTGGATCATTGAGATAACCTAAATTGTTGACAATTCTCAAAATGGGTAATGTGATGGAAAACGTGCCAAGTAAGTAGGAGAATGCACTGACAATAGATATAAATATTGTAGATAGGGAGACTTAGAAGACAAACAAAATGCGTTTCGTTAGCCTGTTTCGTTATTGACGTCACCTTACGAACGCATACAACTTCGGTTGGAAATGTTTGTCAGATCGCCAGTTCTCACGAAACGATTTTCATAGGTCGATTATGGCTTTAAAATAATACCAAAATAATAATAATAAAAAAACCACACCTTGATGTGACACCATATCGTGTATGGGTATAAGATTTAAACGGGGAAGGGGAGGGGGTAGGGATTTAAGCAGGAGGTAGTGAAGCTGAATGCCCGAGTTTTCCGAAAGTGTTTTGAAAACACGAGCCCTCTGAGTCTGTTTGGTACAACACCCGCCCCAGCATGCATTACTTGTCTGAGATTCCGAATGGATGTATTGCCCGAGATGGCGATGCAGCGCGATACAGCCAACAATAATATATTATCCCTGATCCCCACTTGATCGTGACCACGTGACACTGGTGGGGACATGTTTCACTTTTTTTTCAGACTCACAACACTGTCAGCTTCGTTTGCAACAGAATGGCGCGCCTAAACCAGGTGAGGCTTGTATATCATCATCATCATGATCATCGTCGTCGTCGTTTCGCATTATCATCATCATCATCATCATCATCATCATCTCTGACACGAAGCCGCGAGGCTTTAAAGAGCTCCCTCACAATCGGGTTAGTTGGCAAACATGAATGGTGCCACATTTCCTGATAAGTACAAACCCAGTGTTCAACTTCTATCGGGCCGAAGTCGGCCACAGTGAGCCCGCGCACGACTTTGGATCGCAGTAATACGACTCCGCACCGACCCACTGCGACCCGACGTCGGACCGAAAGCCTTTTGCTCACTAGGAGGCAAATCGCTGTAATGGTAGCAGCCACCCAGTAAGCAAAAGTCTTCGGGGCCACGACGGCCGCAGTGGGCCCGCGCACGGCTGTGCGCGGGCCCATTGCGGCCGTCGCGGGCCCGAAGATGATTTTCTACTGGAGCACATGAAGCGTTCCAGCCATTAAAGAAAAACAGAAGATAGTGGTAGAAAANAGAAAAACAGAAGATAGTGGTAGAAAACCCTTTAAAATAGAAACAAATAACGACGTTTCGGATCAAAGATCCTTCCTCAGGTGACATGGAAACAAACGTAGAACAGAAAAGAACACGACAGAAAGAATAGACGTCATCCTGTATAGAGAGAATTTAGAATGACGTAAAAAAAAAACAAAAAAAAAAAAAAAAAAAAAAAAAAAAAACACACACACGTACAAATAATGACGCAAATAAACATGCACAAAACACGTAGCACAAAACTTACGTCTATACACATACACGTCACTGCATACATTCGCATTCACTCGTGCCTGCTGCAGCTCGCGCACATGCACACACACACACACACACACACACACACACACACACACACACACACACACACACACACACACACACACACACACACACACACACACACACACACACACACATACACACACACTCAAAGGTAGCATCCAGTATCAACAGTGAGGTCAAGTCTGGCACCAACTACCCATCAGGCCGAGCATACATCCCTAGGGGCGAATGTTCAAGCCGCGCGGATGGTAAGTGCCAAGCCTGTCCGCGAAAAAGGATTCTGTCATTTTGCGGCGGATGAAGTGGGATGTATTTTGCCAAAGGATGCGTATGCTGAAATGTGTGAGGCTATGAGGAGGTTCGTTGAAATGACGTCCAACCTGGTTGTTGTATCCGAGGCGGATCGAACGAACATGCTCCTCGCAGCGTTCAGGGAGTGTACGGTATGTCTCCCCCACATACAACATCTTTGGGCAGTGAGAACATGAGATGACATAGACAATATCCGATGACTGGCATGTGAATGATCGGTGGACATGAAAAGATGACAGGGGTCCGGTGATGACGGGGGATGTGTTGATGTACGGACATGCTTTGCAGTGTGGTTGCTGACAAGGGTGTGTGTCAGGTGGTAAGGTGTTAGATGCGCGAAGTGAACTGTGAACAAGATGATCGCGTAGGTTAGTGTCACGTTTGTAAGCGACCAGCGGAGGCTCAGGAAATATGTCTTTCAATACTGTGTCATTCTGAATGATGTGGAAGTTCCTGAGGAGAATGTTTTTGATGGGGATGTTGTGAGGATGATACGTGATACACAGGACCGGCCGGTCCTCTGCAGCACTGTGAGTTTTCTCCCTCAAAGCCTCACTTCTGCTTGTGGCCTCAGCCTTAGAACGAGCGGTGTTGACGATGTCTTGGGGGTATCCCTGGTGTGAGAAGAAAGTGGCCATGGTTTGGGTCTGGTTGGTGAAGTCGTCGTCGCTGCTGCAGATCCGACGGAGTCGCAGAAATTGGGAGAATGGGATACCGTTTTTGGTGGCGGCAGGATGGCTTGATGAAAACTGCAGGTAAGTGTGTGCGTCGGTGGGCTTGTAATGGACGGTAGTATGGAGTAGTTGTCAGAGTCGGCTTTGGTGGATATTCGGATGTCGAGGAAGGGCACAGACTCCTCGGAAATCTCATGCGTGAATCGGAGTGACGGATGAAACGATGAGATGAAATTGATGAATTGAAGTGTGTCAGTCATGCTTCTTGAGGTGACGCCCAAGCAGTCGTCGATGTAGCGCTTGAAAAGATCTGGCAGAGGTCCAGTGTATTGAGTGAAAATCTTCTCCTCCACGTAGCCCACAAACAGACAGGCATAGGAGGGCCCCATTTTAGTGCCCATGGCGACTCCTTTTTTCTGTTTGTAGTGCTGACCCATAAATTGAAAGGAGTTCATGGACAGCACCAGTTCGGCTAAGCGGAGGATGGTTGTGGTGTCGATCTTCAGATGATGTTTGCAGATGAAATGTTTCAATGCTATTAGGCCGTCTTCATTAGGGATGTTGGTGTAAAGAGCCTCTATGTCCATAGTGAATAAAATCTTGTGTGTTGCTGCGTCAGGGAAGGTGAAGCGATCCAAAAGGTGAAGGGCGTGGTTAGTATCTTTTACATATGTGGGAAGAGCACGGACCAATGGCTGGAGGATGGAGTCGATGAACTGGGATATAAGCTCTGTGGGACAAGAGCAAGCCGAAACAATGGGGCGACCCGGTGTGTCTGGTTTGTGGATTTTAGGGAGGACGTAGAATCTTGGCTCCTTAGGCTCCCTCACCACGAGTGAATTGGCCTGCGATGGTAATTTTCCCGCAGTAATGGCGATGGTAATGGTTTGCCTCACCACTTTGTTGTCAGACGCGGTTGTCTTAGCAGGGATAGGTAGGTAGAACTCGCCGTCCTGTAACTGACGTTCAACCTCTTTGACGTACAGATCCCTACGCCAAACTACTACCGCGCCACCTTTGTCCGCTGGTTTAATGACGATGTCATCACGTTTCTTCATTTCCAGCCATTAATTGTGTGCTGAGAAAAAAACATCGTCCCGCAGTGGTTGTAATGCGTTGTTTCAATAGCTTGAAATTGTGTACTCCAGCTGGGTGTTCGCAGTGTGAACAAGTCGTGTGTTTTTTGTTGTCCACGTTACTGATAATTCTAACACCCTGAATCCAGTCTTCCCTTGCACGCCCGTAAGCACGACAGTAGTCAAAGTACAGATTCCGTTCAGCAGGCCGCAATACGCCGGTCGTTTTCATCCACGAGTAATCGGACTACACGCTATTTCTCGTTGCGTGAACAGGCCACGAGCATAACATGGGATATTACCGGTTAATGTATTAATGTACATGTAGTTATGATGATCGATCACACACACACGCACACACACACACACACACACACACACACACACACACACACACACGCGCACACACGCACACACACACTTTTTTGTCGTTTAACCTATTTAACAAGGCCCGATTTCCCAAATTTTTGTAGGTGCCACCTAACACGTATTAACAGTTGCAAGAGATGGATCGACCATGATGATTCAAGGGTAGTGCCAGATTAGCCATAAGGCGCCAAGCTAATCTGGCACTACCCTTGATATTGTCAGGGGCGATAACCGGGTCAACTGACTGGCCGCGGCCCACTTTGTTCAACAGTGTGTGCGTGCTTCAGTTTCCCAGTTAGGAAATAATAATAATAATAAAATAATAATACCGTTATTATATAGGCGCTTTTTCTCAATTTTGGGGAAATCGACTCAAAGCGCCGCGCCTGAAACCCAACACACACACTCACGAAAGAGACACGGATTTACGCCATTTAAGACAAACACAGTACAAACACAGTACAAGACAAACGAAGGGCCAGTCAGCTACTGAAGTTACAGAGATTTTTGATCGCTTGTATTTGAAATTTGTAAAGTGGCCTGAGACCGGTACCAAAGTGTGGGGGGTGGGGGTGGGGGGTGGAAGAACCGGAGTACCCGGAGAAAGAACCCCCGACAGTCCGCCCGAATTAACGGTGACACTTACCAGAGGAGAAAAGTCCAACGCCGGAACCCGGTATCGAACCTCGCACCTTTGGCATTGGTGGCAGGCGCCTTAACCACTGCGCCACGGACCGCCCCCTCAACAGGCGAATGTTGGAACGCGTGCAGAATGAACTGACCAGTTTCTGTGGGTCTTCTTTGTCTGACACCATAAATTATGCGTGTGTTTCCGGTGTAGCTTGCCCTGCTGTTGGTGTGTTTGACGTCAGCGCTGTGCGATGAAGCTCCTCTCGTGGCGGGGATGGTGCAGAAGGTATTCATTTTGTGTACTCAAACTGGACAGCACCACATTACTTAACCCTATGGCTGTATGTAGCGGTTTTTGTCGCGATGATTCCTTCAGGAATCAGCACGACAAAATCCGCAGCCGACAGCGAAATGGTTCACTGGTTTAGAAACAGTGCTATGGGGCAGAGACAGGATCAATGGTGAGGGCAGATGTAAGTTGCGTGAGACTATCAATACGCCCGACTGATGATACGTAGGATTATCGAGACAATAAAAACGTAGAACTGTCGATACATAGGACTATCGGTACGTAGAACTATCGGTCTTTAATTAGGACTGTCGATACATAGGACTATTGATACGTAGAAGTATCGGCCTTTACGTAGGACTGTCGATACATAGGACTATCGGTACGTAGAACTATCGGTCTTTAATTAGGACTGTCGATACATAGGACTATTATACGTAGAACTATCGGCCTTTACGTAGGACTGTCGATACATAGGACTAATGATACATATGGTTATCGAGACATGCAAAACGTAGGACAGCCGATACGTAGGACTATCGGTCACAGGATTTTCGGTACGTAGGGCTGTGGATACAGGCCGTTTGACATCGGAGCGCACAGCGTTTTCCCATGTCTGCAAAGAAACGCTTTTCTGTACCACTTAAAGAGCAAATAGAACTATCGGCCTTTACGTAGGACTGTCGATACATAGGACTAATGATACATATGGTTATCGAGACATGCAAAACGTAGGACAGCCGATACGTAGGACTATCGGTCACAGGATTTTCGGTACGTAGGGCTGTGGATACAGGCCGTTTGACATCGGAGCGCACAGCGTTTTCCCATGTCTGCAAAGAAACGCTTTTCTGTACCACTTAAAGAGCAAATATCATTTCGTGCCAATTGACCCAATATTGAATAGTGTTACTAAACTCCTATGATTTGTCGATTTTGCTGTACAGTCGTAAAAATTGGGTGGAAATACAAGAACAAGCCATTTTTAATACCCTACATAGAGACCCGGCATATTTCAATATCAAGGTCAAGGATGCAGACTTCATGTATTCTTGTGCTTTTCAGATTTGAAAATTTGGCCAAGTCAAGTGAAAATGGATCTTTCTTACACTGGGCTTAAAGGTCCTGGTTCAGCAATTAGTCAGTAGAGGACAGCGAAAAAAAAATTCGAAGTCCCTACCTGATACACAAAGTGCAACCCTAACAGAGCCTCGTCAGATGGGATCCCCGAACACTCACGTTACTATAGCTGATGTAGAGTGTCAGACGTCCTTGACGGCTGTCACAGTTCACGCAAACAGGTATACGCCACTCAGCTGCCAAAGGTCACTTCCAGTTGCATCTGTCCGTACACGGTAACATCCACAATTCTCGTGCAACAACGACGAAAGTATCCAACTTTCACTTCTGTACCGGGAAACACCGAGCGACTGAGTGACGTCCACAGCGTCCAAACACGGCGCAGGGAATGATGACGGTACGTCAAACATGCTATAGCGTGGTCTTCTCATTTCGTATGTCCTCGCATTTATCCAAAACAATGTTTCCTCGAAAGCGTTTGCGAACAACAAGTCCCTCATGGTAGTCGCCATTTTTACCAAGGGAAGCTACTACATAATGTTGTTGTAGGGGACAGCACTCCCGTGCTAAGCAACGCGGAAATGCCCACCTCAAAACGATTTTATTTTTCACAAAAGCCTGGGAGATCATTTACAGGCGATCATGCAACGATGTGATGTGCATGGGTGACTCTGCGACAATATGAAATGAATGAAAACGGTCCATAAATATGCCCCATAAATCCATGGCCAG
This sequence comes from Semisulcospira habei, assembly GCA_036245525.1. Taxonomy (NCBI): domain Eukaryota; kingdom Metazoa; phylum Mollusca; class Gastropoda; family Semisulcospiridae; genus Semisulcospira; species Semisulcospira habei. The sequence continues at coordinate 127,385,650 of BTPG01000007.1, read as the reverse complement.
CAAGAGACATACATTCTCAAATGAGCCCCTGCGGATGCAGGGGCTCATGAGAATTTATGCCTGTTGCATTTGGAACAGGCTGGCTGAAGGCCTGTTCTGTCTGAACCAAACAGCTGAAATTCAGCTCTCCGGGATTTTGAAAAGCTGAATCAGTTTCTAGGACTGAAGACTGTCAGTTTCACCCATTTATGTGATTGTGCCTGTTCGCGTGTGTTACACGGACATAAAATTTGATTACATAATAAGAATCTAAGCACTAGGTAATATTTGCTTTGTCGATTACTTCTCATCTTGGTTTTTTTTTTGTGTTGTTGTTGGTTTGTTGTTTTTTTTTGTATCACAAAAGATAATTACTGTCTGCAAACTTGCTGAGTTCAGTGATAATATTTTCTCCCCAGACCAACTGCTGTTTATGCACATGCAATGCACCCTGCCCAATGCGTACCTCATGCAAGTGCCTGACAGCAACCAACCATACACCAACTGCAAGCTAAAGGGTGCACAAACAAACGAGAGGCAAGTTTCAAAATAATTAGATACAGGGTTGCAACAAATGGGTCCAGCCTTCGCCATACCAATAATCGATACCTTTTTTTTTTAAAAGACCATATAATTATTTTTTATGCCCCCGATCCAAAATACTTAAATGTTATCTAATTTTCCCATTTTGGGGGGTTGGGCGAACTCTCCCCCCCCCCCGCCCCCCATGATTGATTATAGGAGGCAGATGAAAGCAAGCTGGCATCATGCACCCTTTTGGCTGGAGCATTAGGCTTCTTTCATCTCATGTTATGGTTATGAGATACAAAATAAATGTTAGGAAACAGATATATGTAATTGGTATTCTAACCACAATATATTTGATTCATAGTTTATCTATGTTGCACTGACAGAAAACCATGTGGGATTTGTTTTTGATCACTTCATATAACAATGTTCTCTATCAGAAAACTGAAATGACTCAACCCGCAAAAATAAATATCAAGGAAATATATCAGTTCACAACAGCAAGAGATATATCTTACTTGATCATTATTTTGTGACAAAAACATTGTTTTCAAATACACTTCAACATATGGCTTATTTGTTTATGTCTGTACTGAGTAAAACTGTCAAAAATGCCTTTCATTGTGTGGCTTCTCTTATGAGTTCACCAAAATTGTCAAGTACATCAATAAGTGTATACATAAATAAAAGCACAATGACCATGATGATATAGTAAAATACAGTTGATTTTTTAATGAAATGAGTACGTCCATTCTCAACAAGACCAAGTAGTTTATGTATCCTGCAGAACCACATAGTCCAGACCAAAATGGTGACTGCGAAGCGTGTGTAATGCAGAGAAGAACTTAACGAAGAAAGAAAGACGCTTCGAAAAGACAGCTACAACACAATTTTATTCATATTATCTAGTAAAGAATTATGTTGTAACTGTCATTTCTAAGCGACTTTCTTTCTTCATAGGGTTCTTCTCTACAGAACAACATACATGTACACTTTTACTTCCAGCACTATATATAACTGTAATGATACATGAGGCAAAAACACAAACAGAACAGAGACAACCATTTTAATTATAAAGAAACAATTTCAGTGATGTCATTGAATCATATGCATGGTATATTTTCCTTATGATGCTGTCTTTCAAACTTGGTCTCTGTGTTTTGGTAAGTGGGGTGAAATGAGGGGGGGGGGGGGGGGGGGGGGGAGTATGGAGGGGGGGGATGAGGTGGGGGGGGGGGGGGGCAGTTAGGAAGTTGAGAAACAGTTTGTATCATGGTGACTGCTCAGTTTACATGTTGGCGCTGCTGCCAGTTCCAGCTGACAAACACCAGTGCGTCCGTGGTGTGTGAAAAGCAAGATTTTCACTGTATGGACACTGACAGTGTCACATTTCACTCGCATGGGTACACATGCAGGCATATATATATATATATGCTAAATTTTGCTATCCACCAAAATGCTAATATTGCCATGACTCCACAGCAGACAGACAGCCTTCATGGACAGGTCCAACCAGTGAAGAGACAAAAGACTGGCCAGTGTCAAACATGTCACCAAACTGCAGGGGCGTTAGCAGCAACGTTACAGAGAAACTTTGGAACAGCAAAATGCCTGATGCAAGTGCAGAGTGCCCCAGTTTGCTCTCAGAAGGCAGCTGCAAGACAAGAAGCAAAGGTCAGTTAATACATGTAAAGATATACTGTAAACACTGTTCTAGAGGAGTTTACTTGGCTACCAGGTATACGCCAGTATAATCTACTCATCATGAAAACAACCGTAAATAGTTTGCAATGCTGCTTGGTAACATGATATTATATGAATATGTTTTCAGGCCAACATAGCCAAATTTTCCCTGGGGGAGACTAAAAGACGCACTCAACCGATGAGCAGCCCCTGGTGACCATATCGTATGTGGGAGTAGAGGTGACACCTTATCAGCGCATCACCAGTGAAGACAATCCGGCCTACTGTTTGTGTGGGAATTGTCTAATAATAATGGACAACAAGAACTACTGAATTTGATCAAGCTGATCGAGTTAACAGAAGAACCAACTTTTCTAAATATTTGTAAGAAGCAGAACAAAGTCAAATTTTGCAGCATCAAAATTTATAGCAGCACATTTGCAAATAAAAATCCCACATTATAATGGCATTCAAAAATTACCAACACTGCATACAGATTTTTTTCAGTTGTGGCATGAGAGCCATATGGGGCCTGGCAACAGAAAACACTGTCGCTCTTGTCAGGTGGCCATAATCAGATGGCGGTTTCCAAGCCCCAATCTAAACTACCTGAGGGCACTATCTGGTTGTGTATGTGTGTGCAACCAACCTCCAAGTCTTTGCTTCTGCTGAAAAACCACATCCACTCGTCACTCACTCTATCATCTGTACTGCGTAGATACTGTAACAAACTGCAGAGCTTTCCATCAGTGAGGCATTGGGGATACACGGCCACAGAGCATTCCTTTATAAGAAAAAAACAGAATGAAAAGAACATTTTCATTTACATTTAAAATTTACTTTCTGTCATGGGTGTGGAGATTGTTTACATCTGTTTGTACAAGTAGTTGGGACATGAATAAATGGACACATGCATGTAATATGATACTCCATATTGTGCACTTTGTACTCTCTACACAAGAAAGTATTAAAGTTGAATGTAAAAGAAAAGTGTTGGACATTCTTTGTTTTCAATACATTTGGACATTCTTCTTCATAAATCGCATACATGTCTGCTTTCTGCTTTCATTTTCCATCCTTGTCATAACTACATACTGTGAACAGTGCACACGAACAGGAATTCGGCACCCGACTTGCCATAACAAAAACTTAGTTTGCATGGTCAGTGTCACAATCCTAAATAGTATATTTATACAAATACATGTACTGTAATGATACTGAAAATGACATGTACAATACTGCACTTGTAACAGAAATTGCACACGTGTGTAACATACTATATGCATGCATATTTCTGTTCTGCTACCTGGTATGCCACAGAGTGCCTGTTGCTAGTCTTGGTATACTGCTTGCATTCTTGGTGGTTGAACTAAGTCAAGGATGGTAAGTATGTTGTGCATTGTGTAGCCTTCGTAGCCAATTGAAGTTTTTTTGGGCCATTTCAACCACATAGATACATTCCCTTGACTAACACTCAATGATGAGACTGAAACATATCTAAACTCTAAGTCAAAATAAGTGCGTAAATAAGACATGATACCTTGATTGTGCCTGGCAAGGAAGCTCGTAATGTGTGGTGATGCTTGATAACAGGCTTTATTCATTGTTTCAAGTGGTGTTTAGCCTTTGGCAGCAGCAAAGAAACTGAAAACAGATGGCCAATGAATAGATAAAGCAAAACCTCAAACTGACAAAAGCACAAAAGTGAAAATACACGAGCAGCAGTTTATACTGAGTAGGTTGTTTCGATGACAGAACAGCGTCATGTGTTTTTGTTCTGCATACACTCAAGGATATATCCTCCATGTAAACACACAGCTCAACTCAACTTCATGCAATTTGCTTGCCTTTGTGCAACACATTAAGGTAATGATCCAATAATATACAAATCTATTTGATACTGGAATAAAAGATACATGCATTACAGAGTGACAAACTGACAGGTAGCTAGCACTAGCTGTTATGAAGACTTGGGAGAATAAAACACCATGGCACCATGATAATTATGTTTACTGTCAACTTGTAAATATACTTACAGTGTGGAGGAAGCAGTCACATATGTAAATCATAACTTACAGTATTGTGACAGCAATATTTCCATGACACTATATGCTACTTTATGTGTGCTGTGATTGGACTTTTACAAGCAAAAATGATTTTGTGAAATCAAGAAGGTGTACCATACTTCAAAATCAAATGCCACAAAACTGATCATCATTACCTGAAAGTAGCAGGAGATTACAGTAGAACTCTGTCGGTGACAACTTATCGGACAGGTCTTGCTGTCTTCAGAAACTCGATGCCAGTCTGTGCATTCACCAGTTCCATGTCACCTGACCTTGTGGCAGCCCTGCTGTCCAGAAAAAAAGCATAAACACAGTAATGGGCAAAATGAAAAAGAAATAAATACACATGTGTGCATGTGGCTTTCTAAAAATGGCTTAGTCACAAAATAGAAGCACATTTGAGTGTCATGATATGGAACAATATAACAATACATATATGATTTACAGTAAGACTCGCAATAGAATATTTTTATATACAAACATAATATTATAAGTTTTTGTCACTCATATTTCTCCTGTTCCTAAGCCTGTGGTTTCAGGAAAAGGAGTGCATGCTGAATATGAGAAATACATCATGTGTCAGTGGCAACTAAGCCAACTTACAATAGCCCACGCTGATTGCGAGTTTCATAATGAATTATGTACATACATGTATTGCTCTATTTCATCACACTGAAATGTGCTGTTTTTGTGAACAAATATGTTTTAGGTTGATCCTAGTTGTATATTGTATCCTTATCTATACCTGTTTATTATATTCTCATCCAGACAATTGCTGATGTTGTTTTTTATACAGAGAGCAGCTGTACATTTGTTTTCATTCAGACATGCATCTGAACACTTTGTTTGTGTTCAGACAACTGCAGGCATATTTTGTTTTTTTTTATTCAGACAGCTGTATATTTAATTCTATTCAGACAGCTGTACATTTTGTTCTAAATATAAGCCAGTTGTACACTGTGTCCCAAGCCACACACACACACATGTACACACACACACACACACACAAAGTTCACAATTTACCTTGCCATTGCCAATGCGATTATATGTTATGTCTTGTGATGGGATTGGGTGGTGTTCCATTACTGATGCACCTTCACTTTGTACTAGCTTCACAAATGTATCCACAGAAATAACACACTGCTTGCTGCTCTGTGAGCTCATTTGGTGTGGCACTGAAAAATAATCAAATGACTGGTATTTGTATAGTTATGTAATACACACAAGGGTTTTGTACTAGAAAACGCTGTGGCGTTCTGAAGATATTTACACAAAAACAACCGCCATCAACCCCCAAAACAAATCGCAACTAAGAGTGGAAACTTCTGAATTTACATCAAACCTGAGCTCAGAATATATCGCATATTTCATTTATGTATATAACACAAATATGTGTAATACTAATAGCAAAGTGCCCAGAAAATATTACAATTATTTATAAAAGAGAGAAAATTTAAAGAACAGTTACATTACAAGCTGTTATGCTGTAGTGACCGAGTAACTACGGAAGAGACGAACAGTGAGGCTTAGATTACCAATCTATTCTTCGTCTTGTTCATCGATGTATTCTGCCAACTTCTCAGCACTGTGGTCTGCAGTTATTTCCTCAGTCATCACTTCCTCCGAAATTATTGTCCTGTACGCCAGGACACACATAACATTACGATCGCTATAGGTCTACCTGTTGTTGACAAGGAAGTGGGCATTAGAGTGGTGTCCCCTGTAATATACATATTTACGAGTAGCTTCCCTTTGTAAACACGACGTCAACTACATTCGGCATGGGTGTTTGTTGTTGTTGGAAATATACTTGCCAACACAAGTAATATTTGTACAAGAAACGTGAAAAGACGACGCCATATCATGTTGGACTTACCGCCACCATTCGCTGGACCATTTTTGGACGTCGGCTCGGCCGTACCTCCCCCTGGCAGTTGGCAAAAGTGAAAGTTGGATATTCTTCGTAGTTGCACGGGAATTGGATGTTACCATGCACGGACAGATGCAACTGGAAGTGACCTTAGGCAGCTGGGTGGTGTATACCTGTTTGCGTGAACTGTGACAGCCGTCAGGGACGTCTGACACTCTACAGCAGCTATAGTAACGTGCGTGTTCGGGGACCCCATCTAACGGGGCCCTGTCAGGGTTGCACTGACTTTCTGTGTCAGGTAGGGACTTTGACTTTTTTTTTTCGCTGTCCTCTACACACTAATTGCTGAACCAGGACCTTTAATATATCTGGTGCACATTTAGGGATGAAACATCAGTCATTTCATTACAAAATTCAGAATGTTTACGACTGTACAGCAAAACTGACACACTGTTCGAGTTTCTTAAAAGTAAATCGTATTAGGTCAACTGTCTGAATGATATTTGTTCTAAGATTGGTACAGGAAAGTACTTCTTTGCGGAGATATTTGCGATAAAAAGTTGTGCGCTCCGATGCCTATACGTCTGTCAAACAAAACTATACAGACAGGCTGCGAGTTGTCTACACTGTGACGTGCAGCCTAGCGTGACGGCGGCGAGGTTTAATTTCAGAGCGGTCAGGTGAAGCAAAAGGACGGGTCGGTGTCGCGGTTGACAAAACTGTCCGACGTGGATTGCCACCTGGAGCAGGAGACAACCACGGACCAGAACGGCGCCGTCAGCACCATCATCAAGGACTACGACAAAGTCAGTAACGGCTCTCACCACGATTTTTTGTTGTTGGCGCGGACAGCAAAGTTTAACCCCTTTGCGTGTCGATAGCGGTTTTTGTCGCGATGATTCTGACAGGAGTCATCGCGACAAACCCCGCTACCTACAGCCAAGGGGTTAAACTTTGCTTATCTGCTCCCATATGTATCTTAGTCCCACAGAGGTAACTCATGTTATAAACGATCTGGACCCAAATAAGGCCGTAGGTCCAGACCTTATTGTAACGAACGCCTTTAGTGCAGGTTTCGGTCGGACGATGGTGTGACGTCATTAGCAGTTGGACCGAATGTACACATGCGAATAATGTAGAGATAAGCATTGTTCACGTGCGGTAATGTAGCGGTGAGCGATGTTCACGTGTGACAGTGTGGGTTCGGGAAAAATTGCTAGTTAGAGATGCTATACCAGTCGAGCCGAGCGGTCGTTTTCGCTAGGGCTCTGAGGAAGAATTCTGGCTAGAGAATTCGATAGCTGTATATTGAATACAGGTATTTATTCTTTTATTACCGGTATTTATAATGACCTATTACGCTATTCAGATGAAAAAGGAAAGTATTGTTTTATGAATTATTATTAAAGTGCAGAAGAAATGCGATGGCTCGTGTCAATACTTGTTTAGTCATGTAATTATGTGATATAGTTTATAACTAGGATGTCATGTTGTATTCATTCATATGTGAAGATGTGGGACTGAAATAGGAATAGAATTCAGTATATATTTAGGTATACCTAATGATGAAATGTGCAGTAATATGTTACGAATTGAAGGTGAGCTGTGATTGTAATATTTGGCTCATAATTCATTGTGTGTGGGTACGTAAAATGTGTGTACAGTGTTAAAGTGGCTATAGGAATTGTGTGCACTGTGTTAAAGTGGCTATAGGAATTGTCATAAGAATTATGACAATAGTGATTGTAGTATGGTGGCATAAAGAAGACATTTTTCAGAGGAAATGATCTAGAGTGCTCTGAAGTATAATAATGTGTGTATAAATGTTGTGTACAGCGGGGCCGGTACGGAGCGGACACCCCTGGTGTAGGGCCGATGAAGCTGTCCTGAAGGTATCACGTACGTGACCAGGTGCGGACATCAAGCCTTTATCTCTCCTTCGTCCTACCATCACTGGTGCTACGAGCAGCAACGGTAGCGAAGTAAGCCACAGATTCGTGCTACAGGACCACATGTAGTGTTCCGTCAGTGTAGCTATTGTCGCCTAGCGCCGTTAATTTCACGCCTAGGAATGTTCTAAATCTGTGAGTAGTCATTGAATAGTAATATTCAGTTCGGGAATCTCCGTCAAGTCGACAATGTGATATTGACTGTGTCGACACTAGTATAAAGAGGAGTCGAGTGACGTCTCTCTCGAGAGACAACGACCTCTACGGTAGCGAGTGAATGTGTGAGCGCTGAAGTTGTTAATAACTTATATGCCACTTGTTATTTGTGTAGATTGGTTTATATGATGTGAATTGTGTGGTTTAATGTATGCTATGAGTATATGAGAATAAGTTAAACAGAGGGCAAAGAGAAATAACTGTGTGGCCTTTGTCCTTGTTTGTAAGCGCGTGTGTGGTGGATGAAAGAGTCTAGTGAACAGAGATAGAACACCCACCTTTATACTGATTAGCAGAACAAACCCATGCACACACTCATTCCATTAGAATAAACGTTTATATATGTAACAGTTTAGTTCAGTAGTACACTAAAAACACCGTCGTTACATTTGGTGACCCTAGACTTTCTCTGTTAACAGTAGGTCATACATATTCACATTTAGTGAGGGCACCACTAGTTGTTATAGATTTATATCGGTAGACTAGTGGGCTTATTCTTTTGAAATTTTGTTATAGTGTATGACTGGGATGTGGTGTTTTGTGTGATATTTGCCGTCTCCAGTTTAACGGCTGTGTCTGTACAGTTTCTGGGCACTAAGGATTTAGTTCTTTTTCTGTCTTGGGGGTTCCTATTCTCTTCTTCGGCTCTATTCTTCTGTTAGGGAATTGTATTTGTTTTACTAGTTCTTCACTGTTATAGGGTCCTGTCCTTTTATGCGTGTGTTTGTGGGTATGTTCTCTTTGCCCTTATTTTAAGTAGTTTATTCGGTTGGGATTTCAGCCTCATTTGATTTATTTTGTTTATTGTTTGATTTGTATTGATTTTGATTTAGTTTTTTTTATTTATGTATGTGGTCATAATTGGTTATTTTGTTAAATTGTTTCTTTTGATTTGGTTTATTTGTCAATCGATTGTTTCCCTTGGTTCATTTTGGTTTGATGAGACTTTGATAATTTGATTGGGTTTATTTCCCTTTCGCCGTACATTTGGTATTTAGTATTAGCGATTATAGTGTTTGAGGTGTTTGACATAAATTTCATTTTATTTTTCTTTGAATATATAGTTGGATTAAAACTTTGAACTTAGTAACTTTTTTCGCTGTACATTTCTTGTGCTTCTAACGACTAAAGTTGACGTTTTTCAGAATATATTGAGTTAGTGTGTTCTATTTGGTATAAAACTGGTCACTGCATTACTTATAGACATATTGAGTTAATACAATACATACTTTGCTTTGTATATTTTTAAGATTTTACTGTTTTCATTGTAACTTAGACTGTGCATTGTCCTGTAAATTTACTTTTGGAGAAACTTCATTGTTTCATAAGGTTTCTAGACCAATTTATAGTTGTTGGGATTGATTGCGTTTTGCCATTTCATTGTTGACACTTTCGTACTTTACTGATTTCCCGTTTAGACATTTTGATATTTTATAGTAAGTTTTCTTTTGTTGTTGATCTACATTGCACTTAGCCATGTCTGATGATTATGATAAGTTGTTCCAATCTTTTATTGCTCAAGCTACAACTTTAGGTATCCCTGATAAGGAACGTGCAAAATATGTACAGGATTGTTTTGATCGCCTTGAGAGACAAAGATTAAGGGATCAGAAAAAATTGGAAAAGGAAGAAGAGACGAGACAGAAAAAAGCAGAAGTTGAGCTAGCGAATAGACAAGCAGATGTTCAGTTAGCGTTAGCAAACAAACAAGCAGAAGTTGAGCTAGCAAATAAGCAGAAGTTGAGCTAGCAAATAAACAAGCAGAAATTAAACAAGCAGATGTTCAGTTAGCGTTAGCGAATAAACAAGCCGATGTTCAGTTAACATTAGAGCTGGAAAGGGAGAAAACAAAACAAATGGAACTTGAGTTACGTTCTGAACGTAGACTTGAGGAACAAGATGCTGGTCAGGGGAACAGGGGTAGAGATAGTTCTTCTTTTGGTGCTAGACCTGTTTACCCCAAGTTGCCTCTTTTCAAAGAAAGACAAGATGATATCGATTCATACCTTTTTCGTTTTGAGACTCATGCTACAGCCCTTGGCTGGGATCAAAGCAAATGGGTTACCTTTCTTTCCGCTTTGTTAGAAGGTAACGCATTGAACTTGTACCACAGTCTTGCTGCTCATGGTCCTGTCGATTATCAGACATTGAAGGACAATTTGCTTAAGAAGTTCCAGTGTACTGCAGAAGGTTTTCGCAAGAAGTTCCGTGAAATCCGACCAGACTCGAACGAACCTTTCCAAACTTTTGGTATTGAGCTAAACAGATTGTTTGATCGATGGATAGCTTTGTCCGGTGTTCCTAGGGACATGCAGGGAATTATGAATCTTGTGTTAGGTGAGCAGTTTCTAGAATGTGTGTCACAGGATCTTGCTACTTTCATTCGCGAGCGTGGACTTGTCACATTAGATGATATGGTTAAAACCGCTGAAAGTTATCGTCTTGCTCGTCCCGGAAAGAACTTGGCACGCAGATCGGCTGCTACAGTTTTCGGTTCTGTAGGATCAGTTGATGTACCTGAAGAGTCACAAGCTGTTGCTGGCTCTGCAGATTCGCGCGGTGGTTACTCAAACTATCGAGGTCGCGGCTACTGGAGAAATCGTGGTGGTTTTCGAAAGACAGACCAAACACCCTTGGTTTCGAACCAAAAGGTCGAAGGTCGTTTTGATCAAACTCGAGGATCTTTGAAACGTGGACGTGGAGGTGGTTCGTTTTACACCAATTTTGATAATTGCCCTCTTTGTGATGGTAAAGGTCATGGTCCCAGGCAGTGTCCTCTTCGCAACAGTCCAAACCCTTGCTCTGTTTGCAACATTGGTCATACTCGAACAACTTGTCCCTTTGTTGTGAAACAAACCATAGCTTCAGATGATAAGAGTAACTCGAGCTCAGGTTGTGCAGTTGTCCCTGTAGACTCGGAAGTTGTTTGCTGTCTTTTTGATCAGTCAGCTGGTCACTTGCATTTAGAAATTGGTTCTGTCAATTCTACTGCTTGCTCAGTTCTGCGAGACACAGGTGCTACCATTTGTGGTGTTCGAAAACGTTTGGTTTCTGATGACCAGTATGTACCAGGTACTGTCCGTTGTAAAACTTTTGGTGGAGAGATCAACATTTACCAGCAGGCTAAAGTTGTTGTTTCTTGTCCATATTTTGCTGGAGAGTTGGTTTGTTGTGTTCTTGAGGATCCAGTTGCTGACTTGATTGTGGGTAATATTCCAGGTTTGTTTGTCCAGCAGGCCCAAGATGCCAAAGTTGCTGCTGCTGCTGATGTGATCCCTGTTGCTGCTGGCACTACTCGTGCTCAGGCTAGAAAACAAGGTCTCCCGCACAAACCTCTTGTCACTGTGTGCGATGATTTGAAAGTCACTCGTGCTGAACTCATTCAGTTGCAGAACGGTGATGCTACTCTGCAAGGTTGTTTCAATTTAGCTGCCTCAGGTGAAGAAAAGGTTGTTGGTTCTGCTACTTATTCTTTCTATTTTCAAGATATTTTGAACAGGAGGTATCGGAAATCAAAGGATATTTTGCATCAAGTTGTTGTTCCCGAGAAACTTCGTGCTTCAGTCATGACTGCTGCGCATGATCAACTTTTGGCTGGTCATTGTGGAGTTCGTAGAACTCTGACTCGGATTTTGTCCCAATTCTTTTGGCCTGGTGTTTCTGCTGATGTGAGTACTTATGTTCACACTTGCGACATTTGCCAGAAAACTATTTCGAAAGGGAGAGTTTCCCCTGTTCCTTTGGCGACTATGCCTCTTATCTCGACTCCGTTCGAGAGGGTCGCTATTGATCTCGTTGGGCCTTTGTCTCCTCCCTCTGTTGAAGGTCATAGATATATTCTGACTTTGATTGACTTAGCTACTAGGTATCCGGAGGCTGTTCCTATGAAGGATATTTCTTCTGTTGCAGTTGCTGAGGCTTTGATGGGTATTTTTTCAAGGTTAGGCTTTCCCAAGGAAATTCTGTCGGATCAAGGTTCTCAGTTTAACTCCGATTTGATGAAACAGTTTCATGCTTTGTGTGGTACTCGAGCCATACATACTTCTCCCTACCATCCTCAAGCAAATGGTACTGTTGAAAGGTTTCATGGCACTTTGAAGTCTATGCTTAGGAAGGTTGTTCATTCTCAACCAACCGCTTGGCATCGGTATCTTCCTGCATTGCTTTTCGCATGTAGAGAATTGCCGTCAGAAAGTACAGGTTTCAGTCCTTTCGAACTGATGTTCGGCCGCAAACCAAGAGGTCCCATTTCTCTCATTGCTGATTCCTGGACCGAAGATCACAATTCTGGTGATACATCAGCAAAGCCATTGTACGCTTATCTCTTCGACTTGAAGAATATTATTTCTGAGAGTTGTGAAATTGCTTCGCAAAACTCTGCAGATACGTCTGTCAAGAACAAGACGTACTTTGACCGTCGTGCGAAGGCACGGACTTTTTCTGTTAACGATGAGGTTCTCGTTCTTCTTCCCACTGACTCTAACAAACTTCTTATGACATGGTCAGGTCCTTATTTTGTGCAGGAATGTCTTCATCCTGACTATAGGATTCTTGTGAAAGGCAAGCCGAAGATTTTCCATGCCAACATGCTCAAACGTTATCTTCGTCGTGTTGATGCTGCTGTTAGTGGTGTTGAGGAGTCTACTACAAAATTGTCAACTGGTGTTTTAGTCGACTGGTCTTCCATTTCTCCTTTTTTGCCTCCAGATGTCGAGGTTGTGGAGCCTCGGTGTGATCCTCATGTAGACGTTTCAGACTGGCATACTGTCCCATCAGTGGCTATTGGTGTTGTCCAAGATGATGAAGTTGGTGTTCTCCCCACTATTCCTCATGTTGTCGTCTATCGATGACAAAGACATTTCCGATATCGATTTCAACATTGATCTCTCTGATTCTGATGGGCAGTCACTGTATGCAGTATTTGCAGATTTTCCTACGGTGTTGACATCGAGACCCGGTGCGTTCAACGGAAATCTTTTCCTTGACGTCACTCTTACGACTGATGTTCCAGTTCGTCGACGGGCTTATGATCTACCTTTTTCTTCTAAGCAGATAGTTGTACGAGAGATTCAAATCATGCTTGACCTAGGTGTCATAGAGAAATCTAAATCTGCGTATTCATCACCCGTTGTCCTGGTTCAGAAAAAGGATGGTGCTTGTCGGTTTTGCATTGACTATAGAGCTCTCAACAAGATAACTGTTTTCGATGCTGAACCCATTCCCAATGTGGACGAGTTGTTCACAAGGCTAGCGAACAGTACGTTCTTCACACGTATTGATCTTTCTAAAGGTTACTGGCAGATTGTTGTCAACCCGGTGGATCGTCACAAGACGGCGTTCGCAACGCACATGGGTTTATATCGATGGATCAGGATGCCTTTTGGTCTGGCAGCAGTGTTTGCTCGTATGATGCGAATGCTTGAACTTCCTGAGGCGTACTCAATGAATTTCTTCGATGATATTTTGATCCACAGTACTACTTTTCAAGATCATCTGGTGCACGTTAGAGATGTCCTAACCAAGTTGCTCCACTACAACTTGACTGCCAGTCCGGTTAAGATCTCGTCTGGTTACAGGAGTCTTGAGTTTCTTGGACATGTGGTGGGAGAAGGGATGCTGCGTCCAGAGCAGAAAAAAATCGAGAAAATTTTGGCTATCCCGACCCCAACCACCAGAAAGCAAGTCCGTTCGTTGTTGGGGCTATTGAGCTTTTATAGGCGCTATGTCCCGGCATTCGCAACCATCACGGCTCCCATTACTGATCTCACAAAGGAGACGAAAGCACGCACGATTGCATGGACACCTGCTTGTGAGGAAGCGTTGATTAGGATCAGACACATTTTTTCCTCTGCGCCTGTTCTTCAGTTGCCTAGGCTTGATCAACCTTTCATTTTACGCACAGATGCTAGTTCTACTGGCTTGGGTGCTGTGCTGCTTCAGGAGTTGGGAACTCTTCACCCCGTGTCATTTGCGAGCAGAAAGTTGCTCGACAGAGAGACCCGCTACAGTACAATCGAAAGGGAGTGTTTAGCTATTGTTTGGGCCATTTCGAAATTTTACAAATTTCTTTGGGGGGTCGATTTCATTCTCCAGACTGACCACAGACCGCTGACGTACTTGCATACAAGTCGCTTTAAGAATTCTCGCATCATGCGTTGGTCCTTGTCCTTACAAGAGTTTAGATTCAATCTCGAACCACTTCCAGGTACGCAGAATGTGTTCGCGGATCTGTTGTCACGCGCTGATCGTGATCAGTCGGTTCCATAGATCAAGGTTTCATAGTCGTTACTGTATTTTAACATTATCCTACGAACTTGTAAAAAAGACCCTCGGTCGGTTCTTTTTTTCGTTGAGAGGGGGGTAGTGTAACGAACGCCTTCAGTGCAGGTTTCGGTCGGACGATGGTGTGACGTCATTAGCAGTTGGACCGAATGTACACATGCGAATAATGTAGAGATAAGCATTGTTCACGTGCGGTAATGTAGCGGTGAGCGATGTTCACGTGTGACAGTGTGGGTTCGGGAAAAATTGCTAGTTAGAGATGCTATACCAGTCGAGCCGAGCGGTCGTTTTCGCTAGGGCTCTGAGGAAGAATTCTGGCTAGAGAATTCGATAGCTGTATATTGAATACAGGTATTTATTCTTTTATTACCGGTATTTATAATGACCTATTACGCTATTCAGATGAAAAAGGAAAGTATTGTTTTATGAATTATTATTAGAGTGCAGAAGAAATGCGATGGCTCATGTCAATACTTGTTTAGTCATGTAATTATGTGATATAGTTTATAACTAGGATGTCATGTTGTATTCATTCATATGTGAAGATGTGGGACTGAAATAGGAATAGAATTCAGTATATATTTAGGTATACCTAATGATGAAATGTGCAGTAATATGTTACGAATTGAAGGTGAGCTGTGATTGTAATATTTGGCTCATAATTCATTGTGTGTGGGTACGTAAAATGTGTGTACAGTGTTAAAGTGGCTATAGGAATTGTGTGCACTGTGTTAAAGTGGCTATAGGAATTGTCATAAGAATTATGACAATAGTGATTGTAGTATGGTGGCATAAAGAAGACATTTTTCAGAGGAAATGATCTAGAGCGCTCTGAAGTATAATGTGTCGAAGACACATTCAGACTTTTGGGTATAAGAGCGAACATTTATGAGTGTATAAATGTTGTGTACAGCGGGGCCGGTACGGAGCGGACACCCCTGGTGTAGGGCCGATGAAGCTGTCCTGAAGGTATCACGTACGTGACCAGGTGCGGACATCAAGCCTTCATCTCTCCTTCGTCCTACCATCACTGGTGCTACGAGCAGCAACGGTAGCGAAGTAAGCCACAGATTCGTGCTACAGGACCACATGTAGTGTTCCGTCAGTGTAGCTATTGTCGCCTAGCGCCGTTAATTTCACGCCTAGGAATGTTCTAAATCTGAGTAGTCATTGAATAGTAATATTCAGTTCGGGAATCTCCGTCAAGTCGTCAATGTGATATTGACTGTGTCGACACTAGTATAAAGAGGAGTCGAGTGACGTCTCTCTCGAGAGACAACGACCTCTACGGTAGCGAGTGAATGTGTGAGCGCTGAAGTTGTTAATAACTTATATGCCACTTGTTAATTATTTGTGCAGATTGGTTTATATGATGTGAATTGTGTGGTTTAATGTATGCTATGAGTATATGAGAATAAGTTAAACAGAGGGCAAAGAGAAATAACCGTGTGGCCTTTGTCCTTGTTTGTAAGCGCGTGTGTGGTGGATGAAAGAGTCTAGTGAACAGAGATAGAACACCCACCTTTATACTGATTAGCAGAACAAACCCATGCACACACTCATTCCATTAGAATAAACGTTTATATATGTAACGGTTTAGTTCAGTAGTACACTAAAAACACCGTTACACTTATACACAATAACATTTTGATAGCTAGTAGTACGCTTATTTTAGAAGCTCTTACCATTCTCTTTAACCGGTTGCTTGACGAATGTATATTTCCATTCGCGTGGAAAATTTCTCATGTAACTCCTGTCTATTAAAAAAAAGGCGACAAAGGCAAATGTAGTAACTACCGCCCTATATCCTTGCTAAGCTGCATTGGTAAAATTCTAGAAAAATGTATCCAACGCCATTATATGCCAATATTTATCTTTATTCGAAAGATCTGATAACTGCTAGACAGTCATATTTCATACCTGGGGACTGAACAGTCTAACAGCTCCTTAGTGTTTAGAGATCTCTGCAAGTCATCGGATAGAGGCATGAATTCCCAAGCTGTATTCTTTGATGTAGCCAAAGCCTTCGATAAAGTGTGGCATTATGGACTGCTTAAAAAATTAGATGCAATAGGAATTTGTGGGAAGCTGATTACCTGCGCAATCGCAAGCAAGCTGTTATCAAAGGATTATATCTACATACCTACCCGTGGAGGCGGGCGTTCCGCAAGGGTCAGAGTTAGGCCCATCCTTTTCCTTATTTATATTAACGACATTGTAGTAGACACTGAATCTAAAATGAAACTGTTTGCAGATGATACCAGGATGCACTTGTCCCTGAATAATGATAATATCAGAGCTGACATAATGAACTCGGATCTCGAGAAAATTAGTGTTTGGGCCATTAAGTAGAAAGTAAACTGTAATCACCTTAAGACTGAACTATTGAACATGTCACGTAGCCAGAACTTCCAGCCACTACCCATACTCTTTGATAACAGTCCACTTCAAAGTACTGCTACGCACAAACACCTTGGCATCATCTTGCAACATAAGTGTAAATGGGATACCCATATCAAATCTATCATAGCAAGATGTTGATTACTTATAATTTGTCTAGACTCGTATAAATAAAGATTATCGAGACGATCTCTGGAGACTATGTTCAAATCTTTTAAACTGCCACACTTTGACTATGCTGATGTTATCTGGGATAATTGTACAAAGACACTTTCGGACGAATCTTCAGTTACACGCTTTAAGAACCATTACTGGTGCTGTCCGTGGCACTAGCCACCAATTACTTTACGAAGAAACCGGTTTTATTCCATTGTGGCAAAGACGTCGTCGTCATAAACTCATCCTTTATTTTAAAATAGTCAATGGTATAACCCCCGCGCCCAGACCTACCACAGTTAGTATCCGCATCAAATCCTTATCACAAACGACGTCCACTTGAACGCCAAGTTCCCCCATTATAAAACTGAACTGTACAAAGCTTCATTTTTCCCATCCACCACGGGCCTTTGAAACAATTTACCCGATCACATTCAGCGTAGTCAATCCTTAAGCGAATTTAAATCATTTGTATCACGGGACGATTGTGTCGTACCCCCAAATTACTATCTAGGTTGTAGAATAACGCAGATAATCCACTGTAAAATCGGACTCAACTTGAGCGACCTCAATTATGACCTGGTTAATTTTCATCTGTTCAATTCTCCTGCCTGCTGTTGTGGAGCCAGTTCTGAAACCGCCGACCGTTTCTTATTCCAGTGTAATAATTATGATGTAATAAGACTCTCAGCAATACTTATACTTCCACCAGAACACAACAATATACATCTACTTCTTAATGGAAGTAAAACCCTGCCATCCACAGTAAATAACAATACATTTTCAGTTGTACACGAATTTATTATTGCAGCAAAAAGATTTCATTGATTTATAATTAGAACTGCAGGAAATAAAGGAAATAAAGAAGATAAAAAGACCAGTTGAGGCAACTCTCTCTCTCCTCTATAATAATTGCAATTGTCCCCTCTATTTTGATTTTGCATTAATATTATATATATAATGTGTGTAAGGGCTCTGGATAGAGGTAGCACCTTTGCTGTTCGGCAGCTGCGTCCTACATAGGACGGACGGGCATCACTGGTCCTCATCCATCTCCTTAATCTCTCACGTGCTGGATCCAAGCGCCACACCCTGGCAAACCACCTCAGCTGGTGGGCTAAACCACGTGAGGGGGTGGTGTTCACATTGCACCACTAGGCGGATGAGCTGTTTCTGACAGCCAACGGCTAGAGGACGGAGGAGATCAGGTTGGATCCAACGGCCAAATGTGGGGGAGTAAACCCTTCAAATCAGGAGTGGAGCCCCGAAGGCAGACAGCTGCCTGTATTCACGCACTGTTCTGGCACACATATACACATATTGATTTACTTACCTACATTGTATTTAATATCTGCAAACCACCGCCATGCAAATTTATGCAAATCTAGTTGATTCAGTGTCCAGATCATCTTGTTTTGATCTGATGGAAATTGCAGTATATCCTCTTATGCATTTTGCAAAGCAATAAACTATTTTAACCAAACTCTGCTTATCTGCCCCCCCCCCCTCCCCCCATGTTTGATCTCCGCCATTGTCCATTGTTCCCTTGCTCCCCGTGCCAAGGTTTAAGTTGATGGCAACCTGTGCTCTGATCAACTCAGTGAGACAGCGCTAGCCCTATGTAAAGCAGCAGCGCCACGGGCTTCTGTCGGTCTGTGATTTTTAACCGTATGGCCTGAATGCGCTCAGACTGGTTCACGCCCTGACTGTTTGTCATATTTCCAGCTACACAGACCTCACAAAATGACGCAGTCAAATGTTTCAAAGCAAACGTGACGCTGCCATTACGGACAAAACTAACACATCACATGCAAGGTCAAACCGGTTTAATTTTTTTTTTAATTTAAAAAAAAAGTTTTTAACCTGATACCGGCGTAGCTAGAGATGGTTGAGATGGCTGAGTTTTGTGTGTGCACTCTTTGCCTATCGGTAGCGGTTTTTGTCGCGATTATTGCTGCAGGAATTATTACGCCAAAAGCCGCTACCGACAGCCAAAGGACCGACGTGCCCAGGTCGAGCGCTTAATCCGGAGTTGTTTAGCGTGTCTGGTGTGTAGTGGGTTGATCCAGGCATTTACTGACCGGCCACGCGCATATCTACAAATGAATGTTGCACGTCAGATAGCCACATGCATTTGTAGATTTACGCGTGGCCCGTCAGTAAATGTCTGTAGCAACCCGCTAAACATTCACCGACACGGTGTGCCAAGTTAACTGACGCGTGTTTCGTGACAGGGCAAGAGCGTGCTGCTCAAGTCGCAGTCACCGGATGTGTGTTACGTGCGCGACATTCCGCAGGACGAGATGCAGGCCCAGGAGGAACACTGTGAGGACGGACAGACACCGCTCAGGGTGAGACAAACACCACGCAGATGCAAAATCACTGTCTAACCCAGTACAATTATGTGTGTACCGTCGCGTACCCAGCGCTAACACCTTTTCTCTTTACTAGCCCTTTTACTCCTGATACACGTGTGCTTGAAATAAATCTATGATAGTTCTTCTTCTTCTTGCTGGAACATCTATGATAGTTCAAGGGTGGTGCCAGAATAGCTTGGCGCCCGAGGCGCCAAGCTATTCTGGCACCACCCTATAACTACAATGCTTGATCTGTCTCCTAATCTGTCATGTAACCTTTATATGGCTCGGGAAGCTGACGTCATCAAGCTAGTCGTGGCGGCCATCTTGATGAGAGGATACGCGACTCACGCGCTCATCGGGAAATCGCTGTCAGGACTATGTCAGGAAATTTCTGAGTGCTATAGGCAATAACAGAACGTCTTGCCATCACCGTGGGAAACCGCTAACCAGAATCTGTTTTCGGTTGTTTCCAAAGAGGAAGAAACATGAAGAAAAACGTGTTGAAACACTGCTTCGCTACTATCTGAAGTCTATCGCCAGGCTAGCGTGTCCTTTCAAGATGGCGGCGCGGCAGCCGACGCCCCTAGGCAACGCGGGGAACGTCCCGAGCCCTATAGGACAAGAAGCAAATTTTAAAACATTCAGCCTCAGGATGTTATGGGTTGTCGTGTGCTGACTGTATCTTGTTGATGTGGTGTACAGCCTGGCAGTAAGTATAGTTAGTTAGTTATTGGGGTTTAACGCTGAGCAGTCGACTAAAGCCATCTCACAGCGGGTGGCAGCATATAGGTGCAGAACCACAGTCCCCGTCTAGCCCAGTAACTGTGTGTACCGTTGTGTGGCCCTCGCTGATCCAGGCTTCTCTCTCTCTCTCTCTCTCTCTCTCTCTCTCTCTCTCTCTCTAGACATGTGCTGACTGTCATGTTGATGTGGCGTGCAGCCCGGCAGTCTGCGTGAGGAGCGCGTCTACAGGGAAGGGGGCGAGGTCACCCAGGACGTGCTGTCACAGGATCTGGCCGAGCCGTGCAAAGGTCGCCGACTAGTGGCGCTCATAGAGGTCACGGACAAGGGTGAGTGCGCCCAGTAGGTCAGTTTCAGGCCCCCGTTCCCCGCTAAGGCTGGCACAAGTGATATTCGCCTTGCGAAAAGCTTCAGCAACAGGAACAATCACATTATTTCAAGCTACACTGCTAAATGTTATATGTAAGAAATAAACAACAAAGCTTCGATATCACCGTTCACAATAACGCACATGCAACATTTCGAGCTGTGTATACACCACACACAGTACACAGACACGTTGTGGCCGTTCTCAGTCCGAGTAGGCTAGAGTTGAATTGAAAATTCTGATGCGGAAAGTCAATGAAAATTTGGAGGCGTTTGGGAATGTGACGGACTCAACGGAGATAAAAGTAGGTTACCACGTGTTGCTGATCGTCTCGTCCTTGATCACATATAGTGCTGCAGGGGACGTTAACACGTTCTGCTTTAGGACCGAAATCCGCAAATTTTGAAGCTGCTCCCTGAAGACTGTATTACACTTTTGGAAAAAGATTGAGCGTGATAGTCCAAGGGTTGTGCCAGAATAGCTTGGCGCCTATGGGCGCCAAGCTATTCTGGCACAACCCTTGAACTATCACGCTCGATCCATGTCTTGCCGTGGCGTGTCGGAGTTGGATGGGTTAACAATGGAATAGTCAATAGTCAGTTGCTGATGGCCTTGTGTCTAGGGAAAATCGTCATCCACCCTCAAAACAGAAGCCAGCAGTAGCACTTGCCTTCTTGATATAAATGACGTTTCCCAATGCGCAAAAGGCCATCGGGCCGGGGTCCACCGCCCGGCGTTGGCCCGCGCACGACCGTGCGCGAGCCGACAGCGGCCGACCTCGGCCTGATGGCCTTTTGCGCATTTGCTTCTGACAATGAATCCAGGGGTTTACTTACAGAATATTTCGGCGGTCTCCAACAGCCTTCTTCAGCCTACCGGTGAGTTTCCGTGGTTGACACGGCGGGTTTGTGGGTGGGTGAGAAGTGTTCAGAAGGTCGTTGCGTGCTAATGGATACCCATTTTGGACTGGGGTACTCCACTCTTTGCCTTACATGCGGACAATCAACAGCACCCTGTTAAAATCAACAGCACCCTGTTCAAGTCAGTTCGCAACATGAGAAGAGTGTTTCAGAAAGACTTTCCCTAGCATCCCACTGACATGGCATTAAGCTCTTCCACAATTTCATCAGATGACAACTCGGCAAAGTCTAACGCGCCAAGACTAAGGCGCCAAAGCGCAAAAGGCCATCGGGCCGACGTCGGCCCCCGTTGGTTTTATTGCGAATTGGTCCACCATAGAAATTTTGAACAATCTATCACATCGAACGAGAGGACTGTGATGAAGACTATAATTATTAGTGAAAGCGTCAGACCATTATCAGTAAGAACAAAAGAACATCAAGACAGATCCAGATCTACAGCGTCTGAAAGTCTACATAAAACAGGACACATCGACCCACCCGAAGTACAAGTATTGCTATCTGAACCTTACAGCATCAAACGGAAAGTAAGAGCAGCCATCGGAATCCAACAAAGAAGACCAAGTTTAAACACGGATCAAGGCGTTGAGCTTCCACCCATATACCACGACCTTCTGCACACTTCCCACCCACCCACAGTTCTATTCGTCTCAACCACGGAAACTCAGCCAGTAGGCTGCCGAAGGCTGTGGGAGACAGCCGAAATATTCTGTAAATGAACCACTGGATTCCGAGTCGGAATGTCGTTTCTGTTATGTTACACCCGGAGTCCGAAAAGTCTGTAGTCCTATTTTCAGCCACGGCCACGGTGTTGCCGGTGCGGAACCAATGGACATACAAAAAGTGCTTCCAATGGTTCCGGAAATGTCGCATTTCCTTTGTTTGTCAGTTTAACCCATTTAGCCCCGAGTCCCTGCAGCAGGAGATGGATTGACCATGATGATTTAAGGGTAGTGCCGAAGGCGTCAAGCTAATCTTGCACCACCCCTGAATTATCATGGTCAATCCATCCCCTGCAACTGGTACATAGTCGTTAGGCAACACATCTAAAATGTGAGAAATGGGACCTTTGGGCTAAAAGAGTTAAGTGTCTACGCCTTTGTCGGCATATGTCGTTTGACATCGGCGTGCACAACGTTTTTCCCAAATATCGTCGCAAAGAACCACTTTTCTATACCTGTCTTAGAACAAGTATCATTCAGGGCCAGTTGACCTGATACGAGTTACCTTCAAGAAACTCGAACAATGTTTACAGTTGTAAAATATCGGATTTAGTTCATGAAATGACTGACATTACATGCCTAAATGTGCCCCTGATATACCCGCCAAGTAAAGAACGATCCATTTTCATATGAATTGGCCACGATTTCAAACCTGAAACAGCGCAGGCATACCAGAAGTCTAACTGACCTCGATAATGAAATCTGCCGGGTTTCTATTAGGACGTGCTCTTTTTTTTTCCTTTTCATTCAACTGTTACGACTGTAGAGCAAAATCAACAAATCATAGGAGTCAAATAAAAATAGCGCATATATTAGGTCAATAGGCACTAAATGATTGTGTTCTTAAATTGGTCAAGCGGCCTATCGAGTATCTGACCATACTGAGGTTACCTTTGAAGCCAACGACTGCCAACAAATGAGAGCGACGTAACGGCGGGTAACCAGTGTATGCCAGAAGCAAAGACAACACTCTGAACATCCCCAAGAGGCATGGATCTTTATCATCCCGGACGACCAGTGAGAATCAATGCCTCTTAAGGTCCCGCCACACATGTCGATTTTGAGGCCGATTCTCGAGCAGTTTCGAATCGGAGTGTGATCGGGCCGGACTACAAAAACGTGTGCACTGCCACACATTTCCTGTGGGAGTCCGAAATAGCTCAGGCGGTTAAGCGTCGGATCAGGAGAGCGAAGGGAATCGCCGGGTCGTGGGTTCGAATCCCCGTCGCGGCCCCGGTAGCTGGATTCGCAATCCAGGGGGAAAAGACGGATTTGTTCAATAGCATGTCCGTTGTAAAGTCCTGGTAAATCAAAGTGGTGCAGTTGGAGTGCGCGTGAGTTGATCAGTGTTCAGGTCGTACTCCATAGGCAATAGATTTCCCTGTCCCCCATAACCCGCCCGTCAGGGCCGTCCATTATCACTTCGGTGCCGTGGACGTTAAACCCGGAACTAATCAATCAATCACATTCCCCGACTTTTTTTTAACCGACCGGTTTGAACCGAAGATCAAGGTCGTACCTGTTCTGCAAAATGGCTGCTAGTTTTGACAGTGATGATGATGTGCTTGCATTATCAGCAGTTTTGCGTCAAACTCGGGAAGAGGCGGGCGAAACATCGGCAAGGAAGGTGGTACTGATCTTCCGCCATTTTCAAACTGAAACGACGTGCTTTGCGAGACGCGCGCTGATTGGTTGAAGCTTACAATCGGGGCCGATTGGTATCGGAAATGAATAGAGCAGGTTCTAAACACACGATTCCCAGCCGATTGGTATCGGATCGGATATATGGCGTCATCCGATCGCAATCGGATCGGAATCGGCTACACAATCGGGGCACAATTGGTATGTGTGGCGGGGCCTTTAGAGATGTCGGAGTGCTTTATGTGCTTATGTTTGGGTATGGAGCTGGGTGTTTCGGTGGTAGAGCGTTTGACTTTCGTCCGAAAGGTCCTGTTTCAAATCCAGCTGGGGTGAAGAATTTGTTCACACCCTATGCGGCGCAGGGCCGGATCCAGGGGGGGGGGGTGACGGGGGGGGGGCATGCCCCCCCCCTTCCCCCATAAAAACTATACAACATAAAACTTTGACAATAATAATAATAATAATAATAATACATAATTTTTATATAGCGCCCTTCCCCACGAACAGCAAGCTCGGAGCGCTTTACAGCACATAAAAAATAAAAAATAAAAATTAAAAAGGAGAAAAAAAATTAGAACGCACTCACTCTTTAAATAAACATCTGCTTGCACCATGTAGGCGCATTCCTAACACGAAACACACACACACACACACACACACACACACACACACACACACACACACACACACACACACACACACACACACACACACACACACACACACACACACACAGCCTATCTACATGGGGAAACAACCAACATTTCCAGGCAGCACATCCAGACTAGCTAATCTTGATATGCTACCTGGAAAAGATGGGTCTTCAAATTTGTTTTGAAGGTCAACAGGGTAGGGGAAAGACGGACATGCAGTGGAAGTGAGTTCCAGACGTGAGGGGCCTGATAACTGAAAGAACGGGCACCAGCAGTTTTTAGGCTGACTCTGGGCTGAACGAGCAGTTTTTTGTGAGCTTGAGCGTAGACTTCTACTAGGATTGTATGATGCAAGGGAAGAAGACAGATATGCACTGAAGGATGATCTTTGCTCACCTTGGTGAAAAAAAAAAAATAATAAAGCAATACTCAAAACAGTCAAAACTCTGCTTTAGGTGTCTGTTTCAGGTGGTTAATTTCTCAAAAAATGTTTTTTGCACCCCTCCCCCCCAAACATGTAAGTGATCCGGCCCTGCGGCGCCCCCGTCTTTGAAATCCCCTTCACTGTGGACAAAAAACGTTTTTTTTTTTGTTTTGTTTTTTTGTGTGCTTATGATAGAAGCTGTTCATCCACTGTCATTTCCCCAATGCGCAAAAGGCCAACGGAGGCCGACGTCGGCCCGATGGCCTTTTACGCATTGGGTCAGTCGCTTTCGTTCGTTGTGGCGAGTCGTTTGGCGTGTACGTAACGTCACTCACGTTACAGAATCAGACGCGGCCTCCAGCGCTCCAGACAAACGTTCGTGCTCGACAGTGGTGAGACAGGAGTGCCACAATGAGCCGGTCGGCTGCGGTACCCACTGCGTGCGCTACGGCTGGTGGCTCGGCAGAAACACCTGCAAGGAATACAAGTATCAATGTGAATATGCCACTCGCTGCAACGACAAACCCACCACGGTCTGCACTTCCGGGTAAACAGTCAATGCGCAAAAGGCCATCGGGCCGACGTCGGCCCGATGGCCTTTTGCGCATTGGGTAGAGCTTGTTGCCCGCCCCCCGGCTGATGTCAGACCGGCGACCTCCCCGAGCCCAGCGCTTGACGCCGCACACATATGTACGAGTGTAAGCCTGTCAAACTAGGTTCTGAATAGTTGATAGACTTTGACACGAGTGATAAAAAACAGCAGCAGCAGCAAACTGTTGTGTTGGTTAATGACTACATTTGTGAGCTACTGACTGGTGTGTGCTTGTTTATCCCTCATCCTGTCTCGCGTGGAGCAGATACAGTGTGTTCTACAGACACTCAGCAACACCGAGCCACACAGCACACACAGTGACAAACCATGTCCCCTTTAACCCCTTCAGCCCTGACGCACTACAGCAGGCGATGGGTCGACCATGATAATTCAAGGGCAGTGCCAGATTAGCTTGGCGCCGATAGGCCGATAGGCGCCAAGCTAATCTGGCACTACCCTTGAATTATCATGGTCGATCCATCTCCTGCAACTGGTGCATAGTCATTAGATGACGCCTCCAAAATTTGGGAAATACGACCGTCGTGCTGAATGAGTTAAAGTGATGTACTGTATTTCAGTATTGTCAGCACAACCTACTTTCACACACACCCACACACAAACACACCCACACACAAACACACACGGTCATGCACACCTACTCAGATATGCCTACACCTACACACAAGTTCTAGCATCCGATTCAGAACATACTGGCGTGAAAGAAAGGTGCGAGGTTCGATTACGGGTTCCGGCGTCGGATTTTTCTCCTCTAGTAAGTGTCACCGTTAATTCGGGCGGACCGTCGGGGGTTCTTTCTCCGGGTACTCCGGCTCTTCCTCCCCCTCCGCTTTGGTATCAGTTTCAGCCCACTTAATCAAATTTCAAATACAAACGATTTTGAATTTCCAAAAACTACAGTAGCTCGCTTGAGCTTGCCCTTAGCACCACGTGAATGTTCTGTGTTTATGTACAGTGTGTGAGTGAATGCGCATGATTCACGTGAGCGTGCTTGTTGGGTTCAGTTCGCGGCGGCGCTTTGAGCCGATTTTCAATTGGGATAAAGCGCCTATTTAATGCGCTTATTATTATTATTATTATTATTATTATTATTATTATTATTATTATTATTATTATTATAATAAAACAAGACGAGGATTTCATCCCAAAGTCTACCGTATTGTCTGGAGCTCAGATGCGTTTATCTTTTAGGGACATGCAGAGTTGTTCATATTTTTAGGCTTTTAACTGATGCTGATCCATTTCCCTCCTCTAAGCCAACCTCTGATCAACACACACGTCGGTGCACACAAATTAAGACGGACACACCACGCCATTGCGCCATTGGTACGCTCTGTGGGCTGATGTAGCGACAGGAATCCATCCACTACTCTAACCCACCCTCTTATCAACACACACTGGCACACATAAATAAAGACGAGCACACGGCGATTCCCGCCATTCGTAAGCTCTGTGGTCTGGCTTAGAATACTCCGTAGCTATTCTGAAGAAGAATAATAGCACGAGCAACGAAATGACATCACTTCAAGCTTTACGTCATGGCATCATTACCCCCACGACGCCGTGTTCAAAGTGACGACTCAATGTTATACGTCATCATCGCAGTACTAACATTTGACTACTCACAAACAAATGTATACTAACATTTGACGTATCAGAGAACTTTGCAATTTTCTTTTTGATTTTCATGCCTAGAGCTTACAGGTAACAATTTGATCTAGTCCTACCCCAGGGCCGGGATAAATAGCAGGCTTTTATGCAAACACTGTCTATGAAAAATCATGCGGGTACTAATGAGAAGATAGCTTTTTTCGTAAAAGAAAAATTGAAGTCATGTTAGCTGTTTTACAAATGACTCCGAAAACGTGGTGCAGAAAACTGTTTGATTTTCACACCTAGGGCAAACAGGTCACAATTGACCTAATCGTACCCGACAGCCGAGGCAAACTGCAGGCTTATGTAAATACCGTATCGAAAAATCATGCGATAATAAATGAGAAGAATGCTTGTTTCGTAAAAAAAAAAAATTGTTTTAAGATTAACCTATATAATTCGTAAACTTAATCCCAAAAACGTGAAAATATATTTTTTTCCAAAAATATTTAATTATCACTCAAAAAGTTCTAGCGGTACAATGCTGGTTAACAAACTCATTCAATATGTCCCTTTTATCTAAATATACGCAAAATATATAGTAAAAATAAGAAACATTACGGACTCCAGTGTGGATAAACCGTTTTTTGTTGTTGTGTGAAACGGCCATTTTCTCGCCAATGAGCATCTTAATCAAAAAGTTTTAAAAGGGTCCGGGGATAATTATTTTAGGGACAATTATCCTAAACTTTCAATTCCAAGCTTGGCCGTTCTCAAACGCGTGCTCTAGTCGCTGTCACACACACACAACACAACACAACACAACACAACACAACACAACACAACACAACACAACACAACACAACACAACACAACACAACACAACACAACACAACACAACACAACACAACACAACACAACACAACACAACACAACACAACACAACACAACACAACACCACACCACACCACACCACACCACACCACACCACACCACACCACACCACACCACACCACACCACACCACACCACACCACACCACACCACACCACACCACACCACACCACACCACACCACACCACACCACACCACACCACACCACACCACACCACACCACACCACACCACACCACACCACACCACACCACACCACACCACACCACACCACACCACACCACACCACACCACACCACACCACACCACACCACACCACACCACACCACACCACACCACACCACACCACACCACACCACACCACACCACACACACACACACACACACACACACACACACACACACACACACACACACACACACACACACACACACACACACACACACACCGTTTGGCGCCAAAAAGACGTTTTCTAGCAAGGTTTGCGTAGCTAGACGTGACGTCATTTTTAGCTTGTTACTTCTTTGCCAGAATTTCTGCGCTGCACGCCAAAAACGTCTTGTGCATGCTCCGGAATGCGCCCCATTTCAAAGTCTACCGTATTTTTTTTTAAATACGGTAGACAAAAAGATGGTGTTCGGTTAGAATCCCATGTAGTCCCAGAGACTGGATCCACAATCCCGTGGGTGTGGGGTGGGGGGACACAGGCCTGTTTCTCAGCGTATCTGCATGCATGAAAATTAACGTGGCACAGTATCAGTGCACCTGAACTGATCAGTGTTCAGGTCACTCATCACAAGTAAAAAAAAACTATCCTGTTGACCCCCCCCCCCTCCCCTCACCCCATAGACCAATGCCGCTCTGACACATTGCAACAAGATACGGATCGACCATGACAATTGAAAGGTTGTGCCAGAATAGCTTGGCGCCAACCGGCGTGTGTGTGTGTATAGTGTAGTGATGAGAGAGAATAATGAATAATGAACCTTCATTTTACAACGGTAAAAGCATTTGGTCACAAAACCAATTTCCATGGTACAGCTAACGAGCGCGATCCATGGTAGGAAACCCCGTGGGGTTACAAATGTACAAATCAGTACGAGTGTGCCTTTATATGAATATCAAAACTGTGTCCACATTTTCGAAACCAACCGATACAGTCCGTCAACATCCCGAACGACAGGGCTGGTGTAAGTTTGCAGGATTCGCTGTTATCCGAGGTAATGTTTCAACACGTCACAGATGTGATCAAGTTCTGACATAGCCTGCTGACGCTCTTTCTTGAATCTCACACAGATCGAGGGCCATGTATCGATGTTGGCAAGGATGGTGATTTCGTCCAGCATCAGTCTGGAATGGTCTTGCTTAATAAACCAGTGGTCTACTTGTCCGTTGTCGCAACTGTAGATCAGCACAATATCATCACTGTCACAAATCAGCCGTTTTCTCCGTTTATCCAAAACAATTTTTCTGAAATGTTTGTTCCTCGCGTCTTTGTAGTGATGGGAGTCATTTTGCCAAGATACTCTTTCACTTGTTGTGGATCGTACTTGCAATAGAAAGTCTCTTCCACACATACAGTTTCATGTTGACAGTCTACTACAAAACACTTTCGCTCTACACGATTTCAGCATCTAAGTCAATGCGTGTTGTTTGACCCATATCCTGACTAGACTTCTCAGCTGATGGCACAAACACTGGGACTGGGTCAACATCACAAGCAATGCGTGCTGCACGCGGTGTACACGGTGTACTGTTTCTGTGTTGGTCTAATGTCATTGTTTGCATTTTAATTTCTGGTGTTGGCAGGAATAATGTGCATGGAGATGGATCAGTGTCACCTGCCTTGTCACTTTCATTGCTTTGCTTTCTGGGCTCCGCTCTCTGCCGGTCCCTTTTGACGTGTGAAGGGGGCTTTCGTCGGTAGGTACCCTGTCAGAGAGAGAGAGAGAGAGACTCAAGTCTCAATCATTTTATTGTTTAGGCAATCGGCCTATCACATAAACACTCTGGTAAAACGTACAACAACAACAGCAGCAGCAACAACAACAAATTACAAAATGCACACAGTTGTGCACACACTCCAAGCGTGTTTCATGCCGCGTCATGAAAAACGAAGCAAGTTCATTTTTGTCAAGAATGGACCAGCTGCCTTTTTCAGAATAGGGCAGTGTTGGCAAGCCCGTGAGTCACACAAATATCAGCGGACCTCACGGCGGCGTTTTAAACTGTAATAAATGAATCTGGCAACATTCTGCACCGACTCTCTGACATTAAGCAGACGACTAAGGGAACCTTAATTGGCATAAAGGGTGTATTTAGTAGGAATAAACTTTTGTCTAAGGTCTTCAAGTGATCTGCAACGGAACAAAAAATGCATTTTGTCCTCAAATCAGCAGTTGCATAATGGACAAGTAAAGGCCAAATTGGTGTCATTAGTATATCTGAATTTGTGCGTATTAATTTCTGAAGCCCCAATTCAAAACCGTATAAGAAGGACCCGTAAATGTTTATTGTGAATATCAAAGAAGTAGGTTTCTAAATATAAAGATGCTTTTAAATGCTTATACACATTGAACCGCAGACTGTCTGCCAAGTGACTATACCAGACCTGCCCAAACGAATCAATCAATCTTTGTTTGTATTCTAGCAGAAACCTGTCAACATTGCCAACACCTTGGTTCTCCCATACAAAACCAAAACCATATCGGTACAGTTCATCATGAACCCGAGTGACCCAACAGTCTTTTCCACTATTTTGTAAAGCTAGCTACAATTTGTACGCTTTAGATGGAAGTCTGTGAGGCTCCATTTGTAACAGACGAAACTAATAAATTTAAATCATCTCAGCACACATTTACAGAAACAGATGTAGTGTATACCTCCCCCTGCAGCCACTGCGGTCGAACCTGCCTGTCCCGGATTGGCTTCCGCAGCTACGAACAAGCCTGCAGACGTCGTGGGCAGCTCCTATAAAATATTCGTTCGCGAAGTCAAGCCAAGAGAGTGTAGTGTTTCATGATTAGCCCACGGATTTTTAATCTTTAACAGCGCTATCTGTTTCCCAGCATATCTGCTGACAGGTATACATGCATGAAATGTGGCACAGTACCAGTGCACCTGAACTGATCAGTGTTCAGGTCACTCATCACAAGTAAAACAAAATGGGATGAACCATAACCCACAAAGTCTCTTCTATATGAGAGCTGTCCTTGCTGTCAATGGTCTCTACCTTTTGTCTTTGACCTGATTCTAATGTTGAATTATCTCGCAAATCTGCCAATGCGTCAGTAAGGGGCGCAGGATATACGCGCCATTGATTTGTCAAACGTCATTTGTCATGACGTAAGTTTTAATTTTTAATTAATTTGCTATTTTACGTGATATGAGTTTCACTTTCACTTAACAGGCTTGAGAAAATGGTGACAAAACTAGAACTTCACGGTACAATTTCAGTCTTGCTATAATTTGTGTGAAAGCAGGTTGACTTTACCTAGCTACATGATATACTAAGTACACGGGTCACCTGCATGCTCTTCTGAAAGCGCGTCGATGTATGTGTGGGTGTTAGTGCGTGCATGCGCGCGCGCTCCTAACATCTCCAAGAGGCATAGATCCTCATGCGCCTGAAGGGCGCATAAGGATCTATTCCTCCTGGAGATGCGCGCATGTGTGTGTGTGTGTGTGTGTGTGTGTGAGAGAGAGAGAGAGAGAGAGAGAGAGAGAGAGAGAGAGAGAGAGAGAGAGAGAGAGAGAGAGTGGGGGTTGGGGTGGTGTGGCCGGATGGGAGGGGGGGGGGGCCAGAGAGAGAGAGAGAGAGAGAGAGAGAGAGAGAGAGAGAGAGAGAGAGAGAGAGACCAAACTACAGACAGTAAACAAGACCAGTATTAAATGCTTTAGTTTTATTTCAGTTCCAGTTTACATCATCTTCGGGCAGTTTGGTATTCACTGACTGTATCTGAGTCACTGCTGCACACCAGCATCATTAGTGTTGTAGAAGAGATTCGTGCAGGGCCGAAAGGAAAACAGATAACATTCAGCCTGGGTGACACACTCCGTACATTGCTGCCCCTGAAACACAAAACCCATGCAGTGAGTACAAGGTCTTCAGCACGAAGTCATCCCGACGACATTTTGCTTGCTGAACATCCGTGTCCAGCACACAGTTTACAGCAGGAAAATAATAAAAAGTGAAGCTCGAGTTGCTTAGGATAAATAAGAGTGGTCTTCTACTATGAACATTGACTCGAGTTTCACAATAATGGTTGTTACGGAGATAATATGTGATGAATTATGTAGGAAATTCAAATGTGTTTCACATTTCTGTAGAAAATTCAATACGTGTATGAAATTACTTGGGATGCTTTCTAGCATCTGACGTCAAAGTGAAAACTGGAGAAAGTTTTGGCCCACTTTATTACATTTTTCTTGCAGGCAAGCATCATGTGTTTGTACCGTTAATCAACTCAGTCCTACACAAAACAATAACAATATAAAAACCCTCCATCCTACCAGTTTATTTTCGTAGCTATTGCCGTTTGCTCTCAGGTATCTAGGCCGGAAGTGGGGGTGGGGATCCGCCTGGTGGTGGCGGTGACCCTCCTTCGCCCTCAGCGAATTGGCCCTCAGGTGGGGGTGGGGGTGGGGATCCGTTAAGAGGTGGGGGTGGGGATCCTTCTGGGGGTGGCGGTGGCTGCCGTCCGCCCTGGCGTTGGCGCGCGCCCTCCACGACGGAGGCAATGGTCACAGCGACCAGCAGCAGAACGATTGTCGTCTTCATCATTGTGTCTCACCCTGCCTGCACGTCTAGAAGGAAATGTGTCGTCATTGTAAACCATTTCTTCATCAGTTGCATGGCTGTTGTGTTGCACAGAAAGCTGGCTATTTGCTTGGTTGTTTCGTTCGGGTTAAACACTGAACCATAATGTTATAATCCAAAAGTCTGCGATTTGCCTCTAAATTCTGCATTTCGGTCCAGGAAACAGACCGTTGATAGTTCATGATAGTTCAAGGGTGGTTCTAGTATAGTCTGGCGTTTAACGAGAGGCTGCAAGCTTTTCTGGCACTAACACTGAGCATTTTAAAGTTACCGTTGAAAACATTGTGTGAATCCAAAATGCCACAATAATATTTAATTCTTGGCCAGTTATCTCGTACAACAATTCAACCCTGACACACACCATCGCATCGGGAGATAGATCGACTACGACAGTTCAAATGTAGTACTAGATTGGTTGTCGTCCAGATGACACACAATATCGGGAGATAGATAGAGCGCGACAGGTCAAGTGTAATACTTGTTTAGTTGGCACAACCTTGAACTATCATGTTCGAGTCATCTCTTGCAATTGTTTCGAAGTCAAGAGAAAGCAGCTACAGAATTTTAACTTTCACCGCTCGGCATTAAGGCCAATGTTCCCTGAATGTTATCTATCTATCTATATCCCGTAGTCTTGCCGACCGTTGGGGCAACCAGCTCCCTCCATTCCTCTCTGTTCTCTGCCATTCTTTGCATATCGCGCAGCTTCAGTCCTGTCCACTCTGAGATATTGTCCTCCCATCTTTTCCTCCGTCTTCCTCTCCTTCGTCCTCCTTGCACAGTGCCTTGCAGGATTGTTTTGGCAAGCCCTGCTGAACGCGTGACATGCCCATACCATTTCAGTTTGCATTTTTTCACAATGGCTAATAAGTCTTCATAGGGCCCGATGGCTTGCCTGATTCTACTTCCCACTTCCTCGTTTGTGATGTGATCTCTGTATGAAATGCCAAGCAGCCTTCGAAAACATCTCATTTCAGTGGCTTGTATCCTCCTTTCAAGGTCTGCTGTGAGGGTCCATGACTCGCAGGCATACAAAAACACTGAGATGACTAAGGAGCGCATCAGTCTGATGTTATCCAGGAAGTTAAATGGTGAAGTATATCAAAATCAAAACACGCTGCTTTTAGAAATTCTTTGAAAATATTTAAATAATAGAAAGCAACAAAAGCCTGATTTTCTACTCACCTCAGAAGATATGAAGAGCCTTGCGTGTTGAGAGGAGATGGTTGGTGAAAACACTAACTTTACCACACTTTATATAGTGTACGCACGCCCACTTACACCATCAATTAGACACGAACAATGAAAACAATCTGACCAGCTGCCTGTTTGAAAACAATGCATCATTGTGTACTGGTATGTGATTTTAGCCCTTGTAGCTTGCAGTAGTGTTGGTGATGACCAGTTGCTGCTCCGCACAGAACTCCAACAGTAGGCGGCCATTGTCATTGCAGTTCCCCACGCCATGCTTGCCGAGGACTCCTTTCCAGGCTTCAGAGTCCTGGCCCACTCTGGCGTTGAAGTCGCCAAGGATGATGACTTTGTCGTCTGCAAGGGTACTCTGTAGGAGGCTGCGCAGGTCAGTGTAAAACTTGTCCTTTTCAGCAGGCTCTGCCAGGAGGGTTGGGGAGTACACACTGAGAAGGGTGACGTGTTGCTGGTGTCTCAGTGGGAGGCGCATGGACATGATGCGGTCTGAGTGGCCCGTTGGTAGGTTTTCCAGCTTAGTCGCAATGGATGTCTTGACCATGAAACCCACGCCTGAGAGCCGTCTTTCTGATGCAGGCCTGCCTGACCAGTAGAGGGTGTACCAACACTACTTTTCAGCAAAAGGACAGTCGAAAGACCACCTGGATGCATCCTCGCTCCAAACACTGGCACCTTATCGACTATGTCCTAGTGCGTCAGAGGGACCGCAGTGACGTCCTCCTCACCAGAGTGATGCCCAGCGCAGAGTGCCACACTGACCACCGCCTTGTCCGCTGCAAACTCAGGCTCCACTTCAAGCCAAAACCCAAGAAATGGGGGCCCCCCAAGAAAAAGCTTGATGTTGCCAGCCTTCAGCGTGACGATGTGAAAGCTGCTTTTCAGACAGATTTACAGCGCAGGCTCAAAGACACAGCGGACCCAGTAGACTCCTCCCCTGAAACACTTTGGGAACAACTGAAAACTGCTATTGCAAAATCCTCTGCAGAAGTCTTGGGTTTCGCCAGAAAGAAGAACAAAGACTGGTTTGACGAAAACGATGTAGAGATCCAGGAACACCTAGCAAAAAAAAAAGAGCCGCCCATCAGGCCCACCTAGCCCAGCCTTCCTACCCTGTGAAGAAGTCTGCCTTCCGCCTCGTCTGCAGCAGTCTCCAGCGCAAGCTCAGAGATCTCCAGAATGAGTGGTGGACCAGACTTGCACAGAGGACCCAGCTTTGCGCTGACAATGGTGACTACGAAGCACTGAAAGCAGTGTATGGCCCCAGGCACCTGGTACAAAGTCCCCTGCGAAGCGCGAATGGCCAGGCACTCCTCACAGATAATACCTCCATCTTGAATCGCTGGTCGGAATACTTTCAGAGCCTCTTCAGCGCTGAGCGCACTGTTCAAGAAGCAGTCGTCCTACAAATCCCACACCTCCCAGTAAAGGTTGAATTGGACGAACCGCCCACCGCTGAAGAGACCCTCACAGCCATCCACCAGCTCAAGAGTGGCAAAGCAGCAGGCATTGATGGAATACCGCCAGAGATCTGGAAACATGGAGGCACAGCACTGCACAACAAGCTCCATGACCTCTTTCTCTGCTGCTGGGAGGAAGGAACACTACCAAAAGATCTCCGTGATGCAGTTGTTATCACCCTGTACAAGAACAAAGGCGAGAGGTCTGACTGTTCCAACTATCGGGGAATTACCCTGCTGTCCATTGCTGGGAAAATCCTTGCAAGGCTGCTCCTGAATCGGCTGGTACCTGCCATCGCTGAAGACCAACTCCCAGAGGGCCAGTGTGGCTTCAGAGCAAACAGGAGCACCACCGATATGGTCTTTGTGCTGAGACAGCTGCAGGAGAAGTGCCGCGAGCAGAACAAAGGGCTGTACGTAACATTTGTCGACCTAACAAAAGCGTTCGACACTGTGAGCAGGCAAGGCATGTGGCAGATCCTGGAGCGACTTGGCTGTCCCCTAAAGTTCCTCAACATGATTGTCCAGCTACACGAGGACCAACAAGGCCAGGTCAGACTCAACAATGACCTCTCGGAACCATTCCCTATTCTCAACGGCGTAAAGCAAGGCTGCGTGCTGGCACCGACCCTCTTCACCATCTTTTTTAGTATGATGTTGAAGCAGGCCACAGTGGACCTCGATGATGACGATGCAGTGTACATCAGGTATCGTCTCGATGGCAGCCTGTTCAACCTCAGACGACTGCAGGCCCACACGAAAACCCTAGACCAACTGATTCGTGAGCTGCTTTTTGCTGATGATGCTGCCCTCGTTGCACACACAGAGAGAGCCCTGCAGCGCATCACGTCTTGCTTCGCAGATGCTGCCCAGCTCTTTGGACTCGAGGTCAGTCTGAAAAAGACAGAGGTCCTCCATCAGCCGGCACCCAAGACAGTGTATCGCCCTCCTCACATCACCATTGGCGAGTCTGAACTAAAGTCAGTGCACCAGTTTACTTACCTTGGCTGCATTATCACGTCGGACGCCAAGCTGGACAAGGAGCTTGACAGCAGGCTGGCAAAAGCGAACAGCGCTTTCGGGCGACTTTTCAAGCGGGTGTGGCACAACCAACAGCTGAAAACAGGCACCAAGATCAGCGTGTACAGAGCTGTGGTCCTCACCACCCTGCTGTATGGTTCCGAGTCCTGGGCCCTCTACCGCAGCCAACTACGACTCCTCGAACGCTTCCACCAGCGCTGCCTGCGTACCATCCTGGGCATTCACTGGAGTGACTATGTCACCAACGTCGAGGTCCTTGAACAGGCTGAAACTGTGAGCATCGAGGCTTTGCTGCTGAGGATACAGCTCCGCTGGGCGGGGCATGTCTCCAGGATGGAGGATCATCGCCTACCAAAGATCACCCTGTTCGGCGAGCTTGCTACTGGACACCGTGACAGAGGGGCACCAAAGAAGAGATACAAAGACTGTCTCAAGAAGTCACTTAGTGCCTGCCAAATCGACCACCACCAGTGGTCTTCGCTTGCTGCGGACCGTGACACCTGGCGCTCCACCATTTACAAGGCAGCTGTCTCCTTTGAGGACTCTCACAGAGCTAGCCTTAAGGACAAGCGTCTCAGGAGAAAAAACAGAGATGCTGCAGCTCAGAACCCTGGCCATACCTTCCCCTGCAGCCACTGCGGTCGAACCTGCCTGTCTCGGATTGGCCTCCGCAGCCACGAACAAGCCTGCAGACGTCGTGGGCAACTCCTATAAAATCTTCGTTCGCGAAGTCAAGCCAAGAGCTTGCAGTAATGTTTAAATCATCGCAGCACACATTTACAGAAACAGATGTAGTGTTTCATGATTAGCCCCTGATTTTTAGCGCGATTGTTTAAAACTATTGCGACATTGAAGATTCAGAAGAATGCCAAAGCCCTGAAGGTTCGTGCGCATGACCATTCCACATCATTAATGTGACCTTTGTGACCTTGACCTTTCTAACAGGTCACTGAAATGAATAAGGTTTCATGTGTATTAACATAAGTGACGGGTTAGCTTTGTATTTGTGAAAATCGTGTTTTCTCAAAATGTAAATCACACTTTGTCAACCCCCCATGACCCTTGAATATTCCGAGGGGTCAACCAAATTAGGAGGAAGGACTTGTCATCAGCTACCTTTTGTGCCAAATCTGATTAAAATGTTTGCGACAGCGCCCTTAATATCGTTTTTTTTTTTTTTTTACACATTTTCCGGATCTTTGTAACCCTTGACCTTTCCCAGGCGTCATCCGAATTGGAAAGCATAGGAGGCATCTTTGTGCCAAGTTGTGAATAGTATTTGATTAAAAATATAACAACAATTATTGTCAAAAGTGGCTATTTTCGACCTAGTTCCTGATCTTTTGTGACCCTTGACCTTTCGGAGGGATCATCGAAATGAGTTTACTTAGGAATTATTATACTTTCCACATGTACAGTTGAGGTGGAGGGTTGCGTGCATTTTAGCGTGAAATACAAAAGGGGGAGGGGAGACAATTTTGTCAAAATGTGGGTATTTTTGTACCTCTTTTCCGATCTTTTGTGAGCCTTGACCATTCCGAGGGGGTCATCCTATAATCAGAATGCTTAGTTCTATCATTTTCACCGGTGCAGTGGAGCTGGAGGGGTTGAGTGCATTTTAGCGTCAAATGCGGGGGGTGGGGTGGGGGAATCGGGTGGGGGCGGGGGATAGGGAGGGTTGATTGGGGAGTTAAACGTGGTGTTCCTGGTTGCCGTGTCTCTTTAAAAAAAAATAAAATTTCAGCTGCTTTGTGAAGATATAACCTCTAGTGAACTCCGGCATTTATAAATGTGGCCACGCGTTTGTTCAACTTGTGGGTGTTTGCGTCCATCTCTAAGGCGCAGTTTGCAAATCTGCGAGATGTCTTCCACTAACTTCACACCAGTTGCAGGAGCTGGATCGTACATGATAGTTCAAGCTAAGCTAATCAGACACTGCCCTTGAACTGTCGTGGTTGGTCTGTCACCTGCTGTGTGCTGTAGAGCGTTAGATATGCATGAGGGAGACGGTCTTTTCGCGTAGTAAAACGTCTTCGGGCTCACGACGGACGCAGTGGGCCCGCGCACAGCCGTGCGCGGGCCCACTGCGTCCGTCGTGAGCCCGATAACCTTTGCTGACTGGGTCGAGTAAGGTTGAGTTTATTTCTTTGAAGTGTGTTCGTACAAAACGTTTAGAGAATCTAGCGTTGTACCTGTCAATAACCCACAGTTGGCACTGGAAGAGAAAAGGATACACGTAAACTTAAATCTTTACTCTGTGTGATGTGTGTTTTGTCCACGGGTGTGAATGTCACTTTGTGTGTGATTAAAGTATGGTTTGAATATTTTTCCTCTTGTCAGCGGTAGTATGTACGCATGTAGGCCTACATGAAGCCGTGTGTGTTTGTGTGTGTGTGTGTGTGTGCGTGTGTGTGTGTGTGTGTGTGTGTGTGTGTGTGTGTGCGTGCGTGCTTGTGTGTGTGTGCTTGTGTGTGTGTGTGTGTGTGTGCGCGCGCGTTGTTATATTGTCTATGTGGTGTCTCAGTGGATGCAAGTGAAAAAGTGTTGCGCGTACAAGACACGCACCGCACGCTCACACACACACACGCACATGCGAGCACACACACACACACACACACACACACACAAACAGACACACACACATACATAAACACATACACACATACATAAACATACATACATACTTACATGCACACACACACACACACACACACACACACACACACACACACACACACACACACACACATACACCCTCACGCACACACACGCACACACACACACGCTCAAACACACGCACACACACACACATGCAGACAAAAGCCTCAGAGTGCGGTACCTACCATTTCATGTGAAAATGGGTTCCCATATTTCCATTTATTCTAGGGCTCTGGAATTGATGTGAATGTTTAGAACTCACCTTATAACTAAGCTCTATAACTTAAAATACAATAGACTTTTTCTAGAAACAGAGCTACTAGATGGGAAAAAATGGGTTTCTACCAATAAAGTGGGTGCCTTTCACACAAAAACTGGCATTACAGTGAAAATGGGTGTCTTCACAACATTAGGCGTCTGTAATAAGGTCAAGTTCATGGAATACTTCTTTTTCACATTAATTGTTTTTGTTTTTGCAACTTAATGTGTATGTGTGCTTTAACATTTTTAACATTGTATGGTGCAAAATTCAATAAACACTGGCCCGTAACCTTTCGATTATGATTTTTACAGAGGAAATCTTTTAAACATTGCTGCGTTTTGTCCTTCTGAAGCAAAACAGTTTATCACATGTGGCATTTATGTGAGAATCAACATAATGTATTCTGGAAATTAAAGGACTTTTTTTTTAATGTACTCTGGAGTTTCAGACAAACAGCAAAACAGCAACAGAGCATTTTGAATATTAACCCTTATCATTCGGAATACACCAGTGTGTGCAACAAGTGTGACTGAAATAGTCCAAGGGTAGTGCCAGAATAGCTTGGCGCCTCTAGGCACCAAGCTATTGTGGCACCACCCTTGAACTAAAGCCACTGGTCTATGTCCTCATCTGTAAGTACTGTAATGTAGCTTGCATATAATTATGGCAGTGAACAAATTTGAAGCTTTTAGCCTCAGTATGATGCGGGTCCAAAAGTGTGGAATAATATGAAAGATAGAAAAAGACCCAGACGAAGAAACTAACACTTAACTTATTCTACCCCAGACACACCACAGCAAAATAAATATCCACCATGATAGTTCAAGGGTGATGCCAGAATAGCTTGGCGCCTATGGGCGCCAAGCTATTCTGGCATCACCCTTGAACTATCATGGTGGATCTGTGTCCTGCACTGCAACGCAGTCTTCAGAAGACGACTTCCAACATTTGGGGATTCCGGTCTTGGGTAGAATGAGTTAAAAATGACAGAACAGAACACTGCCAGGTCAGACTCAACAGTGACCTCTCAGAACAATTCCCCATTCTCAACGGCGTGAAGCAGGGCTGCGTGCTGGCATCGACCCTCTTCACCATCTTCTTTAGCATGATGTTGAAGCAGGCCACAGTGGACCTCGACGATGACGACGCAGTGTACATCAGGTATCGTCTCGATGGCAACCTGTTCAACCTCAGACGACTGCAGGCCCACACCAAAACCCTAGACCGACTGATTCGTGAGCTGCTCTTTGCTGATGACGCTGCCCTCGTTGCACACACAGAGAGAGCCTTGCAGCGCATCACGTCCTGCTTAGCAGATGCTGCCCAGCTCTTTGGACTCGAGGTCAGTCTGAAAATGACAGAGGTCCTTCATCAGCCAGCACCCAAGGAAGAGCATCGCCCTCCTTACATCACCATCGGCGAGTCCGAACTGAAGTCTGTACACCAGTTTACCTACCTTGGCTGCATCATCACGTCAGACACCAAGCTGGACAACAGGCTGGCAAAAGCGAACAGTGCTTTCGGGCGACTATTCAAGCGGGTGTGGCACAATCAACAGCTGAAAAAAGGCACCAAGATCAGCGTGTACAGAGCTGTCGTCCTCAGAAGAAAAAACAGAGTTGTCGTAACTCAGAACCCT
Organism: Semisulcospira habei; assembly: GCA_036245525.1. NCBI lineage: Eukaryota > Metazoa > Mollusca > Gastropoda > Semisulcospiridae > Semisulcospira > Semisulcospira habei. The sequence continues at coordinate 127,344,512 of BTPG01000007.1, read as the reverse complement.
GACCAGACCTTCCCCTGCAGCCACTGCGATCGAACCTGCCCGTCCCGGATTGGCCTCCGCAGCCACGAACATGCCTGCAGACGACGTGGGCAAGCCCTATTAAATCTTCGTTCGCGAAGTCAAGCCAAGATATAAGACTTCACCCCTACACTCCTTCCCGCTCCCTCCGCTCCGCCTCCGACCCTCTCCGCCTCCACATCCTCCGCACCAAACTCAGCACTTTCGGCCCCCGCTCATTCTCCGTCTACGGTCCATCCACCTGGAACGCTTTCCCACTCTCTCTCCGTCAGAACACACTCTCTCTCCTCCTTCCAGTCAGCCCTCAAAACACACCTCTTTCAACAGTTTTAGCATTATAACATCACCAAGCTGTGTCGTTATGTATTTGTGGTACGTGAGTCATTGTCAAAGCGTGCTTATGTGTGCGCGAGTTGTGAGTGCGCGCTTAGAGTTATAATTATTATAAGATAAGTGCATTATAAATACCGTATTTATTATTATTATTATTATTATTATTATTATTATTATTATTATTATTATTATTATTATTATTATTATTTTGTCCTTGCTAAACTACTTACACAAACACTCACTGGGCCGCACGTACTGACACACCATAAGCGCCCAACAAGGCGAGTCATACTGGCTGCCCCCCTCGATCAGCTGCCGCTCGAAAGCGACAGCAGGGTTACAACCAGTGTGTAGGCGATCATATACAAAAACATCATAAACACACTTAATACACGTAATGAGATACACATGCGCTACCATCTAACAAATGTACAAAGATCACCCCAAAAAAACAACCCCCAGCAACAATCAGATAGACAAATTTAAATACCACGTCATTCTAAGACAAAGGCAGTTTACGCTTGTATTTGTAGCAAATGCTGATGAAGCCGTGTCTTGAAAGCATTTATGGTCGTGATAGATTTTATTTCTTTTGGAAGTAAATTCCATTCTTTGGTTGCTGAATATGACAAGGACGATTTAAAAATGTCAATGCGAGGCCTAGGCACTACCAGGTCGTTCCTCAGTGTCGGGTACGGAATGTGGGGAGCCTTAAAGAGATCAGCGAGATATCCAAGTGATTTTGAAAGAGTGATCTTACGCATGAATACACATTTATTGAATAAAAAGTGCTTACGAAGGGGCAACAAATTTAATTTTGTTAGTTTATCGTCGGTAGTCAAAGGGGTATGGGAATCTTTTAGGATAAGCTTTGCCGCACGTCTATGAAGTGAATTTATTCTTTTTAAAGAAATATCGCTGCATCCATCCCATACTGTCGATGTGTAATATAGATGGGATTTTATGTGTACATTATAAAACATCTGCCTGGTTGAAACGTCGGTGAATTAACTAGTCTAGATAACATATATAGATTTTTTGACAAAACCTTACAAGTAGAATCGAGAGAGAGAGAGAGAGAGAGAGAGAGAGAGAGAGAGAGAGAGAGA
>BTPG01000007.1:127258052-127340552 GCA_036245525.1 Semisulcospira habei | reverse complement strand
TCAGAGATTCTAGGTGTTTGAAGAGGCTGTCCCTATATGAGGTGAGCGTCTTTGCGTTTCTAATTTCTGCAGGAATAGAATTCCAGAATGAACTTCCCGAGAATGACAAGCTGGTTTTGAATAAATCAATACGCGGCAGGGGTACTTTGAATTGTTGTCCATGTCTAGAAGCTACAGATGTCCGTTCTGAGAAAAAAGAACTCAAGTACAGTGGACATGATTGCTTGTACAGCTTGTACATCAATACACCTTTATTGAACTGAAAGTGCTGGGATAGAGGGAGAATTTTTAAAGTTTTAAGCTGAGAGTTCGGGATCGGGAAATATAAGCTTAGCAGCTCTCCTATGTAGGGAGTTCAGCCTCTTCAAATGTACATCACTAGAACCATCCCACACTGTTGATGCATAGTCTATGTGCGACTTGACATGAGCATTGTAGAAAAGAAGACGTGTATCTGTGTCAGTAATTGTTTTCAATTTTGACAACATCTATAGGCTTCTGGAAACCCTTTTGCACACATTATTAATATGCAGTTGCCATTTAAGCTGATCATCTATAGTGACCCCCAAGAGGCGGTGGTGTGATACTTGCTCAATTGGGCTGCCGTTTATAGACAGACTAAGAGAGAGCGGGCATAGTTGGTGCTTTTGACGTGTGGTTATAACCATGCATTCTGTTTTTGACGGATTCAGGGACATGGAGTTGGAATGACACCAGTGGGTGACCTCGCGCAGGCTTTCCTGCAGATGCGTGTTAATTGCAGCTACATTTTTGTGAGGAGTGTGTAGTGTGCAGTCATCAGCAAACATGTCACAAGAAATATCGCGGCAACTAATATGCAGTGGAAGGTCATTGATAAATATGCAGAACAGCAATGGCCCGAGGACAGAGCCCTGAGGCACGCCGCTTTTGACGTGACCATACGAGGAGTAGGATCCATTTAACAGTACTCTTTGCTTCCTTCCGCTTAAATATGAAATGAACAATGAGACAGCACCTGCATTGCAGAGATATGCTTGAAGTTTTGACAAAAGAATGTTATGATTTACAAGGTCAAAAGCTTTCTTAAAATCAATAAAGATCGACCCAGTTATTTGGGAGTTATTTATGGATGCTAGCCACGCATCAATAAGTCTTGTTAGTGCCGTGTGGCAAGAATGCTTGGGGCGAAAGCCGGACTGAAATACGTGCAATAGACTACGACTCTCCAAATATTGATAAAGGTGTTTGTGCACGTGTCTTTCAAGAGGTTTGGAAAGGCTGGATAATATTGAGATGGGTCTATAGTTATTAACATCAGACAGATCTTTTGATTTAGGCAAAGGGATAACCTTGGCTTGCTTCAGTTCTGATGGAAATATATTTTGTTGGATGCATAAGTTATAAATATACGTTAACGATTCTACTGTATAGGGAAGGGACAGTTTCAGGATTTTAGGACTGATCTCGTCAGGTCCCGACGATTTTTTGTTTTTCAGTGACCCGATCAGTTTTCCTACTTCATACACAGCTAGAGGCGGTATAGAGAAGGGGGGTTTGTCCTTAGTCTTCTGCTTACAGAAGTTAAGCAGGGACTCCGGGCATGTGTAAGAAGCTTTTCCGCTTGAGGGTATGATTGACTCGGCAACAGGCAAAAAATGTTTGTTAAAGGTGTCTGCAGTAATACTAGAAGAAATGGCTGACGATTTCTTGCTGTTACCTCGGGTGACGAGATTAACTGCGCGCCAGAGTGCGGCAGTATCTCTGTCTTCTTTAATCATTCGTTCAAAGAAAGACTTTTGAGCCCTGCGTACCATAGACTTGACACGGTTACGTTGTTTTTTGTATTCGTTAAATAGCTTGTGTCTTCTTAAGTCATTTCTCAATTTCATAGCTTCAATTATTCCTTGCATTAGCCAAGGCGGTAACGTGTGGTTTTTTACCCGCTTTTGCCGTAAAGGGGCGTGTTTGTTAAGTACTATTGTAAAGAGTCGATACCAAATAGTCAGAGCCTTTTCAGGGTCAGTTTCGTTATTAACGACATTAAAAAATGGTGTTTGATCAAGGTCAGAGAGAGAGAGAGAGAGAGAGAGAGAGAGAGAGAGAGAGAGAGAGAGAGAGAGAGAGAGAGAGAGAGAGAGAGAGAGAGAGAGAGAGAGAGAGAGATGACAATGACAATGATAATGACAATGATCCTTTATTTGGCAACGGTAAAAGTTTTGGTAGTAACAATCATTTTTCGAACTTGATGTTGCTAATCTACTGATTACAGAGTTACTATCGCACTAATTGTATTCTACTACTGAAAAGGGAAAAAATATTACATGACACAGCACAAGCCAAGAATGAAGAAGAAGAAAAAAAAATGTAAGAGGGAAGTGACATAGGAATTACCAACTTTACTGGTCGGGTATAATGACATGTTGTGAGGTTTAATTAAAATAATATAATAAGAATACACACAACCTAATACGCATACATAACGCATGCACATTTGAGCACGCCACTCTCTATCTCTAATATACACGTACGCACACGCACAAACGCACACGTACACACACACACACACACACACACACACACACACACACACACACACACACACACACACACACACACGTGCACACACACGCTTACGCGGCTTATAACGTTAAGCTAGTCAGTCATATGAGTAGCTGGCTACATACAAGCTGTACCGAATAAATATGAGTCATCGAAACCTGTGATACGCGCAATTAATGATCTAATGAGAAATAGTATTTTTCAATATGTGCACAGTCACGGGGATGCTGCTGACAAAAATTAAGTACTTGATGAGACTGACTTTAAACGAGGAGAAAGTAGCTGATGTCGTGACGTTTCTAGGCAAGGCATTCCAAAGACTAGAGCCAGAGAACGTCAAACTCGTTTTATAGAGATCAATTCTAGGTCGCGGCACAATAAGGGATTTTCTTGATCTGGAGTATGTTGATGACTAGACGGTAAATAGCGATGTGATATATCGGGGTAGCTTATCGTTTAATGCCTTGAACATAACCATTCCCTTATTGTAAATTAGATGATCTTTCAGGGGCAGAATTTTTAAGGCTGCCAATTTTTGGTCAGTAGTTAAGCTGGGATAAGGGAGTATTAGTTTGGCAGCTCTCCGATGTAGAGAGTTCAATCTTTTCAAATTGACATCGCTCGAACCATCCGACACAGTAGAAGCATAGTCTATATGCGATCTAATATGGGCATTGAAGAACAGTTGACGTGTCTCCATATCAGTAATGTGTTTAAGTTTTGCTAAGATGTCCAGATTTCTGCAGACAATTTTACAAACATTACTGATGTGTGGCTGCCACCTAAGCTGGTTGTCCACCGTGACTCCTAGCAGGCGATGGCTAGTAACTTGGCTGATGGTTTTGCCTTAGAGGGACAGACTGAGTGAGAGAGAGCCTGGTGTATTTGGCGGGTGCTAATTACCATGCTGTCCGTTTTTACCGGGTTTAAAATCATAATATTATGACTGCACCATTCATCAATATCTTGCAGTGTGTTTTGCAGTCGTGAATTGATGTTTGATATATTCTTATCTGGCGTGTGTACAGCAGCATCATCTGCAAACATATCACATGTAACGCTTTCATTTTTAAAAGCAAGAGGAAGATCATTTATGACTCTTGGCTTGACTTCGCGAACGAAGATTCTATAGGGCTTGCCCACGTCGTCTGCAGGCATTTTCGTGACTGCGGAGGCCAATCCGGGACAGGCAGGTTCGACCGCAGTGGCTGCAGGGGAAGGTCTGGTCAGGGTTCTGAGTTACGACAACTCTGTTTTTTCTTCTGAGCCGCTTGTCCTTAAGGTTAGCTCTGCGAGAGTCCTCAAAGGAGACGGCTGCCTTGTGAATGGTGGAGCGCCAGGTGTCACGGTCCGCAGCAAGCGAAGACCACTGGCGGTGGTCGATTTGGCAGGCACTAAGTGACTTCTTGAGACCGTCTTTGTATCTCTTCTTTGGTGCCCCTCTGTCTCGGTGTCCAGTGGCGAGCTCGCCGAACAGAGTGATCTTGGGTAGGCGATGATCCTCCATCCTGGAGACGTGCCCCGCCCAGCGAAGCTGTGTCCGCAGCAGCAAAGCCTCGATGCTCACAGTTTCCGCCTGTTCAAGGACCTCGACGTTGGTGACATAGTCACTCCAGTGAATGCTGAGGATGGTACGCAGGCAGCGCTGGTGAAAGCGTTCGAGGAGTCGTAGTTGGCTGCGGTAGAGGGCCCAGGACTCGGAACCGTACAGCAGGGTGGTGAGGACGACAGCTCTGTACACGCTGATCTTGGTGCCTTTTTTCAGCTCTTGATTGTGCCACACCCGCTTGAATAGTCGCCCGAAAGCACTGTTCGCTTTTGCCAGCCTGTTGTCCAGCTCCTTGTCCAGCTTGGCGTCTGACGTGATGATGCAGCCAAGGTAGGTAAACTGGTGTACAGACTTCAGTTCGGACTCGCCGATGGTGATGTGGGGAGGGCGATGCTCTTCCTTGGGTGCCGGCTGATGAAGGACCTCTGTCTTTTTCAGACTGACCTCAAGACCAAAGAGCTGGGCAGCATCTGCGAAGCAGGACGTAATGCGCTGCAAGGCTCTCTCTGTGTGTGCAACGAGGGCAGCGTCATCAGCGAAGAGCAGCTCACGAATCAGTTGGTCTAGGGTTTTGGTGTGGGCCTGCAGTCGTCTGAGGTTGAACAGGCTGCCATCGAGACGATACCTGATGTACACTGCGTCGTCATCGTCGAGGTCCACTGTGGCCTGCTTCAACATCATGCTGGAGAAGATGGTGAAGAGGGTCGGTGCCAGCACGCAGCCTTGCTTCACGCCGTTGCGAATGGGGAATGGTTTTGAGAGGTCACTGTTTAATCTGACCTGGCCTTGCTGGTCCTCGTGGAGCTGGACGATCATGTTGAGGAACTTTGGGGGACAACGTAGTCGCTCCAGGATCTGCCACATACCTTGCCTGCTCACAGTGTCAAACGCTTTTGTTAGGTCGACAAACGTTACGTACAGCCCTTTGTTCTGCTCGCGGCACTTCTCCTGAAGCTGTCTCAGCACAAAGACCATGTCGGTGGTACTCCTGTTGGCTCTGAAGCCACACTGGCCCTCTGGGAGTTGGTCTTCAGCGATGGCAGGTACCAGCCGATTCAGGAGCAACCTTGCGAGAATTTTCCCGGCAATGGACAGCAGGGTAATTCCACGATAATTAGAGCATGCAGACTTCTCTCCTTTGTTCTTGTACAGGGTGATGATGACTGCATCACGGAGATCCTTTGGTAGTGTTCCTTTTTCCCAGCAGCAGAGAAAGAGGTCGTGGAGCTTGTTGTGCAGTGCTGGGCCTCCATGTTTCCAGATCTCTGGCGGGATTCCGTCAATGCCTGCTGCTTTGCCACTCTTGAGCTGGTGGATGGCTGTGAGGGTCTCTTCGGCGGTGGGCGGTTCGTCCAATTCAACCTTTAGTGGAAGGTGCGGGATTTGGAGGATGACTGATTCTTGAACAGTGCGTTCAGCGCCGAAGAGGTCCTGAAAGTATTCCGACCAGCGGTTCAAGATGGAGGTATTATCTGTGAGGAGTGCCTGTCCATCAGCGCTTCGCAGGGGACTTTGTACCAGGTGCCTAGGGCCATACACTGCTTTCAGTGCTTCGTAGAAGCCCCTGTAGTCACCGTTGTCAGCGCAGAGCTGGGTCCTCTGTGCGAGTCTGGACCACCACTCGTTCTGGAGCTCTCTAAGCTTGAGCTGGAGACTGCTGCAGATGAGGCGGAAGGCAGACTTCTTCACAGGGCAGGAAGGCTGGGCTAGGTGGGCCTGGTGGGCGGCTCTTTTTTTGCTAGAAGTTCCTGGATCTCTACGTCGTTTTCGTCAAACCAGTCTTTGTTCCTCTTTCTAGCAAAGCCCAAGACTTCCACAGAGGATTTTACAATAGCAGTTTTCAGTTGTTCCCAGAGTGTTTCAGGGGAGGAGTCTGCTGGATCAACTGTGTCTTTGAGCATGCGCTGTAAATCGGCCTCAAGGGCAGCTTTCTTGTCGTCACGCTGAAGGCTGGCAACATCAAGCTTTTTCTTGGGGGGGCCCTCTTTCTTGGGTTTCAGCTTGAGGCGGAGCCTGAGTTTGCAGCGAACAAGGCGGTGGTCAGTGTGGCACTCTGCGCTGGGCATCACTCTGGTGAGGAGGACGTCACTGCGGTCCCTCTGACGCACTAGGACATAGTCGATAAGGTGCCAGTGCTTGGAGCGAGGATGCATCCAGGTGGTCTTTCGACTGTCCTTTTGCTGGAAAGTAGTGTTGGTGATGACAAGTTGCTGTTCTGCACAGAGCTCCAACAGTAGGCGACCATTGTCATTGCAGTTCCCAACGCCATGCTTGCCGAGGACTCCTTTCCAGGCTTCAGAGTCTTGGCCCACTCTGGCGTTGAAGTCGCCAAGGATGATGACTTTGTCGTCTGCAGGGGTGCTCTGCAGGAGGCTGCGCAGGTCAGAGTAAAACTTGTCTTTTTCTGCAGGCTCTGCCAGAAGGGTTGGGGAGTACACACTGAGAAGGGTGACATATTGCTGGTGTCTCAGTGGGAGGCGCATGGACATGATGCGGTCGGAGTGACCCGTTGGTAGGTTTTCCAACTTAGTCGCAATGGGGGTCTTCACCATGAAGCCCACGCCTGAGAGCCGTTTTTCTGATGCAGGCCTGCCTGACCAGTAGAGGGTGTAGCCAGCGCCAAGTTCTTGGAGGCTGCCTTCCTCCGGAAGGCGTACTTCGCTGAGCGCGGCGATGTCGATGTTTAACCTCCGCAATTCATGGGCAATGAGGGCGGAGCGACGTTCAGGGCGTCCGCTGTCTGCTGTGTCGAGCATGGTTCGGATGTTCCAGCATGCTACGTTGAGTCCGGTCGTGGTCGTCATGAGAGTGGATCCATTGTTTTTTCTTGTTTTCTGACCGCATGAGAAGATGCCCGTTGACCGCGGCTAGCCAACTGGGGTTACGAGGGGATGAGCTTTGGTTAGGCCACCTTTTCTAGGCCCCTCTCCGTGTGGAGCAAGCAGTGCTGTCCCTAGAGAAGGCTGCTTGGTCGTTCAGGGTGTGCCGAGTGACGTTGTCATCCCCAGGTCAACATCAGGCGACCAATATCCTGAACCGCCTGCATGCAGGTTTGAGCCTGCGGCTTCCAGTGACATCTTTCACCTGCCGTTTTGCTCCTTGCCCATCGCTACAGGACTTGGAAAGTTCAGTGTCATAGTCCGTGGGCGTTTCCTAAAGCCTGCTTGGTGGAGCTTTTTGGTGGAGTGCAGTGTGCGCAGTACTGGCCCCACCCTTTAAACCCTTGGTTCGTTTGCCATGGCCTAGCAAGCTGGGACGGTGGCATCGAGGTCCTCGGGTCGTAGGTTTTATATCAGACTGTCCTTGTCTTAGTCTCTGGCTCAAAAGCCTTCCCCGGAGACACGGGGGCTTTGATGTCAGGGGTTTCCTCCCTTAGCCTTTCCGCAGCCAAGCGGCCAGGCCTGCAAGGCAGCAGGGGACTCGTGGGGGCCGGGGTCGTCTATGTCCCGTGCAGATGTCATCTGCCCACTGCCCAGACGGTGACACCAGAGGAGAAAAATCCAACGCCGGAACCCGGTATCGAACCTCGCACCTTTGGCATTGGAGGCAGACGCCTTAACCACTGCGCCACTTCCCCGATCATTTATGAACAAGCAGAATAAAAGGGGACCAAGAATAGAGCCCTGTGGTACACCATGCTTCACTAACCCTTGATTCGAGTATGAGCCATTTAGTAATACCTTTTGTTTTCTACCTTCGAGGTAGGATTTGAGAAACAACGCCGAGTTGTTGGTATACATGGATACTTTCTTGATCAGTATTTCGTGGTTTACTAGATCAAAGGCTTTACGAAAATCTAGAAACATGACTCCTGTAAGTTTTGAGTCGTTGATGGAAGATAACCAGGTGTCTATCACCTGTATCAGCGCAGTGTGACATGAGTGTTCTGATCTGAAGCCCGACTGCAATGAATAGATTAATGTTCGGCTTTCCATGTGTATAGATAGATACTTGTGAATATGCCGTTCTAAGGACTTGGACAGAACAGGTATAAGTGATATGGGCCTAAAATTATTAATTTCACCAATATCTTTAGATTTAGGTAGAGGTATTACTTTCGCGTCTTTAAATGCGTCTGGAAAACAATTAAAATTAATACAGAGGTTGTAGATATAAGTGATACTCTCTACAATGTAAGGGAGGGATATCTTGAGTATTTTCGCACTAATCTCATCCAGTCCTGATGATTTTTTTTTATTTTCCAAGGATGTAATTAAGTTACCAACTTCATGGACCGCTATAGTGGGTATAATGAAAGGTTTTGTACCGGCAGTTCTCTGCTTGCAGAAATCGACTAAGTTGTCCGGGCATACATAGTCATGTCACTCAGTTCCCGGCGGGATTAATGATTCTGCTACGGGGACGAAGTGGCTGTTGAAGCTGTTTGCTGTGAGTTGCGGCGGTAAAGGAGTTGTGCTTTTATTCGTGCCTCTAGTAACTAAATTTATCGCACGCCATATTGTGGCACAGTCTTTACTTTCGTGAATAACTTTATCGAAAAGTAATTTCTTTGCCTTCAGAACCATGGATTTTATTTGATTACGTTCTTTCTTGTAATCGGTGAAGCGCTTCTCTCTTCTCAGCTCGTCCCTGTGCTCCATGGCCTCGATAAGATCCGCAGTCAGCCAGGGTGGTAAAGTGGCGTATTTAACTCTTTGTTGTCTCAAGGGCGCGTGTTTATCTAGCACTCTGAGAAAGGTGTGATACCACGTATCTAGTGCTTTATTTGGGTCGGTTTTATTGTACACTTCAGTAAACTCTGCAGAAGCTAGATCAGACAGAAAGGTATTTTCATTGAACTTTTTAAATGATCTGTATGTTATGCACGTATGTCCTTGCTTTTTTAGTTTTGGAAGCTTGGACAGCCACGTGCAGCTCACCGGATAGTGGTCACTTACGCTAAGACTACCAACGTGAACGTTGCTAACTGCCAGCGGTTTTTTGTATAAATATGGTCGATAACAGTGGCTGATGATGGCGTAACTCTAGTGGGCGATGTTACCATTTGTTGAAGGCCGACTAAGGTAGTGGTACACTCCAATGATGGGTGAGGTATAAGAGTGTCAATGTTAAAATCCCCTAGAAGGAGAAGTTCGCTTTTATAAATATCTGTTTTATCAATCAAGTGTACAAAGTTGTCATACCACTCAAAAGTGGCCGCAGGATTTCTGTAAAGAAACCCAACAAGTAAAGGAGGGGATTTAGATTGCCTAATCTCTATCCAAATACATTCCACATTGCTAGTTTCTAAGTCTCGGCGCCTGCGGGTTATGTGTTTAACTGAGTTGTGGATGTAGACCGCTACACCTGTCTCACCCTGGACTGACGGATCTCTCCTAAGAATGGAGTAATTTGGAATGGCGATGGCCTCATCACTGATGTTGGAGGCAAGGCGTGTCTCGGTTATACCAAAGAGATGAAAGTAACTAGGGGAGTTAACATAAACGCAAACGTCCGGCACTTTGTTTGCCAGGTGATATACATTTAAATGGCCGATTCGAAATTTTTGGCCTTTTTTGCACATTATCTTGTATGGTAATTTTGGCGTTAAAAATAAGTAATGGAACTAAGGGGAAGTTGAGTACAGGAACTAAAAGTAGTATGCGAGTAATAAAGTCAGTAACAAATGTAAGGCAAACAAACAGCAAACTTCACGGAAAAAGCGAAATTTAAACAGAAAAGAGAGGGAAAAGAAAGGGGCGGGGGGAGTACGTTATTTAGACAAAGCGTTTAAGAGAATATTTGTGAGGGTGAGAGAGAGAGAGAGAGAGAGAGAGAGAGAGAGAGAGAGAGAGAGAGAGAGAGAGAGAGAGAGAGAGAGAGAGAGAGAGAGAGAGAGAGAGAGAGAGAGAGAGAGACGCACACACACACACACACACACACACACACACACACACACACACACACACACACACACACACACACACACACACACACACACACACACCCCGACACGAGCGTCGCTTAAGCGGCACATTCAAAGTTCCGGCTGTGGCGTATCACATTTACAATTTGCATCGAGAATGCAACTATCCCCTACCCCGCAAGCATACAATTACCGGGCTTTTCAGTTGCGTCGCTGCTCTCTTGTATCAATATCGAATATGTATCAATATCGAATGTGGAAATTTAAAAAGTCAAACATCCGGCATTATTTCCAGGCTGATATTGCAACGTGTGCCTAGTGCAGGTCTGTGATTTTAGACCTTGCGGCCCTTGGGTCCAAAAGCATAGGCCAACAAGCATCACTTCCCCTGTGTGCAAAAGCCAGTCAGCCCATGTCGGCCGCCTTTGGCCCGTGCACAGCCGTGCGCAAGCCAACGGCGGCCGACGTCAACCGAGAACGCCCATCTGTGTGCCGGTTTATGACTCGAGACTTTTCGGCACTCTGTTTTTTTTGGGGTTTTTTTTTTCTTCTTTTTTTCAAGTTCCGCTTACAAACTGTAATTGATATGAAAACACGAGCGGAAAGGTGTAAAGAGCAATCTAGGATCATTATGTTTATCAGCTCGATTGGTGTTGATTTTGTACGTAGTAAATTTCGCGTTTCCGTTTTCAATTTTCTGCTAGTTAGCGACATTGAAAGTCGCATCCATCACCAAAACACACGCACAAGAACAATGAAGCATTGCGAAACGAACGCATGCAGCTGTGACACACGGCAGCAAGATGTGGATCGACTCTGCTGGTTCACGGGTGTGGCCAGAATAGATTGGCGCCTCCGGGTGCCAAGCTATTCTGGCACCACCCGTGAACTATAAAGGGAAAATGTCACGTGAAAAACGCTATGAAGAACCTCTGACTGTTGTTAGTGCAGACGTCAGTATGCACGACACACAAACACACTGAAAACCAACAGTACTCATGCCACTCTTAATTTAGTAAGAATATATTTTCTTAACCCCCCCCCCCCCCCCCCCCACAATATTTGGCACATAGGGACTGAGCGAACGCGGTTGTGCACACCCCTAGCAGCTGATCTCATGACAATCTAGCTGCGGTATTGTCCCGACACTGGTCCGCTGAGGCAGTTGTAGTGCCGGTCGGCAATGGGCTTGTCGTCGTCGATTTCGTTGCAATTGTTGCAGTAGTCGATGCTTGTAGCGCTGATATGGGATTAGCGGTGGAAGAGTTTAGAACATCAACGCCGTGCACTTGCCCTGTAGAACACAAATTAACAGCAAACTTCGCAGTTAGTTAGTTATTTGGGTTTAACACCGATCAGGCGACTAAGTCCATCTCACGGCGGCACTTCGGAATTAAAAACAAGACAGGGCACCCAACTTTTCTTCTTTGTTATGTATCCTTATGTTGTACAATTGCAAGTATTATGAGGCGCCAGTGAACTCAGTGTTTATTTCTACTGACAATGGCTCACGCTTTGATTTTAATTTCAGACTGGCAGATACAGAAACAGGCACTGCTGTTGAGTTATCGCGGTCGATTTACCTGAAAGAAGTTAAAGACAAGGCGAGAGCTAGTGAGATGTTAAGATATATCCGGCTACATACTGATATGAGTGCGATATCTGCAGTGATATTTTAACACTTGCAGATGAAAGCGGCATAACAAACGGTATCTAACGTGGGTTACATGCGATGTATAGCACGGTTTAAACACGGTGCCTGGCGGGGTACATCGGCCTCGTATACGATATGTCTAGTGTCAAAATCAGAATGCCCACACATTTAGTGATGTACGACAGTATCGTTCGTGTGCTGATCTGTGATTTTGGACCTCACGGTTTTAGGCCGTAAGGTCCAAAATAACAGACCAGCTCACATATATCGGTCTACAATATCATACATTTGATGAATACTTTACCACAGAGGTTGCATGCTTTCGGACAGATGACGCTTGCGTACATTGGCTCCGCTGTACAGAATCCAATCAGGCCTAAATCGGCACACGATCTTACCCCTCCGTCAATGTTGTCCTCGCATGGGACTGTCGTTAAAATCATCATCATCAACATTGGTTATCGTATTCGTCGTCGTCATAAACGCTGACAGCGTCATCATCACTATGATCACCGTCGTCGTCATTATTTCGTTCGCCGTCATCATTATCACATCTGTCACTCGCACGTTTCAATCTTGCATGAAACAATGGATGGATAGATGGACGGATGGATGGATGGATGGTAGTTTGGGTGGGCAGCTTGACTGACTGGTTGACTGATTGATTGATTGTTTGATTGATCGATCGATTAATCGATTGATTGATTGGTTGATAAATTGATTGACCAATGGACGGACAGATCGATAAAATGATGCATGGAGTAACGGCCGCTGGACAAATGGCTGAATGAAAGGTGCCCGGACGGCTGGAAATGATTTTGCATGTGACAACTGTTAATCGACTATTTAGGGGGCTCTGGATAGAGGTAGTCCTCGCGCTGGGACCATATGGCGTTGAGGCGCGTCCCCTGGGTGGTTGATAGGGGGTCCCTCGCGAGAGGGGTGCACCGAATGAAATAAGGTGCCGTGAACCAACATGGTCTAAGGGAGGGTGACCCCGACAGAAAACCCCTGGTCCTCCTAGTAAGGGGGTTGGGCGTGGGGGTAGCTTCCCCACCCTGCAAATAATTAAATAGCTACAAAAACGCCGACGAAAAGACAAACAGCAATTTCTTTCCTGGAGGAGGAAGGTTCTTCTGCCAGAAGATTTATGACTTCCTGTGGTGAAAGCCGGAAGTCTTCGAAAAGCACAGGACCGAGCCGCCTCTCTCTATCCAGGGACACAACCATGGGCACATGGAATGTCAAGACCATGTACCAGAGCGGCAAGGCTGCCCAGATAGCAGCGGAAATGCAAAAGTACAACCTTTCCAGTACAGTTCTTCATTCTCTACCGGCCCCCTCCTAACCGCAAAAACAAGCTGACTGATGCCATGTTCCTTGATCAGTTTTCTGATTTACTTGAATACAGCAACTCACTCCCAGGTAACCTTGCTATTTTGGGAGACTTCAACTTCTACTTTGACTGCCCGCAGAACTCTAGTACTATGAAACTAATGGATCTTTTGAGTGTTTTTGACCTTGAACAGTCTGTTCGTCAGCCAACTCACAAGCATGGTCATACTCTTGATTGGCTACTACACCGACCAAGTGATAATTTCGTTCAGTCTACTTATGTGTCATATGCACTTGAGTCTGATCATTTATGCGTGATTGCTGATCTAGTTGTTTCAGTGCCACCCTTTCAGCCTGTATTTGTGCAAAAACGAACCATTCGTGCTATTGATCGCCTGGCTTTCAAAGCTGATTTGCATGAATATCTTAGCAAACACCCTGATCCCTCTGCGGGACAGTTTAACTCGGGTCTGAGATCACTACTTGACAAGCATGCTCCATCTGCTCGCCGTAAAGTGTCATGTCGGACATCCTCACCGTGGTTCAGCGCCGTGGGAGGCAAGCTTCTCGCTGCAAAGAGAGAGCGACGACAAGCTGAGAGACTATGGCTGTCCACTGGACTTACCGTACACAAGCAGATTTTCAGCGCTGCTAAGAAATATGTAACTCGTCTGGTACTCGTGGCGAAGACAGCTTTCTTCAATGCCAAGATTGCAGCGTGCACCACCAGCAAGCAGCTATATAATGTAACCAACAAACTGACTGCTAGAAGGGATCCATCTCCACTCCCGACCATTTTCTCACCATTAGAGCTGCCTGATCAGTTCTCAAATTTCTTTAATGAAAAAGTTCAGAACATTCGTGATAGACTTGATGGACTTATTTCACAGTCTCCATCACAGTATGACGTTCCCTTTTCTGGTCAGTGTCTCTCGTCCTTCAGACCTGTCAGTGAACAGGAACTTCATGCTGTGCTGAAGAGAACTGCACAAAAAACTTGTAGTTTAGACCCACTTCCTACTACATTGCTGTACGAGTGTATTGATGTTGTGCTTCCAGTCATGACCAACATTGTCAACGAGTCCCTGAGGTCTGGTATTTTTCCGTCGGATTTCAAGTCCGCCATTGTTAAACCTTTGCTAAAAAAGCCCTCTCTAGACCCTAACAATCTACAGAATTACCGCCCTGTCTCAAACCTCCCTTTTCTCTCTAAGATCGTTGAGAAGGTTGTGTTGTCGCAACTTCTCGACCATCTGAACCTGAATCATCTTCTTAGTCCCAATCAGTCTGCTTACCGTGCAGGTCATTCCACTGAAACTGCGCTTGCAAAAATTCTTAATGACCTCCTCGAGGCTCTTGATGATGGCAAAGTATCTGTTCTTGCACTGTTAGACCTATCTGCTGCCTTTGATACGATTGACCATGACATTTTGCTACAACGTCTCTATTCTGTGTATGGCATTCATGAAACTGCTTTATCGTGGTTTAGATCATATCTGACGGACAGAACTTAGTGCATAGTTGTTAATGATAAACTATCCAGCCCATCCACGGTGCGCTTTGGCGTCCCACAAGGTTCACTTCTTGGACCAGTCCTCTTTACCCTGTATGTTCAGCCACTGGCCAGTGTCTTTAACCGTTTCTCTATATCACATCATGCATTTGCAGATGATACTCAACTCCATGACTCATGTTCACCTGATCAGATTATGGACACAATCGAGATCCTTCAGGAGTGCGTCTTGGATACTAAGATGTGGATGACTTCAAACAAATTACAGTTGAATGACGGAAAAACTGAGGCCATGATAATTGCTTCCCCGAGGTTGACGAAGACGCTGACACTCCCCCAGTCATTACAAATCTGTGGTGCCACTGTCCCCTTCTCCCCCCATGTAAAAAATCTGGGTGTCACACTTGATAGTAGCCTGTCCATGCGCCTTCATGTGAACAACGTTTGCAGATCCGCCTATACTGAACTGCGACGTATTGCTTCAGTCCGCCACTATCTGACACCTGAAGCAACTAAAGTACTTGTCTGCGCTTTTGTTTTGTCCAAATTAGACTATTGCAATGCTCTTTTGGCTGGCTGTTCCCAGTGTCTGATTGGCAAACTCCAGAAAATTCAAAACAGCTGCCAGGTTGATTCTTAGAGTCCCTAGATCAGATCATATCACACCCCATCTGTCTGCCCTACACTGGTTACCTGTTACAGCTAGGATTCAGTACAAAATTTCATGCATGACTCACAGTTGTATTACCTGTTCCTGCCCACACTACCTTGCCTCTCTTCTCCAGCTGTATACGCCCTTGAGACAGAATTTGCGCTCTGCTGCCGACTCTCGAGTTTTACGTATCCCTCTTGTCAAAACAAAGTCGTTTGGTGAGAGGTCATTCAGATACCAGAGCCCAGTTGTTTGGAATGATCTCCCACGCGAACTGAGATACGTGGATTCGAGAGAGGCATTCAAGCGTGCCCTAAAGACCCATATGTTTTCTGTCAGCTACAAATGACTTTGTCACACACCTGTCATGTTAAAGTCATCTCTATCTATTTATAAAAGTAGTGTGTGTGTGGGTGTGTGTGTGAATGCCAGTATGAGTCCATGAGCGTAGCACTTTTGAATGGTGACTTTATAGCTTGTTTACAGAGTGCGTTGTATTTTGTTTTTGTACTTTTTGTAAATTCCATTTTTGTAATTAGTTATTTTTTGTACATTAGTTTTTGTTAAGCGCCTAGAGCTCTAATCTGAGGTTAGGCGCTATACAAGTACTCATTATTATTATTATTATTATTTCCCTGCTAGGTATCAGTGAAGCCAGATGAACGCAGTCTGGCCAGAAAAGGCTGTTAAGTGGGGAGATGATTCTGTATTCAGGTCATGAAGAGGAGAATCCCCCCCCCCCCCCATACAGAAGGAGTAGCATTCATGCTGTCACCAGTGGCACAGAGAGCGCTGATGGGCTGGGAACCTCTTGGGCCAAGAATTATCACAGCAGCCTTTAGAACCAAGAAAAAGATCAAGCTCAACGTCATCCAGTGTTATGCGCCCACTAATGACAGTGACGAGGAAGAGAAACAAGAGTTCTACGACCGACTCCAGAGTGCTGTGGACAATCACCATCGTCCTGGGCGATTGTAATGCCAAAATAGGGGAGGACAACACCGGATACGAAGAGGTGATGGGGAGACAGGGACTAGGGGAGATGAGTGCGAACGGGGAGAGGTTTGTAGACTTTTGTGCTCTAAACAGACTTGTCATTGGAGGCAGCATCTTCCCACACAGAAGAATACACAAAGCAACTTGGGTCTCACCTGACCATACTACAGAGAACCAAATAGACCATATCTGCATTAGCAAGAAATTTAGAAGATCTCTTCAAGATGTTCGAGTGAGGAGGGGAGCAGATGTCGCCTCAGACCACCATCTGCTTACCTTAAGAATAAAGCTCAAGTTAAAGAAAAGCCGCACAGAGACAACAAGAAGACAGCGCTATAATGTAGGTCTCCTGAGAGAGAATGGAGTGAGAGAAGAGTTCAAACTAGTGCTGTCCAACCGGTTTCAAGCGCTACAGGAGCTAGTAAATGAAGAGGAAGCGGTCACCACAGAGCAGCAATGGAAGGCAGTTAGAGAGGCGCTGAACTGAGCCTGCAAAGACACTGTAGGGTTCAGGAAACACCATCACAAGGACTGGCTGTCGGCACAGACTTGAAGAAGATAGAAGTGAGGAAGCAGAAGAAAGCAGTTGTCAACAACAGTCGCACGAGAGCAGCCAAAGCAAGGGCACAGGAGGAATACTCGGAAGCCAACCGCGAGGTGAAGAAGAGTATCAGGGCAGACAAGAGGGCCTACACAGACAGCCTGGCAGCAGAGACAGAAAAGGCAGCAGCAACATGAAACAGCTCTACGATATTACCAGAAGATTGTCGGGCAAGTATGGCCATACAGAAAGACCAGTAAAAGACAAAGAAGGCAAGCCTATTGCAGACAGAGCAGACCACCTCGACAGATGGGCCGAGTATTTTGAAGAGTTACGGAACAGACCCAGCCCACCCGACCCCCCCCCCCCCCCCCCAGACATCCAGCCAGCAGAGACCGACAGAGATCAGCTGTGACAGACCCAGCCGGGAAGAGATCGGAAGAGCAGTAGCATTTCTGAAGAACGGCAAAGCAGCAGGGCCAGATGGCATGCCAGCGGAGTATCTGAAAGCAGACCTAGAGACAACTGTAGAGCTGCTGTACCCACTGTTTGGAAAGATCTGGGAAGAGGAGGTGATGCCGGCTGACTGAAAGGAGGGGTACCTAATCAATCTTCCCAAGAAAGGCGACCTCAGCAAGTGTTCCAACTACAGAGGAATCACCTTGCTGTCAGTACCAGGAAAGGTCTTCAACAGGATCATCCTGGAGAGAATGAAGAGCTCTGTTGACCCCCAGCTGAGAGACCAGCAAGCAGGATTCAGGAAAAAACGATCATGTACAGATCAGATCGCCACTCTCCGCATCATTGTGGAACAGTTCTGGAATGGAGCTCCCCGCTGTACGTCAACTTTGTGGATTACAAGAAAGCATTCGACAGCGTGGACCGAGAGACTTCGTGGAAACTCCTACGACACTACGGTGTACCCACAAAGCTCATCCGCCTGATCAAGAGCAGCTACGATGGTATGACATGTCGCGTGATCTACGAAGGGCAGTTCACCAGGGAGCTCCAGGTCAAAACCGGTGTCAGGCAGGGGTGTTTGCTGTCTCCGTTCCTCTTCCTACTGGCCATAGACTGGGTCATGAAGAGGACCACAGAGCACATACGAAGTGCAGGAGATGGATCGACCATGATAATTCAAGGGTAGTGCCAGATTAGCTTGGCGCCGACAAAACGGAAGCCATGCTGGTAGGCACTCGTCAGAAACTTTCCCAGCACCCTCCCTCTCTCCATCTTCAACTCGACAGCACCCCCATCTCCCTCTCTGACTCGGCCAAAAACCTCGGCGTTATCCTCGATTCCTCTCTTTCCATGACCAACTTCGTGTCCGACACGGCCCAGGCATGCTATTTCCACCTCCGCCGCATCAGTCAGATCAGAAAATACCTCACTACCGAAGCTGCTACCAAACTTGCTCTCTCTCTCTCTTCCTCATCCTATCTCGCATCGACTATTGCAACTCTCTCTTTTCCGGTCTCCCTCACTCCACCACTTTCACTCTCCAGCGCGTCCAGAACAATGCTGCCCGCCTCGTCCTCAGAAAGAAAAAAATCCGACCACATCACTCCCCTGCTCAAACTCCTTCACTTGCTTCCCATCCCCCTACGCATCCAATACAAGATTCTGTCTCTCTGCTACAAATCCCTGAACAACTGCGCTCCTGCCTATCTCTCAAACTTACTTCACCCCTACACTCCTCCCCGCTCCCTCCGCTCCGCCTCCGACCCTCTCCGCCTCCACATCCCCCGCACCAAACTCAGCACTTTCGGTCCCCGCTCCTTCTCTGTATACGGTCCATCCAACTGGAACACTCTCCCACTCTCTCTCCGTCAGAAACACTATCTCTCTTCCTTCCAGTCCGCCCTCAAAACTCACCTCTTTCAACAGTTCTAGCACCATATCACCACACTCCCCACCCCAAGCTCACTGTCGTAATGTATTTCACTGTTTGTGGTACGTGAGTCGTTGTCTAAAGCGTGCGCATGCGTACGCGAGGTGACCCGTGTACTTAGTATATCATGAAGCTAGGTAAAGTCAACCTGCTTTCACACAAATTATAGCAAGACTAAAATTATACCGTGAAGTTCTAGTTTTGTCACCATTTTCTCAAGCCTATGAAGCGAAAGTGAAACTCATATCACGTAAAATATAAAATTACGTCAAAACTAAAACTTACGTCATGACAAATGACGTTTGACTAATCAATGACGCGTATTTCCTGCGCCCCTTAAGAACGCACTGACGCATTGGCAGATCTGCGAGACTTTTTCAATAGGATATAATTCAACATCAGAATCAGGTCAAAGACAAAAGGTAGAGACCATTGAAAACGAGGACAGCTCTCACATAGAAGGGACTTTGTGGGTTATAGTTTATCCCATCTTGTTTATCATCGTACTTTACAAACATTGCAATTAAATTTGGCACAAAGGCAGCTGATGATAGGACCTTTCTATGCATACTTTGGTTGTTCGCTTGGAATAATGAAGGGTTAAAGGAGGTTGACAAAAGTGTGTGAAAAAAAAAGCATTTCGCGAGTACAAAAGCCACACATTACTTGTGTTTGGAGACTCGAAAACTTGCTTATTTTAGTAACCTATCAGAAATTGGTTATGCACGTGAGCGTTATTTACCTCCTTCAAGCCAGTACACAAATAGGTATTGTTTTCAGACGCCTGGTCAGATTGTTTTCATTGTTAGTGTCTAATTGATGGCGTAATTGAGCGTGCGTACACTATATAAAGTGTGGTAAACTTAGTGTTTTCACCAGCCATCTCCTCTCAACAACACTCAAGGCTCTTCAGATCTACTGAGGTAAGTAGAAATGTAAGGTTTCGTTGCTCGCTTTTTCAATCTCTGAAGGCATCCTTGAGTTGAATATCTTTCACATGCAGCCTTGTATCCAGTGGCTACGCTTCTATAAGCATGAATCCTATACGAATAGGATGCGACCCCGAAGCCGGTCCGAAACAGAGAATCTCCTGTATGTCGTGTTTATGATTGTGTATTCCCATAATTATGTCAGATGCAAAACCAAATTCGCATCTGACTGCGAAACAAACATGACACGAATTTTGAAAGAAAATTGCTTTTGCCGCATCGAGTTCGGATTGTATTCGTATCGTAGTCGTGCTTATGGAACCGTAGCTTAAAGGCTGAATGGTAAAATATTAACCTGTTCAGTCGCTGAGAAAATGTGGACGCCACTCAACCGCAAGAGGTATAGAGCCTCATAAGAATCGATGCGTTTTGCTGAGGCCACTTTGAATCCATGTTCCCGGGGCAAGTAGGGCTGTCTCGTGTTAAATCAATAAAGATTGCAGAAACACGGTCTGCGTCACCTGGCACTGAGCGGGCTACAATTCTGCAAGTGTCCTCTCACCACTTAGACAACAGTTGCAAGAGATGTATCGACAGTGATAGTTCAAGGGCGGTGCCAATTAAAGTGCATTACCGAAGACATGTAGAAGTCAGTCTTTCATAGTCAATTTATCTCCCGATATTGTGTGTACTCTGCTCGCCAACTAAACAAGTACTGCCCTTGAGCTGTCGTCGTCACTCTATCTCCCGATATGTGCGTCAGGGTTTAATTATTGCAGAGCGGGACAGCGGTAACGTGAAAAAGTTCAAGGGTGGTGCCAGAAATGCTTGTAGCCTCTTGTTATAGGCGCCAGACTATACTAGCACAACCCTTGAACTATCATGATCGATCTGTTTCTTGAAGTAATATGCAGTTTTCAGAAGCCAATTCGCTGATTTTCCGATTTTAACTTATGCTTCAGCGTCTAACTCCAACGAAACAACCAAGCAAACAAACAGCTGTCTGAGCAATATAACAACCACTGAACTGATGAAGAAATAGTTTACAATGACGACACATTTTCGTGTATTTGTGCAGGCAGGGTGAGACACAATGATGAAGACGCCAATCGTTCTGCTGATGGTCGCTGTGACCATTGCCTCCGTCGTGCAGGGCGCGCGACAACGCCAGGGCGGACGGCAGCCACCGCCATCCACAGAAGGATCCCCACTCCCACCTCTTAGCGGATGATTCCTGCATGAATCATTGCGACTAAAACTGCTACCGACACCCAAAGGGTTAAAAAGTGGAAATCTCATTCTAACCCGATGTTGGCCAGACTGGATCGTCGAGCAATGCTGGGACTAGTTTTCTTCAGCCGACTTTGGACCTAAAGAGGTTACTGTGTGGAAAGTCTGTAGAAGAAAACAAGAGCTAAGAACGTAAATTGGTAGAATGCAGTTGTTTAACGGTCCAAGCACTTGGTGCTCGCTTGCACGAGAGATTTTCATAAAGTGGGCTAACACTAGTTCCGGTTTCCATTTTGACGTCAGATCTGGGTAAATATCCCAAGTATCTCCAGTTTCACAAACGTTCTGATTTTCTGACAGTTGTGTAATAAATAAACTCATTCAACCTCACGCCCGTATTTGCCAAATTTTGGAGGCGTCATCGACTTTGCACCAGTTGCAGGAGATGGATCGACCATGATAATTCAAGGGTAGTGCCAGATTAGCTTGGAGCCTGTCGGCGCCAAGCTAATCTGGCACTAGCTTTGAATTGTCATAGTCGATCCATCTCCTGATGTAGTGTGTCAGGGCTGAATGGGTTAAGCAGCTGATTTTATCACGTTACTATGATCCACCAGTATTGCGGAACTAGCAAAGTTTCATATTTTGCATTAGTGGTTCGACCACTCTTGCTTTTTCCTTCTTCTGGTAATCACCTCGATCATACGAGTTTTACTTTACATATACTATTTTCTTTCTGTAAACAGTGCGCCGGGCATAAAAATGCCTAGCAAGCAAAATATCGTCGAGTTGACGTCGTGCTGAAGATTTTGTACTCACTGGATGGGTTATGTGTTTCAGGGGCAGCAGTGTACGGAGTTTTGTCACCCAGACTGAATGGTATCTGTTTTCCTCTCTGCCCAGCACGAATCTCTTCTACAACACTAATGATGCTGGTGTGCAGCAGTGACTCAGATATAGTCAGTGAATACCGAACTGCCCAAAGATGATGAATACTGGAAATGAAATAAATCTGACGCATTTAATGTTCTTTTGGTTTTTAGGACGGTTCGCGTTGGGGCGAATTTAATAGCATGTCCATGATGTCAAAGGCGGGCAGGCTAAACCTCTCCCAACTAAAGTAACAAGATAAAAATTACATCATGTCTAGTTACGCTAACCTCGCTGATGAATGTACATTTGCCGCGAAGCGCCGTATGTGCATATGTATGTACCGGGTATGTATGTATGTGTATGTATGTGTGTGCGTATGTATGTAAACAAGAGAAACTCCGATATTTCTATACACACAAGCTTCAAACTTGGCGAATTACTTTCTTAAAAGACTGGCTAAGAGAGCCTCCGAGCATATTGTAATTGAATGTCTCACTTAAGACATAAACAACCGTTTATAGGATGTCGGTTGGCCCAGAATAGAGTCCGTAATTTTTGTCATATTTACTTGAAATTTTGGATATAGCTAGTTTCGATAAAGACATTGGATGAGTTCGTTAGCCAGCTTTGTATTCTTTCAACTTCTTTAGTAAAAAATAATTCTTTTCAGAAACGAATTAAAACAGTAAAAAACCTTGATTTCTAGAGAAAGTCAGACAGTGGCGATGACGTAAAAGAGGGAACTCCGTCATCACGCAGACATTGACATAATACTCTAAATATGACGTTCTATCTCTCTCTCTCTCTCTCTCTCTCTCTCTCTCTCTCTCTCTCTCTCTCTCTCTCTCTCTCTCTCTCTCTCTCTCTCTCTCTCTCTCTCTCCAAGCAGCCGTAATAAACATGTCGACACACCAAGCGTAAGCTGATATGGCACCACCACCATCCTTCCACTAGGCGCCCGATAACACGCTCCACAGCGGCTAACTCTAGACTTTCACTGGAAAGAATAATTAGAACAAATGACCCGATCCAAGTGACCTTTGAGACTGAGGGCTGGAAATTACCCCTGTGGAGAAAAGCTCTACATTCTTTCTACGTGGATGTACCTCTGCCCCCTGGTGTCACCCTCCTATGGAGAGACAGAAATCAACACCATGAAAACCTGACAGTCAGTGCTCCGGTCGATTCGTCCTATCCGCCCCAAGAACTGTATGAAACAATTATCCAGTTGTTGAATGGGGACCGGAAACTGATTACAATAACACTGTATTATACCACCGGTCTAGCCCAAGGTAACTGCTGCCAAACTTGGGTTGACGAGGAGTTTGAAGCCCTGAGGGACATTGTTACCAAAATGGCCAGCAGTCTGCTCTCCCAGCCCACTCCAGCCGACCCTTCACCCTCCCTCGCTAATCCTGTTACGGTTGAGTGCCCCCAGGCCGAAGCGACGGACGCAGTGAACCCCGAGCAACTCACCGCCACGCGAGTTGAACCCGCGCAGCCACCCGTGAACGACTTTTCACTGGGGTCTCGGGACTCGACTATTTGTATTAGTGACCTCACTCTCATAACTCTGCCAACCGTGACCCCTCCCCGCTCCGGCGACGCGACTGTCAACACGCCCGATCAGGTCACAAAGCGCCCTGATTGTATCACTCCCCTCACCTCTAGTGTCACCAATCCAGAGTGCATGCTCCAGATGCAGAAACAACTGGAGATTAACTCGGCCACCATCCGCACTCTGACAGCCGCGTTGAAGGAAACACGCAGGGAGCTGTCAGAGCTGAAATCACGCTGTGCCACTATATACGACCTACAGGCGCAGCTCGACACCCACGCCCGAGACAGCGACGTAAAAATAAAAAAAAACTGCTCCAGAGCCACTGACAAATTCGTCACAGAGGCCATCAACTCGTCACTAGAGCCTGTGACGATGACAGCCATGCTAGTAAGCTCCACGAGATCGAACGGCAGCTAAAGGCGCTAACCCCAGCCGCAGAACTACATGCCAATCCGGCTCCTGCCGCTACCACCACGGCTCATACTGCGCGCCCCTCAAACAAATCATCACCATCCGTCCATTCTCTGTCTCCTAGCTGTAATGTTCAGCTCACACCGCACCTGACATCACAGTGAAGAACATGTTCGCTGTCCTGTCTGAAGGCGGCGAGATCGACAACCAACAGGACTGGTGCCGGTATCAGTGCTGGCAAGAAGCAGCACAACTCTGGTGATGACGGCGATGCCGGTGATGCCACCATAGCTAACGCCGCCAAGGACTCCCGTGAAGTCAGCCAAGGCCGCTCGAATTCCTCTTCGAGCACACCGCTGTGCAACCTGCGAGCCCAGACCGTGAAAACTGATGTCGATCGTTTACTTATCTGAAAAGAGTTGATGCGCAGAGGATGTCTGTTGACGGAGTAAAGGTACAAAATCCGTCTGTGTCGGGGCTGAGCGTCAGTGAGCTCGTTGAGTGGCTCCGTGAACAGCCAACGATGCCACACATTCGCCTGGTGACATTCCACGTCGGTATCAACAGTTGCAGACAGCAGGGCCCCGTCACCAAGCCGGCGTGGATGCATCTCATCCGCCTCCATTCCTCTGTCTTCCCCAATTCCCGCATTCAGGCCTCTACCATCATGCCCCCGAGTGGTCAAAACCACCCCCTCTCCGCCCCCGCCTCCGAATCTAACGATGCCCTTAGGGAGGCCTGTGATCAGATGAAAATTCTGTTCATCGACAACACCCCCACCTTCCTCACAGCCAACGGAGCCCCAAGGAAGAAGCTGTAACAGGATGGCATTCACCCCAGTACTGTCGGTGCCATGAAACTCGCCATTAACATCCGCTTCGCGGGTGCTCCACGCCGCCCCCACAACACACCTGAGGCAGGTGAAAACCGACAAGTCAGTGGCTGTAAGCAGCCCAGAAGCTATCCTCGCCAGGACAGTCATCATGACGCTTCTCCCCGGGGCGCCGGTCAGTTTCCCAAATATCAGGAACTGGCACGCCGAAACCGATACAACCGCCCCGGTTCTCACCACGGACCTGAGCAGGGTCACGACGGGCCCTTCATGACGTCACACCACGGCCCGGCCCCAGCGCGACCATAAAACCACTCGTCTGGCCACGCCCCTTCACAGTTCGCTGACCAAGGACACGCCAGGCCGCACATTACGGCACAAGTGGACTTCCCAAGCATACCGCAGGCTAGTGGGTACGTACCCGTCGGTCACCCGTTTGCTGCGCCCGCCACAAGCATGATCAAAGGCCCCCGAGGGTGGGAACAATCAGGATTAACGGGCAACCCTAGCCACGATTCAGCCCAGGCCATACAGATCATCGCCCAACTACTGCTGCCTTTCCTCAGTACCGAAGTACTAATTGTCGGCTAATCACTTGTAATGCGTGTGAGCGTTGCTTGTGAGTATCCGATACACTATCCCTTAGCCTTGATAATTAGAAATACTAATTATCGGTTACTCATTTGCAGCGCGCATGAGCGCTGCACGTGACTATCTGGTAATAATCCAATATCCATACCCCTCATTTGTCTTGATAAAATCTGAAATAGTAATTATTGGTTACTCATACGCGGCGCACATACGCCTTGCTTATGACTATCTGATAATTATGTAATGTTAGTTATGTGCAGACGAAGAGACGTTAACCGCGTTACATATGGAAGTTTGAACGGTGCCTTTATCACAGATTACGACTCGACACTTAACAGACTTTTCCTATCGAACATTTTATTTTGCCTTTTTATGTCGTTAGTGTGTGTGCACGGTCGTGACTCTTAAAACAAGATTAGACTGTTGGCCAGGGGTGACTGTTGCAGGCTGTGTTGCTAGTGACATTTTCTACAGGTGTACAAGGCAACAACACTGCACTATCCGTATGATAAAGCCACACGTCTTATAGCTTGTGGACTAACGTGACTGTGACTTAATTGTTGAAAAGCTCAACGCGTGACTTAGTTTGTGTGCTGTGCCACATCTATGTAAGAATCAGAGGTCACTTAATACCAAAAACTAAGTCAATGGTAATTGCGACACGCCAAAAACATCAACTAACCCCCATTTCACTTGATTTGTCCTTCGAAGGCAATTCTATTGAGCAAGTGTCTGAACACCGCCTCCTTGGAATTATCATAGATGATCAGCTCAAATGGCAGGCACACACACATAAAGTGTGTAAAACTGTTTCAAGAAACATTTTCATGCTGTCCAAACTGAAGCACTTCACTGACGTTGAAACCAGAAAATTATTTTATTATGCACATATTCAGTCCCACATTAATTATGCTTCCACGGTGTGGGATGGCTGCAGAGATGTACATTTAAAAAGACTGAACTCTTTACACAGACGAGCAGCGAAATTAATTTTACCTGATCCTACTTTCACAACGGATGATAAGACTCACAAAGCGGGACTTCTTTCTCTCAAGAATCAGTTTGCATTCAACAAAGGTGTTCTTCTTTTGAAGATTCGGAATGACAACACTCCGGAATATCTAACCCAGCTGCTAGTCCGGTCACAGTCCCGCTATGGCGATACAAACAGCCTGTATGTAGTACCCAAAACCAGAATAGACTTATTTAAAACCAGCCTAGCATTCTCGGGGGCGACTTTGTGAAATTCGCAAACGAAGACCACTCCAACGGTATCATACACAAACTAAGAGGAATCACTCAGCGCCGGGCAGACAAACAGTTAGATCCCCTGCCCCCGCCTGTCAGGCACCCAATCGCCAGCCCACAGAGAAATACGCAGGTATAGAATAAGACGATCATTTGCATCTTCAAAAAGATGCATCAGGTCTCTTATATAACCCATGTCTTTCTCTGGAACTTAGGAAGTAGGCAGGGGAAACATACATACACAAACACGAAGGTGCACTACCATATGTGGTCAGGTAAATACCCTAATTTCCCACAGTAGATGCACAGAACATTACACAACAATGTAACGATATAGCGATACAAATTTGCCTCGAGTTATAAATACTCACAAACCAGATAGGTGAGGCTAGCGCTGGCAGAATTGTACACAAACAAAGAGGAATCACTCAGCGCCGGGCAGACAAACAGTTAGATCCCCTGCCCCCGCCTATCAGGCACCCAATCGCCAGCCCACAGAGAAATACGCAGTTATAGAATAAGACGATCATTTGCATCTTCAAAAAGATGCATCAGGTCTCTTATATAACCCATGTCTTTCTCTGGAACTTAGGAAGTAGGCAGGGGAAACATACATACACAAACACGAAGGTGCACTACCATATGTGGTCAGGTAAATACCCTAATTTCCCACAGTAGATGCACAGAACATTACACAACAATGTAACGATATAGCGATACAAATTTGCCTCGAGTTATAAATACTCACAAACCAGATAGGTGAGGCTAGCGCTGGCAGAATTGTACACAAACAAAGAGGAATCACTCAGCGCCGGGCAGACAAACAGTTAGATCCCCTGCCCCCGCCTATCAGGCACCCAATCGCCAGCCCACAGAGAAATACGCAGTTATAGAATAAGACGATCATTTGCATCTTCAAAAAGATGCATCAGGTCTCTTATATAACCCATGTCTTTCTCCGGAACTTAGGAAGTAGGCAGGGGAAACATACATACACAAAC
The DNA here is from genome assembly GCA_036245525.1 of Semisulcospira habei. Classification (NCBI taxonomy): domain Eukaryota; kingdom Metazoa; phylum Mollusca; class Gastropoda; family Semisulcospiridae; genus Semisulcospira; species Semisulcospira habei. Next base: position 127,313,338 of record BTPG01000007.1, on the reverse strand, counting down.
ACCAAGGTGCACTACCATAATATGTGGTCAGGTAAATACCCTAATTTCCCACAGTAGATGCACAGAACATTACACAACAATGTAACGATATATCGATACAAATTTGCCTCGAGTTATAAATACTCGGTATCATGTTTCAAGAAAAGTCTTTTTAAACATGTATCTTCGCAGCCATAACTATCTGCAAGCTTTGCTTTCTATACGTAGATATTATTGTTAGTAATGTACCTTTCTACTGCTGTGTATGTCTAGTGCTGCTGTAGTGTTGCTTTTTTTTCTTTTTTTTTTCTTTCTTCCTTACCATTACTCCCCCTCCCCCAACACACCCGTAGGCGTTGGTCCTATACATGTATTAATGTAATGTAATTGTTGTGTTGTAGATGTAGCAAGGTCAGATTTGAAAAATGGCATTGCCTCTGGCATTGTTAATATCTTTACCGTTGTAAAATAAAGATTCATTGATTCTCTCTCTCTCTCTCTCTCTCTCTCTCTCTCTCTCTCTCTCTCTCTCTCTCTCTCTCTCTCTCTCTCTCTCTCTCTCTCACACATACACACACAGACATGCGTGCATCTGCAAGAGGCATAGATCCTCATGCGCATGGAGAGCGCATGAGGATTTACGCCTCTTGGAGATGTTTGGAGCGCGCGTGCATGCACACGCACTAACACGTACACACACACACACACACACACACACACACACACACACACACACACACACACACACACACACACACACACACACACACACATCGTCGCGCTTTCAGAAGAGCATTCAGGTGACCCGATATAGCTAGTTTGGAGAAAGACATTGGATGAGTTCGTTAGCCAGTTTTGTACTCTTTTAACTTCTTCAGTAAAATTAATTCTTTTGAGAAAAAATTACAGCAGTAAAAAACATGGACATCTGGAGAAAGTCAGTCAGTGCCGGTGACGTAAAAGAAGCAACTCCGTCACCACGCACACCTAATCTAAATATGACGTAATTCTCTCTCTCGCTCGCTCGCTCTCTCTCTCACATATGTGTGCATCTCCAAAAGGCATAGATCCTCATGTGCCCTCAGACTGCATGAACATCTACGCCTCTTGAGGATGTTTGGAGCGCGGGCATGCATGCACGCACACGCATACACACACATCGACACGCTTTCAGAAGAGCATGCAAGTGTACATAGTATAGGGCAACACGCGTTGTGCAGGGACGAGTTGTCTTTTCCTACTGTAGGCCTTCTTAATTTCTGTAACGCACGCAGACTTGCCCACAGCCGTACGCACAGACTCTCGCACAACAGACGCATACACGCCACTGACTCAGACGGGCGCATTCATGCGGTAAAACTCAACACACGGGCTCCCTTTCCAAAGTAACTTTTATACACTAAACGGTTCAAAAAGATTATCAAACTATATACACTTCTCTACAAACATCCGAACATCACACACACACAATTCACAATATCTCGCCAGGCTAGGTGTTAGTTCTCAGTCTCCAACCTGTTTGATGTTATTGCCTGGTTACGTTGGTCCTTCTCACGTCTAGGCGTGCAAGTCCGTTGTATGCTCTTTCCTGTCGTCCTGTCTGTAACACGTGCGTCCTTGTACTCGCACCGTAGCGCAGTTCTCGCTGTGATCCGGGTATCTTGGTCCCGATCAGACTCACTCTGAGTGAAGAGCTGGAGGGATGACCTCACGTTAGGTCCCACCTGTGACTGACGTCTCGGCGTCCGTCGTTCCACTCTTTACAAGCACTCTGAATTCTAGGCTTAAGAGTCTTGGAATACGGGCTAGGTATCTCAAACACATCTGATTCCTCTGACAAGAAAGCCTTTATTAACGTATTTCTGCTCTGCAAGACAGCTTCCGCCTAGAACTCACTATAACAGTACTCACTAAAACTCCCATGCTAACCATGTCTTAAAGATTTCACGTGGCCACGACCCCACGACTATCGGCGCAAAACAAACCGTTAACAAAAACCGTACCGTATTTAACCTAATGTGTGAGCACTATTCATGAGCATAGAGCTTCATCACAATTCCCCCTTCCTCGGGAAAAAAAGAAACGACCGAGTTTCTTTTTAAACTACTCGACGTAACATACTATCCTAAAACAGGAAGTGACTAACTTTGACTATCTAGAGAACCAGAAAGCAAAAATATTACAGCCTTAATGTACACTCTCGGATCGCACAGCGAAAGCTAAAACAGAACTAACGCGCTAAAAACCTCCAGAAATGAAACGATCCAACGACTGCCCACCCTAATCCACACAATCGCGAGACTCCAATCTCCGATCTACCTACATATTGGGTGCTGAGCCGCATTTCTGTCCGCAACAGAAGTATGCCGTCTCAGACCAACCCGACTATTGGGCCAAGCCCGCTGACCGATCCCCTGATTCTGGACGGAAATAACTCGGTCCCTTTGTTCCCAACTACGCTTACTTCGAGCTCTCGTCGCCACCGATGCGACTGCACTGCGATTAACCTGAGATGGCTTAATCGTCTCGACCCTACCGCTGACTGGCTGCACACCCTTCATATTACCGAGAACTAAGTCGACTACTGGTTCGTCGATGACACAAGAGATCAGATCCCATGAGGAAAAACTCCGTGTCAATCTCTAGCTTAGCCAACGGAAAAACTTGTACCTTCCCTCCGTACGAAATCACTTTCTGCGTTTCCCCCGTGTACTGATCGTCCCTAACAAGGCTACGTCTGACCCCTGCAGTCGTGGCACCCGAGTCGCGCAGAATGGAAGCGAGCCATCCGTTTACAATACCGTTCCCCACAGGCAGGCAACGACCTCCGTCAACTGAACGCACTCCGCCCACTTGTAGTTTCTCCCCGACTGGGACTGCAAAGCTGGCTATGTGAGTGGGCTGCTCCGCCCCCTCCACCATACCAGTATCGCTAGGACATTGATGAGCCAGATGGCCGTTCCCCTGACACGCGAAATGCTGAGCGTCCGAACGACCGCTAGGACAGCTACGAGCGAAATGACCGTACTCGTGACACGCAAAGCACCGAGTGTCCGAATTAGCCATACGACCACGACCGTATCCACGCCCAGATTTCTCTGCTCGTGCGTAAGGATCGCGAACGCCACTGCCGTTACCTCTATCACCGCGTCGAAAACGCAAAGTACCTTTACCGTTAACCAGCTGGGCTCCACGTAAAGTATTGACGCCTCGGTAACCCGCAGTCGTTAGCAGCGACCAACCCGACTGGCGGTGTCTCGGTCCTACGCGCGAGGTTTTTCGTAGGATGCGCCATCCGAAAAGCCTCCGCGTTCTGCACTAACTCATCTGTACGCTTGAGGCTACGCTCCCTCAAGAATACCGCTAGATCCTTGGAAACGCTACCAAAGAACTGTTCCGCCAACACGAGATCGAATAATGCCTCGTACGTGTGGTCGATCTTGGACAGCTCGACCCAACGTACGAGCAAATGGGACAATCGCCTGTCAAACGACACAAACGATTCCCCCGTCTCTGGCCGACAAGCTCTCAAGCGTTCTCTAAAACCCTCCGCACTACACTGGAACTGCTGTAAGAGACACTCCTTCAAAGTCTCGTAATCTATGTTCCCCGAAACGTTCAAGCTATGGTAAAGACTCAAGGCCTGACCCTCTAGCACAGACGAAAGCAAAACGGGCCAGTTGGCAGGTGGCCAACTCAACATTCGCGCGTGAGCCTCGAACCGACACAAAAAAGCGTCAATGGAGTCCACAGACTCCTTAAACATTGGCAGTCTAGGAAAAGTACAGATGCCCCGGCCTACCAAATCACTATCTGGAGCTGCTCTAGACCCCGCATCCCGAGCTAACTGTAGTTGCACATCCCTATCTCTCTCTTCTCTCTCTCTATCCTTCTCTTCTTTCTCTCTCTGGTACTCTAGCTCCTCCTTCCTAAGGATTCTATCTCTTTCTTCCCTCTCTCTCTGAACGTCAAGTTCTTTCTGTCTCAAGGCTCGCTCCTTCTCGTCCTTCTCTCTCTGAAACGCTAGAGACTTTTAATCTTTCTCTCTCTGAAACGCTCTCTCTTCTCTTTCTCTCTGTACTTCTAATTCCTTCTCCTTAAAGACTCTTTCTTTCTCCTCTCGCTCTCTCTGAGCTTCTAACTCTTTCTCCTTTAAGACTCTTTCTTTCTCCTCTCTAAGTTTACGAATTTCTAATTCTTTCTCGTCCCTCACCCTCTGAACTTCTAACTCTTTCTCTTTTAGTACTCTCTCTTCTTTCTGAATTTCTCTCTCTCTCACGTCCTATCCTCCCTATCCCTACATTTCTCGACGTAATCAAAAAGTTTCTCGTCTTTAAGACCTAGCCTCTCACCTTGTTTAATATAAGCCTCTACTGGATCCGACTCCATCTATACTACAACCACTTCACAAAAACTTAAAAACGTAAAAATACAAATCAACGGCAAAACGTAAAAGAATATTCACTACAATATCAACTACCCACGCTCATATCAACCCTTACCCTACAATCGCTACCCACTAGCGCCCGCACTACTCTAAACTACCGCTAAAATCAGGGTCACCACTGTAACGCACGCAGACTTGCCCACAGCCGTACGCACAGACTCTCGCACAACAGACGCATACACCGCCACTGACTCAGACGGGCGCATTCATGCGGTAAAACTCAACACACGGGCTCCCTTTCTAAAGTAACTTTTATACACTAAACGGTTCAAAAAGATTATCAAACTATATACACTTCTCTACAAACATCCGAACATCACACACACACACACAATTCACAATATCTCGCCAGGCTAGGTGTTAGTTCTCAGTCTCCAACCTGTTTGATGTTATTGCCTGGTTACGTTGGTCCTTCTCACGTCTAGGCGTGCAAGTCCGTTGTATGCTCTTTCCTGTCGTCCTGTCTGTAACACGGACGTCCTTGTACTCGCACCGTAGCGCAGTTCTCGCTGTGATCCGGGTATCTTGGTCCTGATCAGACTCACTCTGAGTGAAGAGCTGGAGGGATGACCTCACGTTAGGTCCCACCTGTGACTGACGTCTCGGCGTCCGTCGTTCCACTCTTTACAAGCACTCTGAATTCTAGGCTTCAGAGTCTTGGAATACGGGCTAGGTATCTCAAACACATCTGATTTCTCTGACAAGAAAGCCCGTATTAGCGTATTTCTGCTCTGCAAGACAGCTTCCGCCTAGAACTCACTATAACAGTACTCACTAAAACTCCCATGCTAACCATGTCTTAAAGATTTCACGTGGCCCACGACCCCACGGACTATCGGCGCAAAACAAACCATTAACAAAAACCGTACCGTATTTAACCTAATGTATGAGCACTATGCATGAGCATAGAGCTTCATCACAGTTTCCTTTCGTCACTTCCGTGTTTGTTTTGAGAAGAGATCGACTAGCATTTGGGGGCAAATAAAATGGTTCAAAAGTGTTGTGTAAAGTTTTGTCACAACAGATCGGATCGTGAGACAGATCGTCGGTTCTACTCTATTTCCAATGTAATAAATAAAAAGGGAGAATCAATGAAAGAATTGACCACAAGACGACGAAGAGAGTGGATAGCACAACTGCAACTGAAGAGAGTAACTTTCGAGTCCAAGGCCAGAAAACACGTTTGTTCCGATCATTTTGTGAACGGTAAGTTATTCAGATAAAATTTTACTTAGATCAGAATAAATTTAAGTCATTGAATTTAAGTCATAATAGTCAGGCCTTGATAATTGTGGATAACTGGATTGAGTTTGTGTGACTACTGACACTGTGACAGTACTGTACATACTGCTTAGGACTTAGATACACGCCTACTGGCTACAGCTAGTCAGCAGTAGGCTGCTCAGTCAGTGTGTAAACCTATATTTCAATCATCATATAGGCTTGCTGACTGGCTTTCACTTATTGTAACTCAATACATTAGAACTGATTGTTATTTTAAATTTGGCATAGTTACTTCGATTGTTAAATTCCCAGTAAAATAATATGTAGTGATTCATTCCACTGACTAAAGCAAGGAGTCATGGTGTTTTGGCCTGAGCGACAGTGCATTAGAGCAAGTGTGCATGAACAATTTCTAGTCTATCCATGGAAACGTGTTGTTTCAATTATAGACTGTTTTGAAATATTCATTGAAAGGCCTTCCTGTTCTGACACCAGTGCTATGACTTGTTCACACTACAAACACAACAATACCATTAAATATCTCATATCCATAACACCACAGGGCCATATTTCATTTATATCCAAGGGTTGGGGTGGGAGGACAACTGACAAAAAAAAAATACTGATTGCAGTGGATACTTAAATAATTTACTACCTAATGATCTTGTTTTGGCAGACAGAGGATTTGATATTCATGAACTAGTGGCAATGCAGGGAGCCGAGGTTAAAATTCCAGCGTTCACTAAGGGTAAAAGTCAGCTGACATCTGCAGAAATAGAGTCAACAAGAAAACAGGCACATCTGCGCATTCATGTAGAACGCATCATAGGTCTTCTGAGAAACAAATTTACAATTTTGAACACCACTATTCCAATAGACCTGCTTTTTCATCGAGAAGGTGAAGAGGTTACCACATTAGACAAGATTGTCACTGTTGGTTGTGCAGTTGTCAACCTCTGCAATGGTATTTAAAAATCAGCCTGTTACTTTGCGACCTTTGAGCCACTGTGTGATTGATGCAAAGACTAATAATGAATTCAGCATTGTAAATTGCTTCAAGTTATAAAAAAAAAGTTACAAGGCAGCAATTAATGTTGTATGCTATATAATGAATGTTATTATTAGAGTTGTAATTCTTTCCTTTTTATGTTATTTCTTTAACTATTAAAAGTATCACGTGAAAATATGTGAGCATGGGACGATGATTGTGTGTAGACTTTTAATAAACCAATTGAATTGAATTGAAATTAAATTGTTGTGAAAACTTTTTGGGGTTTTTTGTAGTGTTAATTTACAGAATGTGATGAATGTAAATGTTTATTGTAATTACACTTAACAATTTGGCACAGAAATAAATTACAGGAGGCTGGCGTAAGATGGGGGCAGGTGTGATACTAAAATCCATGTGTGCTCTGACCTCCGCACGGTGGACAGATCAACACACCCTTTGGTTTCCTTTTAAGTCCTACACAGCCAAAATGAAACCACTCAATCTTGCATCCTTTTTACCGTTGAAAAATAAAGTTTCATCATCATCATCATCATCATCCTTTGTTGTCACAGGCAATCATTTTCCCATATTCTTGCTTCCGACACAAACAGAAAATGACTCCCTCTGCACCTGCATCTGATTCTTTCCCTTCTTGTGTCTCAGCAATTTTGTTCTGATTAACTGAAGGGTCATGAACCAGCCATTTACGAACTAGCTCTGGTAGAATCGCCATTGTAAACAAAGCTGTTGCCTTTATCACACAATCATCCCCAAATATCTGGTTGGGGAAAACCCTCACAATGGCCAGGTCAGCTGTGGTCCACACAGCAAAGTCACAATATGCTGACTTTGTGAGAAAGATCTGCGCTTGGACCTGAGAGTAGTATGGATGATCCTCCCGCAATGCAATAAAGCCATTAACAATAGCTAAGCAAAATGCAGCGTCGGAAGATATAGCCTCTTTTATTGTCTGCTTTCTTTGTTTATAAAGACATTTAATTTCAAGACAACCACTCCCATGGTATGCACAATTTACCATGGCGTCTGGTGTCGCACCCATAATTGGGTACTCTGTTGGAACAAATATTCCACATTCTCTAATGACAATGTTATCATGCTCTTTCTCACAAACAGTACGATACATATATTTTGCCTGACTTTCTTTTTCTTTACCCCATTTTGTTTGAGCAGAGGTAAAGAGGACTTTATCTGGGTAACAGATCTTTTTTTACAAGAGATGGGGCAGGTTTGTCAATAATTGTGTGACATACAGCATATAAATTGGAAGCTGTAATTCGTCCTGCTCCAACAGAAAACCAATGCTTACTTTGAGATTGTCCTTGTGTGGATTGTTCAATAAGCTCAGCCTCAAACTGTTGAACTTTAATCTTAATAGTGCAACAAGTCTCTTGCAGGCATTTTAAAGATTTTTCCCCACTAAGTCATCCTGTTTCAAATCTCTCAGGTCAGCTGGCAAAGAAAGTGATGGACTGCAGTTCAGTTGATCAGATTGTGTACATGGGACTGCCACCTTATAATCATTACAGTATTGTGGGGTTACTTTGAGTAGATTACTATTCCTATTGCTCTGTTTCAGCTTAGAAAAAAAATCTGTCATCTCCTCTTGGGTTGGTTCTGCATCACAGTCCAATGGCTTTATGCCCTTTTAGGGTGTGGCATCTCTGAAACATTATCAATAAGTTTATCAAGTTTCTTCTTTCTCTGGTCAGCAGAAGTAAAATCTATTTGATAAGCAGGTTTAGGCAGAACTCCAGTTACGTTTCCTGGTATTTTCCAATAAGCTTTTACGCCTGTGCAGGTTGCAGTTTCTTTTACCCTAGAATGGGCATCCAAGGCAAATGACAGTGCTGCAGCATGTGTGCAGGTCTCACCCTGAACTCCGGCCATACAGGTGCAGTGGGCAGTAATGATTGCTCCGTCTGCTGTGCATATTAGCCAAGGAACAAGTGGCTTGTCATTCAGACGCTGTGAATGCATAACTTGCAAGCGCATTAAAATAAAAAATATTAGACCTAATTATTGGAATATTTAGATAATGTAGGTGCCTAGGTGGCTAAGCCTAAAAGTATTTTGGGGGGTTTTCTCTGCATTAATTATCAGCGTACTTAGTCAAATTCTAGGATAGCAATGCCCTCACCTGGGGTCGCCTCAGATAAAATGAATTATATTTATAGTATGTTATACCTATTTTTTCATACAGCAGCGATCAATCCTGCATAATTTCCAAATATGAACAAACTGAACTAGTCTCTAGGTGGGGAATTAAAGATACAATACCAATAAATAGATACTATTTTATACACGTTTAAACAAAAATGTGGTAAAAGAGCACATAACCTAAATAATGTAGTCAGCCGACTAAGACCATTCCTCTTTGCTATGTCTAGCTTAATAGTGGATGGTGGTAGGTAGGCCTAAATGTATCCTTTTTTATAAGAAAAACAAAATAAAATGAACTAGATGATCTGTACAAAAACAATGACAAATTCGGCCTCAATAAAAAAAAAATATAAAATTACTGGGCTGGTCGTGTAGCCTACTTTGACACTATGTCACGACACTGGTCTAGACTTAGTCTTATAAAGAGTAAGTCAAGCATGATCATTTTTATAGTTAATAGTTAATGGAATAATACTGACCTTTGCCGTTACAATAACATTTGCACATCCATCTGGTTTGAAGGTGTGTATGTCCCTGACCCAGCCTGACACAAATAACTTGTAAGCCTGAAGACTCTTGTAGGCTTTGAAATCTTCACAAGTGTAAGCAGAACAGCCCAACACGAAGTAATTTACAATGGCTGCATAATCTACAGCAGGAAAATCTTCGACCGAATTTGACCATGAAGACTTTGGAATATCGTAAGGGTCAACTCCATCAACGTCTATTAACTTTCGGAAATATCGCAATTTAGCTTCAGGCAATAATTTAGAGGCGTAAGTTTGCAAATCTGTTACTTTAGACACCATTTTACAAGCAGTTCTTTAATTATTTGACAATACAAGACATGAATTCGCCGGGAAGCTCCGCTAAGGACTAAGGTAGGGGACGCTACTCTAACCAACTCTTAGTTCGCGTTTTGCCCAATAGCATGTAGCTAAGTAAAGTCAACTTGATTTAATACAAATTATAGAAAGACTGAAATCGTACCGTGAAATTCTAGTTTTGTCACCATTTTCGCAAGTCTTGAAGCGAAAGCGAAACTCATATCACGTTAAATATAAAATTACGTAAAAACAAAAAATACGTCATGACAAATGACGTTTGACAAACCAATGGCGTGTATGCACTGCGCGTGCCCCTTATAGAGTTCACTTTGACGCATTGGCACATCTGCGAGGCTTTTTCAAAAGGAGATATTTCAACATCGGAATCAAGTCAAAGACAGAAGATGGAGACCCTTGACAGGCCAAGACAGCTGTCATATAGAAGGGACTTTGTGGGTTATGGTTCATCCCATCTTGTTTCTTCTTGTAGAAATTGCTTTCCTGCATACCATCAGTAAATCACACTCACGCAGGCACACCCACACCCACGCCCACGCCCACACACGCCCGCTCGTGCGCGCGCGCTCGGGAACGGAGCGAGGGCATCATAACACAAGAAGTTACACTCAAGATAACAACATCACACACCACCCTTGAAGTATCATAGTCAAATTAACTTCAAGCAATATTGTATCAGGATAAAAAGGGTTATTAACTAAAACACAGGGGGAGGGGGAGAAATAACCAGTACGCAACAGGTCACTGGACAGACCTAGTCTGTAGTCGGCCCGCGCGCGCGCGGGCCGACTGCAAGACCGAGGTGTGAGGCCCGGACGTGACGTGTAAATTAGCGACGTGACGACAGTCAACATGGAAAACACGCCACATTACTTGCTCAACAGCCATCAAGTGCACCATATTAACGGCCCTTCACAAATCAGAACCTCACGCCCGCCTTGTTACGCGCCTAACACCCGGCCTGTCACCTGCCCAGCACCAATCAAGGACCAGCACTCTGGGGGTGTCGGCAGATTGTGTGGCCAGAACAATACATCACTTACGTGGGCGTAGCTCTTTCACACCTGTAACAGTATATATATACTGGGTGTTCATCACGGATTCTACAGCCAGCAACCTCTTCAGGACTGCCAGCAGGATCACTACAAGTAAGTTACTGTAATTTAGAAAAAAATGTATAGCGCTTACAAAGAGTAGGGGATCATTGAGATAACTTGAATTCTTGACAATTCTCAAAACGGGTAATGTGATGGAAAACGTGCCAAGTACGTAGGAGAATGGACTGACAATAGATATAAGTATCGTTGATAGGCAGACGAAGAATACAAACGAAATGCGTTTCGTTAACCTGTTTCGTTATTGATGTCACCGCCAGACTGTGTATACCGCCTTACGAACGCAAACGACCTCGGTCGGAAATCTTTGTCAGATAGTCAGTTCTCACGAAACGACTTTCATAGGTCGAGTATGGCTTTAAGAAAAGATAATAAAGAAACACACCTTGATGCGACACAATATCGGGTAAGATTTAAGCGGGAGGGGGTGGTGCGGAGGAGGGGGGGGGGGGGCTGATTTAAACAGGAGGTAGTAAAGCTGAATGCCCGAGTTTTCCGAAAGTGTTTTGAAAACACGAGCCCTCTGAGTCTGTTTGGTACAAACCCCGCCCCAGCATGAATTACTAGCCCGAGATTCCGAATGGGTGTATTGCCCGAGATGGCGATGCAGCGCAATACAGCCGACAATGATACGCTATCCCTAATCCCCACTTGATCGTGACCACGTGACACTGGTGGGGACATGATTCACTTTTTCAGAACAACACTGTCAGCTTCGTATGCAACAGAATGGCGCGCCTAAACCAGGTGAGGCTTGTATAATCATCATCATCATCATCATCATCATCATCATCAACGTCGTCGTCGTTTATCATCATCATCATTTCGGGGCCGAAGCCGCGAGGCTTTAAATAGCTCCCTCACAATCGGGTTAGTTGGCAAACATGAATGGTGCCATATTTCCTGAAGTACAAACCCAGTGTTCAACTTCTATCGGGCCGAAGTCGGCCACAGTGGGCCCGCGCACGACTTTGGATATGACTCCGCACCGACCCACTGCGACCGACGTCGGACCGATAGCTTTTTGCTCACTAGGAGGCAAATCGCTGTAATGATAGCAGCAAAAGTCCTCGGGCCCACGGCGGCCTCAGTGGGTCCGCGCACGGCTGTGAGCGGGCTTACTGCGCCCGTTGTGGGCCTGAAGATGTTTTGTTACTGGGGAACAGCTTCATGTGGGAAAGCGATCCTGCGATTATTTGCGCGCTGAGAAAAAACACACAAAAAGCATCGCCCCGTAGTGGTTGTGATGCGTTGTTTCAAAAGCTTGAAATTGTGTAACAGAGGCGGGTCAGTTACCTTGAAGGGGGCGGGGGGAGGGGGTTCCGTCTTTTTGTTTGGGACCTTCATCCTGATACACAAGGCGCTAGACCTTACTTACAGCGCCCGAAAAAGCGGAAAGGGGAGAGAACCCGCGTGTGTTAAGACTCACCCACTTGCCAAAATATCAAACAACAGGGGCGGGTGGGGGTGGGGGGGGAGGCGGGTAGGAAGAGACTGAAGCCGCGTGTGTGTTAAAACTCACCCACATGCCAAAAAGTCAAACAACGGTGTGGGGGGGGGGGGGGTGGGGGAGGGAGGGGAGAGGCAGAAAGGGACTTTGTTATAGGCTTTTAAAAATGTTGTGTCGGGGGTGGGGGGGGGGGGAGGGGAGCGGAGGCCCTAGACCCCACCTCGATCCGCCTCTGTGTACTCCAGTTGGTTGATCGCAGTGTGAACAAGTCGTGTTGGTTTTTGTTGTCCACGTTACTGACAATTCTAACACCCTGAATCCAGTCTTCCCTTGCACGCCCGTAAGCACGCCTGTAGTCACTGTACAGATTCCGTTCAGCAGGCCGCAATACGCCGGTCGTTTTTATCCACGAGTAATCGGGCTACACGCTCATTCTCGGTGCATGAACAGGCCTCGAGCTCAACTTGGGATATTACCGGTTAATGTATTAATGTACATGTAGTTATGATGATCACACACACACACACACACACACACACACACACACACACACACAAGCAAGCACGCACGCACGCACGCACACACACACACACGCAAGCAAGCACGCACGCACGCACGCACACACACACACACACACACACACACGCAAGCACGCACGCACACACACACACACACACATACACACACACACGCACGCACACACACACACACACACACACGCAAGCACGCACACACACACACACACGCAAGCACGCACGCACACACACACACACACACACACGCAAGCACGCACGCACGCACGCACACACACACACACACACACGCACACACACACACACGCTCGCACACACACACACACACACACGCAAGCACGCACGCACACACACACACACACACACACACACACACACACTTGTTTCTTGTCGTTTAAAGTACAATTACGCGTAAATATTTAGACACATTTCAGCACTATTATTTTGTGTTTGTTAAACCTTGTCGACATACCTCATGAACTTGAACAGCAGTTTTGACACGCAGCAAAAGCAAACGCGCAATCGCACCTATTTGTTCTGCACAGCCGTTAGCGTGTCAATCTATTTTTAGCTGTTTCTCGAACTGACAGCGTTGTATTTCTAGACAGGAGTGGAGTCATTAACAGGTTATTTGATATAAAGACGACGTGTGCTGAACTGGATTGTCCTGTGTCTAAATGAACCATAACTAAACCTGTGTGTAGCGTTTCGTAACCATCTGTTACAGAAGTGTAGCTTTGAACAGTTACGGCGGTAGTGGGCGTTTAATCTATTTAACCACAAGGCCCGATTTCATAAATTTTTGTAGGTGCCACCTGACAAGTATGTACTCGTTGCAGGAGGTGGATCGACTATGATGATTCAAGGTTAGTGCCAGATTAGCTTGGCGCCTGATGGCCCCAAGATAATTTGGCACTACCCTCGATATCATCCTGTCGTGCGTCGGGGATAGCCGGGTGAACTGACTGGCCGCTGCCCTCTTTGTTCAATATTGTGTGCGTGCGTCAGTTTCCCAGTTAGCGAATGTCCTCGGGCCTCAATCGGCTCGACAGAAGAATATTGGAACGCGTGCAGAATGAACTGACCAGTTTATGTGGGTCTTCTTTGTCTGACATTACATGCGTCTGTTTCCCGTGCAGCTTGCCCTACTGTTGGTGTGCGTGACGTCAGCGCTGTGCGATGACGCTCCTCCCGTGGAGGGGGTGGTGCAGAAGGTATTCATTTTGTGTACTTAAAGTAAGTTAAACCGGACAGCACCCTTGGTTTTGTCGCGATATCCTGAAGTAATCATCGCGACAAAATCGACTGCCGACAGCGAAATGGTTCATTGGTTTAGAAACAGTGCCATGGCCGGACAGGTACAGGTACAGGGACAGAGACAGAAGCAATGGTGCGAGCAGTGGTAAGTTGCGTGAGACTGTCGATAATTTCGACTAATTTCGTAGGATTATCGAGACAAGAAAAAACGTAGGACTGTCAATACCTATAACTATCGATACGTAGAACATCGGCCATGGGGGTACCTTTACGTATGACTGTCGATACATAGGACTAATGATACATAGGGTTATCGAGACAATGAAAAACGTAGGACTGCCGATACACGGGACTATCGGCCACAGGATGTTCGGTATGTAGGGCTGTCGATATAGGCCGTTTGACATCGGAGCGCACAGCGTTTTCACAAATATATCTGCAAACAAACGCTTTTCTGTACCACTTAAAGAACAAATATCATTTAGTGCCAATTGACCTAATATTGAATATTGTAACTAAACTCCTATAATTTGTCGATTTTGCTGTACAGTCGTAAACACGTGGTGGAAATACAAGAACAAGACACGTTCAATACCCTACGTAGAGCCCCGGCATATTTCTTATAAAGGTCAAGGATGCATACTTTATTTATTCCTGTGCTGTTTCAGGTTTGAAAATTTGGCCAATTCAAGTGAAAATGGATCTTTCTTACACTGGGCTTAATATGTCTGGTGCACATTTAGGGATGAAAAATCAGTCATTTCATTATAAAATTCAGAATTTTTACGACTGTACAGCAAAACTGACACACTGTTCCAGTTTCTTAAAAGTAAATCGTATTAGGTCAACTGTCACTGAATGATATTTGTTCTAAGATTGGTATAGAAAAGCTTTGCGGAGATATTTGCGAAAAAAAGTTGTGCGCTCCGATGCCAAACGACCTATACGTCTGTCAAACTAAACTATACATACAGGCTGCGAGTTGTCTACACTGTGACGTGCAGCCTAGCGTGACGGCGGCATGGTTTAATTTCAGAGCGGTCAGCTGAAGCAAAAGGACGGGTCGGTGTCGCGGTTGACAAAACTGTCCGACGTGGATTGCCACCTGGAGCAGGAGACCACCACGGACCAGGACGGCGCCGTCAGCATCATCATCAAGGACTACGGCAAAGTCAGTAACGGCTCTCACCACGATTTAAAAAAAAAAAATATATATATATATATATATTTTATTTATTTATTTATTTATTTATTTATTTTAATTTTTTTTTTTTTTTTGGGGGGGGGGGCGGACAGGGAAGTTAACCCTTTGCGTGTCGGTAGCGGTTTTTTGTCTCGATGATTCTGACAGGTGTCATCGCGACAAACCCCGCTATCTACAGCCAAGGGGTTAAACTCTTCTTATCTGCTCCCATATACATCTTAGTCCCACAGATGTAACTAATGTTATAAACGATCTGGACCCAAATAAGGATGTAGGTCCTGACCTTATACACAATAACATTTTGATAGCTAGTAGTACGCTTATTTCAGAAGCTCCTACCATTCTCTGTAATCGGTCGCTTGACGAATGTATATTTCCATTCCTGTGGAAAATGTTTCATGTAACTCCTGTCTATAAAAATGGCGACCCAGGCAAATTTAGTAACAACCGCCCTTTATCCTTGCTAAGCTGCATTGGTAAAATTGTAGAAAAATGTATCCAACGCATAATATTCCAATAATTATCTTTATTCAAATAATCTGATAACTGCTAGACAGTCAGGTTTTATATCTGGGGACTCAACAGTCTAAAAGCTCCTTTGTGTTTATAACGACCTCTGCAAGTCATCGGATAGAGGCATGAATTCCCAAGCTGTATTCTTTGATGTAGCCAAAGCCTTCGATAAAGTGTGGCATTATGGTCTGCTTAAAAAAATAGATGCAATAGGAATTTATAATAACTTCTACAATGGCTGGCTGATTACCTGCGCAATCGCAAGCAAGCTGTTGTTATCAAAGGATTATACGTCCATACCTACCCGTGGAGGCGGGCGTTCCGCAAGGGTCAGTGTTAGGCCCCATCCTTTTCCTTATTTATATTAACGACATTGTAGTAGACACTGAATCTAAACTGAAACTGTTTGCAGATAATACCAGTATGTACTTGTCCCTGAATAATGATAATATCAGAGCTGACATAATGAACTCGAATCTCGAGAAAATTAGTGTTTGGGCCCATAAGTGGAAAGTAAACTTAAATCACCTAAAGACTGAACTATTGAACATGTCACGTAGGCAGAACTTCCAGCCGCTAACTTACTCTTTGATAACAGTCCACTTCAAAGTACTGCTACACACAAACACCTTGGCATCATCTTGCAACATAACTGTAAATTGGATACCCATATCAAATCTAGTATAGCAAGATGTCGATTACTTATAATTTGTCTAGACTCATATAATAAAGATTATCGAGACGATCTCTGGAGACTATGTTCAAATCTTTTAAACTGCCACACTTTGACTATGCTGATGTGATCTGCTCACAAACCAGGCAGGTGAGGCTAGCGCTGGCAGAATTGTACACAAACCAAGGGGAATCACTCAGCGCCGGACAAACAGTTAGATCCCCTGCCCCCGCCTATCAGGCACCCAATCGCCAGCCCACAGAGAAATACGCAGGTATAGAACAAGACGATCATTTGCATCCTCAAAAAGAATGCATCAGGTCTCTTATATAACCCATGTCTTTCTCCGGAACTTAGGAAGTATGCAGGAGAAACATACATACACAAACACGAAGGTGCACTACTATATGTGGTCGGGTAAATACCCCGATTTCCCACAGTAGATGCACAGAACATTACACAACAATGTAACGATACACATTTGCCTCGAGTTATAGATAATCACAAACCAGATAGGTGAGGCTAGCGCTGGCAGAATTGTACACAAACCAAGGGGAATCACTCAGCGCTGGACAGACAAACAGTTAGATCCCCTGCCCCCGCCTATTAGGCACCCAATCGCCAGCCAACAGAGAAATACGCAGGTATAGAACAAGACGATCATTTGCATCCTCAAAAAGAATGCATCAGGTCTCTTATATAACCCATGTCTTTCTCCGGAACTTAGGAAGTAGGCAGGAGAAACATACATACACAAACACGAAGGTGCACTACTATATGACTTTGTAGAGTGGTGCGATAGAAACTACCTTGAATTACATGTTGGCAAGACAAAAGAGATGGTCATAGATTTCAGGAATAACAAACAGCATCCCGGTCCTGTTGTTATCAAGGGAACAGAAGTTGAGCGTGTAGAGTCCTACAAGTATTTAGGTGTTCTTTTTGACAACGCGCTCAACTGGAAACAAAATACAGATGCTATTGTGAAAAAAACGCATACCTGTCTTTACTGTTTGAGAAAGCTCAGATCATTTCATGTAAGCACCCAGCTTTTACAGATATTTTACTGCTCCAGTATTGTTAGCATTTTAACTTTTGGACTGACGTGCTGGGGGAGAAATTTATGTAACAGAGACCAAGATCGCCTTAACAAAGTAATCTGGAAAGGGGGCGGGGTGATTGGTAGGGCACAGGATAATTTGGACACACTGTACAACAGACGGATTACGAACAAAGTGGCTGACATTCTTGATGACAAAACACATCCACTTAGATATGAATTTGACAGCAGACGTATCGAACGAAGTGGCAGACTCCGAGTACCCAAAAGTCGTACATCACGTTATGCCAACTCTTTTGTCCCTCAGGCTGTTACCCTTTTCAGCAGTAATAGTGTCGGTCAACATTCTTCCGTCCTTAGTACTAGCCCTCTCAGTATTATTAGTATTATTATTATTATTATTATTATTATTATTATACAAAGGTAACAACACGTCTGGTACAGTTCATTTCTATAATGGAGTGTTATGGGTTATTTTTTTATTTTATTTTTTTTCTATTTTTTATTTTTTTAAGTGAATGATGATGCCATGTGTTGTATGGGCAGACAGTGAATTTCCCCGTGAGGGATTAAAGCGATTCTCCCCAGGTTTAATCATCTCAACACAGTCGGAAAACTGTCTGCAACAGATACTGCTGACAGTATTATGTATGGGTCCTTTACTAACTTAGAGCTTTATGATGTAAATACAATGCCAAATGTCGAAATTCATCGTTTGATGGGTGTGTTGTTTTTGTACCCGAGAGTGCAAATTATCGTCTGCATCGGCCTCGTTTTGAATTTGTGCATATTAACTAGCCTACGTCACAAGGCAGAACCCGATCAATCGATACTGCAGACGACGGAGGCGGTCATCGTTGTCGAGTGGGTACATTGTTGTCGTGCGTCAGTGTAGACATGTACTGATGTTCTCCGGCATCCCTTTGACATAATGTTTCACGAGAATGTAAAATAAATTTTCCACTTATTCGCTATGCTGTCAAAATCAATGCGGGTTCCGCTTGACCTGCTACCCTGAGAAACGGGCAATCGTGCTGTGGGCGTGGCTTCAAGTTCTTCGACTCGGGTCTCCGCGCCAAGCCGGCGACTGAGCCAGCGTCACGAACCTCTGTGAATCGAGTGAATGAGAGCCCGCACAGACAAAAACGTGTCACGACCATCGATGTCGGCAGCCGGTGCCGCAATTTTGACACACAGGCCGTAGTTGTCTGATCCTTGCAGCATAAAATCTGATGAACTAGCTCGTAACTTCATGATAAAACAGGTTTAAAATCTTGCAAAATCAGTAAGAGATAAATTCTACTGAAGATCATGAATTCTCAGTCTCTAGCGCTCGTGAAACTATAGGAAGATCGACAAAGATCGTAACCGGATTACTTACTGTTTCACATAGCAAGAAAGCGACAAATTCCGGATGGGCGGTTAAGCCAAGCTCTATATTCCCTTGTCCGATGTCAATTCTACTTAGGGGTATCTTGTCTCTCTTTCTCTTTCTTCTCTTCAATTACGAGTCTGTCATTGTCGGCCGGCGCGAGTCGACCGATACTCTCTTTTTTTCTTCGCTGGTTCATCCGCCATCTTGTCTCTGATTGGTTATAATTATGCAGATGACCTAAGGTCGTATAGAATTGTTATGACGTCAGCTACCTGATCGTCTATCGGAAGCAATCTTTTGACCGGGTCCAGCCGAACAATTACGGTGGCCTCTTTCGCTTTGAACGGACGAAAGAAAGCATTTGGTGGGACAATAGGGTGGTCACTGTCTAAGTGGGTCTGTATACTGAAGCCCAGTAAAAGCTTTTTGCGAACTGAAGCATTAAAAAAGGTCGGTCGTGCCCCTTTAATAAAGTATTATTGTATTGTATTGTATTGTATATGTGGTCGGGTAAATACCCCGATTTCCCACAGTAGATGCACAGAACATTACACAACAATGTAACGGTACAGATTTGCCTCGAGTTATAGATACTCAAAAACCAGAATTGTACACATATCCTTGAGAAATAAATTTTAATTTCATTTCATCTCTCTCTCTCTCTCTCTCTCTCTCTCTCTCTCTCTCTCTCTCTCTCTCTCTCTGATAATTGCAATTGTCCCCTCTATTTTGATTTTGCATTAATATTATTTATAATGTGTATATATGTGTTTGTATATATATATAAAATTGATTTACTTACCTACATTGTATTTAATATCTGCAAACCACCGCCATACAAATTTATGCCAATGCAGTTGATTCAGTGTCCAGATCATCCTAAAAGCCTGTGGCTTGTTTTTGATCTGATGGAAATTGCTGTATATCCTCTTATGCATTTTGCAAAGCAATAAACTATTTTAACCAAACTCTGCTTATATGCGCCCTCACCCCCCTCCTCCTCTCCTCTCCCCTCCCCCATGTTTGATCTCCACCATTGTTCCCTTGCTCGCCGTGCCAAGGTTTAAGTTGATGGCAACCTGTGCTCTAATCAACTCAGTGAGACAGCGCTAGCCCTGTGCACAGCAGCACGGGCTGGATATATCTGTCGGTCTGTGAGTTTGAACCGTATGGCCTAAATGCGCTAGGTGCACATTCACAGACTGGTTCACGCCCTGACTGTCCGTTATATTTCCAGCTACACGGACCTCACAAAATGACGCAGTCAAATGTTTCAAAGCAAACGTCACGCTGCCATTACGGAAAAAAACTAACACCTCACATGCAAGGTCGAACCGGTTTAAACTTTTTTTTTCTTTTTAAGTTTTTGACCTGATTCCGACGTAGCTAGAGATGGTTGAGATGGCTGAGTTTTGTGTGTGCACTCTTTGCCTATCGGTAGCGGTTTTTGTCGCGATTAACGCCAAAAGCCGCTACCGACAGCCAAAGGTACGACGTGCCCAGGTCGAGCGCTTCATCCGGAGTTGTTTAGCGTGTCTGGTGTTGGTGAGTGTGTAGTGGGTTGATCCAGGCATTTACTGACCGGCCACGCGTATATCTACAAATGAATGTTGCACGTCAGTAAATGCCTTTAGCAACCCGCTAAACATTCACCGACGCGGTGTGCAAAGTTAACTGACGCGTGTTTCGTGACAGGGCAAGAGCGTGCTGCTCAAGTCGCAGTCCCCGGATGTGTGTTACGTGCGCGACATTCCGCAGGACGAGATGCAGGCCCAGGAGGAACACTGTGAGGACGGACAGACACCGCTCAGGGTGAGACAAACACCACGCAGGTGCAAAATCACTGTCTAGCCCAGTCGCGTACCCAGCGCTGACACCTTCTCTCTCTATTAACCCTTTTACTCCTGATACGCGTGTGCTTGAAATAAATCTATGATAGTTCAAGGATGGTGCCTCAGACGCCAAGCTATTCTGGCACCATCCTTGAACGCCAAGCTATTCTGGCACCACCCTAGAACTGCAATGGTTGATCTGTCTCCTAATCTGTCATGTAACCTTTATATGGCTTGGGAAGCTGTCGTCATCACGCTAGTCGTGGAGGCCATCTTGATGAGAGGATACGCGACTCATGCGCTCATCGGGAAATCGTTGTCAGGACAATGTCAGGAAATTCCTGACGTGCTATAGGCACTAACAGCACGTCTTGCCATCACAGTAGGAAACCGCTAACCAGAATCTGTTTTTGTTTGTTTCCAAAGAGGAAGAAACATGAAGAAAAACATGTTGAAACACTACTTCGCTACTATCTGAAGTCTATCGCCAGGCTAGCGTGTCCTCTCAAGATGGCGGCGCGGCCGCCGACGCTCCTAGGCAACGCGGGGAACTTCTCGAGCCCTATAGGACAATAAGCAAAATGTAAAACATTCAGCCTCAGGATGTTATGGGTTGTCGTGTGCTGACTGTATCTTATTGATGTGGTGTACAGCCTGGCAGTAAGTATAGTTAGTTAGTTATTGGGGTTTAACGCCGAGCAGTCGACTAAAGCCATCTCACAGCGGGTGGCAGCATATAGGTGCAGAACCTCAGTCCCCGTCTAGCCCAGTAACTGTAGTACCGTAGTGTGGCCCTCGCTGATCCAGCCCTCTCACTCTCTCTCTATTGACATGTGCTGACTGTCATGTTGATGCGGCGTGCAGCCCGGCACCCTGCGTGAGGAGCGCGTCTACAAGGAAGGGGGCGAGGTCACCCAGGACGTGCTTTCACAGGATCTGGCCGAGCCGTGTAAAGGTCGCCGACTGGTGGCGCTCATAGAGGTCACGGACAAGGGTGAGTGCGCCTAGTAGGTCAGTTTTAGACCCTCGTTCCCCGCTAAGGCTGGCACAAGTGATATTCGCCTTGCCAAAAGCTTCAGTAACAGGAACAATCACATTATTTCAAGCTACGCAAAAAAGCTTCGATATCACCGTTCACAATAACGCACATGCAACATTTTGAGCTGTGTATACACCACACACAGTACACAGACACGTTGTGGCCGTTCTCAGCCCGAGTAGGCTAGAGTTGAATTGGAAAGTCTGATGCGGAAAGTCGATTAAAATTTTGAGGCGTTTGGGAATGTGACGGACTCAACGGAGATAAAAGTAGGTTACCAAGTGTTGCTGATCGTCTCGTCCTTGATCACATAATTATAGTCACCTTTTTGGTCTGGATTTATTCATAATTATAGTGCTGCAGGACGTTAACACGTTCTGCGCCAGGACCGAAATCCGCAAATTTTGAAGTTGCCCCCTGAAGACTGTATTACACGTCTGGAAAAAGATTGAGCGTGATAGTTCAAGGGTTGTGCCAGAATAGCTTGGCGCCTATGAGCACCAAGCTATTCTGGCACAACCCTTGAACTATCACGCTCGATCTATGTCTTGCCGTGGCGTGTCGGAGTTCAATGGGCTAACAATGGAATAGTCAATAGTCAGTTGCTGATGGCCTTGTGTCTAAGGAAAATCGTCATCCACCCTCAAAACAGAAGCCAGCAGTAACACTTGTCTTCTTGATATAAATGACGTTTCCCAATGCGCAAAAGGCCATCGGGCAGGCATCCACCGCCGTTGGCCCGCGCACGACGTCGGCCTGATGGCCTTTTGCGCATTTGCTTCTGACTAGGAATCCGGGGGTTTACTTACAGAATATTTCGGCTGTCTCCAACAGCCTTCTTCAGCCCACCGGTGAGTTTCCGTGGTTGAGACGGCGGGTTTTTGGTTGGGTGAGAAGTGTTCAGAAGGTCGTTGCGCGCTAATGGATACCCATTTCGGACTGGGGTACTCCACTCTTTGCCTTACATGCGGACAATCAACAGCATTCTGTTAAAATCAACAGCACCCTGTTCAAGTCAGTTCGCAATATGAGAAGGGAGTTTCAGAAAGACTTTCCCTAGCATCCCACTGACATGGCGTTAAGCTGTTCCACAATTTCATCAGATGACAACTCGGCAAAGTCTAACTCGCCAAGACTAACGCGCCAAAGCGCAAAAGGCCATCGGGCCGACGTCGGCCGCCGTTGGCTTAAAAAAAAATTGGTCCACCATAGAAATTTTGAACAATCTATCATATCGAATGTGAAGACTGTGATGAAGACTATAATTATTAGTGAAAGCGCCAGACCATTATCAGTAAGAACAAAAGAACATCAAGACAGATCCAGATCTACAGCGTCTGAACGTCTACATAAAACAGGACACATCGACCCACCCGAAGTACAAGTATTGCTATCTGAACCTTACAGCATCAAACGGAAAGTAAGAGCAGCCATCGGAATCCAACAAAGAAGACCAAGTTTAACTCATTCTACCCCAACACCGAACTCCTTAAATGTTGCCGTTGTCTTCTGAAGACCGCGTTGCAGTGCACGACACAGATCGACCATGATAGTTCAAGGGTGATGCCAGAATAGCTTGGCGCCCATAGGCGCCAAGCTATTCTGGCATCACCCTTGAACTATCATGGTCGGTCCTTATCTTCCTGTGGTGTGTCTGGGGTAGAATGAGTTAAACACGGATCAAGGCGTTGAGCTTCCACCCATATATCACGACCTTCTGCACACTTCCCACCCACCCACAGTTCTATTCGTCTCAACCACGGAAACTCAGCCAGTAGGCTGCTGAAGGCTGTGGGAGACAGCCGAAATATTCTGTAAATGAACCACTGGATTCCGAGTCGGAATGTCGTTTCTGTTATGTTCCACCCGGAATCCGAAAGTCTGTATTTCTATTTTCAGCCACGGCCACGGTGTTGCCGGAGCGGAACCAATGGAAATACAAAACGTGCTTCCAGTGGTTCCGAAAATGTCGCATTTCATTTGTTTGTCAGTTTAACCCATTTAGCCCCGAGTCCCTGCAGCAGGAGATGGATTGACCATGATGATTTAAGGGGAGTGCCATATTAGCTTGGCGCCGAAGGCGTCAAGCTAATCTTGCACCACCCCTGAATTATCATGGTCAATCCATCCCCTGCAACAGGTACATAGTCGTTAGGCAACACATCTAAAATGTGAGAAATGGGACATTAGGGCTAAAAGAGTTAAGTGTCTACGCCTTTGTCGGCATATGTCGTTTGACATTGGCGTGTACAACGTTTTTCCCAAATATCTTCGCAAAGAACCACTTTTCTATACCTGTCTTAGAACAAGTATCATTCAGGGCCAGTTGACCTGATACGATTTACCTTGAAGAAACTCGAACAATGTTTACAGTTGTAAAATTTTGGACTTTACGTGACTAAATGTGCCCCTGATATACCCGCCAAGTAAAGAACGATCCATTTTCATATGAATTGGCCACGATTTCAAACCTGAAACAGCGCAGGCATACCAGAAGTCTGACTGACCTCGATACTGAAATCTGCTGGGTTTCTATTAGGACGTGCTCTTTTCTTTTCTTCTTCATTAAACTTTTACGAGTGTAGAGCAAAATCAACAAATCATAGGAGTCAAATAAAAATAGCGCATATATTAGGTCAATAGGCACTAAATGATTGTGTTCTTAAATTGGTCAAACGGCCTATCGAGTATCTGACCATGCTGATGTTACCTTTGAAGCCAACGACTGCCAACAAATGAGAGCGACGTAACGGCGGGTAACCAGTGTATGCCAGAAGCAAAGACAACACTCTGAACATCCCCAAGAGGCATGGATCCTTATCATCCCGGACGACCAGTGAGAATCAATGCCTCTTAAGGTCCCGCCACACATGCCGATTTTGAGGCCGATTCTCGAGCAGTTTCGAATCGGAGTGTGATCGGGCCGGACTACAAAAGCGTGTGCACTGCCACACATTTCCCGTGGGAGTCCGAAATAGCTCAAGCGGTTAAGCGTCGGAGCAGGAGAGCGAAGGGAATCGCCGGGTCGTGGGTTCGAATCCCCGTCGCGGCCCCGGTAGCTGGACTCGCAATCCAGGGGAAAAAGGCGGATTTGTTCAGTAGCATGTCCGTTGTAAAGTCCTGGTAAATCAAAGTGGTGCAGTTGGAGTGCGCGTGAGTTGATCAGTGTTCAGGTCGTACTCCATAGGCAATAGATTTCCCTGTCCCCCATAACCCGCCCGTCAGGGCCGTCCATTATCACTTCGGTGCCGTGGACGTCAAACCCGGAACTAATCAATCACATTCCCCGACTTTTTTTTAGCCGACCGGTTTGAACCGAAGATCAAGGTCGTACCTGTTCTGCAAAATGGCTGCTAGTTTTGACAGTGATGATGATGTGCTTGCATTATCAGCAGTTTTGCGTCAAACTCGGGAAGAGGCGGGCAAAACATCGGCAACGAAGGTGGTACTGATCTTCCGCCATTTTCAAACTGAAACGACGTGTTTGCGAGACGCGCTCTGATTGGTTGAAGCTTACAATCGGGGCCGATTCGTATCGAAAATGAATAGAGCAGGTTCTAAACATACGATTCCCAGCCGATTGGTATCTGATCCGATACATCGTGTCATCCGATCGCAATCGGAATGGAATCGGATACACAATCGGGGCACACTCGGTATGTGTGGCGCGGCCCGTTTAGAGATGTCGGAGTGCTTTATGTGCTTATGTTTGGGTATGGAGCTGGGTGTTTCGGTGGTAGAGCGTTTGACTTTCGTCCGAAAAGGTCCTGTTTCAAATCCAGCTGGGGTCAAGAATTTGTTCACACCCTATGCGGCGCCCCCGTCTTTGAAATCCCCTTCACTGTGGACAAAAAAAGTTTTTTTTTGTGTGCTTATGATAGAAGCTGTTCATCCACTGTCATTCCCCCAATGCGCAAAATGCCATCGGGCTAACGTCGGCCGCCGTTGGCCCGCGCACGTCCGTGCGCGGGCCAACGGAGGCCGACGTCGGTGCGCGGGCCAACGGAGGCCGACGTCGGCCCGATGGCCTTTTACGCATTGGGTCAGTGGCTGTCGTTCGTTGTGGCGAGTCGTTTGGCGTGTACATAACCTCACTCACGTTACAGAATCAGACGCGGTATCCAGCGCTCCAGACAAGCGTTCGTGCGCGAATGTGGTGAAAGAGGAGTGCCACAATGAGCCGGTCGGGTGCGATACCCACTGCGTGCGCTACGGCTGGTGGTGGGGCTCCAACAGCTGCAAGGAATACAAGAATCAATGTGAATATACCGAGGTCTGCAAAAGCGAGCACGCCTCAGCCTGCGTTTAACCGTAAACAGTCACTACCCAATGCGCAAAAGGCCATCGGACCGATGTCGGCCCGATGGCCCTTTACGCATTGGGTAGAGCGTGTTGCCCGCCCCCGGCAGATGTCTATCCGGCGGCATCCCCGAGCCCAGCGCTTGACGCCGTACACATATGCACGAGTGTAAGCCTGTCAAACTTCTGAATAGTTGATAGACTTTGACACGAGTGATAAAAACAGCAGCAGCAGCAAACTGTTGTGTTGGTTAATGACTATATTTGTGAGCTGACTGACTGGTGTGTGCTTGTTTATCCCTCATCCTGTCTCGCGTGGAGCAGATACAGTGTGTTCTACAGACACTCAGCAACACCGAGCCACACAGCACACACAGTGACAAACCATGTCCCCTTAAACCCCTTCAGCCCTGACGCACTACAGCAGGAGATGGGTCGACCATGATAATTCAAGGGCAGTGCCAGATTAGCTTGGCGCCGATAGGCTAATAGGCGCCAAGTTAATCTGGCACTACCCTTGAATTATCATGGTCCATCCGTCTCCTGCAACTGGTGCATAGTCATTAGATGACGCCTCCAAAATTTGGGAAATACGGCCGTCGTGCTGAATGAGTTAAAGTGATGTACTGTATTTCAGTATTGTCAGCACAACCTGTTTTCACACACACCCACACACAAACACACCCACACACAAACACACACGGTCATGCATACCTACTCAGATACACCTACACCTACACACAAGTTCTAGCATCCGATTCAGATCACACTGGCGTGAAAGAAAACAAGATGAGGATTTCATCCCAAAGTCTACCGTATTGTTTGGAGCTCAGATGCGTTTATCTTTTAGGGACATGCAGAGTTGTTCATATTTTTAGGATTATAACTGATGCTGATCCATTTCCCTCCTCTAAGCCAACCTCTGATCAACACACACGTTGGTGCACACAAATAAAGACGGACACATTCCCGCCTTTAGTACGCTCTGTGGGCTGGTGTAGCGACAGGAATCCATCTACTACTCTAACCCACCCTCTGATGCACACACACACTGGCACACAGAAATAAAGACGAACACACGGCGATTCCCGCCATTCGTAAGCTCTGTGGTTTGGCGTAGCATACTCAGTAGCTATTCTGAAGAAGAATAATAGCACGAGCAACGAAATGACGTCAATTCAAGCTTTACGTCATGGCATCATTACTCCCACGACGACGTGTTCATAGTGACGACTCGATGTTATACGTCATCATCGCAGTACTAACATTTGACTACTCACAAACAATGAATGTGTACTAACGTTTGACTTATCAGATGATCAACTTTGCAATTTTCTTTATGATTTTTTTTTGCCTAGAACTTACAGGTCACAATTTGATCTAGTCCTACCCCAGGGCCGGGACAAATAGCAGGCTTATGCAAACACTGTCTATGGAACATCGAGAAAATAGCTTTTTATCGCAAAAGAAAAATTGAAGTTATGTTAGCTGTTTTACAAATGACTCCGAAAAAGTGGTGTAGAAAACTGTTTGATTTTCACACCTAGGGCATACAGGTCACAATTGACCTAATCGTACCAGACAGCCGAGACAAACTGCAGGCTTATGTAAATACCGTATACAAAAAATCATGCGATTATAAATGAGAATAATGTTTGTTTCGCACAAAAAATCAATTGTTTTAAGATTAACCTATATAATTCGTGAAATTAATCCCCAAAACGTGAAAATATATTTTTTTCCAAAAATATTTAATTATCACTCAAAAAGTTCTAGCGGTACAATGCTGGTTAACAAACTCATTCAATATGTCCCTTTTATCTAAATATACGCAAGCTATATAGAAAAAATAACAAAAATTACGGACTCCAGTGTGGATAAACCGTTTTTTGTAAAACGGCCATTTTCTCGCCAATGAGCATAATCAAAAAGCTTACAAAAGGGTCCGGGGACAATTCTTTTAGGGACAATATCCTAAAATTTCAAGCTTGTCCGTTCTCAAACGCGGGCCTAGTCGCTGTCACACGCACACACACACACACACACACACACACACACACACACACACACACACACACACACACACACACACACACACACACACAGACACACACACACACACAGACACACACACACACACACTTACTCACACACACACACACACACACACACACACACCGTTTGGCGCCAAAAAGACGTTCTCTAGAGAGAGACAATAGGAGACCCGTAAGACAATGAATTCAATAAAGCCACATCAGTCATTAAATTACGTCATTTTTAATAATAAAATTTTTGACCCCTTTACGCCCCCGTTATTACCCAAACAACCCTTTGATTTTAAAAAACTGACGAGCATGACTGATGTGGCTTTATTGATCTAATTATCTTACGGGTCTCCTATTGTCTCTCTCTATAACTATTGTCTCTGACAATACCTAATCATTTACCTGATCAAGTGATGCCAAGTGAAACTTAATACTTATTAACAAGTTGCAACTAACTTTTAGGAACCTGCAGAGGTAACCTTTAAGTGTGTTGCCATAAGAACTTATTAATTACTTACCCTAAGTTCTTACAAGTACTTACCCTAAGTTCTTACAAGTACTTACCCTAAGTTCTTACAACAACTTGACTCAAGTCCCAAGATACTGAGACAGATTTGTCAAGATACAAGGACAAAAAAAAAAACACTTTTTTTTCTCAGTAGTACTCTGGCGGTGGTGCAGATGGGGTTAAATAATCAGGCACAAGTGGTGTAAATGACGTGTCATCTCTCTGCGAAGCATATGACAAAAATATTGATTGATTACCAAATCTGATTTTTATTTGTTTAAAAGATTGTGTAGTTTTTCTGTGGTTTCCTGAACACCGATCTGTTTTCCCATCTCTAAAAAACTGGCTTTTAGCTCTTCAACATTCACAGGAGATTGACTACGCATCTTATTTTGTATTTCAGACTTCTGTTTTTTGTAATTATTTAAATCATCCTGGACTCGCTTAAATTCTTCGTCATCAATTAAATTATCATTCAATGCCTTACTGATAATAAGTTTCATACTGCTCAGATTTGCACCAGCAAGCGTACTCAACACTTCATGTTTCTGTAATTTCGTGTGAAACCTCTTGTTCAAGGCTTCCAAACCAAAGCAAGCCAGGCATGTAGCAACGCTAACACCCTCAACTGCTATTCCAGCCAAACTTCCAATTCCCGTGGCAAACAGAACAATACCCCCCACAGAACAACCAGCTGAAACTGCACCAATAGCCATAGAAGTGTTTTGAACAGAATTAAAAACGGTCTGATACCGTCTCTTACATCTGGAGTACCTCGCCTCTTCACTTTCCAAATATTTAATTGCTTCTGTAATATTCATTAAACGAAATGCATCTGCCTGTAATGTTTTATCTGATGCAATTGGCACAGCTGTCACATGCGGATCAGGTGCAAGCATTGTTTTAGTCGTCGCAATTGATTCAGTCGGCTCAAGCGTCGGTAGTATTGGATAAAATTTTACCATATTTTTTTTATTGACAAATATTTTTTTATTTAATCATCAATTACATTTTGCAACTCTTCAAAAGTATACAATTTGCTAGCATAATAAAATGCAACAAGATCAATGTGTTCAAGGTTTATGTAACTTAGACGAACAAAAGTTGTTTTGTCGACCACCACCTTGACAGCGGGAATACTGCTCGAAACATTAATAACATCAACATTTTTTGTAATAGCAATAAAGACCTTTGATGATTCTGATACTGTATCATCCCATGTAAGTTTTATTCCCTGTGCAATATTTGCCTCTTTTGCAGAAGTTACAGATTTCATGATAATTTCAAATACTATTGTCGCTTCTCTAGCCACGACTAAGCTTGCTGGCATAAACACAACAGAAGTATCTGATCTACCCTTTCTAGTTGTAAGAAGATACCGTCGTTTCTCATAATTTTCAACTTTCAGTTTATCTCTGCTATTGTTGTCTGGGGCAAAACTTGGAACAAGACTTACAATAAGCGGCCCAGAGTTAACAACTTTCCTAAACACTAAGGCGCCTTTGTCATCAGTGTATACATAAGGACTAATAAATTCCAACTTTATGTCCCAGTCAATTGTGGGTGGTGGAACAGGCACAGGTGAAACAACCCACTTATTAGCTACATGTATTAAGTTGTAGGGCACATTATTTACAGGCAGAGTAGGTACAGTAACATCACACAGCTGACCAAGTTTAGGAATCGGTTTCTCTGTTCCTTCTTTCATGTCATCAATTACTTTTCTTTTGTACATACCAGACGAATCAAGTTCAAAACCATACACTTCCCCTACCTCTCCCTCCTTCTCAAAATCCTGTACATCAGCCAACTCTTTTAACTCTGTTACCGGACACGCAGTTGGTATGATTGTTCGCTTTGGACCACCACTCATTTTTTATAAACAAAAATAAAATTATTTAACTTCTAACACAACACTAAAATCATGCATAACAACTGGTTTGTCATCCTGATTAGTTACAGATATACACAGTGACTCAAAGAAACTAGAACCTAATTTCTTAAACTGTAAA
The DNA here is from genome assembly GCA_036245525.1 of Semisulcospira habei. Lineage (NCBI taxonomy): Eukaryota > Metazoa > Mollusca > Gastropoda > Semisulcospiridae > Semisulcospira > Semisulcospira habei. The sequence continues at coordinate 127,282,756 of BTPG01000007.1, read as the reverse complement.
TTAGGAAATCTAGCAACCACACTTTCACAATACGGAGCAGTTCCAGTTGGTAAGCATCTCAACAAAGTTGAAGGCTTTCCATTGTGAACATTCTCAGTTGTGTTTAGTTCTTTCAAATAAACATTTAGCACTGTGTGTACTGACAAATGAACAGGATATCTTCTAATTATTTTTTCTTTTTTTTGGTTTTAGTAGTAGTTGCCTGTCTGGACTTAACCATTTTGTCCAATCTTCAGCTGGAAAAGAAGTTACATTACCCATAAACCCAAGTAATTTTATAACACTTAATGATAATGAATACTCAGTATCTTTTGGAAAATCTAATGTAACAAGTAAGTTAGCTGGATTTAAAGTTGCTTTAATTTTAAATTCATTTTGTAGCCATTCAGCTAAAGTACAAAAGTCATAATACCCAGCTCGTAAAACATTAACTCTCTTTAAATTAGCAATAAAAGATCCATCTATATAATAATCTGTATCATTTGTAACATTAAACCATTTTACTGTATAGAACATTTCATGGATAGCTACAGTCTTGTTACCATCACGATTATCAATCCCATTAGTTAACCACACTGGTTTGCTTGTGTCAAGATTTGTTAAGGTAATAAACATTTTTATTATCTCATATAAAAAAGGATGGAATTTAAATCACCAACCATTACCACAACAAACACATTTCAATTTAATATAGATGCCAAATATAATGTTGCACCTACTTATGAACAGAAAATAATTCAACTAAATCAGCTCGACATAGCTGTAAGTGAACAAGATCTATTTCAAGTCAAAGTACCAAATCCGTTTGACCATTACCTAAACCCTCCAATAACAGATGATGCTACTGCAAGAAAGTGGTCCTCAAGTCCACTACAGATGTTTCAAAACCAACTTAACTTTGCTATACTGTGTTCAACTACTGGCTGTGGGGTTTCTTTTACAGACCACTTGAATCACTCAAACAAACTAATTAAGTCTGTCTATCGTTTCCATGTTTATTACCAGCTTAGACGTATACTGTCAGAACTGCATACCCCACTACCAACTAAATCCAGTTTCAACAGGTTTAATAACCCCATGGATATGAAAGCATTTGAATGCATCTGTAATGAATTTAACATCAGTACAAAGTATGACTTCACACAAAAACTTGATGATCACAATGGTATGGGCACATTGTATTATGCTATGAGTCACAGACAATACCCACAAGATTATTACCCTGGTTACACTTCATTCTCATCTAAATCTGAAGTCTGGTTAGGATCAATAGAGCAGAAACAGTCTAACGCCTGGACCACATTTATTTTAGATAAAACTGACGGGTTTACTTAAGCAGGAGTCGAGCGCGTCAATGAGTCTATCAGAACATATGTCTGGTGTATACAAGGAGCACAATCACTAACAAAATCAAATATTTTGAATGGAAGTGGCAAATTTGAAGCACAAAAACAATTTCTCGCAAACCTGGAAGATTCAATTAATTCAACAGTAGATCTCCCATCAAGCATACAACGCTACCAAGACGTACTCAAGTATGCCAGATCAAAAGTTGACTTTGTAGTTGGCATAGGGTTATACATGTTACCATCTGACCTTCAACTCCAAATGGGTACAATAACAAATTATAATAATGAAATCATTGTTACAGGTGTTGGTCAGAAATTAGGACTCAATCAATCTGTAAACTTGGGGGCCACAACCACACACGTACAGTTGTTAAAACCATTACAGATGGTAACACCCCCGGCCCCGGCCCAGGCCCCAACACCGGCACTCATACAACCAGTACAGTCAACCCCTGACACACATGAGTCAGAAAGAACTGCATTGGTAATAGGTCTAACAGGATTAGGGGTTTTACTTCTTTATCTGTTTCATTAAATAACCCACCATCAACCCTACTACTGTAACCAAAAAGACCCAAACATGTTCAGCAATAAACCCAACTACCTTTGCCACTGTACTAATCAGCCAACTGACAACTGTGCCAATTATGCCAGGCAAAGCATCCATTGCTTTCACAGCCAATTTCTTAAGCAAGTCTGATATGTGAGACAGTTGTTTCTTTACCCACGACTGTAAATCTTTTGGGTCTGTTGGAGGTGGGGGGCCTGGTGGTGCCGGGGCTGGCGGTGTTGGACTGCTACCTCCACCGCCCCCAGCACCAGAGACAGCTAACACAACAGTACTGATAATAAATCCAAGAGCAGTAATTAAACTAGCAATAGTGATACCCTGCTCTCTGAAAAGTGTTTTCAATCTCTCAGCCAGAGTAGTGTCTTCGTGAAGTATTTTCTGAATAGTTTCTCTAATTCTGTTGACCTGTGATTTCAGTTTTTGTCTTCCAATACTAATTGTTTCTAACCTTCCTGATCTTTCTATCTGCAAATCATTTAATCTGTGTTGTATTCTTTCTTTCATTTCTGTGTCTGCTGTAGCCAGTTTTTCTTTTTCACGTTCTATGTGTTTATCAAGCTCACCTAGTTTGGCAACATTGTTTACCATCTCACCTCTTATTGTCTGCAGTGATTTATCCAACCCTATAATCTCTCTCATTGACAAAGGTGGATCATCTATTGTTTTCAAAGCGTCATTTATTTGTCCTTCAGTAAATGAGGTTTCTTGTATCACAGTGTTTGCTATTTCTGGTAGGCTTGTTACTGGTGCCATTTCAATTTGTTGCCCTGTTGGCAACTTTGTTTGCGTGTTGTGAAGAACACTAACCAGTCTAGGCGTGACAGGAGACCCACCAATTCCAAGTTGACGCAAGGCACCAACACCACCTTCATTTTTTATTGTACTTAAAGCCCTAAACCTACTAGGGTCTTTTTTGTTAGTCAATAGTACTTTTCCTTTGTCAACAGTATTTAAATATAAATGACCCTTGCCATCAAGTTCAAACTGATTAGGATCTACGTTGTCTGGGCGGCCACCAACATGATCATAAAATGAGTTCACTTTGGTTTCTAAAAGTTCGTGACGTAAACTGTAAATATTTCTTGTACCAGTCATATCTGCCATATCTGTCATATCTGTTGTATTACCAAAATCATACGTGTCATCCATTTCAAAATCTTCATGATTAAATCCTCCCGCTGCCATTGTTTTATTAATTTATTATTTTTTATTGTGCATAATAAAAATGACACAGTCTTACGGATCAAAGTTAGACCCATACAGAAAACTACGTGAGCCTCTTGGTGTTAAGGGCATAAGACAATCAATCGTCATCACAAACAATCCAAGTACCATAGACCAGAACCAAACACTTACAGTTAAGTTTCCAAACCTAGGTCCCAGTGACGTTATTGTTCCTGGCACTGCACGCCTAGCATTTATATTGAACTATCATCAGACACAGATGTAAACAGAACACTAGTTAACAATCTTGGCAGAGCAATTGTTAGAACTATTAAAGTAAAACTTGAAGGACAGGAAGTGTTTAGTCTTGATGACTCCGATGTATTCTACTGTTACAAAGACCTTTGGCTCACAAGAGAAGAAAGAGAAGACCGTATTTATCAAGGCATACAGTCTGATAATGTTGGTAAACTTCGAATCAATGCTGGAGATAAATCAACGTCAGCAGCCCAGGACGTTATATTAGCAGAAACATATGGAACCAGATTTTACATACCACTTGAGTTTGAAATCCTAACAGCTCATTTGCCTTATTATCAAGGGGCACTGAATGACCGTCTGAGCTTTGAACTAACTTTCAATGACTACTCCAAAGTTATAAAATCATCTGCCACAGATGCAACATATAAGATCTCTAACATTTCTTTGGAATATGAAATTGTCACACATACTGAACTAGCCAGACTCATTCAAAATCAATACCAGTCAAGACTTCCAATTTATTATGACACCCGGGTCTGCCCTGGGGGACTTGGGTGGGGTTAGGTATTTTTTAGTTCCCAGGGTCACCCTGGTCAGCCCCACAGGGTGGGTTTTTCTCTCTATTCTGGGGCATGTGTTTCTGTCTACCCTTTGTCCATTCACCTGTATTTGCCTTTTTAAAACTCTCCCTACTGTCTGCACTGCCTGTAGCTCTTGATATTGGATGTGTGTTGCTAAATGGTCTTAGCTTTATTTAGGGCCCCATGTTGTAGGTTTATTTAACGTATTTGACCGGCTGGCGACATACATTCAATTTTCTGTTTAGTTTTTTTTTTCACAAGCAGTGCAGGCACGTCCTGAGAAAGCCTTGTTGCTGTCGGGACGTTAAGCAATGTACAATCAATCAACCAATTTATTATGACAGGGTGATTAGACATAGTTTAATACCCAAAGACAAAAGCGACCCAATGTGGAACATAAACTTGAACACACCTGAAAGGTATTCTTATGTTGTTTGTTGAACCGGTGGGTCCATACAAAAGAGATTCAGAAAAATTCTACAATCCTAAGATTACACATTTGTCCTGTACAATTGAAGGCCACCCTAATCAAGTGTATGCTTCTGGAATGCTGCCTTATCAACACTACGATGAGATCACAAAGTATTTTGCGGGTGGAAGGATTAGAGATAAACCTGCAAACATTGTGTGTAAAGATCTACATCTGTATGACGTTAGGATAGGACAATACCTTACAAACAAATATGCACTTTGGTTAGACCTTCGTAGTACAGATGACGATTATCTTCATGGGTCAGGTCGAACTGTTGAGAACGGCAGTGATGGAATAACAATTCAGATACAAAAGAAGGTTGAAAAAGCCGAAGCAATAAATATATATTTGTACCTGATATATGACGCACAACTGAACATACAAGACAGTAGACTGAGTGGACACATATATTAAAATTATATTGTGTATTAAAATGAACCGTAGCTTAATGACCCTCGACCCACACTGTGGATTATTTTGTGGGGCCACAGGGTGTGGGAAAACTGAATTTGTACTTAACCTCTTACAAACAAGATACATACACCACTTTGAAAACATTGTAATATTTTGTCCTACAATCAAACACAACAAGCTTATCACAACCGTTTATTTATTTGGACTGACAGTAACATATACATAGTTGACCCTGAAAAGAAACTGAATGACTACCTACAATATTTTTACAAGCAATTTGAAGGACAGTCAACATTGTTTATTGTTGATGACTGTTCTGCAGAGAAAGACATTGTCAAAAAGAGAAACACATTAGCAGAACTTGCCTTCAGTGGCAGACATGCAAATATAAGTGTATGGATTCTCACTCAGAAATATAATGCTGTACTGAAAGATTTTTGAGAACAGTTAAAGTTTTTTTGTTTGTTTTACTGTAAGGATCGTGACAGCTTTGAAGACTGTCTCAGAGAAAATGATGTCATACCAAATAAACATGAACGTGATGATGTAAAAAATAAACTGAAATCAACTAAGCATCTAAAGCTTATTTTAAAGACAGATCAGCCCACAGGGTATGGGTTAGTAAATTAATTTTTGTTTTTTGTTTTGTTTTTTTTAAATAACAATATAAATGAACCCTGATGAAATCCTTCTATTGAATGATATCAATGCTGTAGAGAACAAAGACTTAGACTCGAAAAAACAGCGTCTTTTGTCTGTGATTGTCTCAGGCAAATCAAAGACTTATCTCGGAAAACAATACATGACAGAGGATATTGAATCTCTTATCTCTGATGAACTAATCAAGCTTCATTCAAAATATGAAAACCACATCGCTTCACTAATGACATGTGATTTAAGTCGATCTCTTGTATGCCTATACACAAAAGCAGTGAGTCACTTTCTACCTGTGGATAGTGACAGTCTATCACACGACCTTGAAAGCAATCCTATTGTTTCAAGTTCAATTGGCAAATTAGCATGCATCATGTTTTACAAGTTTGGAAATTACCTTGCACCTGTCGTAACATTGCTGGTAACTGGGAGTCACATCGATTTTTCAAAAATAAATTTTACTGCAGAAGAAAATGGACGAGAACAAGATGACTACACAACTGAACCCCGACCCTGTTTTGACACAGGTTCGAACTGTGACTAAGGCTAAAAGTCCAGGCAGGGTTGAGGCAGGAAAAAGATTAGCCGAATGAAACAAGCAGAAAAAAATTACAGCTTCAAACACAAACAGAAAAGGCTCATGCAACTGACACACCATCAACAGCACCAGTGTCACTACCATCAGGACCATCACACCCACATCAAAGTGACAGACAAACAACTAAGCCTGACCCTGACCCCGAACCTCAATCAACAAAATATATAGTTGCCGGATTTGTTGTCGGATTTGGTTACGTAGGTTATCAATTATACAAAAAATACAAACCATAGACTCGTACAGTGACCGAAAAATCAGACACTCCAAAAACAAAACCAGAAGTCGCCACATTACCAGTAACACCCAAAGCCGTTGACCCATTTTATATGCAGTAAATAAAAATAATATTTTAATTTTTCTTGCCTAAGAAATGAGCGACACAAAGAACATGATGAACCTTGTCTATCACTCTGCCGTAATCAGCGGACTAGCAGTAGCTTATTCTATGCTGGGAAAAAGTCTACTCAAAATGAAATCAGCAGACTTGAGTAGATTAGATTTCGAAGACAGCGCCAAGCTAATTGTAGTTGTCACAGCGTCGATTGCGACAAAAGACTTTCTTGTCAAGCAAGGAATTATTCCCGAAAATGTTTCTATGTAAATATAAACTATGGCGACGATAGCTATTATGATTGGAGGTGCGATGGTTAATGCACTTGCATTTAGTGGCTCAAACTATCTCTTTTCAAAAGTAGGCAGAGAGGACTCAGCAGAAGAAATGAAACGTCATAATGAAGCATCTGAGAAAGTTGCTCAAGCGCAGCAGGATTATGAAAAGAATAGAATTGAGAAACTTGATTTCATCAATGAAAAACTCAGGCTTGAAGGCCATGCACAACATACGTTTTCAAATACAGACGACGCAATCCGTGAATACTATCTCGTCACAGGTGAAGACATGTCTATACCGAAACCAAAACTAAGTGACTATTACAAACCAAGCACACAACAAAGAAATGGAGAGATAATTTTTGTTCTAGTCGGAATGACATTTGTTTATTTTACTGGACTTTATATTGCTAGAAGAAATGAACCCCGGGGTAGAAAATAAACTATCGAAAATATATTACTCTCCATCAGGCTATTGGAAAGGAGCAACAGCTATTGAAAAATTACATGCCGCTGTGGGCGGAGATATAACACTCAATCAAGTCAAACAATGGTTACAGAGACAGGCAATTTGGCAGATATATCTCCCTGCTCCAAGAAAGATAACAAGACCCTATTTTCAAAACACATCACCAAATGACACGCACCAAATGGACCTTTTGTTCCTACCACATGATACAATAAGAAAGAAATGATACAAGTATGCACTGACTGTTGTAGACATTGCTTCAAGGTACAAAGACGCTGAACCCATATCTGACAAAACTGCTGTAACAGTTGCTACAACATTAACAAAAATATATAGTCGAGGCCCTTTAAGATACCCCAGACTAGTGCAGGTTGATGACGGATCAGAATTCAAAGGTGCTGTTAATCAGTTATTTGCAAAGCATGGTGTACTGGTCAGACGAGGCATTCCAGGTGTACACAGATCACAGGCAATTGTTGAAAACTTTAACAAACAGTTATCAGAAAGACTTTTCAGTTACCAGTATTCTAAGGAACTCATGCATGACACCCGTAACACTGAATGGGTAAAGAGATTACCACATGTGATAAAAGCAATGAACAATGAAGGCCATCCTAAGCCTGCTGATGCTATTAAATTGAAATCAATTGCAGAGCCAAAAACAGGACCAACCCCAACCCCAGCACCTGACACAAGTTTGTTTACTAAACAGGTGAGATATTTATATCAACCAGGGGAGGCTGAGAATGACGACAGCCGCAGGGCAACAGACCCCATCTGGTCAACGTCTGTACACAATATAAAAAAAAATAATTCCTGGTGCTGACGCAACAATATATTATCTGTATGACCCTGCACCCCAGAGGGCATTTGTCAGAGAAGAATTACAGATTATTCCCCCAGACACCGTTACTCATTTCAGTAACTAACTCATCAATTAATTCATCAACCAATTCATCAGCTATGTCTTCAGATAACTTGAGCCTGTAATGACCAGGTGCATAAGCTTTTTCCTTAGTATGAAACACACGCTTTGTGTCCCCAACTGCAAGTGACTTTTTGTGTGTTTGAATCATTTCAAGATTATGTTTGTTTGATCTCAGTGACTTGTTTGGATAATCAGGCATCAATGCACCGTCTAACACTTGCTTGTAATGTTCATGTCGAATGTCTTTATTTTTTATTGCTGTTTTTTTTTTTATTCCTTTGGCTTTTGACTGACTTCCCTTCTGGTGCAGTATAGAATACATTTTTGATCTCAGTCCAACATACTCAACTATTGGCACACCATTCAGTTCATCCTTAAACTTACCAGGCACTTTTTTGTTTTGTGTGCTGAACAGTGGATGGTCTTTAGGATAGTCAGACGTATCATACATGTGTAACTCTGTTTTCATGTCTTCATAAAAGTCTTCAGTACACACGTCTATGATCATAGAGTCAGTGTCAGTGTATAACAGACGACATTCAGGATACTTTGGTTTGAAGTAATCATAATAAAATTCAAGCATCAACAGTTTTGACAACTCAAGAATTGCCATACCAATGAATACTGGCTTGTCCAGTTTAACAATCTTTTTTTTTGAGTGACACAGCATACAATGATGAATGAAACTCTTTATACCCTGTGTACTGTGGCTTACCTGTAAGTTTAATAGCACCTGATTCAGTTGTGACCAGTCTCACATCTTTTCTGTGATGAGGATTTTCCATTGTCTTCCCAAAACAGGCATTGTTCATAAGCTTAAAGAAGTCTTTGTCAAATGCAGTGTTGCCGTCTCTGGCACGAAGGGTTGTGTTTTTCATTATGTAATCTTTCATGAAAGCGCTCTGATCAAATTGAATTCCTCTATGTATTTTCTTTAGTACTAACCCGTGTCTGATGTAAAACTGCAGCAAGCGATAGTGACAAAAGTAATTAAATTTGTCGTTCAAATTTGGTACAAGTTTAGTGTCTTCTTTTTTTCCTGTCATACTCATTTTCTCAACAGCCAATGGATAATCATTGTGGTAATCATGTAGATGATGTGGGTACTCCAGATCTACTTCAAAGATCCAACCCTTTGCGTCGTTTTGGTCATGTGCCATAATATTGTTTATGTCTGTTATGTCATACTGTGACAAATCATACAGACAAAAGTTTTTCAAGGGCAATAACTCACACATCGCAAATCCGTAAAGGTTATTAGCGTCAAGGTACGTAATGAATGACCTTGACCTTGAGGGGTCAAAGTCAAGGTCATCAAGATATTTGTTGTTGGCCTTTGCATAATTATTTGCTGCAATACTAATGCCTCCCCTCAATCCACGTTCCACCATTTCACCCATCGTACGATCAGACAACAGGTCTATAGATATCTTACTGGATTTCAAAAATGCATCCCATGTCATGCCAGGACTAGTTATGTAACAAGCTGGGTCAAGCTTGTAGTGTAACAACCCCTTCTCACGATAACTTTCAAATACGTCTGCTAGCAAGCAAACGTCTGCTTTCAAGTACTGGTCATGATAGTCACCAATTGTTTGACATCCTAACTTCCCCCACGCATCAAGTGCGTGTTGATATTCAGAGTCAGAAATACCTTTTCCAGTTAGTGTGGAATAAAATTTCTCTTTTGGTGGCAGTCTTGTTTCTTCAAACACAACCCAATGATCAATGTACTCATATGGATAAACACCTTTCTTAATCAAGTCTGGTTCAAAATATTTACTCGTTATTGGATACTCAGTCAGTCCTTCTGCCAGACTAGCCAATCCTAAAGACAAATGTTGCATGGAGTCATAAAATGCTAATTTGTTGTCCAATCTAAAAGTCAAGTACTTCTCAGTTGTCTGGGCAATGCAACTATTTTTTTTGTAAGACTCATCTACAGCCTGCATGATAATTTGTGAATCATATCCTTTGAGATTGTGGAAAAAGATTGGTAACTTATATGTCTTAGGATCTGTTTTTAATAACAAGTTACAATTGTTATGTGCGGCACCTCTATAATGCCCAGTTATGTGATCATGGTCACGAACTTTATCACCCTGGAGGGCTTGTTCACAAATCCAACACGTCTCAGCTGTATCAAATTTTAGTTTGTCTTCTTCTGTCATCACCAAAGGCATCTGACATGTTGTGAGATACTGTACTACCTGACTATACAGATGTCTCATTTCTGTTAAAAACAGACATGCTGCATTTTCACCTCTGTAGATAACAGGCTCTGAATGAAGACCATCTGACCTAACAATAATGTATCCAAAAGAACACACCACTTGGTCACTTAGTTTTATAGTCTTTGGTAATGATTCTGGAACAGGACCCTCATATGGTACTACTAATGATTCAAAATCAGCATACACTACAAACGGCAACTTTTGTTGATTCCCATAGTTCCTAAAATATACTTGACTACCAGGATCTGGATACTTAAGTACAGTCTGTATGTCATCAGCTGACCTACAATGTAAAACATGTTTGTGCGCTACGTTTATGGAGGAGAATCTTTGTAAACATTTCTTACACACTTCCTGTTTGCCATTGTGTTTTGTTGTATGCCCATGAATTAGACGTGACATATTTCTGATAATTGTGTAGTGGAAGTTATTGTTATCACCGGCAGGGCCTATTAGCAACATGTCAACATGCTTATCTTCTGACTGACCGTAGGTTGGAGCAAGTGGTGATACTCTAATCGGTTGTAACTTGTCAACAGACTCATTATCCCACACATACACATTTACAGATATACCAGGATTTAGTTTTTCAAACAAGTCTATGTCCTCTATTTTAACAGGGAACTCAATGCCACTGAAGTTGAGTTCATTTACAAATTTGATGTAGTTAGATACACGTTCAGGTTTTGATTTTATAAAGTGTAGTTTAGCAAGCACACACCACATGAAACAATAGTTGTCATTGTTTTGTATATTGACTACAGCCGTTTTGTTTGCAACCTCTGTTGGCAGTGGCAACCACGATTTACCTAGTATAGGATGATATCTTGACTGCTTTAATTGTAGTTCATGTGCATGTCCTTCGTGCCAACCAGACCCTTTCATTTTTGCACTGTCAATTGCCTGGAGGAAGTCAGGTAATAGTCTGTCTCTAAACACGTTCTCTAATTCCCTTCTTGTGTTAACTGTGTGTTGTCTTGTTGATATGTATGATACACTCACTTCACCGTCTACTCTAGTAAATTCTATTTTAGCAACAATCTGAATTTTCACACTACCTGTAACAAGATTATTTTGTATGACAGAAAAAGAGTTTTCTATTGATTCATAAACATTGTTAGTATTAGATATAGGCAAATCTGTTGTGTGAAACACGTTTCTTAAACCTGATGAGCCAGGGTTTGATGGGCCAGGGTTTTGAGAATTGTCCGTCATTTTTATTTGTCCGACAAAATAATAAATGAAAAAATATTACCGCTGGCTCACCTTGTGTAATACCACTTTATTAACTGTCAATATAAACATTTAGTTTACATAGATGCTTAAATATGCTATAACAAACTTCTCCTAACCAACCATAGTTGGTATCATCAACTTTAAAAGTAGGTGTCTTTAAATCAACTGTCATGCACTTCACATCTGGATGCTCATCGACATAATCCAAAGTCACACTATATGTAGCATATATTTCTGATGGTGCTGAAAGTCTGTTTGGGTGATATTAAGTCAGTAAAGTGCATAACATCTTTAAAGCAGTGTGAGATATCAATCACTTGTATGATTTGTCCGTCTGTCATTTTTATTAGACAAACAAAAGAATAAATTGTTATCAAGCAAAATCATGTTTTCTAGGAATTTACACTGAACAGTAACTTTATACATTTGCACCATTCAGCAAATGTAGTCAATAGTTTTTGAGTTTACCCCAGACAAGACTTGCCCTGTACTATAATCTCTCTCAGTGGGCTTATTAATATCAAGCTTCACAGATTTCAATTGTGGTGTCATGTACAATAACCCTGTCCTTTAAAGCAAACATACCTGACACAGTATTGGAGATTATTGGCTTTGCAGTAAATTATAAATCACACCCTGATCAAGTAAGAGCCAAGTAAAACATCAGACGTAACATACTGGTTACCACACATGGCCTGTGCCACACCACATACAGCCCGAGATAAGTTTTCAAAAGTCTGGATACACAGTTACAGACAAGTAAAATAAAAATGAAACACTTACCTTTGAGCCAAGGCGGGGGAGCTGTTTCGACTTAATTAGTCCCATCAGAAAGGTCATCAACCCTTGACAGCTCATTAAAGATGAAAATTTTTTGTGGTCACCTATTTTGTACCAAAGACCACATGTCAAAGCCAAACAGGTGTATTGCTCTCGGATGTAGTTTCGTGTGTATGAATGTGTGCTGAGCCGCTGGTACATCCCTAGGAAAATCACTTGAACATGGCACTCCCGGGCTGCGTAACAAACGCATACCATGTGAAAGTGAATTTCCAACACACCACACTAAGATAAAAGTATTCTGTGGTGTGTAAAATTTGATGGTATGTACAAAGCCGAGAGCAATGTAAAAGCCACTTAAATTTCCGTTCTCAGTAAGCGGCCTAGCACTGTGGAACTACTCTGTTGTTTCCATTGACACCACTTGTGGTTGCATCTCTATTTTTTTTTCTCTGTGCCATAGCTGCACGCATTTCTTTGACTGAGGTGCTATTTTCTAATATTTGAATTTGATTAAAAATTGCTGCTGCTGCATTTGTATTTATCTGTATATCCTTCTCAATAGATTTCACCTTGTCCTCTTCTCGGACAACATCTCTTATAAATTTTTCTTTTTTTTCTGTAAATGCAGCATAATGTTTTTGCACATCTGGAAACACCTCACCATTATGTTCATACTTTAGAAGCAAATCCACAAATTTTGTTTCATAATTCATATGTTCTGTATAATCCTTTTTCAGCTTCACCGCCGTGAGATGGCCTTAGTCGCCTGCTCGGCGTTAAACCCAAATAACTAACTAACAAATTTTTCAGCTTCTGTATTTTCTCTTTCTGTAGTTTCAATTTTTGCACATACTGATCATTTTTCATTTCACAAGTACTATACCACTTACTGAGAGTCGCATGACGCTTCATAGCATTTTCACCAAAATCCATATTCGTGTTTGGTGGCGCGTTGCTGTGGGCTGGGTTATATACGAAAGACTGACAATAAAACTCATTCTGGTTTGAACCAGTTCCAGGCTATAACAGTCATAAAGCATAAAGTTTACCTGCCTCTAACAAAACCTGTTTTGCTCAAGACATAACATATGTTGTTTATTATCAAGGGTCGGTTGGCACTCACTTGGCAGTGGGACTTAAAATGTCATATGAATAGATTGCGGCGTCATGCAGTGCCTCACCCCACTAGCAACTGAAAATCAACAACACGATACAGTGTACAGAAACCGGGCTCACAAAACTTGCTCGACAAGTCTGGTCAGGTAGCGTTAAGACTCGTCAGGTTGTTACTCATTTAGTTATTCATAGCATTTTGGAAAGACCAAGATCGATTTTAGGATCAGGCATGAGCGGATAGGACTGATTGTTGCCGGTTAGTGTTAAAATGACCGAATGTGTTATAATTTATTCATTGGACCATTTACCGGTTGAGATGTATGACGTAAGCTTTGTAAACCGGTAAGTTGTGTATGCGTGTCTATGTTGTTTGAGTGTTTATGTGTGTGTGTGTGTGTGTGTGTGTGTGTACGTGTATGTTTATTCATGTGTTTGTGTGTGTGTATATGTGTGTCAGTGTGTGTGTGTGTGTGTGTGTGTGTGTGTGTGTGTGTGTGTGTGTGTGTGTGTCAGTACTGTTTATAATAGAACGGTAGAGTGTCGACCTTGTACTGACTGTGTTGTACAAACACGGCAGTCACCTTTCAGAAATTGTACTTGCAGTAAAATAATATTAAATAAGACCCGTTGGCCTGCTCGCTAGGAGAGAGCTAACAAACAAAAGTAGACTAATACTTGTAAACACGGGTTATGCCTGGAGTCCAAGACTCTTGAGGATCTGACCTGTGTCCACTTATAAAAATCTAGGCTCGTGAGAATCTTAGACTCTGTAAAACCCCATATACTCCGATACAAGGCAGCCGAATACTGAGGGTTTTAGTCTGTAATCGAATTATACTTCCTGGTTCAGTGTTCGGTAGCTATGGGTTCAGAGCTTAGGGTAAAGTTCATAAACATGGCCATGGTCGCGATTTTTAAAACAAATTAACAGTACATGTTTAAGTGTTGTCAGAGACAATAGTTATAGAGAGAGATAATAAGAGAGTACTAATGTATCAAATTTCAATAAGGCCGCACTAATCATGGTCGCCGTTTTTTCAAATTAAAACAGGGTTGATTCTGCAATAGTAGAGAGGTCATGGTGGGTCACAGATTTTAATTTCAATAAAGGCGAGATTTATAGATCGGTGCGGCCTTATTGAAATTTGATTTTTAGTACTCTCTTATTATCTCTCTCTTCTCTAGCAAGGTTTGCGTAGCTAGAAGTGACGTCATTTTTATCTTGTTACTTCTTTGCCAGCATTTCTGCGCTGCTCGCCAAAACATCATGTGCATGCTCCGGAATGCGCCCGACCCAGCCCCATTTCAAAGTCTACCGTATTTTTTAAACACGGTAGACAAAAATACGGTGTTCGTTTAGAATCCCATGTAGTCCCAGAGACTGGAACCACAATCCCGTGGGGGTGGGGTGAGGGACACAGGCCTGTTTCTCAGCGTATCTGCTGACAGGTATACATGCATGAAAATTAATGTGACACAGTACCAGTGCACCTGAACTGATCAGTGTTCAGGTCACTCATCACAAGTAAGAAAAACTATCCTGTTGCCCCCCCCCCCCTACACCAATGCCGCTCTGACACATTGCAACAATTTATGGATCGACCATGACAATTCAAAGGTGGAGCCAGAACAGCTTGGCGCCAACCGGCGTGTGTGTGTATAGTGTAGTGATGAGAGAGAATAATGAATAATGAATAATGTACCTTTATTTTACAACGGTAAAAGCATTATTTTTGGTCACAAAACCAATTTTCAAACTTGCCGTTAAGAGAGAGAGAGAGAGAGAGAGAGAGAGAGAGAGAGAGAGAGAGAGAGAGAGAGAGAGAGAGAGAGAGAGAGAGAGAGAGAGAGAGAGAGAGTGAGAGAGAGAGAGAGAGAGAGAGAGAGGGAGGGAGGGAGGGAGGGAGGGAGGGAGGGAGGGAGACAGAGAGAGAGAGAGAGAGAGAGAGAGAGAGAGAGAGAGACAGACAGACAGACAGACAGACAGACAGACAGACAGACAGAGAGAGAGAGAGAGAGAGAGAGAGAGAGAGAGAGAGAGAGAGAGAGAGAGAGAGAGAGAGAGAGAGAGAGACAGAAGCTTTTTTTTTCAAGTTACAAATGTACAAATCAGTACGTAAGTTCGGTATTCACTGACTGTATCTGAGTCACTGCTGCATACCAGCATCGTTAGTGGTGTAGAAGAGATTCGTGCAGGGCCGAAAGGAAAACAGATACCATTCAGCCTGGGTGACACACTCCGTACACTGCTGCCCCTGAAACACAAAACCCATCCAGTGAGTACAAGGCCTACAGCACGACGTCAACCCGACGACATTTTGCTTGCTAAACATCCGTCCCCAGCACACAGTTTACAGCAGGAAAATAATACCGTTAAAGCCGTCAAGTGAAGCTCGACTTGCTTAGGATAAATAAGAGTGGTCTTCTACTATGAACATTGACTCGAGTTTCACAATAATGGTTGTTACGGAGATAAAATGTGATGAATTATGTAGGAAATTCAAATGTGTTTCGCATTTCTGTAGAAAATTTAATACGTGTATGAAATTACTTGGGATGCTTTCTAGCATCTGACGTCAAAGTGAAAACTGGAGAACGTTTTGGCCCACTTTATTACATTTTTTCTTGCAGGCAAGCATCACGTGTTTGTACCGTTAATCAACTCAGTCCTACACAAAACAATAACAATATAAAACCCCTCCTCCTACCAGTTTATTTTTGTACCTATTGCCGTTCGCCCTCAGGTATCTAGGCCGGAAGTGGGGGTGGGGATCCGCCTGGTGGTGTGACCCTCCTTCGCCCTCAGCAAATTGGCCCTCAGGTGGGGGTTAGGTTGGGGATCCGTTAAGAGGTGGGGGTGGGGATCCTTCTGGGGGTGGCGGTGGCTGCCGTCCGCCCTGGCGTTGGCGCGCGCCCTCAACCACAGAGGCAATGGTCACAGCGACCAGCAGCAGAACGATTGTCGTCTTCATCATTGTGTCTCACCCTGCCTGCACGTATACAAGGAAATGTGTCGTCATTGTAAACCATTTCTTCATCAGTTGCATGGCTGTTGTGTTGCACAGAAAGCTGGCTGTTTGCTTGGTTGTTTCGTTGGGGTTAAACACTGAACCATAATGTTATAATCCAAAAGTCTGCGATTTGTCTGTGAATTCTGCATTTCGGTCCAGTAAACAGACCGTTGATAGTTCATGATAGTTCAAGGGTGGTTTTAGTATAGTCTGGCGTTTAACGAGAGGCTGCAAGCTTTTCTGGCACCAACATTGAGCATTTTAAAGTTACCGTTGAAAACATTGTGTGAATCCAAAATGCCACAATAATATTTAATTCTTGGCCAGTTATCTCGTACAATGATACTACAACAATTCAGCCCTGACACACACCATCGGGAGATAGATCGACCACGACAGTTCAAATGTAGTACTAGATTGGTTGTCGTCCAGATGACACACAATATCGGGAGATAGATAGAGCGCGACAGGTCAAGTGTAATACTTGTTTAGTTGGCACAACCTTGAACTATCATGTTCGAATCATCTCTTGCAATTGTTTCGAAGTCAAGAGAAAGCAGCTACAGAATTTTAACTTTCACCTTTCGGCATTACGGCCAACGTTCGCTGAATGTTATCTATCTATCTATATCCCGTCGTCTTGCCGACCGTTGGGGCACCACTGATGACTTGGCAACCAGCTCCCTCCATTCCTCTCTGTTCTCTGCCATTCTTAGCATATGGCGCAGCTTCAGTTCTGTCCACTCTGAGATATTGTCCTCCCATCTATTCCTCTGTCTTCCTCTCCTTCGTCCTCCTTGCACAGTGCCTTGCAGGATTGTTTTGGCCAGACCTGCTGAACGCGTGACATGCCCATACCATTTCAGTTTGCGTTTTTTTCACAATGGCTAATAAGTCTTCATAGGACCCAATGGCTTGCCTGATTCTACTTCCCACTTCCACGTTTGTGATGTGATCTCTGTATGAAATGCCAAGCAGCCTTCGAAAACATCTCATTTCAGTGGCTTGTCCCCTCCTTTCAAGGTCTGCTGTGAGGGTCCATGACTCGCAGGCACACAAAAACACTGAGATGACTAAGGAGCGCATCAGTCTGATGTTATCCAGGAAGTTAATTGGTGAAGTATATCAAAATCAAAACACGCTGCTTTTAGAAATTCTTTGAAAATATTTAAATAAAAGAAAGCGACAAAACCTGATTTTCTACTCACCCGTGTAAATCTGAAGAGCCTTGAATGTTGAGAGGAGATGGTTGGTGAAAACACTAACTTTACCACACTTTATATAGTGTACGCACGCCCACTTACGCCATCAATTAGACACGAACAGTGAAAACAATCTGACCAGGTGTCTGTTTGAAAACAATACCTCTTTGTGTACTGGTATGTGATTTTAGCCCTTGTAGCTTAAGGCAGTAATGTTTAAATCATCGCAGCACACATTTACAGAAACAGATGTAGTGTTTGATGATTAGCTCCTGATTTTTAGCGCGATTGTTTAAAACTATTGCGACATTGAAGATTCAGAAGAATGCCAAAGCCCTGAAGGTTCGTGCGCATGACCATTCCACATCATTAATGTGACCTTTGTGACCTTGACCTTTCTAACAGGTCACTGAAATGAATAAGGTTTCATGTATATTAACATAAGTGACGGGTTAGCTTTGTATTTGTGAAAATCGTGTTTTCTCAAAATGTAAATCACACTTTGTCAACCCCCCATGACCCTTGGGGTCAACCAAATTAGGAGGAAGGACTTGTCATCAGCTACCTTTTGTGCCAAATCTGATTAAAATGTTTGCGACAGCGCCCTTAATATCGTTTTTTTTACACATTTTCCGGATATTTGTAACCCTTGACCTTTCCCAGGCGTCATCCGAATTGGAAAGCATAGGAGGCATCTTTGTGCCAAGTTGTGAATAGTATTTGATTAAAAATATAACAACAATTATTGTCAAAAGTGGCTATTTTCGACCTAGTTCCTGATCTTTTGTGACCCTTGACCTTTCGGAGGAATCATCCAAATGAGTTTACTTAGGAATTATTATACTTTCCACAGGTACAGTTGAGGTGGAGGGTTGCGTGCATTTTAGCGAGAAATACAAAAGGGGGAGGGGAGACAATTTTGTCAAAATGTGGGTATTTTTGTACCTCTTTCCGATCTTTAGTGAGCCTTGACCATTCCGAGGGGGTCATCCTATAATTAGAATGCTTAGGAGTTAGTTTTATCATTTTCACCGGTGCAGTGGAGCTGGCGGGGTTGAGTGCATTTTAGCGTCAAATGCGGGGGGTGAGGTGGGGGAATCGGGTGGGGGCGGGGGATAGGGAGTTGATTGGGGAGTTAAACCGGCGTGGTGTTCCTGGTTGCCGTGTCTCTTTAAAAAAAAAAGATAACTTCAGCTGCTTTGTGCAGATATAACCTCTAGTGAACTCCGGCATTTATAAATGTGGCCACGCGTTTGTTCAACCTGTGGGTGTTTGCGTCAAACTCTAAGGCGCAGTTTGCAAATCTGGGAGATGTCTTCCACTAACTTCACACCAATTGCAGGAGCTGGATCGTACACGATAGTTCAAGATAACCTAATCAGACACTGCCCTTGAACTGTCGTGGTTGGTCTGTCACCTGCTGTGTGCTGTAGTGCGTTAGACATGAATGAGGGAGACGGTCTTCCCAGGTAGTAAAACGTATTCGGGCTCACGACGGACGCAGTGCGCGGGCCCACTGTGTCTCGTGGGCCCGATAACCTTTGCTGATTTGGTCGAGTATGGTTGAGTTTATTTCTTTGAAGTGTGTTCGTACAAAACGTTCAGAGAATCTAGCGTTGTACCTGTCAATAACCCACAGTTGGCACTGGAAGAGAAAACGATACACGTAAACTTTAATCTTTACTCTGTGTGATGTGTGTTTTGTCCACGGGTGTGAATGTCACTTTGTGTGTGATTAAAGTATGGTTTGAATATTTTTCCTCTTGTCAGCGGTAGTATGTACGCATGTAGGCCTACATGAAGCCGCGCGTGTGTGTGTGTGTGTGTGTGTGTGCGGTGTGTGCGTGTGTGTGTGTGTGCGTGTGTGTGTGCGTGTGCGTGCGTGCTTGTGTGTGTGTGCTTGTGTGTGTGTGTGTGTGTGTGTGTGTGTGTGTGTGTGTGTGTGTGCGCGCGCGCGTTGTTATATTGTCTATGTGGTGTCTCAGTGGATGCAAGTGAAAAAGCGGTGTTGCGCGTACAAGACACGCACCGCACGCTCACACATACTCACGCACATGCGAGCACACACACACACACACACACACACACACACACACACACACACACACACACACACACACACAAACAGACACACACACACACATACACAAACACATACACACATACATAAACACACACACACATAATACACTCTCACGCACACACACGCACACACACACACGCTCAAACACACACACACACACACACACACTGTTATGTGACTCATTAACATTTTCCATATCAAAATTGAAGAGACATACTATAGGTCTTTATGTAGGGGCGAATCAGTTACCTCTCGAGTGATAGGGTGGTGTGTGTGGGTGAGTGTGTGGGGTTTGGGGGGGGGGTCGAGAAGGGGGTGGGGGTCAAAGGTTTGTTCAGAACATCTATCCCGAGACGCAACGCGGTCAAAGTGGAAACCTGCTCACAAACGTCCAAAGGGGAGGGTGTGGGGGGTCGGGTCCGTGGTGGGGGAGGGGGGGGGGGGTGGCGCGGGGAGGGGGTGGTGTGGCGGGGAGGGTGGCGGGGGGGTGGGGGGGGAGTGGTCGGGATTAGGAGCGGTGAGGAAGAAACGATATCCTTTCTGCTGCAAAAGAACCTACACAAGCTACAGAGAAGTGGAGGGTGATTCCAGACTCGCCAAGCGGAACGTTATCTTGTTTAGTCCAAGGGGAGGGATTTCTGAATCCCCTGGTCCCCCACCTCAACCAGATCCGTCCCCGCGCAGGGCCCCACAGATCTATGCCTCTTGCTGGCCCCTTTTGTGTGCCTGGGACAAACAGAGTTATCATTCAGTGAGCCGCCTTTATTTGGGGGACATTATTTCATGCCACTGCCATTAAAACAGTTTATATATGCACGCGGGAAGAAGTACATTTTACAAATGATAGTCTGGAGACAAATATTTGGCTCACGTGCAATAGCAAAAGTGCGTCTATGTAATGTGCCAGTGTTCGTCCGTCTTCAAACTTGGACCAGGGATATTTTGTGGCATCACCTTTCTAACAATAACATTTTCAGTGACCTCCCAAAGGTCAAGTAACAGGGGATCAGGAAATAGGTTAAAAAAAGCCATATTCTGAAGAAAAAAAAACTATTCACAATTTCAAATCCAAACTTGGTACAAAGATACCTAATGGGAAGTCCTTTGTAAGCATACCAACTTGGATGACCTCGCGTCAAGGGTCACAAAAGATCAGGAAATATACTCATTTTGAAACGATGTTTTTCCCCTAAAATACAATTCACAACTTCAAATGACGGCTCACGGTCAGGGGGACATTGATATCTCCTATGCTTTTTTTTAAAAATGACGCCTGGGAAGGTGAAGGGTTACAAAAGATCGGCAAATGTGTGAAAAATGTCTTAATTAGCGTTTTGGCAAATATTTCATAAATTTGGCACACAGATAGCTGATGATAAGACCTTCCTATGTATACCAATTTGGTTGACCTCTCGGAATATTTAAGGGTCACTGGAGGTTGACAAAGTGTGATATGAATTTTAAGGAAACATGATTTTCACATGTACAAAAGCTAACCATATACTTATGCTAGGACACACAAAACCCTAACCATTTTAGTGACCTGTTAGAAAGGTCAAGGTCACAAAGGTTAGATTAATTATGTGGAATGGTTGTTACATGTTGAGTCGTAGTCGTGGTATGATATCACACCAGACGCACGCACGTAAGGTTCTTTTAAAGAAACTTCACTCAGCTGCAACCCGTCACACGTGGCTTAAGGTTGTAGACCACACTGGAGTAACAGTTCCAACAATATTTTATTGCAGCGATGCGATCTCCAAACAACGCATTCACAAATGCACCAACACTGATACAATGTCTCCTCCACAATGTACCCACGCTTTTGACACACTGTGGTTATCATACAATGTAAACACTATACACTGCATAACTCCATCACTGACAATGTACCACGATATCTTGCGTAGCTCTCTCAAAGTCAATGTGCTTACGATACACTGCAATTATACAACTGAACAATGTACCGAAGCTGTTACATCGCAATTCTACAACTGAACAATGTACACACGTGCTTCCTAGCACGATCTTTTATAGTATAATAGCTTTCCAGAATAATCTAGCAAATTTATACAACACAACCAATCAGAACACGTAACCAACCCTCATAAATATTAATAAGAAAGAATACTCAAGAATAGTCTACAAAAATCTGGCTGCTATTTCCAGCCCCTATTTTGGGAAATCCCTGCGCGTTATAACGTCACACAAAAGTATGGCAGACAGTTCACGACTTTGCCCACACCCACTGGAAGTTTTACGATCTTTCATAATACATACTGGCCGCTAACTTCACGCGCATAGAAAACAACTATGAGCATTTGAGGGCTTTAATACTGTATTACAAAATGTTGCCTACACTTTGATGTCACACATACGAGGTCACTAGATATAGCGCGATTTTGCTCGAACGTTCTGGTCTATTCTCAGCGAATCTATGCATAACAAAAATCGACCGCTCTTCTCCGTGCGACTTTGCTAGAAACTTCCAGTCTAATCTTAGCGTATCATAACAAAACCAATTCCGCTCTACGCGTGAACGTTAGCGAATCTTACTGAAAAGGTACGTGATTCGTAACCATGATAGCTCAAATAAATATCGGATCGTTTCCTACGATTAATGCATGCCCTCACAGCACAACACAACCACAATCGTAATAATGGTCATGCGCACCTGTCTGAAGGGCTTTGCCATTCTTCTCAATCTTAAATTGCGCAGTACGTTAAAACAATAGAGCTATTGAAGATTAAAAATCCTGGGGCTAAACAAAAAAATTTCATCTGTTTCTGCGAATGTCTGCTGTTATGATTTAAACTTTATTGCCTTAAGCTATAAGGGCTAGAATCACATACCAGTACACAAATATTCAGACAGACAGCTGGTCAGATTGTTTTCATTGTTCGTGTCTAATTGATGGCGTAAGTGGGCGTGCGTACACTATATAAAGTGTGGTATTAGTGTTTTCACCCACCATCTCCTCTCAACACGCAAGGTTCTTCAGATTTACTGAGGTGAGTAGAAAATCAGGCTTTTGTTGCTTTCTTTTATCTATATATTTTAACTCATTCTACCCCAGACACACCACAGAAAGATAAGGATCGACCATGATAGTTCAAGGGTGATGCCAGAATAGCTTGGCGCCCATAGGCGCCAAGCTATTCTGGCATCACCCTTGAACTATCATGGTCGATCTGTGTCCAGCACTGCAATGCAGTCTTGAGAGGACAGGGGCAAAATTTAAGGATTTCGGTGTTGGGGTAGAATCAGTTAAAAGAATTTCTGAAAGCGGCGTGGCTTGATGTTTATATACTTCACCGTTTAGCTTAATATTTAACGAAAACTGGCTGTAATGCCAAATGGTGAAAATTAAAATTCTGTATTGTTTTCTCATGACTTCGAAACAATTGCAAGAGATGGGTCGAACGTGATAGTTCAAGAGTGTGCCAACTAAACAAGTATTACTCTTGACCTGCCGCGGCCTACCTATCTCCCAATATTGTGTGTCATCTGGACGACAACCAATCAAGTACTACATTTGAACTGACGTGGTCAATCTATCTCCCGATGTTGTGTGTCAGGGCTGAATTATTGTAGTACCATTGTACGAGATAACTGACCAGAAATTAAATATTAGTGTGGCACTTTGGATTCTCACAATGTTTTCAACAGTAACGTTAAAATGTTCCATGGTGGTGCCAGAAAAGCTTGCAGCCTCTCGTTAAACGCCAGACTCTACCAGAACCACCCTTGACCTATCATGACCAATCTGTTTCCTGGACCGAAATGCAGTTTTCATAGGCAAATCCCAGACTTTAGGATTATGACATTATGGTTCAGTGTTTAACCCCAAAGAAACAACCAAGCAAACAGCCAGGTTTCTGTGGAACTCAACAGCCGTTATGCTACAACACATGTGCGCGTACGACTTCAGCCAAATTATCACAACGGTATAATAAAGTATCTCACACACTTCTCAGTTTCTCATCCATCCCCTGACCCGAGCACCCCCCCCCCCCACACACACACACACACACACACATCCCCCCACCCCCTCGTGCGACAAGAACAACAACAACAACAAAAGCTGAACACACACTCCTCAAATCCACCACACTCTCAGTGGTAAGTCTGCCGCTTGCAAGATTCCATTCCCTTGTATGTGTGCAGGCAGGGTGAGACACAATGATGAAGACAACAATAGTTCTGCTGCTGGTCGCTGTGACCATTGCCTCTAATGTGGAAGGCGCTCGACAACGCCAAGGCGGACGGCAGACGCCGCCACCCCCACCTCTAGGCGGATCCCCACCCCCACCTCTCGGCGGATCCCCACCACCTGAGGGCCAATTCGCTGAGGGCGAAGGAGGGTCACCGCCACCACCAGGCGGATCCCCACCCCCACCTCCGGCCTAGATACCTGAGTGCGAACGGCAATAGCTACGAAAATGAACTGGTAGGATGGAGGGGTTTTATATTGTTATTTTTATTGCAGGACTGAGTTGACGAAAGGTACAAGCAAGTGGTGCTTGCCTGCACGAGAAATGTAATAAAGTGGGCTAAAACTAGCTCCAGTTTTCACTTTGACGTCAGATGCTAGTAAGCATCCCAAGTATCGTAATTTCATTCGTGTATTTATTTTTTTTACAGAAATGTGAAAAACTTTTAAATTTCCTGCAGAATTCATCACATATTATTATCTCGTTAACAACCATTATTGTGAAACTCGAGTGGATTTAATGCTTCCAGTAGAAGACCACTCTTGTTTATTAATGGTTTGCAACTCGAGCTTTAATTGACGGCTTTACCGGTATAATTTTCCTGCTGTAAACGGCGTGCTGGTGACGGCGGCTCAGCAAGCAAAATATCTTATGTTTAGCAAGCAAAATGTCGTCGGGATGACATCGTGCTGAAGACCTTGTACTCACTGGATGGGTTATGTGTTTCATGGGCAGCAATGTACGGAGTGTGTCA
>BTPG01000007.1:127228559-127256059 GCA_036245525.1 Semisulcospira habei | reverse complement strand
TTCCTTGGAATTTTGTACAGGGGCCGTATGTTGGAATTAGCTTGACATCTCTTGATAGATGCATCTTTGTGCGCAACCCAGCCCCTTCTTATGCTGAGAAAGGAGCGTATTTGGGGAAGTGCATAAGGCGTTCCCCTTCACAGCACTGAGGTGAAAAAAGTGGGGCAGTGCGTAGAGGTCTCGGACCACAACTGGCATTCCCTACAGTCCCATCTGTTAAAATGCCTTAGCCTTAGTCTGTCCAAGTCATTACCTAACTTTCCATTCCCCTAAATAACACTACCGGTCACTTGCTGCACATTTCCCATACACAAAATAAAATAAACGAGGACATCAGCCGTCTCATTTCCTGGCTATGAACCAGATTTCGTACCAACCCCACATCCAGGCGCAACCAAAACAGGCTTGTACGCACCTCAAATGACTATCGGCACGGCATGTGATCTTTTTTAACACCTAGAACCGAAGCGTTTGCTACACCTTATGAGGGAATACAAACTGGTTGTCTCCGTCGATTCGCTGCCGCCGATTAGCCGGGTAGCGAATGAAGGGAGACAACCAGTGTGAAAGAGCACACTGACCTGCACAAGCCCGCTTTACCTATATTATGAAATGTATAACTTAGGAAAATGTATCTCTTGCTGTTTAAAACGAGAAACCGGCGTTTCCACGTAAGTCTGCCCTGTGAAAGCAAAACCTAGTATGTCCTCTTTTGTGTGAAAGACAGTAAGTTAATTTTTGTAAAAAGCGAAATTTTCAGTGTAATACAAAGAAAATTTCGCTTTTCACCAAAATTGACTTATTGTCTTTTGCCTTCACAGGGCAGACTGGTCTGACCTGTTCAGCGAACAATCAAATGTGGCGTACTGGATTGGTAATCCTCGTCTCTGTTCCAGGCATATGGTCTCTTATCCACCATAGCCAGTCTGACAAACAGATGTTGTGTCAGGCCCTCAGTGTGGGCTTGGAGACGTGATTTTTAGCTGTAAACAGGGTGAATAACCTTTCCAATTCCAGTTAATAGCAACAGCTAACAAGCAAACGAAGCGTGACATAATCTAATTCTTTGTTTCAAACATACAGCACGTCCTCTTCCAGTTTATCAATGGAACAAAAAACATTGCACCGGAATGAAGAACTAAGTTTTGAGCAGTTGCATGTTTTAGAAACAAACTCACGCGCGAACTGGCCTTTGAAATGATCAGGAATCTTACTGAAGTAAAGAGCATAGCGCTGATAGTGCATGTGTGTGTGACAATCTGTTGTGAGTTATACCATCAGATATTGGTAATTGGTGTTGATAAAGCACGGTGTATCTCTTTTTGGACAAACCTACCCATGGTATTTTGCTAAACGTTTTCTGTCCTCGGACAATGCAATACGATATGGATTGACCGTGATAGTTCAAGGATGGTGCCAGAATGGCTTAATCGTCCATGGTAGTTTCAGGATGGTGCCAGAATAGCTTGGCGCCTGGAATTCTTATGGTCGGTATTAGTCTCCTAAAACCCGTGCAAAGTCCAGTATTCCTAAATGTGAGACTCTCTCTCTCTCTCTCTCTCTCTCTCTCTCTCTCTCTCTCTCTCTCTCTCTCTCTCCCCCCTATCAAACCATGTACCCATCCATCACACGATGCCGACACCTGGTCCGGGTTGATGGTAACAAAAACTTGGTACCGACCATTCTGCGTGTCTCGGTGTTTTTTGCTCTGGCCTGCATCGTTCGTAAACCACAGAATACTCTCGACATTTATAGATGCTGTAAAACCTAGACACTGTCGATTTTAACCCCCATCACATCCTCAGTCTGAGGAGGTAAATGTGTCTGATCTCCTCCAGCAAGATGCAAAGTTCATCATTAGCCTCTGCGATGTAAGAGCTTGTTATGATCTGTGCATCTTGGAGGTAAACGTGACTGACAGAAAGACTGAAGATGCTATTCTTCTGTGAATTACTTTCCTCTTTCCTCTGAAAGAGTTTGCATGGTTCCTCTTGAAATCTCTGCAGTCTGCAGGGCTTCAAAGGAGCTAGGCCTGTTGCGGAAAAGAATCAGCTTCCAGAATCGGCGCTTTTACATCTGTGTCACTTCAGAAGAGTAGGTAAAAGAGTTTCACTGCCAAAACTGCAAAGAAACGTTTGTGAGCCAATTGTACCAAGATCTATCGCTCAGCCCAAAGTCAATGGTCCGGAAAGCCGGAACATACATTGTAGGTACAATGTCGTGCCAGTGAATACTAGCCCCTCGGCCAGCTCCGTGTCCATCTTGCAAGAGGCATAGATTCGCATGAGATCCTGCGAAGCAGGGCGTATTAGAGAATCTATGCCTCTTGCAGTCGGATAATTGCCAATCAGCCGTGAACTTGGTGTACGTACAGTTTTTTCTCACATGGACAAGGTGGTCGTGGTGTAACTGTGCACAGTTACACCACGACCACCTATTATTATATATTATTGTCTCCCATGTGAGCTAAACAATTCTGCGAGAGTTACTGGGGGAAGAGTGGGAAGATGCACAGTATGTTGAGGAGGTTGTGGTGGTAACGGGAGTGAAAGCCGAGGTGGTCATTGTAGTGCGCACCAGGTAAACATCTTTTTCGATATGCAAGTTTGTTATGAGCGAATTAAGTTTTAAAATAAATACAATAAATAAATCAGCGCATTAAATAGGCGCTTTATCCCAATTGAAAATCGGCTCAATGCGTAACCGCGAACTGAACCCAACAAGCACGCTCACGTGAATCACCCGCATTCACTCACACTGTACATAAACACAGAACATTCACGTGGTGGAGATATGCACCAATGCTAGAGGTGCGAGGTGCGAGGTTCGATACCCGGTTCCGGCGTGGGACTTTTTTCCTTTTTCCTCTAGTAAGTGTCACCGTTAATTCGGGCGGACCGTCTGGGGTTCTTTCTCCGGGTACTCCGTCTCTTCCTCCCCCATGACTTTGGTATCAATTTCAGCCCACTTAATCAAATTTCAAATATAAACGAGCTGAATTTCCAAAAACTTCAGTAGCTCGCTTGAGCTTGCCCTTAGCATCACGTGAATGTTCTGAATTTGGTACAGTGTGCGAGTGAATGCGCGTGATTCACGTGAGCATACTTGTTGGGTTCAGTTCGCGGCAGCGCTTTGAGCCGATTTTCAATTGGGATAAAGCGCCTATTTAATGCGCTGATTTATTTATTAAGTCTAAGCAGTTTAGTCATAGGTGCTGAGGATGGAAATAGTATACAATATGAAATAGTGCCAATCTCTCCGCCATTATTAGCTTGTATCGCAAACTACATCGCATCTGACTGCCCAGTGAAAGGGTGTGCACATTTTTGCACGCATCTGACAATTAGCATTAAAGAAAAATATATTATTGCTGCAATCTGCAGGAAATCTTTATGGAAACATGTGACGAGGCCAAGATAAGCGGCTCTCTTCGCATCCACACCACCCTCTGGAACCGTCTTTTATGTTTTGTAAATGATCGGGGAATGTTCAGAGGGCAGGGTGCCCGCATTTATCGTCTAGTGATGCTGACAGCAGTCTTAGGAGTGACCTGAAATAATACACTCAGTTCGCGGGAGACATGATGCAGGTTTTAGCGCGCAAGAGGCGTAGATTCTCATGAGCCCCTGCATTCGCAGGGGCGCATGAGAATCTATGCCTCTCGCAAATGGGTGGAGGGTTGGGTGTAACACTGACAGAGTGACACGCGTGACGGACAGTGAAGATTCGAGCTTGAGCCCCGCTGACCTCCTCTGCGTGAGCAGCAGAAATGTAAGGAAAAAGTGAGTCAAACTTTACCGGCAATAGAAAGTGATTAGAAGAAAAAGCATACCTGATCTTGGCCGCAAAGTTGGATAGATTCTCTCGAGCACCAGCAGCTGCAGGGATTGATGAGAATCTATGCCTCCAGTACAGGCTGGGGGTGGAGGGACACAGAGGAGGGGAAGGAGGCGCTTTCCAGCAGACATTTAGGGTTTTTTTTGCAACTGTCTGGAATCTGAAATGACTCCTAATCACTCTACCTTTTGTATTTGTGACATGAGAAGTGTGTGTGTGTGTGTTTCGGAGGAGGACAAGAGACATAGATCCTCATGAGCCCCCGCATTCGCGGGGGCTCATGAGGATCTATGCCTCTTAGGATTTTGTTTGCAACTGTCTGGAATCTGAAATGACTCCTAATCACTCTACCTTTTGTATTTGTGAATGAGAAGTGTGTGTGTGTGTTTCGGAGGAGGGGTGGGGGGAGGTGGGATGAGAGGAAGGTGGGGAGCGGGGAGGGGGAGTTAGTTATTTGGGTTTAACGCCGTGCAGGCGACTAAGGCCATCTCACGGCTGGGGTGGGGGTGGGGGTGGAATGAGCTATTGAGAGAGAGGAAAAGACAGAGACATAGAGACAGACAGATAGGTAGACAGAGAGACAGAAAGACAGACAGAGACTTGATTTGTCCTGGGCATTGAAAATCCATCTAAACATGATACATGCTCATTTGAAACACGCTTTGAAAAAATACGCGGAGAAAAAAAAACGAAGAGGAAGATGAAGAATGCGACATGAAGATATCATCAGACAACCATAAGAGAGTCTGACAGCTCCAAGTACAACTGTGTACACCTAATCCTGAAAAGAAAATCTGATTATAATCATAGAGAGTCCGACTAAACTGCTTTCTTTATGAGGGGAAAACACGCGAGTTCAGCTCTGAAGTTTATTTTCACAAGGATGAATATTCTGAGCTGCTTAACTCATTACATCCTAATGCTGACTTTTCAAAAGTTGCTTATTGTCTATGAATAATTATAGATTAGGAGATAAATCAAACGTTATAGTTCAAGGATGGTGCCAGAATAGCTCGGCCTCTCAGGCGCCAAGCTATTCTGGCAGCAACCTTGAAATGTCATAGTCAAATTTATTTCGAGCAGAGGTGTAGGGTTAGGATGAAAAAATGGTAAAAGAAACACCAGTCGTCACAACATACAGCTGAGGACATTTGCAAGAACATGCGAGAGCAGAAAAAATATGGGGCGTTCTAAACTTGGTCCCAGCATATAGGGTTAGTAGTCCAAAACATACGGCGAACATGCTCTTCAATGACAACGCAGACATACCAAGGGGAATCACTCAGTGCTGGACAAAAACAAACAGTTAGATCCCCTTATCCCCCACGTGGACTGGCGATTGGAAGCGGTAAGGGGATCTAACTGTTTGTTCAGCGCTGAATTATTTCCCTTTGTATATGTATTCTGTTTATTATTCGTTTGAGCAAAGTTTGCCTGGTTTGTGTTTTCTTTAAGTAACTTTCATCTCCTGCTGTAGTGGGGTAAAATGGGTTAGTAATTATGTTGAGATGACGGAAACCGGACTCCATATTGGGCGTTATGGCCTACCCTTTTTCCATCCGCTGCCATCTGCTCACAGTTTACAATTGTGTTTAGGGATACAACTAGCAGGAGCGTTTCCTACCGTGAAAGCGCGAGAGCCGTGCCCGAAGAACTTGGCGCCTTTTGTGCAGATTCATAGGTCGTTGGAACAGTCTCAGATCGATAACCTTGTAACTATTGTTTCTGAGATATGCACGAACACAACAAGAGGCAGAGATCATCACGAACCCCCCTCCTCCCCAACCATTGACATAGATTCTAATGCACCCCCGCATTTGCGGGGGTTTATCAGGATCTATGTCACTTGTTGATTCGGCCGCTCACGACTGAGACTGACCATGCAGGCTCCGAGTTTATGAGGGTTTATTTACGACTCTATTTGGTTCAGGGAGCCATGAGGATCTATGCCTCTTGCAGACAGGTTGTGTTGTTCATGGCACGACAGCACACAGACTATGCAGCGAGGTGCTCTTATGAGTGTCTATGCTTCTTGCCGTTGTAAGGTGTACAATCATTTCACTGCCAGACTGTGTTTTTGAAATGATTGTAAATTCAACGTCAAAGATCGTAGGCGTTGAAGCAACATCGATACAAAGTGATTTCAGCAAGAGGCATAGATCCTCATGAGCCCCCACAACTGCGGTAGGGGTTCAATTTTGTCTCGGCAGTTATCGTAGGGCCTAACCCCTTGACCGATACCGACAAAACCGTTAGGCGAGAAAGATGCGTAATTTTCACGTCTGTTCCGGCCAGCTGTATCGTCAGTAACAGCCAAGGGGTTAATTATTTAGTCCCGACAGGACAATAGAGTTAAATCCAATGAGGATCTAGCAAGTCAGCAGGTTGTGTTGCTCATGGCACGACAGCTGCAAGACGTTTTGCTACTGGGGCATGAATCTTGTGGCGGTGGTTCTTTTGTCCCGAGAGATTAGGCGTTAATTTTCTTGAGCAGGTGGGCGCCACCAGTCTGGTGACACTGTCAACTGTGACACCAGGGTCGGCTACAACGACACCTACTGATCTCAGGTAGGAGACTTCCTGTCTGACGCGTATCCACACACCGTACTCAACTGAATGTCTTTCTCGGCTTCGATCTGCTCTGTGTAGGCTAAAGACAGATAGTCCTTTTTGTGAAACGGGATTTTCATTATTCTCACATTATATTGACACAATTATTTCAATATGGATTTATTACCTATAGTCAATAGACAAATTTGTCCAATTTTTGCGGTGAAAAACGAGATTTTAATATCACCATGACAAAAATACTGTCCAAATGGACGTATTACTGAGGTTATGTGTGAAACGAACGACTCGCAACAACAAACGACAGTGAAAATACCGCGGATAACTAGCGCATGATGTAATCATACACAACAGGCATCTCCGCCCCCCCCCCCCTCCTATCCCCCCCCTCCATCCCCCCTTAGGCACCTGAGGATATTTTCCTCTTGGAGAGTATTGTCCATGCGTATGGTTATCGGCCGTGAATTTGCTCTCGTTCGTTGTTGGGAGTCTTTCAAGGTAAACGTAACCTCTCTATTGACAATTGCTTTGATCGAATGAACGAATTTTATTTTCCGTCTACGACTACAAGACTAACTACAAATGTACATACATATAAGTAAAACATAATGCTTGCAAACAATTGACAACACTGTTCACATAGACAGACATACTGATAGACTCACATACACCACCACCACCACCACCACCACCCCCCCCCCGCACCCCTACCCCCCGCGCCCCCAGCCTCCCTCCACACATAGACGCAGCTAAGTAGTCCAAATGATAAATGAGGAATGAAAAGAATAACAAGCTTAATTGGAAATAAATTGGACAGAGAGAGAGAGAGAGAGAGAGAGAGAGAGAGAGAGAGAGAGAGAGAGAGAGAGAGAGAGAGAGAGAGAGAGAGAGAGATGAGAGAGAGAGATGAGAGAGAGAGAGAGAGAGAGAGAGAGAGAACAATGAACCTTTATTTTCCAACGGTAGAAGTTATTGGTAACAGGACCAGTTTTCAAACTTGCCGTTAGAGAGAGAGAAGAGAGAGAGAGAGAGAGAGAGATGAGACGAGAGAGAGAGAGAGAGAGAGAGGAGAGAGAGAGAGAGAGAGAGAGAGAGAGAGAGAGAGAGAGAGAGAGAGAGAGATGATGATGATGATGAAACGTTTTATTCAGGATAAAAATTTTAGGCATAGCGATGCCTATCTTCCAAACTGTCCTGCTACTCTACACATATAAAAATATATCAGACGATACAGCAAAAGATAAAACACATATAAGTAAATTAAACCAATATATAAATACACACTCGTATGAACCTGACATGTTAATGCAGACAGTCGAACTATTACATAACCTGCAGCAATCTGCTTGGCTGGAGCAAGATACTAAGCAGAAAGATAGAACATTCACGAGAGAGAGAGAGAGAGAGAGAGAGAGAGAGAGAGAGAGAGAGAGAGAGAGAGAGAGAGAGAGAGAGAGAGAGAGAGAGAGAGAGAGAGAGAGAGAGAGAGAGAGAGAGATGACGCGAGAAGTAATTTGTTGACAGTCTGCAGGATCTACAGGAAACCAAAACTACAGACAGAAAACAAGACCAGCATTAAATGCTTCAGTTTTATTTCAGTTCCAGGATACATCGTCTTCGGGCAGTTCGGTATTTAATGACTGTATCGAAGTCACTGCTGCACACCAGCATCATTAGTGTTGTAAAAGAGATTTGTGCTGGGCAGAAATGAAAGCAGATACCATTCATCCTGGGTGACACACTCCGTACATTGCTGCACCTGAAACACATAACACATCCAGTGAGTACAAGGTCTTCAGCACGACTTCATCCCGAGGAGGACATTTTGCTTGCTGAACATCCGTCCCCAGCACACATTTTACAGCAGGAAAATGGTACCGGTAAAACCGTCAAGTGAAGCTGATGTTGCTTTCGATAAAATAATAATCAACAGTGGTCTTCTAATGGAAACATTGAATCCACTCGAGTTTCACAATAATGGTTGTTAAAGAGATAATATCTAATGAATTCTGTATGAAATTCAAATGTGTTTCACATTTTTGTAGGGAATTCAATGCGTGTATGACATTAGATCTTTGGGATGCTTACTAGCATCTGACGTCAAAGTGAAAACTGGAGCTAGTTTTAGCCCACTTTATTACATTTCTCGTGCAGACAAGCACCACAAGCTTGTACCCTTAGTCAACTCAGTCCTACATTAAAGTAACAATATAAAAACCCTCTCTCCTACCAGTCGTAGCTATTGCCGCTGGCCCTCAGTTATCTAGGCCGCAGGTGGGGGTGGGGATCCGCCTGGTGATGGCGGTGACCCTCCTTTGCCCTCAGCGAATTGGCCCTCAGGTGGTGGGGATCCGCCGAGAGGTGGAGGTGGGGATCCGCCGGGAGGTGGGGGTGGCGGTGGCTGGCGTCCGCCTGGGCGTTGTCGCGCGCTCTCCACAACAGAGGCAATGGTCACAGCGACCAGCAGCAGAACGATTGTCGTCTTCATTCTTGTGTCTCACCCTGCCTGCACATATACAAGGAAATGTGTAGTCACTGTAAACTATTTCTTCATCAGTTGCATGGCTGTTGTTTTGCACAGAAACCTGGCTGTTTGCTTGGTTGTTCCGTTGGGGTTAAACACTGAACCATAATGTTATAATCCGAAAGTCTACGATTTGCCTCTGAATTCTGCATTTTGGACCAGGAAACTGATCGTTGACAGTTCATGATAGTTCAAGAGTGGTTCTAGTATAGTCTGGCGCTTAACGAGAGGATGCAAGCTTTTCTGGCACCACCATTGAGCATCATTTTAACGTTACCGTTGAAAACATTGTGTGAATCCAAAGTGCCACACTAATGTTTAATTCCTGGCCAGGTATCTAGTACAATGGTACTACAATAATTTAGCCCAGACACACAACATCGGGAGATAGACTGTCCACGACAGTTCAAATGTAGTACTAGATTGGTTGTCATCCAGATGACACACAGTATCGGGAGATAGATAGAGCTTGACAGGTCAAGGGTAGGCCTAATACTTGTTTAGTTGGCACAACCTTGAACTATCATGTTCATCTCTTGCAATTGCAATAGAAAGCAGCTACAGAATTTTAACTTTCACCTTTCGGCATTACGGCCAATGCTACATATTAGCCAGGAAGGTAAATGGTGAAGTATATCTAAATAAAGACACGCTGCTTTCAGAAATTCTTTGAAAATATTTAAATAGAAGAAAGCAACAAAAGCCTGATTTTCTACTCACCTCAGTAAATCTGAAGTGCCTTGAGTGTTGAGAGGAGATGGTTGGTGAAAACACTAACTTTACCACACTTTATATAGTGTACGCACGCCCACTTACGCCATCAATTAGACACGAACAATGAAAACAACCTGACCAGCTGCCTGTTTGAAAACAATACCTCTTTGTGTACTGGTACGTGATTTTAGCCCGTTTAGCTTATGGCTGTAAAGTTTAAATCCTCGCAGCACACATTTACAGAAACAGATGTAATGTTTGCTGATTAGCCCCGGATTTGTAATCTTCACTTGCTCTTTTGTTTAAAACCATTGCGACATTGAAGATTTAGAAGAATGACAAAGCCCTGAAGGCTCGTGCGCATGACCATTCCACATCATTAATCTGACCTTCTAACAGGTCACTGAAATGAATAAGGTTTCGTGTGTATTAACATAAGTGACGGGTTAGCTTTTGTATTTGAGGAAATCGTGTTTTCTCAATATGTAAATCACAATTTGTCAACCTCTCGTGACCCTTGAATATTCCGAAGGATCAACCAAATTAGGAGGAAGGACTTGTCATCAGCTACCTTTTGTGCCAAATCTGATTAAAGTGTTTGCAACAGTGCCTTTAATATCGTTTTTCACACATTTGCCGGATCTTGTGTAACCCTTGACCTTTCCCAGGCGTCATCCGAATTGGAAAGCATAGGAGGTATCTCTGTGCCAAGTTCTGAATAGTATTTGATTAAAAACATAACAAACAATAATTGTCAAAAGTGCCTATTTTCGACCTACTTCCTGATCTTTTGTGACCCTTAACCTTTCGGAAGGGTCATCCAAAAGAGTTTACTTAGGAATTATTATACTTTCCACAGGTACAGTTGAGGTGGAGGGTTGAGTGCATTTTATCGTCAAATGCGAAAAAGGGGAGGGAAGACAATGTTTGTGAAAATGTGGGTATTTCTTTACCTTTTTCCGGATCTTTTGTGAACCTTGACCTTTCCGAGGGGTCATTCTATTAGAATGCTTAGGAGTTGAGTGCATTTTAGCATCAAAAGCGGGGGGTGGGGTGGGGATGGAGAGGGAGGGGGTTGGGGAGTAGGGGGGGGTGAAACGTGGTTTTCGTGGTTGCCGTGTCTCTTTTTAAAAAAATGATAACTTGAACTGCTTTGTGATGATATAACCTCTAGTGAACTCCGGCATGGCCACGCGTTTGTGAACCTGTGGGTGTTTGCGTCAAACTCTAAGGCGCAGTTTGCAAATCTGGGAGATGTCTTCCACTAACTTGACACCAGTTGCAGGAGCTGGATCGTACATGATAGTTCAAGGTAAGTTAATCAGACACTGCCCGTAAACTGCCGTGGTTGGTCTGTCACCTGCTGTAGTGCTGTAGATCGTTAGACATGAATGAGGGAGACGGCCTTCCCACGTAGTAAAACGTCTTCGGCCTCACGACGGACGCAGTGGGCCCGCGCACAACAATGCGCGGACCCACTGTCGCCGTCGTGGGCCCGAGAACCTTTGCTAACTGGGTCGAGTAAGGTTGAGTTTGTTGCTGTGAAGTGTGTTCGGACAAAACGTTCAGAGAATCTAGCGTTGTACCTGTCAATAACCCACAGATGACACTGGAAGAGAAAACGATACACGTAAACTTTAATCATAACTCTGTGTGATGTGTGTTTTGTCCACTGCTGTCAATGTCACTATGAGAGTGATTAAAGTATGGTTAGAATATTCTACGTCTTGTCAGCGGTAGTATGTACGCATGTAGACCTACATAAAGCCGTGTGTGTGTGTGTGTGTGTGTGTGTGTGTGTGTGTGTGTGTGTGTGTGTGTGTGTGTGTGTGTGTGTGTTTGTGTGTGTGTTTGTGTGTGTGTATGTGTGTGTGTGTGTGCTTGTCTGCTGCTTTGCCACTCTTGAGCAGCAGGCATTGATGGAATACTGCCAGAGATCTGGAAACATGGAGGCACAGCACTGCACAACAAGCTCCATGATCTCTTTCTCTGCTGCTGGGAGGAAGGAACACTACCAAAAGATCTCCGTGATGCAGTCGTTATCACCCTGTACAAGAACAAAGGCGAGAAGTCTGACTGTTCCAACTATCGGGGAATTACCCTGCTGTCCATTGCTGGGAAAATCCTTGCAAGGCTGCTCCTGAATCGGCTGGTACCTGCCATCGCTGAAGACCAACTCCCAGAGGGCCAGTGTGGCTTCAGAGCAAACAGGAGCACCACCGATATGGTCTTTGTGCTGAGACAACTACAGGAGAAGTGCCGCGAGCAGAACAAAGGGCTGTACGTAACATTTGTCGACCTAACAAAAGCGTTCGACACTGTGAGCAGGCAAGGCATGTGGCAGATCCTGGAGCGACTTGGCTGTCCCCCAAAGTTCCTCAACATGATTGTCCAGCTACACGAGGACCAGCAAGGCCAGGTCAGACTCAACAATGACCTCTCAGAACCATTCCCTATTCTCAACGGCGTAAAGCAGGGCTGCGTGCTGGCACCGACCCTCTTCACCATCTTTTTTAGCATGATGTTGAAGCAGGCCACAGTGGACCTCGATGATGACGATGCAGTGTACATCAGGTATCGTCTTGATGGCAGCCTGTTCAACCTCAGACGACTGCAGGCCCACACGAAAACCCTAGACCAACTGATTCGTGAGCTGCTTTTTGCTGATGATGCTGCCCTCGTTGCACACACAGAGAGAGCCCTGCAGCGCATCACGTCTTGCTTCGCAGATGCTGCCCAGCTCTTTGGACTCGAGGTCAGTCTGAAAAAGACAGAGGTCCTCCATCAGCCGGCACCCAAGACAGTGTATCGCCCTCCTCACATCACCATTGGCGAGTCTGAACTAAAGTCAGTGCACCAGTTTACCTACCTTGGCTGCATTATCACGTCGGACGCCAAGCTGGACAAGGAGCTTGACAGCAGGCTGGCAAAAGCGAACAGCGCTTTCGGGCGACTTTTCAAGCGGGTGTGGCACAATCAACAGCTGAAAACAGGCACCAAGATCAGCGTGTACAGAGCTGTGGTCCTCACCACCCTGCTGTATGGTTCCGAGTCCTGGGCCCTCTACCGCAGCCAACTACGACTCCTCGAACGCTTCCACCAGCGCTGCCTGCGTACCATCCTGGGCATTCACTGGAGTGACTATGTCACCAACGTCGAGGTCCTTGAACAGGCTGAAACTGTGAGCATCGAGGCTTTGCTGCTGCGGACACAGCTCCGCTGGGCGGGGCATGTCTCCAGGATGGAGGATCATCGCCTACCAAAGATCACACTGTTCGGCGAGCTTGCTACTGGACACCGTGACAGAGGGGCACCAAAGAAGAGATACAAAGACTGTCTCAAGAAGTCACTTAGTGCCTGCCAAATCGACCACCACCAGTGGTCTTCGCTTGCTGCGGACCGTGACACCTGGCGCTCCACCATTTACAAGGCAGCTGTCTCCTTTGAGGATTCTCACAGAGCTAGCCTTAAGGACAAGCGGCTCAGGAGAAAAAAAAACAGAGATGCCGCAGCTCAGAACCCTGGCCATACCTTCCCCTGCAGCCTCTGCGGTCGAACCTGCCTGTCTCGGATTGGCCTCCGCAGCCACGAACAAGCCTGCAGACGTCGTGGTCAACTCCTATAAAATCTTCGTTCGCGAAGTCAAGCCAGAGTGTGCTTGTGTGTGTGTGTGTGTGTGTGTGTGTGTGTGTGTGTGTGTGTGTGTGTGTGTGTGTGTGTGTGCGTGTGTGTGTGTGTGTGCGTGGTTATAATGTCTATGTGGTGTCTATGTGGTGTCTATGTGGTGTCTATGTGGTGTCTTCGTGGATGCAAGTGAAACTGTTGCACGTACAAGACACACACCGCACGCTCACACATACAAACGCACACGCGCGCGCGCACACACACAGACACACACATACATAAACACACACATACATACATAAACACACACACATACAAATACATACATAAATAAATTAACACACACGCATAGACGCACACGCACACGCACACACACGCAAACAAACAAACACACACTCACACACACACACACACACACACACACACACACACACACACACACACACACACACCACTTTTTATGTGACTCATTTACACTTTTCACATCTAAATTCAAGAGACATAGTAGGTCTTTATGTAGGGGCGGATCAGTTACCTCTTGAGTTATAGGGGTGTGTGTGTGTGTGTGGGCGGGGGGGGGGGAGGGGTGATGGGGGGGGGGGGGGTGGAGTGGTTAAAGGTTTGTTCAGAACATCTGCATTGAGACGCAACGCGGTCAGAGGGGGAACTTGCGCACAAACGTCATAAAGGGAGATTGTGGGGGGTCGGGGTGAGGGTGGGGGTGGGGGGGTCAGGGGGGGGGTGAGGGCGGGGGTTGGGGGTGGGTGAGGGTTGGGTGGGGGGTGGGGGGGATTGGGAGCGGGGAGGAAGAAACGATAACCTTTCTGCTGCAAAAGAACCTACACAAGCTACAGAGAAGTGGAGGGTGATTCCAGACTTGCCAAAGGGAACGTTATCTTGTTTAGTCCAGGGGGTGGGATTTCTGAATCTCCTGGTCCCCCACCTGAACCAAATTAGTCCCCGCGCAGGGCATCACAGATCTCGCCTCTTCCTGGCCTCTCTTGTGTGCCCGGGGCTGGGGCAAACAGGGTTATCACTCAGTGAGCCGCCTTTATTTGGGGGGCATTATTGCATGCCACTGCCATTAAAACAGTTAAACTATATATGCACGCGGGAAGAAGCACATTTTACAAATGATATTCTGGAGACAGATATTTGGCTCACGTAATATAGCGAAATTGCGTCTATGTAATGTGCCTGTGTTCGTCCATCTTCAAACCTGGCCCAAGGGATATTTTGTGACATTACCTTTTTAACAATAACAATTTTAGTGACCTCACAAAAGTCAGGGTATCAGGAAATAGGTTAAACAAAGCCATATTCTGAAGAAAAAAACTATTCAAAATTTCAAATACAAACTTGGTACAAAGATGCCTAATGAGAAGGCCTTCATAAACATACCAGTTTGGATGACCTCGCGTCAAGGTTCACAAAAACTCAGGTTTAATATACTCATTTTAAAAAGAATTTCTTTTTCTCAAATACAATTCACAACTTCAAATGACGGCTCAAGGTCAAGGGTCAGGGGGACAGAGATACCTTCTATGCTTTTTTTTGATGATGCCTGAGCAGGTCAAAGGTTTCAAAAGATCGGCAAATGTGTGAAAAATGTCTTAATCAGCGTTTTTGTAAATATTTCATCACATTTGGTACACAGGTAGCTGATGATAAGACCTTCCTATGCATACCAATTTGGTTGACCTCTCGGAATATTTAAGTATCACGGGAGGCTGACACGGTGTGATATAAATTTTGAGAACACATGATTTTCACATGTACAAAAAGCCAACCATATACTTATACTAGGACTCATAAAACCCTAATCATTTCAGAGACCAGTTAGAGAGGTCAGGGTCACAAAGGTCAGATTAATTATGTGCAATGGTCATGCGCACCAGTCTGAAGGGCTTTGACATTCTTCTCAATTTTAAATTGCGCAATAAGTTAAAACAATGGCGCTATTAAAGATTAAAAATGCGTGGGCTAAACAACAAAATGACATCTGTTTCTGTAAATGTCTGCTGCTATGATTTTAACTTTATTTCCTTAAGCTATAAGGGCTGGAATCACATACCAGTACACAAATATTCAAACAGGCAGATGGTCAGATTGTTTTCATTGTTCGTATCTAATTGATGGCGTAAGTGGGTGTGCGTACACTATATAAAGTGTGGTAAAGTTAGTGTTTTCACCAACCATCTCCTCTCAACACTCAAGGCTCTTCAGATCTACTGAGGTGAGTAGAATTTCAGGCTTTTGTTGCTTTCTTTCATCTAAATATTTTCAAAAAAATCTGAAAGCAGCGTGGCGTGATTTAGCGTAATATTTAACGAAAACTGGCTGAAATGCCGAATCGTGAAAATTAAAATTCAGTAGTTGTTTTCTCATGACTTCAAAACAATTGCAAGAGATGATTCTAACGTGATAGTTCAAGGGTGTGCCAACTAAACAAGTATTACACTTGACCTGCCAAGCTCTATCTATCTCCCGATATTGTGTCATCTGGACGACAACGAAACAACCAAGCAAACAGCCAGCTTTCTGTGCAACACAACAGCCATGCAACTGATGAAGAAATGGTTTACAATGATTCAAGATTCAAAAACTTTATTGTGTCAGTCTGGCCGACAAAATTTCTCTCGTTGGGATTATTATGCTAAAACAGCGAAAGACACATGCGCGCGTACGATTTCATCCACATTATCACAATGGTATAATTAAGTATCTCACACACTTCTCAGTTTCTCATCCATCCCCTGGCCCAAGTCTCCCCCCACCCCCCCACCCCCCCCCGCCCACCCCCCATCCCCCCCATACACCCACACACATCCCTACCCCATCCCCTCGTGCGACAAGAACAAAAAAAAAAAAAAAAAAACGCTGAACACACACACACAAACCCACCACATGACCACAGTGTCAGTAGTATAGTAAATAAGTCTGCCACTTTCAAGATTCCATTTCCTTGTATATGTGCAGGCAGGGTGAGACACAATGATGAAGACCACAATCGTTCTGCTGCTGGTCGCTGTGACCATTGCCTCCGTCGTGGAGGGCGCGCGACAACGCCAAGGCGGACGTCAGCCACCGCCACCCCCACCTCCCGGCGGATCCCCACCCCCACCTCTCGGCGGATCCCCACCACCTGAGGGCCAATTCGCTGAGGGCAAAGGAGGGTCACCGCCACCACCAGGCGGATCCCCACCCCCACCTCCGGCATAGATACCTGAGGGCGAACGGCAATAGCTACAACTGGTAGGATGGAGGGATTTTATTTATATTGTTATTTTTAGTGTAGGATTGAGTTGACTAACGGTACAAGCACGTGGTAATGTAAAAAGTGGGCTAAAACTAGCTCCAGTTTTCACTTTGACGTCAGATGCTAGTAAGCATCCCAAGTATCGTAATTTCATTCGTGTGTTGAATTTCTTAAAGAAATGTGAAATACTTTTTTATTTTCCTGCAGAATTCATCACATATTATCTCGTTAACAACCATTATTGTGAAACTCGAGTGGATTCATTGTTTCTCATTACAAGACCACTCTTGCTTATTAATTTTATGGTAAGCAACTCGAGCTTTACTTGACGGCTTTACCGGTATCATTTTCCTGCTGTAAACAGTGTGATGGGGACGGATGCTCAGCAAGCAAAATATTGTCGGGTTGACGTCGTGACGTTGTACTCACTGGATGTGTTATGTGTTTCAGGGGCAGCAATGTACGGAGTTCTTAACCCAGGTTGATTAGTATCTGTTTTCCTTTCTGCGGCACGAA
The DNA here is from genome assembly GCA_036245525.1 of Semisulcospira habei. Lineage (NCBI taxonomy): Eukaryota > Metazoa > Mollusca > Gastropoda > Semisulcospiridae > Semisulcospira > Semisulcospira habei. The sequence goes on along the minus strand of BTPG01000007.1, from coordinate 127,239,017 downwards.
CCTCTTCTACAACACTAATGATGCTGGTGTGCAGCAGTGACTCAGATTCAGTCATTGAATACCGAACTACCAGACATTGATGTATACTGGAAATGAAATAAAACTGAAGCATTTAATGTCGGTCTCGTTTTTTTTTCTTCTTGAAGAAATTGCGTTCCTGAAGACCATCAATAAATTATTCTCTCTCTCTCTCTCTCTCTCTCTCTCTCTCTCTCTCTCTCTCTCTCTCTCTCTCTCTCTCTCTCTCTCTCTCTCTCTCTCTCTCTCTCTCTCTCTCTCTCTCTCTCTCTCTCACATGACAATTAGTAGTTCGTAGTTTGTAGCAATGGTAAGTTTGTAAATTGGTCTTGTAACCAAATACTACAATTGTAAGATAACAGTTCATTGTCATTGTCACTCTCTCTCTCTCTCTCTCTCTCTGGCTCTCTCTCTCTCTCTCTCTCTCTCTCTCTCTCTCTCTCTCTCTCTCTCTCTCTCTCTCTACCCCACCCGGGTCTGCCCTGGGAGACTTGGGTGGGGTTAGGTATTTTTTAGTTCCCAGGGTCACCCTGCGGGTCAGCCCCACAGGGTGGGTTTTTCTCTCTATTCTGGGGCATGTGTTTCTGTCCACCCTTTGTCCATTCACCTGTATTTGCCTTTTTAAAACTCTCCCTACTGTCTGCACTGCCTGTAGCTCTTGATATTGGATGTGTGTTGCTAAATGGTCTTAGCTTTATTTAGGCCCCATGTGTTAGGTTTATTTAATGTATTTGACCGGCTGGCGACATACATTCAATGTTCTGTTTATTATTTTTTTCACAAGCAGTGCAGGCACGTCCTGAAAAAGCCTTGTTGCTGTCGGGACGTTAAGCAATGTACAATCAAAAAAATCTCTCTCTCTCTCTCTCTCTCTCTCTCTCTCTCATCACGCACACGTATGCACGCTCTAACACACACACACACACACACACACACACACACACACACACACACACACACACACACACACACACACACACACAGACTCGTGGGTGCGCGCACAACATGCATATAACATTTTCACACAAAACGCACATTCGTGTATACATAGACATGAACACACACTCCCGCACACACTCGCTCACTCTCACGCCGGCACACCTATACGCGCATACAAACACCCGCACGCCGCGGCTCGCTAGCGCGTGCGTGCGCTAGGAAATAGAACGCTCGCATGATAGCACAACAAGTTACACGCACAAATCAGCTATTAATCAGGTTACGTTTGTAACGAACGATTCCCAACGACGAACCAGAGCGAAATCACGACGGACAACCATAAGCTTAGACAACACTCTGTCACGGACTAGGGAAAGATGGTGGTTTGTTTGTGATGTGGGTGTAGGTTATATAATCTTATTAACAAGGGATCTCCACTCACACGCTCACATTCTCATCATTTTCACTATGCGGCACTTCTCATTTATCGCATTTCTCTTACTCTGGAGAGGGCCTTCTCGCATGCGCTTCACACACACGCGGCATTCATACAACTGATACACTAATGAACTCAGTCACTGAAATGCTAAATACGTTGATTATTTACATGAAAGTATTATAACATGTCAAACGTAATGTCTTAAGTTTATGTTGTCACACTGTCCTTATCTTAATTCTACCTAGTTCTGTGCACAGAAACAATAAGGTCACCTTACCTGACCAGGTTTTGTATACGTTAATAATGTGGCTATCTTGGCCTCGTCGGCGCTGAGTCTGTCGATTCTCTGGCAATGGTGATCTTATAATGTTCACGGTGTCACATAGGCAAGTTCACAGTTGACACTGCTGCAACAGTGTATTTATCACACATTGCTCTTGGTTTAAATCCTCTTCCGATGAATCTGTAGTGAAAAACGTTATTCTCTGGTTACATTAGTCCAGCGGTCTCCCGGACTCCTCTTCTTGGGTTTAATCATCTCCCGATGAATCCGTAGTGAAACCGGTTATTCTCTGGTCACATTAGTCCACACTACTTTTCATCGGTCTCCACCTCCTCTTCCGCTCTTCTCAGACCTCGTGCCACCTCCACTCACTCGTCTTTTCGTCTCTCTCGCTTAGCGCCAAGTCCGTCTCCCCACGCTCCGATCAGTATATTAAAAATTCCCCCTTTCCTCATCCTGTATTCTTACTCGATGTCATGAATATTTATTTACATCTCTACATCAATTTCAACTAACGTCAATAACTATATAAAATATACTGAACATGCATTTCCCATCCGGTCCATGCATCCAGTTCAGCCTAGCCTCCGCATCACAACATTAATGTGAACGGACTATTTCTTTCCAAATTTTGGAATTTTCCCCGAACACTAGTAGTTCTATTCTTTGGTTGCAGAATCAAGCTGGAAAGTACTGACCCCCTTTGCCCCGCTAAATAGTTTAGATCCTGCATTCCCCCACGTACTATCGCTTCGTCTTGTCACTACCCCGTCCCATCTTATCAACACACCCACGACTGATGGTGATTTGTCTCATTGTTATCATAAACATGTTGGTCTCCCCATGGCAACTCGCAGCGATATTCTTTTCCCTCATTCAATTGTTTTAATACATTTTAATAATACATGGTATTTATATGGCGCATAATTCGCAGGCAAAAACCACACACACACACACACACACACACACACACACACACACACACACACACACACACACACACACACACACACACACACACACACACGCACACACACAAATACACAGAGTCTGCTGGGGGTGTGTACAGAAATACCGTAGAGATTGCACGAATGTCTGCGAGAAAAAAAGTAAGTTTTTAACGTTGCTTTGAACTGCGTAAGGATAGATGCATTTTTCAGCTCAGTCGGTAAAGAATTCCAAATTAAATGAAAAGTACATCTGAACGAGCATTCACTGGCAGATTTGAGATGGAATTTGGAACCTTGAGAAGTTTCTATCCCGATGAACGCAGTAAGCGAGAGGGCTGGTAAGTAATTAGACTGGAGGAAAGGTATGACGAAAGACTGCCATCATAGTGGCGGTATGCAAGGGTCGCCATCTTAAAGTTTATGCGGGATTGGATTGGAAGCCAGTGAAGGTCTTTAGTATAGGGGCTACGTGGTCTCGTTTTCGACTGCGTTTCACAAGCCTTTCGGCATTATGTTGAACACGCTGAAGGCGGTTAATCTGCTCAGAGGAAAAACCAAAAAGCAGAGAATTGCAGTAGTCAAGACGGCTCGTGACTAAAGCAGTCACTAACTTTGCAGGTTCATAAAGACTGTGTCGGACAAGGGCGATGCGTCTCGGAGAGTATGAAGCACCACGACAGATTTCACCGACGTGGTCCTCATACTCAAATTATTATCGAGCTTGACACCGAGATATTTGACCGAAGACTGAAATGGAATATCGGTGTCATCTATGTTTAAAGACTCGGTCTGAATTTGTCTTTTCACGAGTACTTTGGTCCCACAACAATTAACCAGTCACTAATTAATCTTCCATTTAATTTCTGAATTTATTTTTGGTCCCTTGACACACTCCAAACATCTCCAAGAGGTATAGATCCTCATGAGCCCTCCGGGCTCATGAGGATCTATACCTCTTGGAGATGTTTGTAGTGTTGTCACATAATACATTCAAATTAGGTAGGTCAGGCAGTATGTTCACCGGTGCTTTTACCACAAAAAAAAAAAAAAAAAAAAAAATCTCTGCCTTCTTTGGAATTTTGTACAGGGGCCGTAACTATGTTGAAATTTGCTTGAAATCTCTTGATAGGTGCATCTCTGTGCGCAACCCAGCCCCTTCACATGCTGAGAAAGGCTCGTATTAATTAGGGAAGTGCATGAAGCGTTCCCCTTCACAGCAGGTGAAAAATGCGGGCCTCTGTGTAGAGGTCTCGGACCACAACTGGCCTTCACTACAGTCCCATCTGTGAAAATGCCTTAGCCTTATAGTCTGTCCATGTCATCCCCTAATTTTCCATTCCCCTATATAACATTACCGCCCACTTGCTGCACATTCCCATACACAAAATAAAATAAACGAGGACATCAGCCTGATGGCGCCAAGCTAATCTGGCACTACCCTTGAATTAGCATGGTCAATCCGTCTTCTGCTGTAGGGCGCTGGGGCTGAACATGTTATCCTGTCTTTTGCCTTAACAAATTCAAATTCAAAAACGTATTGTGTGAGTCTAGCCGAGTAATTTTCTTTCGTTGGGATCACATGCGCGCGTACGGTTTTAGCCACATTATCACAATTATGACAATGGTGAAAAAACAACAACAACAACAAAAAAACAACAACCACTACATGACCACAGTGTTAGTGGTACAGGAGTGAACAGACGGCCAGAAACATGTGCTAGTCTCTGATTTGGACCGTGCGGCTTCCAGGCGTATGGTAAAAAGTCACAGACCAGCACACACTCGTCAAGTTCTTTTTGGACCTTCACAGTCTGTACATCAATTGATGACGTTGTGAAACCCATACTTTGACCTGCAGCCATTCACCCTTTTAACCCCGCAGCTCTACAGCAGGAGATGGATCGACCATGATAATTCAAGGGTAGTGCCAGATTAGCTTGGCGCCTTTCGGCGCCAATCTAATCTGGCACTACCCTTGAATTATCATGGTCGATCCACCTCCTGCAGCTAGTACACCAACACGAGAAAAGTGTCTGATTGTTGTATTGAGATGGATACGTGTTTGTGTGTGTGTGTGTGTGTGTGTGTGTGTGTGTGTGTGTGTGTGTGTGTGTGTGTGTGTGTGTGTGTGTGTTCTTGTTTTTGTCCTGTATGTGAAGGTTTAACCTTTCACGTTTCGGTAGCGGTTTTAGTCGCGATGATTCCTGCAGGAATCATCGCGACTAAAACCGCTACAAACGCTAAAAACGCATGCAAGCACACACACGCACACGCACACACACACACACACAAAGTGCTCGCGCATACACACACATTCAGACAAAAATGCATACTCATTCTAACAGACACGCACACATTTACAAACCATACGCACATGAAACATGAACAATACACTAACAGATTATCTCATGCTTGTTTTCAAATATGCCCAACATTGCGTGAAATACGTATATTTACGTGTCATCTTGCAATACCCTCAGTTGTCATGAACGAACACAGAGTGGCCATACAGTGTGTTTGTTACACGAGAACTTATGTTTTACAAAGGCAAACATCAAATACATTGTTCGGTGGCATCGCATCACAATATGACAATATCAAAGCCCCGTTATACAGTACATTAAAAGCGAAATATAGTGAATGGGTGTCAAACCTGGGGTTTTAACTCATTCGAGACAACCGGTATCCTGATACGACGCTTAAAGCCGCGTATCCCGATGCCGTTCGTTTCGAATGAGTTAATTCCCCAAATTGCGTCATGGAAGGTAAACCGATAACTTCTCTTTCAATACAATATATTACACAATATATCAGTTAAAGGTCTGGTCTGAAGACAAAACTATTTTTACTTTTTTTTAAAAAGTTCACTGATTGAATGCTGACATGTTTGTTATGTTCATTGCTCTTTTCGTTTTTTCTATCACTTAATAGTTTCTTTCCTCCTCAAATGCGCACTTCTTTTCTGCTGAGCATATAGTCATCGCGCCAAGGTCAAACTCTGTTGGCCTGCACGCAGCTGTGAACTAACATAATAACGCTGACATGGACATGAGGAGAATTTGCTCATTGACAATCCTCGCATATTTCTCTTTCTTTCTTCTGTTTGTATTCCTTTCTTTCACCTCTTCGTTGTCATTTCTCTTAACCCCTTCGCTGCCTGAGATCACGAATTTTCAGTCTAAAACCAATGCACTGTGATTGACATTCGCCGGCAGAAAGTAAATGAAATGGGTCCCAAGAGTGGCTCAAAGAACACTGGACTAACAAGAGACATAAATCCTCATGAGCCCCCGCAAATGCGGGGGCTCATGCGGATTTATGTCTCTTGCAGGTGGGCAGCTGTCGTCTTGCTCCAGCAGTGAATGTGTTAAACCTATATTGGTCTGTGATTTTGCACCTCATGGCCTAAGTCATATAAGCTTACAAAATCGTTTTTTTGAAAAAATAGATTAATCTTTTGACTGTCAGTAGCGCGTTTTGTCAAAACGTTTGACAAAACGTGCAGCTGACAGCCAAAGGGTTAAATTCGCCTTCCCACTTAATCCGTGTACCGCTCTCTGAGCCTGAATGCTAACCCCTTCACTACCAGTGATCCCGACATTATTTTTGTGAGATATTTGTTAATTCAATGCCAGGGAGTTCAGCTCATCAAATGAACACTGGCAGGAAATGGTGGCAAGAGACATAGATCCTCATGAGCCCCCATAACTGCGGGGGCTCATGAGGATCTATGTCTCTTGAAGATGGTTCCTTGTCAAGTTTTTTTCTCAGCAATGGATGGGTTAGCTCCCAAGTCTGCCTAACGCATCACGTCCAATATCTGCTTAAATTCACTCTCCCTGCACACACCTTTTTTTCTTTCTGTACCCAACAATCTGTAATTAGGCATAGTACGGCGTCCGACCGTAATGTTCATAATTACATACCAGCACTCTTTGAGAATTTATCTTCAGACCAGACCTTTAATTTCGTTCTTTCATTTTAATCTCGTAGTTGACACGCAGTTTATTCCAAGTTTTCATGTTGCGTAGCAGGGTCTGGGCTGAGTAGTATGGGCACACGGAGTCGGCCAGTGGTTAGTGCCTGAATAGCTTGGCACCTGGGAAGGCGACAAGGTAATCTAGAAATAACCCTGGTGGTTTGCGCAGGATTTACGCTGTCTTATCATCACTCCTTCACCACCATGACGCAGTGGACGCAGATTGTGTTTTTGACGTCATTGTATAAATGTAGTGTCAAAGATCCTCCGCAGTCAAAAGAAAAATGATGCAAAGTGGTTTAAACCAAGAGACATAGATCCTCATGAGCCCCTCATAGTTGCGGGGGCTCATGAGGATCTATACCTCTTACAGTTGGACGGTATTCAATTTGTTTCACGTTACTGGAGTGGTTAATGGGACCGTTGACAAGAAATAATTTGAAAGCCAAACAGTTCATTAGTGAGTACTGGTCTGCGAGTTTGGACATTATGACCAGAGGCCGTAAGTTCTGAAATCACAGACCAGCACGCATTTTTGAAGGAGGAAGGCTGAGTGATGGATTGTTTCTTCTTCATTTCTTTGTTTATTGGAAAACATGGCTTTCAGAGACTTTATAGTGTGCATCGATAGGTACCAATCGTCAAAAAGGCCTCGCTGATCAGTTGGTGCTCACAGGTTGCATACTGCTTGGGCATAGCAAAACCTCCCTCAGTTCAAGAGAGTGTCAGTTGAATAAAGCCTGCGTGACGTCTTGCGCAGGTTTCACACTTTACCCAGCTACTAATTCTAAGAATGAAGTAGCCCACTGCTCTTCGTGTTCGTTTGTCAGCTTTGAGAACAAGGACTCAACAGTTTACTTGGCAAAAGAAAAACTTAAAGTAAATTGTTTTGTCCTTGCTTTGTTTTTGTGAAGTGCTTTTCTTTGGGGCGGTCCATGGCGCAGAGGTTAAGGCGCCTGCCACCAATGCCAAAGGTGTGAGGTTCGAAAACGGGTTCCGGCGTCGGACTTTTCTCCTCTGGTAAATGTCATCGTTAATTCGGGCGGACCGTCGGAGGTTCTTTCTCCGGGTACTCCGGTTCTTCCACCCCCCCCCCCCACCCACCCCCCACACTTTGGTACCGGTTTCAGGCCACTTTACAAATTTCAAATACAAGCGATCAAAAATCTCTGTAACTTCAGTAGCTGGACTGGCCCTTCGTCTGTCTTGCACTGTGTTTGTCTTAAATGGCGTAAATCCGTGTCTGTCACGTAAGTGTACGTGTTGGGTTTCAGTTCGCGGCGCTTTGAGTCGATTCACCCACAAATTGAGAAAAAGCGCCTATATAATAACGGTATTATTATTATTTTTCGTTGTTGCTTAATTCCAATAATGTTAGTACTATAATATCTACAGTGGTACACCTTTTTCAGTAGTTTGTGTAGGCTTAGCAATCCTTCATACTACTCACCCCAGGCTTCAGTTTGCATGAGTGAGCTTGAGTCCTGCGCAAGCCACTCATGGTGGCTTTCGCAGGGTTCGACGACGACCACCTTGCGAAATGGCGTACACAGAACTTAAGGTCACTCGTGCAATTCACTACAAACGCGAAAAGCTGCTGTTCAGTTAAGGGCACGCGGCGGGCCTTGGGTTCAGTGCACAGTTGGCACTGCTGGTGTCGGCACCCACCAGGGCTGTGCACGCTGTAGCTGTGGCTGAGGCACAAACGCTCTGCACGCATGACAGGAAGGAGTTCATCAAGGACGTGTAGTTGGGCACGTTAAGGTTGTTCAGAAGGCACAGGCCTGCATAGAGAGAAATGCCATTTTATAATACGCATTACACTTACAGAAACCCTCGATGAAAGAAACGGAGAGACCGGGCCAGAAACATTCTCGCAAATCCAAATTCAACGAGAAACTGTGTTTTGAGTAAGTCAAGTTCAACGGAAATCCACACCAAAACGGCGACTGCCAAGCGTGTAGAATGCAGAGAACACCCCAAAGAAGAAGGAAGCACGATTAGTAAAGACAATTACAGCACAATTCTGTTGTAACTGTCTTACTAAGGTTGCTTCTTCCTTTGTTGGGTTGTCCTCTCCAACGTCAACAAGAAGTTGCATTCTGACTTCCTGTTGGATCTGACTCCGTCAGAACGGCTTAGAAAACGCCTGAAAGCGATACACTGAGGTGCACCACCTGGAAAGAGATTGCGAATACAGCAAGGAATCGTGCTCGCTGGCAAACGTCCTGTTAGGAAAGGACCGTCACTCCTTCGTCGTGAGCGTCGAAGGAGTGATAGGCTGTTCTAAAAAAAATGTCCGCAAAAGGTCGTCGATGGCCTATGCTTTACATGCTCCAAATGGAGTGATGGGCCTAAGTAAGTAAGTAAGTAAGTAAGTAAGTAAGTAAGTAAGTAAGTAAGTAAGTAAGTAAGTAAGTAAGTAAGTAAGTAAATACGTAAGTAAGTAAGTAAGTAAGTAAGAAAGTGTGGCTCATGACACAACTTTGTATCAAAGTACATTGGACTGCTAGGCGTTGAATTGATAGAGATTCCAGAAGCACAATACGCGACCACTGTCACAAAAGAAGTTAACTCATTCGAAACGTACAGCCTCCGGATACGCGGCATAAGCCGCGTATCCGGATGCGGCACGTCTCGAATGAGTAAACTCGCAATCAATCGGACTGTGACAGATGGCATGAACGCCGAGCGTGTCTTACCAAAGCCCGTGCTGATCCAGGGGTAGCAAACCTGACCGGCTGTGACGATGGTGGTGGCAGTACATGACGCAGCCGCTGTCCGCAGGGCATCGCACTGAGTCTTGTACGGTGTGCTGCAACAGGAAAGTCCCATGCTCATTGTCCTCCACCATAAACGTCCACGTCTTCATTGACGTCAGTATTATCATTGTCGTCGTAGTCGTTATCGTCGTCACTGATGTCTTCATCATCGTCATTATCATCATCGTCGTCGTCACTGTCGGCATAATTGTCGACTTTTGTGTCATCACCACTGTCATCATTGTCGTCATAGTCATCATCTTCATTTATGTCATCATCATCGTCGTAGTAGTAGTAGTCGTCATCATCATCATTTTGTTAATGCCATCGTCATTATCATCATTGTGGTGGTCATTCGTGTTATCATCATCGTCAACAATTTCGTCGTAACGGCAGTCATCATCATTGTCGTTGCCTTCAATGGCATCGTAATAATTATCATCATCGACGTCACTGTCGCCGTTATCGTGATCGTACGCGTCGTCATGATCATTTGCTGATTGTAGGTGAGTATACATTAAATGCCCACTTTTGATTGGATGAAGACAGACCCGATGTTTTTATTGGCTCTCTTCATATCCACGCTACCAAAGCTGATTGGCTGATGACATTCTAACGCTTGAAGACTGGCTACATGCATGACAACTTTCTACTGGTTGAATGACGAGATCACCACTTTTCATGATTAGCCTCACAGACTGTGTGTCAAGAAAAGCGGTTTTTACGCTATATCAATGTACAGTATCGATCTTTTCTTTACACTGTCCGATCAGACAGCGTACAGAAGAGATCGATATTGTAGATAGACATAAGCACCGTGAAAACGCGTCTGACCCACGCCTGTGTTTAGCTGGCTTTGTAACCAAGCTAGCTGTATGCAGACCGGGTTGCCGACCGGCTACTCACGCTTGTTGATTTGCTGGCGGAGAGAGCCGTTTGAGAATGTAGGACAGATGTGCCTGGGGGGTAGTGCCCGGACTCTCTTCGCCCAAGCCGTTGCAGTTACCACATATCGCACCTGCAACGTTGGAGAAGGACACTCCGGTAGGTGCGCTGTGGAAATAGCAAAGTTGACAAACTATACTGTC
>BTPG01000007.1:127186501-127228539 GCA_036245525.1 Semisulcospira habei | reverse complement strand
GAGCAAAGGAAACGCGACGTTACTGGAATCATCGGAAACACTAAAGTGCTTCCGATGATTCCAGTAATGTCGCATTTGTTTTGCGCTCAGTATATTTCAATGACGTAATACCCCGAGGAGCCCTGTATTGCCGCTCCACACTTTCTCCATTGTGTCTTTTGGCAGTACTTCTTTTTCGAGTGGGGCTCATAATTATTTCCTAGCCGTAGAGGAGGAGTGGTCTATCTCGAACATTTTCGATTTTGAAATAAGTGCCTCGGGAATACTTCAGACATAGATCGGTCATGTGACAAATTTGAATCGGTGAAATGTGGACAGCCGTTAGAAATTATATTCAGCTTTGGGCGTGAATCTGAAAGTGGTAGACTGGTGTAACTGCACTTACACCCTGCTTAGGCTCTTCACGAGTACTTTGATCAGTAGCAAAGTGATACAACTATAATTAGATCTAAATAAATTATTAACTGATTTAGCCCAACGGCCGTATTTCCCAAATTTTGGAGGCGTTATCTAATGACTATGCACCAGTTGCAGGAGATGGATCGGCCATGATAATAGAAGGGCAGTGCCAGATTAGCTTGGCGCCGACAGGCACCAAGCTAATCTGCACTACCCTTGAATTATCATGTTCGACCCATCTCCTGCTGTAGAGCGTCAGGGCTGAATGGGTTAATCACACTTTTTAATGTAGAAGTGGTCAAATGGTACATACACCAGTTTTCCTCTCCATTTTTGTCACTTTTGTCCTTAATCATTAGAGAGAAAAGTAGTTTGTTTTTAAATATACCCTACTTTCTTTAAATAGAGTGTTGGCCTATCTCGAGTGAAATCTAATTATTTTAGAAGCAAAAAAATCGTTGACGTCAGTTTTCTATTTTTTTTATAATAATAATAACATTCTTATTATTATATTATTATTATATATTATTATTATTATTATTATTATTATTATTATTATTATTATTATTATGATCATCACTATTATTATTATTATTATCACTATTATCATCATCACCATACGGCTCTAAATTGCCTGGCATATTCATCTAGAAGTGGTATGAAAGCGAATAACAAAGCAACAACAGCAACAACAATCCAATGCACAAAATGTGGTTGTTGTCGTCTAGTCGTCGGTTTGACGCCACCCTCAAGCGGCCGTTGGACGGCCGTGCGTGGGCCATTTGATGTGGACGTGCGCCCGACAACCTTTTGTTTACTGGAAAGCTCACCTGATATAGACTGAACCATACGTCGCGTTGTAGCCAATTTGCAGACCACAGACAGGTGTATTAACAGCGGTGAAACCATTGACAATAGAAGTACCCTGTTACAGGTCATATAGCATACAATAGTTAACAGATTGACTGGTCGCATTTTGCTCTCGGGACCTTCTCGGGCAATACAGGATCAGTAGTTCACAGTATCTTTTTCATATCTTTTTCATCAATGAATGACGTAAGGGAAGAGTGGCCCATCTCGATTTTTTTTATACATTGTGAACATCGAAGCCAAAGTCTTTGGCTTTTAAAATAAGTGAAGTTGAAAAGTAATCTATATTAACCCCTTGACTGCCACAAAAAAGTGAACATGAACCAACTGCAAGCGGTATAGATCCTCATGAGCCCCCGCAGTCGCGGGGGCTCATGAGGATCTATGCCGCTTGCTGAGACCAATTTTGTGTCGTGTCCCATGGACGGATTCTGCTTCTGGTTGTTGAAGGTACAATGATTTCAGAACCACAATCTGCGTCCACTGGTAGTGAATAGGTTAAAGCGGTCCTCTCCGGGCTAAATAGTCAGTAGTTAGCAATATCTTCTTCGTAAATGTTTTTGGCATGTCTTTCGATAATGCTTGGCCAAAAGGACAGACTTAGCTTTCGTGGTCAGACACGACTTGGTCGTACTAAATCACATGTGTAATAAAGCTTCAAGTTCCGCATCGGTAAAGTATTGGAGTAACGTAATGAGCGTGTTTGCAATATGTGACGAGTTGCATAAAATAAGTAGTTATTTTTGGGGGTCGTTTTTGTTTGTTTGTTTGTTTGTTTGTGTGTTTTGTTTGAGTTTGTGTAGGACTTACCGCCGTCTGAGCATTGACTGTGGTGGTTGTGGACGCAAACGTTCCACTGTTGAAGGTAGTTGCGCTCAGGCCACTGGCGAACACTCGGAAGTTGGCCGCGTTTCCAGTCCCTCTGGTCTCTGTGTGTCACAAATAATACTAATAATACTAATACTACTACTACTACTACTACTACTAATAATAATAATATATTGTTGTTGTTGTTAACCCTATGATACACAGGGCACTCCGAGACACTAAAAGCCTGCGTACAGACACGATAACATCAAGGAGCCAGTTACAAATGATAATAGAGAGGGTTAATAACAACAATAAAATATTATTATTATTATTATTATTATTAGTAGTAGTAGTAGTAGTAGTAGTAGTTTTATTATTAGTATTATTAGTATTATTATTAAAATGTTATATGCAAACCAAGGGGAATCACAGCGCTGGACAGACAACAGTTAGATCCCCTGCCCCTGTGAGTATTAAAATGTTGTTGTTATTAACCATCTCGGTGTGCCTTACAAATGATAAAATGATAAAATAGATGATAACAACGATTATGTAATCATAACAACAACAACAACAACAACAACAACAACAACAATAATAATAATAATAATAATAATAATAATAATAATAATAATAATAATAATAATAATAATAATAATAACTGTTTTATTGTTAGTAGTATTAGTATTACTATTGTTGTTAATTCTCTTGAGCCTACAACCGTTGGCGGCATTCACAAAGGCGTTAACACTTCTGGACGTACGTCGCCGTAAGACAGACTGTGTCGCTTGCGCGACATTAAACCCAATGAAACAGTCCAACCTGTGCTCATATGGACAATGGCCACACCACACTGATTGGCTGTGTCTGCGTATGACGTCATCTGGTAGGTGCACTGCAGATTGGCCGTGACGGCTGGGTTGGCTGCCGCATCGTACAGCGTCATGTGAGGGTCGGCGACAGACGAACAAACACCTGTATTCAATCAATCAAGCAAGTTATCCGTCAATGAATGAATGAAGCAATCAATCGGGCAAGCTTTCAGCCAGCCCGCCGACCAGTCCGCAAATGAATGAATGAATGAATGAATGAATGAATGAATGAATGAATGAATGAATTAATGAATGAATCAATCAATCAATCAAACAAACCTTCCGCCCGTGATGATGATGATGTTATTAATTATGATAATGTGCTGTTATTTGATAATGACATTGTTGTCCTTCATCTGTTATGTTTATTTTATGCTACTTACATCGGTTGGCGACGCAAAGTGACCTGCCATCCCCTGCCAGCCCCGCATCACACTGACACCTAAAATCAGCGTTGCACGAGTTGGCACCAACCGCACAGGGCACTCCGAGACACTGAAAGGCTGCGTACAGACACGATAACGTCAAGGGGCCAGTTGCATGAGGCAGATTTAATCCTGCGCAAGTCGCTATGCAAGGTGCTCCTACAGGAGCACCTTGCATATTCGCGTGCGTAGGATTTGGGTCACTCATGCAACTGGTCCCAGATCTCTATGCATGAAGGCGATATTTAATAAATAAATAAATAAGTAAATAATTAAATAAATAAAAAAATTAATAAAACCCAACTACTTAGTCTAAATAAGGAATTCTAGGAATTCGTAACAGCAGGATAGACGTTTTTATTTAGACCAAGCCGACGTTTGTAGCGTGACTTCATGCATAAGAAGCCAGAGAAGATAAGACAAGACGAGATGATACGACAAGGCGTGGCCAACGGCGGCCGTCATCGGCTCTATGGACTCTTACGCACTGGGGATAACACATTACCTGATTCAATCGTCCCCGACTCAATAGCTGCGGAAGTGTCGTATAGCGTTGCCGCCGGCAACGCTATACGACACTTCCGCAGCTATTGAGGCAGGATGCCTTTGAATGAGTTAAGATGTGTGAATAGGACAAAGGCAAGGCAAGTCATGACTGAACGTGGCAAAGTCAAGTCAAAGTCAAAGTCAAGTCAGAAAACTTTATTTATGCCACAATTTGGACGGGAGCGTATAAATATGTCAATTAAAGTGAAAATGGATAAGACATACATACACATACACCCAAGCACCCATGCAGTCAGAATTAAGAACTATGCTAATAGTAATACTGACGCACTAAACTAATACGTTATATGTTAAAATACTGTTATCACATAAACCTGATATCGAGCTTCTAAGCAAATACAAGAACAAGACTAGCATTTTCCACCCCCTCATGATGGTGTACAGATGTCACAGCTGAGTACATTTAATAAAAGTCTATACCACTTTGTTCAAAAGAACAACAGCAGTGGGAATAAAGAGAGCTTCCGTCTGTTTGTCTTACAGCAAGGGGACACATGACAATACACATCAGAACGGACTAAAATGACGCAAGACAGGACATGAGGTCACAGGACAAGCCGTTCGGTCCTAAAATCACAGATCAGCACACGTTACGAAATACCCACCAGTTACGACCGATACAGAGTGCAGTGCCAGAAGACACAGGAGAGTCCAAGTCAGGACTGATGCTGCCATGGCGAGTGTGAAATCGGCACGGTTTTGTTTTTTTTACTAGTGTCTTCTGTTTTTGGCCAGACTCAAGTCCCTGTATCAGATGATGCTGATATCAGTCATGGAGTCGGGGAAGTGGCTTTAATTATAATCTTGGTAATATTTATACGTGTTTCATCATGGCGACAGCTGGTCTTCTGATTAGAGTAATTAAACAGAAATGTGAGCGCTAAATGTTTTCTGCTGCGGGGTTCTGCGGAAACAAGACTTAAAGGCTAAGACAACTGTTTTCTTCTCCCCACTCTCTAAATCCCTTGAAACTGCTTGTCGTTGTGTGTGTGTCTGTGTGTGTGTGTGTCTGTGTGTGTGTGTGTGTGTGTGTGTGTGTGCGTGCGTGCGTGCGTGCGTGCGCCCGGGTGCGTGCGTGCGTCGTGAGTGTGCGTGCGTGCTCATGTGCTTACCTTGTCTGTTATTTCCGTGTGTCCAGCTGTGTACAATTTTCGACAGCATATAAGTGAAAGCCTCTCCGCGTGATTTGTTTTACATTTGATAAAACGAGATTGCTCCCGCCGTTTCTTGTTTCTTTCTTTGATAGGCACGACTCACGGGTAAAAAGAAAATCAATACCACCTATCACCTTTAACCCCTTCCCTGTCGGACCTCAGGGACCAACACCAAAATGCAAGAGGCATAGATCCTCATGAGCCCCCGCAGGTGCGGGGGCTCATGAGGATCTATGCCTCTTGCTGTTCCTTGGATCGCTAATTCTGAGGCATTTAGTTTACGAAGATTTAAGAAACACAATCTGCAGAATGCCGATAGACCTACAATATGTTTTTTTTTTTTATGTTTCTTGAATCCCTAAAAATCTCTGCACTGCTTGCCGCTAAAATTCCGTCTCCGAAACCATTAAAAAGATCAAACCGCAGTAGAACATCATTTGCCTGAGGTACACGCACAGTTTGACTCCAGCAATTTAGGCAGATCCTCATGCGCCCGGCATCTGCCACGCAGCGATGAGGATGTATGCGTCTCGCTTTTGGGTGTCGTCTTCTCAGCATATTCTCTAGAGAACAGCTACCAAATAACGACCTTAGGGGTTCCGGCAATGGGAGGATTAACCTATTCACTGCCGAGAAAAAACTTAGCACAATCCCTTTGCAAGAATCATAGATCCTCATGAGCCCCCGCAGTTGCGGGGGCTCATGAGGATCTATGTTTCTTGCTGGCACCACTGTGTATCCATGTGTGTCGGTCGGCTGCGGCTCTCTGGCATTGTTGAAATAAGCAAGATTTCAATATACAATCTGCGTCCACTTGCATGGGTGGAAATAGATTAGGCCGCAAGTTGTTTTTTCTACTACAGCCTGTCCAGAATCATGATGCACTGCAGGCGGGAGGGAAAATAGAAGAAGAAGAAACGCTGTGTGCAAAAGAAGTTAATTCCTTTACGTACGCATGCGCGCTCGAGCTCGCACGCACGCATGCACACACACACACACACACACAACGCGCGCTCGCGCCAGCACGCCCGCACACACACTCACGCGCACACACACACACACACACACACTCACACACAAAAAACAGTGCACGCAAAAGAAGTTAATCCATTTCTTAAGCTTTGAATTAGCGCACGCACACACACACACACACACACACACATACACACACACACGCACACACACGCACACACACACACACACACACACTCACGCACCCACGAGCACGCACTTACGCGAGCACGCTTGCAGACACTCACGCACATGCACATACATACAAAACCATGGCGCGCACACGCCCACTTAAATTTACGCACGCACACACCCACACACAGACACACTCGCACGTATGCAAGAACACACACGCACGCACACACACACACACACACACACACACACACACACACACATACACCCGCACACGCAAATGCAAGTACGCACACACACATGCAAGTACGCGCACACACACACACACACACACACACACACACACACACACACACACACACACACACACACATACACTTATTCGGGCACACTCTCTCGCGCGCGCACACATAAACATAAGGACAAGCAGTTGGACGAGACTTAGAGAGTGGGGAGAAGAAAACAGTTGTTGTCTTATCCTTTAAGTCCTCTTTTCGAAGTACTCCGCAGTAAAAACCATGCAGCACATAAATTTCTTTTTTGTCATTACTCCCATTAAAGAAACACCTGTGGCAAGTATAAATATGAAACACGATTACAATTAAACCCACTTTCAGCCCTCCACGACTGACAACAACATCGTCTGATACATAGGCCTCGGTTGGACTCAACCTGAATGCATTAATACAATAGAATTTGTTTTAAGAAACCGCCCTGATGAAAGATCACCTGTCATTAATGAACATCATTCAGGTGGCGACAGCCACCTGAATGATGGTCTTTAATGACAGGTGGCACTTTTGCCTTTCGAAACTTCTCTATACAGATAATTTAGTTTTCTTGCAAAGAAAGGTGGTTGTTAAAGCAGGTACTTTTTACTGCAGAGTGAGGCCGATTTCATACTCATCATGGCAGCTTCAGTCCTAACAGGAACTCTATTGTGTCTTCTGGCACTGGACCTTGTATCGGTTGTTACTGGTGGGTATTTTACTACATGTGCTCTTGTGTGACTTTGGTCCTTATGGCTTCGTCCTGCCCTTTCCCGTCTTTCCATGTCTTGCCTTATCGTGTTTTGTCCTGTCGAAAAGTTAAGCATTTAAGGTTTATTATTTTTTGTATGTAACATTGTATTTTGTAACTGTGATAATTTTCTACTATTTTTCTGTACTCTAGAGTTTAATAAGTTAGCATGCTGGTGCAATGCCTCTGACATGTAATAGGTTTACTTTGTTTACTAGACCGGTTGGGGACATTCAATATTGGATATTTGTATACTGCCTTCATACATTAACATGTTTATACTGCCTTCGTGCATTATCCCCTTTCCTGTCGAGAAAAAATCTGAACATAATTCAACTGCATCAAACACAGATCCTCATGAGCCCACGCAGTTGCAGGGCCTCATGCGGATCTATGCCTCTTGCTGACACTACTTTATATCCATGTCCCTTGGACTTCTAGGACTGTTTTACACTTGCGTTGAATGAACGCAATCTGCGTCAGCAGGCAGTGAATGAATACATCAGTTGGCTACAACTTCTTATTTAGACCAAGCAAACGTCTATGGTCCGCATTCATGCATTGCTCCAGCCAGCAAAAGGTCTTCGGGCTGACGACGACCGCAGTTGGCCCGCGCACGACTGTGCGCGGGCCAACTGCGGCCGTCGTCGGCCCGTGGACCTTTGCCGACTGGGACTTGAGGTCGTCCTGTCTGTACGCAGGCCAAACGACGTGTCGGGGAATCCGCTGTGTGATTGGCGCCAACTCGTGTAACGCCGCAAAGAGGTGTCAGTGTGATGCGGGGCTGTCAGGGGACGGCAGGACGATTTGCGTCGCGAACAGATGTAAGTACCAGAAACCAAAGAAACATAAGAGAAATAAGAACAACGAAATCGTCATCGTCAACAGCATCAACATCATCATGAATAACAACAACAAATAAACACTCGTGGGCTGGTTGTCGTGCCTGCTGGCGTTTTTTTTTTTTTTGCTTGCAAACGCGCTGACCCACCCACCAAACAATCAAACTACCCACTAATCAAACAATCAAACTACCCACTTTGATCATTTTGACAGAAGTCCAGTGAAAAAAACTACAACCCTCTTTCGGAACGAAAAAATACTCTGGTTTTTGTTTGTTTGTTTGTTTGTTTTTTGCTCATTAATTCGTGGCAAGTCTTCCGGTCATAGCCGATTTGGTTTGTACCACGCAAGGTCTACGTAGGCCTGAAGAGTTTTACCTTGTACTTAACTCATTGTGCCCGAGGTACGAAATACCCACATTTTGAAGTTATACTCTGAGGGCTGCATTACAATTCAGGAGACAGACCGACCATGATAGTTCAAGAGTGGTGGCGGAATAGCTTGGCGCCTATAGACGCCAAGCTATTCGCCCACCAACACTTGAACTATCATGATCGCGCCATATCTTGCTGTGGTGTGTTACGGGCAGAATGAGTTAATAGCTGAAACAGACAGAGCACCTGTGTAAGCGGGTTTTTAAGCAGACGAACAGTGGGATCGCCGTGTTCGCTAACTATAGGACGATAGTGTAGCTAGTTCGCTTCTTAAAGTGCTGTAATTTCAAATCCATGAAACAGCCTTAGGAATGACTTATTCAAGTTCCCTAGGGTCCCAGCTCTTTACTAGACACAATGCCCACCAAGCACAAGCTCCCCTAACAATCGTTATTGCCAATAATCAGATTAGTTTTGTTTTAATTTTTAATTTAAAAAAAAAAGTATTTCTTGCACGCGTCCTTAAAACCAGTGCGTGTTTGAAGGGTTACAGACAGCCACGGATTTGGAAAGGCCAGTCATTTTTGCAAGGACAGTCAAACTGAGACTATTCACCGTCACACAAAATGCAGCCTCATGCCATAACATTTGTTCTTCAAAATCGTTTACGATCATTAGCAATGAGAACAACAACAGCAACAAATCATGCAGAGGGCCAAAAGACATTTTCCTTGGTATCATCATTCTGGAAATGGTTTCCGCACACATGTTCTAAACGCCCGTGCTAGCTTTTTCGTAAATAATGTAATAACGTGCCAGCATAGTCAGCTTAAGCCACCAGGGACGCAAAAATAATGGTATGGAACTCCGCGATATCTTTGCAAGGATACAGGACGTTACTTGGTGACGTATAATAAAAAGGTAATCTAAAACGTCACTAACAATATTATGTTGCATCATATTTTAAAAAATCATGAAAGGAAAATCTGGCCATTGTGTTTGACAAAAGATGGCACTTCGTTTGGAGTACGACAATTGCATCCTGACGTGTCCAGTCTGTGAGTACCGCTGGAGATTTGGAGTTTGCCTGTACCCATACTCTGAGGTACTTGTAAAACTAACTGCCTTTCTATCCTGTTGAATTCCGGTTTTCGATTTCTATCGGCAACATTTCAAAGAAACGGAGACATCTAAGAGGTGGATTTCGTTTGCTTCAGTGAGCTTAGCTGGCTGAAAGTTAGAATTGCATGGTTAGGGCTGATAGACAACTGCAAAAACATTAACCATTTTGGGCTTAAAGTCTTTTGTCCCCACGAAGGTGATTTCAAAGACGGGGCACCGAAAAGAGGTCTGTACAAATTTTGACCCCTGCTGGGTTCGAACCCCACACCTTTCGGACCAGAGTCGAACGCTCTACCAACTGAGCTACCCAGCTCCCTAGACACCAGCAAGCTTGTACATGTTTTCGCTAACTCAAAACATATAGGATTCTGATTGCATGCCCATGCCCCTCAGTCATATACGCCCCATGCGTTTGCTACAGACAGTGTGTAGTAACACAACCCTAACTGCAGCACGCGTCCCACCTTTTTCAACATTAGAGATAAAAGAAAACACGCGAGGTGTGACTGCGGCAGTGACGTTATTGGAGGTGCTAGAGAGTTTTCCACACATTCAACACTACAAACACGTTCTTGATGACCTCATTTATATTAAAAAAAAAAAAAAACACAACAAAAACGAAAAACAACTCAGGTGTGTTCACATAATGTAAAATGGCTGAATCAACGAAGGGACACAAACCTTATTCATTATTTTACACGATTATGCATTTTAAGTTAATCCTATACTCAGCACGAGGGAAAGACCTCAGTCGATGTCAGACATTTGTAAAGGAAGATTCCATGGACGTCACTTCATCAAAGATGACATATCATGTCATGGATTGAAAATTACGTAAGACGTTTATGAATAATAGCATCACAATGTATATTAATGCTAACACTAATTACCTTTTCTTACACACCTCCTTCTTTGCTGCCTTTGAGCGGAAAAGCTGCATCTCACACGTGTAATACAGCTTGGCTGTACCACACGTGTGTGATACAGCACTGTTGCGTGAACGGACACGTGTGCACAATATTGTTTTGTAGAAAATCTGATCAACAAAAGGTACGGGCGCACACGATATTGAAACTTGACCTATTTTCAGCTCACGCGCAATGACGCCATTTAATAGTGACAACTGGCACTCTGGCGTCATGTATTGCGCTATTACGTCAACACGTAGGAACATTTGTCAACACTACACTGCAACTCTGCTGCTGGGAGGAAGGAACACTACCAAAAGATCTCCGTGATGCAGTCGTTATCACCCTGTACAAGAACAAAGGCGAGAAGTCTGACTGTTCCAATTATCGGGGAATTACCCTGCTGTCCATTGCTGGGAAAATCCTTGCAAGGCTGCTCCTGAACCGGCTGGTACCTGCCATCGCTGAAGACCAACTCCCAGAGGGCCAGTGTGGCTTCAGAGCAAACAGGAGCACCACCGATATGGTCTTTGTGCTGAGACAGCTACAGGAGAAGTGCCGCGAGCAGAACAAAGGGCTGTACGTAACATTTGTCGACCTAACAAAAGCGTTCGACACTGTGAGCAGGCAAGGCATGTGGCAGATCCTGGAGCGACTTGGCTGTCCCCCAAAGTTCCTCAACATGATTGTCCAGCTACACGAGGACCAGCAAGGCCAGGTCAGACTCAACAATGACCTCTCAGAACCATTCCCTATTCTCAACGGCGTAAAGCAGGGCTGCGTGCTGGCACCGACCCTCTTCACCATCTTTTTTAGCATGATGTTGAAGCAGGCCACAGTGGACCTCGATGATGACGATGCAGTGTACATCAGGTATCGTCTCGATGGCAGCCTGTTCAACCTCAGACGACTGCAGGCCCACACGAAAACCCTAGACCAACTGATTCGTGAGCTGCTTTTTGCTGATGATGCTGCCCTCGTTGCACACACAGAGAGAGCCCTGCAGCGCATCACGTCTTGCTTCGCAGATGCTGCCCAGCTCTTTGGACTCGAGGTCAGTCTGAAAAAGACAGAGGTCCTCCATCAGCCGGCACCCAAGACAGTGTATCGCCCTCCGCACATCACCATTGGCGAGTCTGAACTAAAGTCAGTGCACCAGTTTACCTACCTTGGCTGCATTATCACGTCGGACGCCAAGCTGGACAAGGAGCTTGACAGCAGGCTGGCAAAAGCGAACAGCGCTTTCGGGCGACTTTTCAAGCGGGTGTGGCACAATCAACAGCTAAAAACAGGCACCAAGATCAGCGTGTACAGAGCTGTGGTCCTCACCACCCTGCTGTATGGTTCCGAGTCCTGGGCCCTCTACCGCAGCCAACTACGACTCCTCGAACGCTTCCACCAGCGCTGCCTACGTACCATCCTGGGCATTCACTGGAGTGACTATGTCACCAACGTCGAGGTCCTTGAACAGGCTGAAACTGTGAGCATCGAGGCTTTGCTGCTGCGGACACAGCTCCGCTGGGCGGGGCATGTCTCCAGGATGGAGGATCATCGTCTACCAAAGATCACACTGTTCGGCGAGCTTGCTACTGGACACCGTGACAGAGGGGCACCAAAGAAGAGATACAAAGACTGTCTCAAGAAGTCACTTAGTGCCTGCCAAATCGACCACCACCAGTGGTCTTCGCTTGCTGCGGACCGTGACACCTGGCGCTCCACCATTTACAAGGCAGCTGTCTCCTTTGAGGACTCTCACAGAGCTAGCCTTAAGGACAAGCGGCTCAGGAGAAAAAACAGAGATGCCGCAGCTCAGAACCCTGGCCATACCTTCCCCTGCAGCCACTGCGGTCGAACCTGCCTGTCTCGGATTGGCCTCCGCAGCCACGAACAAGCCTGCAGACGTCGTGGTCAACTCCTATAAAATCTTCGTTCGCGAAGTCAAGCCAAGAGAGAGAGAGAGAGAGAGAGGAACATTTGTCTGACATCCAAAATATCCACGTTACATTACAAAGTAAATGATATCACGTTCTTTGCCAAAGACACAATGGCGGCTGTGTTGTGGTTAGACGTATGCCGAAAACCAACTGAGTCACATCTGAATTATGCCAACAACAACAACAAAAAAAAGGTGAGTAAGGAATAGAGTCTTACATCGGTGTTATGTGATACTGAGAATCTCACTCTCGTAGTCTTACAACCTTATCCTACTCGCTTTCGGATACGGTTTTAAAACCACTCGAGTGAGATTATCAGTATCACTTAAACACTGATGTAAGACTCTATATATGTATCATAAGTCAGTTACTATACTTATCAACAAAAGAAACGCAAAAATGTCAAATGTTGTTTACCATACTAAAACATCTTAACTGTAAAGAGTTAGCTTGCACACCATGCAGACCGATTTTTAACCAGTTGGCAGTACTCAGATACCTATCACACAAGTTCACTCTTTACAGTTGAGATGTTTTAGTAGGGAAAACAACGTTTGCAATTTTCGCGTTTCTTTTGTTGATCAGTATATAATAGTAATAGACTTACGGTTGTATAGATAGGAGGTATCAAAGGAAAGATTCTATACTCCGTTTTCAGTTTCGGTTTATAAGGTTAAAGTCAACCAGGAGAAATGTTTGCCGATCCCATCGAACAGTTCCCAGAACAAGTCACCAAAGACATTCGAATCCAAACTTACCTAGTGCACAAAGGTCATCGGGCCGACGTCGGGCCTATGGCCTTTTGCGCATTGAGTAGCTTGCGAACCATTCGCGAATGATTTGCGATTTGGCGCTTTACTCGCGGAAAGAGGATTAACCCTTCATTGCTAAGAAAAAGTAAACAATCCAACTGCAAGATACATTGATTTTCCTGAGCCCTCCGCGGTTACGGGGGCTAATGAGGATCTTTCCCAGTGCGCAATAGCCATCGGGCCGACGTCGGCCCGATGGCCTCTTGCTGAAAAAACTTTGTGTCTATGTTCCTTGGAAAGCTGGGGATCTGCGGCGTCCAGTTACCTAAAATTTGAGAAACACAATTTGGCAGTGAAAGGGCTGAACAATACTCGTAATGCACAAAGAGTCATGTTAATCTGCCACCTTTTAAATATTTTACATTTGCCATGAACATTTTCAGATAAGATTACGCGAAGCCTTGAACGTTTTTATTCATCAGGCATATTGTTCTACACGTACGCCTATTTTTTCATTGGCAAAAAGTGTCCAGCTTCTGTAGTTAGAAGTGTGTAGGTAGCGTAGTAGAGCTTCAGGTCTAAGTGCTTTAATTTTTTTCTGTCTTTTTGTCTACCGTATTGAAAATACAGTAGACTTTGGGATGGGGCTGGTCGGAGCGTGTTCCGTAGAATGCAAAGGACATAATGGGCGGGCGGGCTTCATAGCCTGGCAAAGAAGTACCAAGATAAAAATGACCAGTTCGCTCCTTTGGCCATCGTATGTATACATACGAAGCCACGCCCACGGAACATTCCATCGTGTTTACTGAATTAAAACCAATTAATTTTTACTCTCAGTATTATTGTCATAACTTATTGACATTAGAAAGTCACTTTCATATGATAGAATGAAAAAAAAAATAATTTTGAGTTTGTTCGTGACCTTTGTTATCGATCGAGTCACTACGTCCGCCATCTTGCTTTCCCTACTGCGTCATTTTCACTGCTTGCGATTTCTCTCTGCGAATATTCCGTCAAAATGAGTTCATCTGAGTCCGAAAGTGAAGAGTATCTCACTAAGGGGAATCTTCCAGCAACCAGGCCCCTGAAAACGATTCTAGCGCCAGCGATGTAGAAAAAACGAATGAAAACCATCGCAGGTCAGTGTGACACTTTCTATTTTGGTTTGACCATGTGCTATCCATTGAGTCTTTGTTTACCTATTTGTCTGGTTCAGAATCGTGAGTTATTACTTGCGTGCAGTACTTCTGATAACTTTATGAAGTACATAAACAAGTTTTATTACATGCTGTGTATTGCCTCAGTGATATTTTCAGCAAGGCAGAGATTTTCAGAGAAGCACATGTTTGTTGTCTCAGTCATGCCAGGTGTTGACACGCCCACTTTTTCCTGCCCTTGACCGGTGTAGATTATGTTGCGTAACTCTTAGAAATTCAAACACATTTTCTTGAAACTTTCACAAAAATGTGTAGAAATGATTTGTCCACACACTGGATTCACATTTTAAAAAAAGGGGCAAGAAACAAAAAATTTTCTTCTTAGTGACTTTCGTAAAAACTGTTTTTGGAAACCGGATACCATTTTTTCTTCGTCGCTAAATAAACGACAACTTCTAAACTACGTTAAGTATAAGACTTTTTACTTACTCTGACTGAAAGCTGACTCAATGCACTTTAATATGATGTATAATAAGCCAACTTTTGACCACTAGAAGAGCTTTCAGCAGCACGTTTGCTTGGTCATCTGTGAGGGTAAAAGTCATTTTGTTCACTGGCCTCAAATAGAGCGAACTGGTAAGAGTTAAGTCTACCTATTCTAACCTTGCTGTTCAACGTCGTTTTGGCGCGAAGCGCCAAATGTGCGTATGGATGTGTGTGTGCGTGTGTGCGTGCGTGCGTGCGTTGTGTGTGTGTGTGTGTGTGTGTGTGTGTGTGTGTGTGTGTGTGTGTGTGTGTGTGTGTGTGTGTTTGCGCGTATGTATGTCAACACGGGAATCTCCGATATTTCTGTACGCACAAGCTTGAACATGGCGAAATACTTTATTCAAGGGGTGGCTAAGAAAGCCTCCGAGCATGTTGTAATTGGATATCTCCTTGAAGACATAAAAGACCGTTTATAGAAAGTCGGTTGACCCCGATTAGTGTCCTTAATTTTTGTCATATTGACTTGAAATTTTCGATATATGTAGTTTGCATAAAAACATTGGATGAGTTTGTTATCCAGCTTTGTACCTCTTCAACTTTTTAAAATAATAATTAATTGATTATTGCAAGTTTTGGAGCCACTATAAACTCCCATCAAACAGTCATCCCTGGAAGAGGCTGTGTAGAAGAAAACAGTCAGCCCTGGAAGAGGCTGCGTCCCGTTCGGATGATTGACGTGAAACATCAAATTCGTCACTGTGTACACGGCGCCGTGGGACTAGCGATGCCATGACGTAAAGCGTATAGTAAAGTAATTTTTCTGCTCCTGCTATTCTTCCTCTTCAGAATTCCTGTCGCTAATCCAGCCCACAGAGCGTACTAATGGTGGGAAACGCCGTGTGTCCGTCTTTATTTGTGTGCGCTAGTGTGTGTATCAGTGGTTGAGTTAGAGAGGAGGGACATAGATGAGAATACTACGCTTAAAAATATGAACACCTCTGAATGTTCCTAAAAGAAAAAGGCATGTGAGCTCCAAAATTACGATATACTTTGGGATGAAATCCTCATCTTGTTATTATAGACGGTCGGACGAACGCACTGACTGAGTGGTCGATGGCTGGCTGGCTGGACAGACACATTCAGACTAACAGACTGATTGATAGATTGACTGACTGACTGACTGACTGACTGATTGATTGATTGATTGATTGATTGGTCGATCGATCGATCGATCGATTGATTGATTGATTGATTGATTGATTGATTGATTGATTGATTGATTGATTGATTGATTGATTGATTGATTGATTGATTGATTGATTGATTGATTGATTGATCGATTGATTGATTACAGGTGTGTGCTCGTCTGTCGCCGACCCCCACATGACACTGTACGATTCGGCAACCAACCCAGCCGTGACGACCAACCTCCAATGCACATACCAAATGACGTCATACGCCGACGGGGCGAATTCGTGTGGCGTGGCCATTGTCCATATGACCACAGGTAGGACTGTTCCATTAGGATTAATGCAAGCAACACCGTCTTACGGCGAGGTGCGACCGTAAGTTTTAATTCCATTATGCATGCAGCCATCGGTACTGATGCAGTACTAGGTCTGCATCTACAATTGGATAATAATAATTACGCCACAATAATAATAATAATAATAATAATAATAATAATAA
Source organism: Semisulcospira habei (assembly GCA_036245525.1). Classification (NCBI taxonomy): domain Eukaryota; kingdom Metazoa; phylum Mollusca; class Gastropoda; family Semisulcospiridae; genus Semisulcospira; species Semisulcospira habei. The sequence continues at coordinate 127,212,011 of BTPG01000007.1, read as the reverse complement.
TAATAATAATAATATAATATAATAAATATTAACCCGTTCAGTGCCCGATGATAGAAACTGTGTTCCTGCAGTCTTCGTCAATTCAACATCAACAAACCCTAGCTGTTCCAGGAACACGGATTCAAACTAGAGGTATAGGCCCTCATCAGCCCCCGCAATTGCGGGAGCTCATGAGGATCTAAACTTCTTGCAGTGTGGTTTGTTCAGATTTTCTCGGCACTGAACAGATTAATAATCTGTGACTTCAGAGACCAGAGGGACTGGAAACGAGGCCAACTTTCGTGTGTTCGCCAGTGGCCTGAACGCAGCCACCTTCGACAGTGGAACGTTTGCGACCACAACCACCACCGTCAATGCTCAGACGCCGGTAAGTCCTATTATTATAAAAAGAAATTGTGAATTCAAATTTTATGTCCACAACCGCCATAGTTAATGCTATGACAACAGTAAGTCCTAAAGGAACAACGGAATTAGTTTGGCACCAGAATGATTTGTCCTGGGATGATCTACTGTCATATCATTACCTGATCGATTACGCAGTGAAAGGAAAACAGAAAATAGAGGCTGAAAACCCATTAAATAAGAAACGTGAAATATGAGGCTTCGGATCAAAGTTCCTTCTTCGGGGCGATCGCCGTGAAGAAGGATCTTTGATCCGAAACGTAGTGTTCTATGTTTCTAACTTAAGGGGTTTCAGCCTCTATTTTCTGTTTATCTTTCACATGAAGCCTTTGCGGCAACAGTTTTACTACATTTCGATTACACAGTGATTATCCCAAGCATGTGGGTTTATAAACTTGCCTGTTCGGAAAAGCCCATTACAGATTTGCTTTAATTAGACATTAAGGGTCAAATGGGTCACAGAGATACTTTGCACACGAGGGTATTATTTTTTGTGTTACTGGCGAATCATTAGCACTTAAAGTCAGCTATGGAGAAGGCAATTTTTGAAAGGAAAGTTATGTGTGTCCTTTTGTTCCACATTATCAAAAGACATGTGCATGTCAAGAACATAAATACATGAAATACTGCAGTCTCTTAACCCTTTATTACCTTAAGAAGTTTGTTTTCAGCAAAGTGCAATCAGCAAATTGTTCGATCAATGACATGTCACAGGGAACTCCTAATACGAATGGTTTTACCACTGTTTCTACAACTGTGTGTGATCTACAGATGGGCTACAACGAAACCTACGGTTCAGTCTATATCAGGTGAGTTGCACGAGTCACGATGAACTATAGGTTTTCGGGCCAACGTAGGTCACAGTGGGCACAGCCGTGCGCGAGCAACCTGATATGCCATCAGAAGTAGGTAAAAAAAAACTGAACGTCTTTTGAAGGTAAACAGTTGATTAACCCATTCAGCCCTGACACACTACAGCAGACCTGTCGGCGCCAAGCTAATCTGGCACTGCCCTTGAATTATCATGGTCGATCCATCGCCTGCAACAGGTACATTGTCGTTAGATGACGCCTCCAAAATTTGGGAAATACGTGCGCAGGGCTGAATGAGTTAAAAGCCCCGACAAACATGCGAAATAACATGTTAACCTCTTTTCTGCCACAGTACGTACATTGTTGTTCCTGAAATCGTTGCTCATTCAACGACCAAAAGCTACAACCGTCCTAGAAACATGGATCGTAAAAGTTTGTGTACGGTTGTCGAGCATTCAGCTCGTAGCCATCGTGTTACTATGATTCAGTCGTCACTTGCTGCTTTTCTAGAGTGAGTTTCATTGTTTTATTCACATTTCGAGCTTTGTAATGGTAAGTCAGTACGCGTGTAAAACTTTGATAACCATTGTGCGGTGACCTCACTCACTGTTTGAACTCTGACGTAAACAAAATGGCGGCTGCAAGATGTGTTCTCGCTCAGATACGCGTTTGTTTTTCCCTTCTTACGTTTTATTTTAGAGCTGCACATTGCTCCTTGAGATATTTCTCGAGTTGCTTTAGGTTTGTACTGTTTGTCTTGAGACATAGATTTAACCCATTGAGCCCCGATGCCCTACAGCAGGAGATGAGTCGACCATGATAATTCAAGGGTAGTGCCAGATTAGCTTGGCGCCTGTCGGCGCCATGCTAATCTGACACTACCCTTGAATTATCATGGTCGATCCATCTCCTGCAACTGGAGCATAGTCGTTAAATGACGCCTCCCAAATTTGGGAAATACGGCCGTGGGGCTGAATGAGTTAATGTTATGGTTCACGTTCTCGCAGATTTAGTGAATCGCATCACTAGATGCACACATTGTGAAGCAAGGCAATTACAACAATGAGCAGTTCACAGAAGCAGTCATGCACGGCAACCAACAGAGAGAGCGAGGTTTGATTAGGATAATTTAGTTTGTTTTTTTTTTTAAATTGAATAATGTTGTCAGCCACATAGCTTACAATATCCCAATGAGCAAAAGGCCGTCGGGCCGACGTTGGCCGTCCCTCGCCCGCGCACGGCCGTGCACGGCCGTGCACTGGCCAACGGCGGCTGACGTGGGCCCGATGGCCTATGCCAAATGGGATAGGGCCAGGAGAAGATGTGGTCCAAACAAAAAGGATATATTGCCTACGGATGTATAGCAAGATAATGGTCGGAGGAGGGACGGCCACGTCGTACGTGCACCGCGTTACCACGCCACTTGCATAGTCCCTAACCTTCAGAATACAGAATGCTTTATTAGCCTCGTGCACAAACGATAAAACAAAAGAATATATTTTGCCCCCATCTCTATCACACCTTACCCGTACACCCTGTTACAATCGCACATTCGCACTGTCCTTCTTTCATTTCCAGTTTCATACTTCCAGAATTCAATCACGTAAAATAGCAAGTAAATTAAAACTTTGTTGCAGGACAGATAACAACCGATGTAAAATATAACTTAAAGTACCATCAGTCATAATCTGAAGACGCAATCCAGCATCATTTGTGTTTGTTATGCCTTCTGGACACACCTAATGAACTTTAACAGCAGTTTGGACACGCAGGAAAAGCACAAGCGTAATCGCATTAATTTATTCTGCGCAGCCGTTACGGCGTGTCAATCTATTTTTAGCTGTTTCTCGTACTGACAGCGTTGCATTTATAGAACGGAATGGAGTCATTGTCAAGTTACTTGATTTAAAGACGACATGTGCTGAATTCGATTGTCTGTGTCTAAATGAACCATAACTAGACCTGTGTGTAGCGTTTCGTAACCATATGTTACAGAAGTGTACATTTAAACAGTCACGGCCTTTAAACACATTACATGCATGTAAATAAAGTAAGATAATTTTGACAATTGTATCCTGTACTGAAGAAGATACTGATGATGACACTTCGATGTTCCCACAGCACACCTACGGGACTGACCTACTCCAACGTTGGAAGTGCGGTGTGTGGCAACTGCGACGGCGCGGGCGAGGAGAATCCGGGCACTACCCCCCAATCACATCTGTCCTACATGCTCCAAAGGCTGTCTCCGGCATTGAATCAGCAGATGTGAGTACCAAGTCGGCAGTCCGGTCTTACAGCTAGCTTGTTTACAAAGTCCACCAATCACGGGTGTGCGTCAAACGCGTTTTCACGGTGTATATAAATGTACAGCATTGAAGCCCTTCTGTACACTGTACGCTCTATAGTATTCATCTCTTATTATCTCTTATTATTAGAGTTACTCCATTCAGCCCTGACGTACTACAGCACGATATGGGCCGACCATGATAATTGTAGGGTAGTGCCAGATTAGCTTGGCGCCTGTCGGCACCAAGCTAATCTGAAATACGGCCGAATGAGTTAATGCCGAGCAGGCGACTACGGTCATTTCATTTTGGGTGTACACAATCCGATCAATGTACAGCATCCATCCCTTCTGTACACTGTCCGATCAGACAGTGTAAAGAAGGGAAGGATGCTGTACAGACGATAACGATACTGTACATTCAAATAAACGTGTTTCTGGACCCGTGCTTGTGTAGACGATCATGAAAAGTGGTGATCTCGTCATTGAGGAAGATAGCTGGCATGCATGTAGCCAATCTTCAAGCGTTAGTATTTTATCACAAATCAGCTCTTCTAGCGTACAGTGAAGAGAGCTAATCACCACTGCGTTCAAGTCATAAATAATAATAATAATAATAATAATAATAATCACTCTTATAATGCGCAGTATCCCTTACAAAAGTCTCATTGCGAGACACTGGAAAAAGGCATAATTATTATACAATACACACAAAGATAAAACAAGAAGCCTTGCATGCTTGCGCTGACTTTTATACACCAATCTATAAACGCTCTCACACATACGCAATGCAGATAACACGCATGCACTGTGCGTAGTACTGGAAGTTAACCTTCCTGCCTACCTGTTCATGCAGCCACTTTGTACTGTCACAGTCTAAGTGGTCACATGCACAGGGGGTTAAGGTATGTCGGTCCGTATTCAGGCAAAAAAGCACTGCAAAACAGATTAGTTTTGAGGTTTTGTTTAATGACTGAATTCACATCACACCGCTAATCAGCTAACAATGGTGATGATGCGTATGATGACGATAACGACAGTGAAAATGATGATGATGACGATGAAGATGATAACAATGGCTTTGGAGCAACCACATTGTTCACGACAAGGAGATTGATGATGATGATGGCGACTACGATGATGATAACACGAATAACGACGGTAATGCCTACGACTACATGATGATAACACGAAGACGACAGTGATGACGATGACGACGACGATGATGCCAATTATGATGATAATTATGATGACATCAATGACGAAGATAATGACTACGACGACAATGACGATAATAATAAACTGAATGACGACGGGGACGATAATGGTAAAAGACGATGAAGATAAGATTTTCCTGTTGCAGCACACCGTACAAGACTCAGTGCGATGCCCTGCGGACAGCGGCTACGTCTTGTACTGCCAACATCGTCACAGCCGGTCAGGTGTGCTACCCCTGGATCAGCAAGGACTTCGGTAAGACACGCTCGGCGTTCATGCCATCTGTCACAGTCCGAGCAAGTTGCCAGTGGTCGAATGAAAAAGCAGCTAAGTCATCTTGTTGTAAATTGTAACTCATTGTGTCCCAGGTACCAAATACCCACATTTTGAAGTTGTCCTCGGACTGCATTACAATTCAGGAGACAGATTGACCTATAGGCGCCAAGCTATTCTGGCACCACCCTTGAACTATTATGGTCAAGCCATATCTTGCTGTGGTGGGTCGGGAATGAATGAGTTAAGGCTAATTGGCAATAAAGTACTCTGCATTTTTTAATTACTTTCTTATTTATTAACTTACTTACTTATACTTACTTACTCACTTACTCACTCACGTACTTACTCTGACCTTAGTTGCCTGCTCGGCGTTAAACCCAAATAACTACCTTACTCACTTACATACTTACTTGCTTACCTACTCACCTAGTCGCTTGCTCACTTACTCACATATTTACTGACTGACTGAATGACTGTCTGATTGACTGACTGACTTACTTACGCCCATCGTTGCAGGTAGATGAAATGCCATTGACGACACTTCACCAGCCATCCTATTAGAACAGCACCATCGCACCTTTGTCGTGAACGACGAAAGTGCGATGGCGCTGTCCTAACAGGATGTTCTCTAGCTATAGTACGACTCGTCAATCTCTTTCAAGTTAGTACCCTTCTTTTTCAGTTCCGCCTTAGTGTATATTCGCCTCCATCTGTTTTCTGTGCCGTTCTAATGAAATCAGATCCATCGGGAAGTCAGCTTCCTGTGTTGGATCCGACTTTGTCAGAAGTGAGCTTCCTGTTTGGATCCGACGTCGTCAGAAGTAAACTTCGTGTTGGGTCCGACTTCGTCAGAAATCAACTTCCTGCTGGGTCTGATTTCGTCAGGATGCAATTTCCTGTTGAATATTACTTTGTCAGCATACGACTTCCTGTTGTATCTGACTTTGTCAGAATGCAACTTCCTTAGTATCTGGATTCGTCAAAATGTTTCTGGGCTGACCTCTCTATCCCTTCCCTCTATGGTTTTAGTATGTCCTATATCATTTATGACTTTTTTCTCTGTACAGGCCTCTGCCTTCTCAACAACAATAACGTGGCCAGCTACTTAGCCTTGATGAACTCATTCGTGACCTGCGTGCAGAACGTTTGTTCCTCAGGCACAGCGACCGCGTGCACAGCCCTGGTTGGTGCCGACACCAGCAGTGCCAACTGTGCTCTAAGCCCAAGGCCCGCCGCATGTCCGTAACTGAACAGCAGCTTTGGGTGCTTGTAGTGAATTGCATGGGTGAAGTTAAAATCTGCGCAAGCCATTACGCAACGTGCTCCGTTGGCCAAAGAATACTGCGCAAGTCACTACGCAATGTAATCGTCGTCGTGAATCCTGCGGAAGCCATTTCACATGGTGCTCCGCTATAGCCGAGCAGCATGCGTAGTATCTTGCGCAGGATTTAAACTTACTAATGTAACCGAACCTTAGGGTTAGTTGGAGTGATTTTCAAACCTACACAAACTATTGAGCAATGCGTATCGCAGTACACTGTAGTACTGGCACTAACCCATTGGATGTCGGTAGCGGTTTTAGTCGCGATGATGCCTGCAGGAATCATCGCGACTGAAACCGCTATCGACACCCAAAAGGTTAAAATGAAAAGGACGAAATTAAAGGTCTGGTCTGAAAAAAATGTTTTTGTGCGCTGGTCTGTGATTTTTGAACGCCATCCTGTCAAAAGTCACAAAGCAGCAGGCATATTATTTGGTACCCAAAAAGCATCATGAGATAGAGTTATACATTTCATGAAGACTTATAAGAGATTTTAAGCCATCAAGTCTATAATAGTAGACGATCGAATATATTGTCTGGTACTGAAACGGAGAAGGGAGGATGTATTATAAAACGCTTGTGATTGCAGCACGGAAAGAGGAACATGAAAAAATGGATGCACGTACACTGACCAGCAGAAGAAATGCGACATCTCTGGAATAATCGGAAACACGACAGAGTTTCTGATGATTCCAGAGATGTCGCATTTATTTCGCTCATCAGTATAATTATTACATATGCGGGTTTATGTTTGTTCGTTTTTGAAAAAAAAAAATGTTTTGTCTTACGGCTCACACAACAGCATACATTTAACCCCTTGCCAAGAGGTATAGAACATCATGAGCCCTCGCAGTTGTGGGGGCTCATGTGGATCTATACTTCTTACTGATCCCACTATGGATCCATGTTACTTGGACTAATCACGTTTTCTGGAATTCAGTTAACAACGGTTTCAGAGACACAAATCTTAGTCCAGTGGCGGGAAAGGGGATAAAAAAAAGGCACAACAAAAAGAGCAGAGAAAGGAATACAAAAAGAGAGTGAAACAGATGAAATATGAGAGGATCTTCAATAAGCAAAAGCACCTCGGGTCGACATCAGCCTTAGCAGTGGTTCACGCACACACAGCTGTGTGCGGGGCCAACTGAACTCATCGTTGGCCAGATCATCTTTTGCTCAAAGGGAAAGACGGCCACACTTCAGGATGAAAGAGAAGAAGCAAGAAACATTTGAGAGGTTACGTTTGCGCCGAAGGACTTTCAGCCATGAACAAGGGCGAAGTCACGGCGGATAATCAGCGTATGCTATGTGCATAGGCAACACTCCAAACATCTCCAAGAGGCATCGATACTCATAAGCCCCCGGGCTCATGAGTATCTATGCCTCTTGGAGATGTTTGGAGTATTGTCTATCCTAATGGCAAAAGCTGGGGACTTCGCTTGTGACTTCAACGGAAATAGAAACGAGTATAGGCAGAATACAGCAATCAGTCAGGAAAGTTTATGAACAAAGTAAAAATGGTTTTGTCTTCAGACCAGACCTTTAACTGATGTGTGGTATTGTGTTGTAGGAATAGCTATCGGATTGCCTTTCAAAACGAGATTTGACACCCATTCACTATACATGTATTTTGCTTTTAGTTTATTGTATAACGGGGATTTGATATTGTCATATTGTGATGCGATGCCACCGAACATTCTTGTATTTGTACTGGTAAATAGTTCTCATGTAACAAACACACTGAATGGCCACACTGTGTTTGGTCATGACAACAGCGGGTATTGCAAGATGATACGTAGTACCATATGATTTCAAGTAATGTTGGGCATATTTAAACAAGCATAACAAAATCTTGTCACTTACAGTGTATAGGTGATGTGCGTGGGTATGTGTTTGTGTTTGCGTGAATGAGTGTGCATTTTGACTGAAGGAGTGTGCATGCACGTGCACTTGGCCGCCTTTGTGTGTGTGTGTGTGTGTGTGCGCTTGCGAGCGCGCGCGCGCGTGAGCGTGCGCGTGTTCATATCTCTAGTAGCAAAAGATCTTCGTGCCAACGACGGCTGCAGTTGGCCGGCGCACAGTCGTGCTTGGGTCAAATGCGGCCGTCGTCGGCCCAAGAACTTGTGTGCGTGTGTGAGTGTGTGTGTGTGTGTGTGTGTGCGTGTGGGAGTGTGTGTGTGTGTGTGAGTGTGTGTGTGTGTGTGTATGCGTGTGTGTGTGTGTGTGTGTGTGTGTGTGTGCGCGCGCGCGCGCACCTGTGCGTGTGTGTGTATGCGTGTGTGTGTACGCGCGCGCGTGTGCGTATATGTGCATGTGCACGTGCTCTCAGTAACACTCTCACAATGTAAGCCGCTTTCTACTGTATTTGAACCTCTGTGACACGCACATGATATAAAATTTGCTCCCAAGATGCACAAGTGCACAACACCTGTCGACACGGTGTAGAAACCCAGTACAAAAAGCTGTGTAGTCTGCTTAACTCATTCAGCCCGACGGCCGTATTTCCCAAATTGTGGAGGCGTCAGCTAACGACTATGCACCTGTTGCAGGATATGGATCGACCATGATAATTCAAGGGTAGTGCAAGCTAATCTGGCACTACCCTTGAATTATCCTGGTCGACCAATCTCCTGCTGTAGTGCATCATGGCTGAATGGGTTAATCAATGTAGGCCGATACACAACACGTGGAGAGCCGACGCAACACAAAACCTCGAGACGTAACCTGTACCATAGAGGTACTGAGCTCCAATTTGCTAGAAGCGGAAAACTAACTCGCCCGCAGCACTCTATCACAACTTCAGACGTGCCATGACGACGTGAAACACATCATGACACCACAGATCAAAATCCAGCCATAATCACGCTTGAATACCAGCAAACAAAGGGAAAATTAGAAGAAAAAGGAAAAAGAAACGTGGCGGGGCAGCATGAATTATCTCGCTCAGGCAAGAAAGCTACATCTATGCCATCACCTGCGCAGTTTTCGCACTACTACCTTGGAACGTAGTAGAAGAGTGGATTTTGGATTGGTCTTTGAATTCATAACTGCCGGGCCCGGCGCATGATCGGACTACAATACCCATAACCACCAGCAAAACTTGGGACTTTCTACTTTGGGCACATGCATAAATGTATGAAAAGCCCTTATGACAGAAGTCCTAATCCTGCAACATAACAAGGTGAAAGAGGGAAACTACCCCTAGGGACACGTCGGAGAGTACACTATATCCCGAACACCGAAACGAAACAGTGTTGACTCAAAAACTGATCCATCGCGGTCAAACGAGAGATAAAACAACCCAGCGGGAACTCCATCTCACGGATGAATTTATATCTGTTCCCTCAGACGACGAAAGAATCAAGGCCTCTTGATGCATATAATGCACAGCCAGCCTCTCCTGCTTTGCCTCGTTGCAGCCTGACGCGGGACCTCAGACCATCATAGGCGCTGGCCTACGGACAAGGCGATCTTTCGCCGCCACGACGTGCCAGAGTGCACAACTGAAACATATCAGTACCTACAGCACCTGTCGGTCCACCCACCGAGTCTTCAAAGGACTATGAAAAGGGGAAACACTCCGCATCGCAAGAAACTGCTATAACGCAGTTGAAAGAATTGAAGAACTCAACCTGTTCTTCACCCACAAGGATTCAATTCTACACAGTACACTGGCGATACCGTGACGATGGACTAATAATCATGAGAGCAGAGGAAGAAACAATTCACCAATACTTCACTCTTGCTAACTCACATACGGAAGGCATTAACTTCACGTATAAAATCAGCAACACAGAAGTCACATTCTTAGACATAAGAATGTACAAAGGGGAAAAGTTCCAACAATCAGGACATTTGGACATCAAAATGTACAGGAAACCAACTGAAACGTACCAGTACCTACACCACCTGTCGACCCACCCACCAGCAGTTTTCAAAGGACTAGTAATAGGGGAAACACTCCGCATCGCAAGAAACTGCTCCAACGCAGCCGAAAGAAACGAAGAAATCGACCTGTTCCATACCAAACTTCGAGCGAGGGGCTACGGGCAAACCGAGCTAACCGCCCTCTCAGCTCAAATCCTTGACACACCAAGGGAGACGTTAATACAAGAAAACCCGAAGGGGAAGAAAAAGAAACAAACATCCCCCCCACTGGTATTAACGACCAAATATAACCCAGCCACCAAAGGTCTGTCAAGAGCCATAAAAAAACATTGGACCAAAATCAGGAATGACCCGGAATGCAGGAACATCTTCGCGACACATCCTCTGATCGCATATAAAAGACACAAAAATCTAGGAGACAGGCTAATCTCCTCAAAACCTAGATAATGAGGAATCAAGAATTGAGCAAAATCACGGGAAACAACCCCAGTACAAGGCATACAAGCGCACTGCCACAATTACCTCCCTTATTGTGTCGACCCGAGGTTGATAACTTCACCCAACGAAGCAAACTAAGCTTCTCACCCTCGGTCAAATAAGACGAGGAAAAAGAAAAATCTGGTAAAACGCAAAAAAAAACAATTAAGAAACATGCCCCAAAACCAGGGGCAAACACATCTGACCCGATAAGTCTCTTGGCTTGACTTCGCGAACGAAGATTTTATAGGAGTTGCCCACGACGTCTGCAGGCTTGTTCGTGGCTGCGGAGGCCAATCCGAGACAGGCAGGTTCGACCGCAGTGGCTGCAGGGGAAGGTATGGCCAGGGTTCTGAGCTGCGGCATCTCTGTTTTTTCTCCTGAGCCGCTTGTCCTTAAGGCTAGCTCTGTGAGAGTCCTCAAAGGAGACAGCTGCCTTGTAAATGGTGGAGCGCCAGGTGTCACGGTCCGCAGCAAGCGAAGACCACTGGTGGTGGTCGATTTGGCAGGCACTAAGTGACTTCTTGAGACAGTCTTTGTATCTCTTCTTTGGTGCCCCTCTGTCACGGTGTCCAGTAGCAAGCTCGCCGAACAGGGTGATCTTTGGTAGGCGATGATCCTCCATCCTGGAGACGTGCCCCGCCCAGCGGAGCTGTGTCCGCAGCAGCAAAGCCTCGATGCTCACAGATTCAGCCTGTTCAAGGACCTCGACGTTGGTGACATAGTCACTCCAGTGAATGCCCAGGATGGTACGCAGGCAGCGCTGGTGGAAGCGTTCGAGGAGTCGTAGTTGGCTGCGGTAGAGGGCCCAGGACTCGGAACCATACAGCAGGGTGGTGAGGACCACAGCTCTGTACACGCTGATCTTGGTGCCTGTTTTCAGCTGTTGATTGTGGCACACCCGCTTGAAAAGTCGCCCGAAAGCGCTGTTCGCTTTTGCCAGCCTGCTGTCAAGCTCCTTGTCCAGCTTGGCGTCCGACGTGATAATGCAGCCAAGGTAAGTAAACTGGTGCACTGACTTTAGTTCAGACTCGCCAATGGTGATGTGAGGAGGGCGATACACTGTCTTGGGTGCCGGCTGATGGAGGACCTCTGTCTTTTTCAGACTGACCTCGAGTCCAAAGAGCTGGGCAGCATCTGCAAAGCAAGACGTGATGCGCTGCAGGGCTCTCTCTGTGTGTGCAACGAGGGCAGCATCATCAGCAAAAAGCAGCTCACGAATCAGTTGGTCTAGGGTTTTCGTGTGGGCCTGCAGTCGTCTGAGGTTGAACAGGCTGCCATCGAGACGGTACCTGATGTACACTGCATCGTCATCATCGAGGTCCACTGTGGCCTGCTTCAACATCATGCTAAAAAAGATGGTGAAGAGGGTCGGTGCCAGCACGCAGCCCTGCTTTACGCCATTGAGAATAGGGAATGGTTCTGAGAGGTCATTGTTGAGTCTGACCTGGCCTTGCTGGTCCTCGTGTAGCTGGACAATCATGTTGAGGAACTTTGGGGGACAGCCAAGCCGCTCCAGGATCTGCCACATGCCTTGCCTGCTCACAGTGTCGAACGCTTTTGTTAGGTCGACAAATGTTACATACAGCCCTTTGTTCTGTTCGCGGCACTTCTCCTGTAGCTGTCTCAGCACAAAGACCATATCGGTGGTGCTCCTGTTTGCTCTGAAGCCACACTGGCCCTCTGGGAGTTGGTCTTCAGCGATGGCAGGTACCAGCCGATTCAGGAGCAGCCTTGCAAGGATTTTCCCAGCAATGGACAGCAGGGTAATTCCCCGATAGTTGGAACAGTCAGACTTCTCGCCTTTGTTCTTGTACAGGGTGATAACGACTGCATCACGGAGATCTTTTGGTAGTGTTCCTTCCTCCCAGCAGCAGAGAAAGAAGTCATGGAGCTTGTTGTGCAGTGCTGTGCCTCCATGTTTCCAGATCTCTGGCGGTATTCCATCAATGCCTGCTGCTTTGCCACTCTTGAGCTGGTGGATGGCTGTGAGGGTCTCTTCAGCGGTGGGCGGTTCTTCCAATTCAACCTTTACTGGGAGGTGTGGGATTTGTAGGATGACTGCTTCTTGAACAGTGCGCTCAGCGCTGAAGAGGCTCTGAAAGTATTCCGACCAGCGGTTCAAGATGGAGGTATTATCTGTGAGGAGTGCCTGGCCATTCGCGCTTCGCAGGGGACTTTGTACCAGGTGCTTGGGGCCATACACTGCTTTCAGTGCTTCGTAGAAGCCCCTGTAGTCACCATTGTCAGCACAAAGCTGGGTCCTCTGTGCAAGTCTGGTCCACCACTCATTCTGGAGATCTCTGAGCTTGCGCTGGAGACTGCTGCAGATGAGGCGGAAGGCAGACTTCTTCACAGGGCAGGAAGACTGGGCTAGGTGGGCCTGATGGGCGGCTCTTTTTTTTGCTAGGTGTTCCTGGATCTCTACATCGTTTTCGTCAAACCAGTCTTTGTTCTTCTTTCTGGCGAAACCCAAGACTTCTGCAGAGGATTTTGCAATAGCAGTTTTCAGTTGTTCCCAAAGTGTTTCAGGGGAGGAGTCTACTGGGTCCGCTGTGTCTTTGAGCCTGCGCTGTAAATCTGTCTGAAAGGCAGCTTTCACATCGTCACGCTGAAGGCTGGCAACATCAAGCTTTTTCTTGGGGGGCCCCCATTTCTTGGGTTTTGGCTTGAAGTGGAGCCTGAGTTTGCAGCGGACAAGGCGGTGGTCAGTGTGGCACTCTGCGCTGGGCATCACTCTGGTGAGGAGGACGTCACTGCGGTCCCTCTGACGCACTAGGACATAGTCGATAAGGTGCCAGTGTTTGGAGCGAGGATGCATCCAGGTGGTCTTTCGACTGTCCTTTTGCTGAAAAGTAGTGTTGGTGATGACCAGTTGCTGCTCCGCACAGAACTCCAACAGTAGGCGGCCATTGTCATTGCAGTTCCCCACGCCATGCTTGCCGAGGACTCCTTTCCAGGCTTCAGAGTCCTGGCCCACTCTGGCGTTGAAGTCGCCAAGGATGATGACTTTGTCGTCTGCAGGGGTACTCTGTAGGAGGCTGCGCAGGTCAGTGTAAAACTTGTCCTTTTCAGCAGGCTCTGCCAGGAGGGTTGGGGAGTACACACTGAGAAGGGTGACGTGCTGCTGGTGTCTCAGTGGGAGGCGCATGGACATGATGCGGTCTGAGTGGCCCGTTGGTAGGTTTTCCAGCTTAGTCGCAATGGATGTCTTGACCATGAAACCCACGCCTGAAAGCCGTCTTTCTGATGCAGGCCTGCCTGACCAGTAGAGGGTGTACCCAGCACCAAGTTCTTGGAGGCTGCCTTCGTCCGGAAGGCGTACTTCGCTGAGCGCGGCGATGTCGATGTTTAACCTCCGCAATTCATGGGCAATGAGGGCAGAGCGACGTTCAGGGCGTCCGCTGTCTGCTTTGTCGAGCATGGTTCGGACGTTCCAGCATGCTACGTTAAGTCCGGTCGTGGTCGTCATGAGAGTGGATCCGTTATTCTTTCTTGTTTTTTGACCGCAGGAGAAGATGCCCGTTGACCGCGGCTAGCCAACTGGGGTTGCGAGGGGATGAGCTTTGGTTAGGCCACCTTTTCTAGGCCCCTCTCCGTGTGGAGCAAGCAGTGCTGTCGCTAGAGAAGGCTGCTTGGTCGTTCAGGGTGTGCCGAGTGATGTTGTCATCCCCAGGTCAACATCAGGCGACCAATATCCTGAACCGCCTGCATGCAGGTTTGAGACTGCGGCTTCCAGTGACATCTTTCACCTGCCGTTTCGCCCCTCGCCCGTCGCTACAGGACTTGGAATGGTCAGTGTCATGGTCCGTGGACGTTTCCTAAAGCCTGCGCGGTGGAGCTTTTTGATGGAGTGCAGTGTGCGCAGTACTGGCCCCACCCTTTAAACCCTTGGTTCATCTGCCATGGCCTAGCAAGCTGGGACGATGGCATCGAGGTCCTCGGGTCGTAGGTTTTATATCAGACTGTCCTTGTCCTAGTCTCTGGCTCAAAAGCCTTCCCCGGAGACACGGGGGGCTTTGATGTCAGGGGTTTCCTCCCTTAGCCTTTCCGCATCCAAGCGGCCAGGCCTGCAAGGCAGCAGGCGACTCGTGGAGGGCGGGGTCGTCTATGTCCCGTGCAGATGTGAACATCTGCCCACTGCCCATGATGAGGATAATGGGGACATTATTAGCTTCAAAGTTTTTTGTGAAACTTTTGGTGCAGATGTCTCTTTTCTCGAATACTATAGTAGAACAAGTGCTATACGAAAATACAAAAGAAAAATGTTACGAATATGGACCGATGCAGTTGATGTAACCAATTTGGGTACACCTTTGGGTGTTGTCTTTAAACATGAAAAGGGTACAAAAGATATATACAACGTTTTCTTAAATAAAATGTTACCACCTACGTGTATTGAAAAATGGGAAAACAAATATAATGACCTAAATTGGAAAGCTATATTTGTGCATGCCATAACGGTCACACAAGACACCAAATTACGCTGGTTTCAGTATAGAATTGTCCATAGAATACTGACAACCAATGTTTACCTGCGCTATAGACAGTTAAAGGATTCAAACCTTTGTACCTTTTGTTCACTCTCTAAGGAGTCTATTGAACACTTATTTTTTTAGTGCACAGTGGTGCGTGTTTTCTGGGACAAATTACTGAACAGACTGAAAGAAAAATGTGCTCATTGTGATAATTTTGAACTCTGTACAGAATTAGTTGTGTTTGGGGTGAAAAATGTATTTTTTCTTAAAATAAATTTTTTCGAAAAATACTTACCGATGGTATTACCAGGGCTAGAAATTAACTTTTTTCTTTGGGGGCCACCGGGCCCCTTGATTGAAAAATTTGAGGGCCCACAAGCAACTTTCGGGGCCCAACTTTGAAAAATAATGCAAACAAAAAACAAAAGAATTATTGACAATATAATAAGTAGAAAGTACAATTTGTCTGATAATCTAAAATAAAAACAATTGAATTTCCAATTTTGCTGAGTGATGTCATTTTTATTTGCCTTTTCTTTCACTTTCAAACATTACCAACAAAAAAGGGGAAAACACACACACACACACATTCAGTGACACACATATTCCCCCCCCCCCCCCCCCCCCCCCATTTGGCCTGTATAAACAGCGGAAATGCATTT
Source organism: Semisulcospira habei (assembly GCA_036245525.1). NCBI lineage: Eukaryota > Metazoa > Mollusca > Gastropoda > Semisulcospiridae > Semisulcospira > Semisulcospira habei. The sequence goes on along the minus strand of BTPG01000007.1, from coordinate 127,196,190 downwards.
ACGAGGTTTATACGGACACTGTTCATTTAGAGTTTACAGTTCCTAGTACTACATAAATCCCGCATTTGCTACATATGTCATAAAGCATCAAATTATTTATAACATTAATGCTTGTGCAGTTAAACATTTACATGAAGATGCAGAGAAGAGAATAAAGTTTTGGTAGACACTAAATGTTTTGGCAATAAGAAAAAGAAAATATTTAATTTTAGATGTCAAACTTTCAAAAGGCTCTCCTGTAAAGTTAGCTGAAATGGAGATACGAGGTTTGTCCGGGCAACCCTCGAATCTATATTTTATGAGGTATCTTATGCTATCAATGACTGCATGTCCCCCAGAACGGAACAACCGGAAATGACGCCTAATAAGAAGTCAAAACAAGTGTTCTTTCATTCATGGTGTCCCGTGACATCTGAAACGTCATAACTAACAAGTGTAATATTTAGGAGATGCAACTATTATAATTTTATTGTTTTTGGTTCCCATATTGTTTCACTTGTTTTATACCTTGCTTGTGCTTAACTACTGGAAAACACCTGTACTTGCTTTTGTGGTGAAATGATTTGGTATGACGTTTCAGATGCTACGGTGTCCCAAGTTTTGACACAGCTCTAACCTTTCGTTTAGGTGATTTATTTTCTAAAATCACCTCAAAAAGTATATTTACTCTTTGATTGAACATTACATGTTCACAAAATGGTGCATATTACATTTAATTAGAGTGGGTGCATTGCAGGTGTCCCTATGGTGCATCTGAAACGGGTATCATACCCCCCTCAGTCGATCCTCAATTGTGTCAACACAAAACAGATTATTTATTTTCTTTTTTCAATTTGTATTTAGACTTTGTCAGACATGTCTAAAACAGGCATTGTTTCATCTGTAGCATTTTTTAAATTTTTCATCCTATTTTCCCACTTTTGGTGCTCAGTACTGTAGATGAACTCATTTGCAATACAGTTAGCACTTGTAGTTATTGTTTTAGAATAATGACATGTACTATGTACATTAAATTTTATTGTTTTTAAGCATGCACTCAAAACTAGCTGTGCTGTTTGTGTGATGAGTTTGAGTGTATAAAGAATATGGAAAACAAACTTTGTTTACTCTTGAACATCCTTTATTGCACAATAATCCAATCTTTGTTTACTTTCAAGCATCAATTATTATGCAATAACATCACCATCATTAAGTAACCCATTATTTGTTAAACTCTTCTCATAAATCAAATACAAGGTGGCAGAACACAAAACAAAAACATGGAACCATAAGGAAACACAGTGCCGAAGTACTAGGGCTGCTGGAGGTCAAACTAGGGTGTAGGGGCAACACCCTACTATGGATTCAAGAGGGGAGACCCAAAAAGGAGAAAAAAAAACTTTATTTCGGCCCCTCCCAATATATACTACTCACAATATCTTAAGATCCACTTAAGATTGTTGTATCTTAAGGTCCACATATCTTGAAAATCTCCGGATGGAGGGACCATTCGGTGTGGAGAGGTTGGCCCCGACGGGACAAGGAGTCTGCTAACACATTTAGATGTCCAGGAATGTGGCGAGCCCGGATAGAAATCCCGCGATCCCGACACCAAAGCATCATCTGGTACAGGAGCATGCAGAGAGGAGGAGATCGTGTCCCTCCCAACTTCTGGATGTAAGAGACTACTGTCGAGTTGTCGGACAGCACGAACACGTCCTGGCCCTGGAGACGAAGTTCCCAATGATGCCAACCAGACAGCCTGTAGCTCCAGCCAATTGATGTGCTTGTCCGAGAGGCTCGGCGGCCACTGTCCCGAAATCGAAGCAAAGCTCGGCAGGAGATGCGCGCCCCAACCCGAGCGGCTGGCGTCAGTGCAAAGGAAAAGCCGAGGAAGGGGGGAGGACAGAGGAACACCTGTCCGAAGCCACCCTGGATCCATCCAACGGAGGAGGTGGGACCTGATCAAGGGAGGGACGGGCACCAAGGTGTTGAGGTCGCCCGAGGAGGGGCGCCAGTGTAATAGCAGATGAAGCTGGAGAGGTCGTGTAAACAGTCTGCCGAGGGGCAAGAGATCCGCCGCCGCACTTAGGAGACCGAGCAGCTGGAGCCAGGTCCGAACTGACACCGCGTCAGCAATGTACACTGTCCGAGAAAGATAGATCAACTTCTGGACACGAGGCTCGGGCAAACACACGGTGTTGAGGTCGGTCAGAAATTCCATGCCCAGGTGTATAAAACGACGAGACGGCAAGAGGTCAAGACCCGATAAGTAAATCGGGCTTAAATGTAGGAGACTGAAACAACAACAGCCAAAAACTGCTGTGAAAGTGGATGTCTCAAACGGTTTTGTCCGCTGACGAGAGGAGTACCGGCTACGAAAGCAAAACGTCCTCGAAACACACCTCATTCTTAAACACAAAAAAAACTGACTGACTTGTTGTGAGAAAAGAGTGTGTCCGGCCGGCCGAAACAAACAGGCCTTTTCATCGGAGAGTGTGCGATGTGATACACTTTATTACAAACGTATACTCTCAGTAAAGCATGTTCTTAATTAAACGAACTTTAGTTCGCGAACTCTGACGAACTACAGTTCACGATCTCGGACGAACCAGGTTGGTTCTTATTTGGACGATCTAAAGATACGGCGAACCTAGTTCGAAGTAGTTCACGAACCTCGGCAAACCATAGTTCGCTGTCGGAAAAGGTTCGCTCAACGTGTTGAGCAAACAAAGGCGAACCTTTTCTCTGATTGGTCAAAACTTTTACCCTCTTCTGCGTTGGAGATAAGAAGACAGTCACCGATACAAACAAATATGGCGGACGGTGATATTTCACTGTCACTCGTGCGAAGAACAAGACCTATTTTTATTGATTTGTGGGACGCACAACGCTGTTTGTGGGGTCGCTACTGCAAGGAGTACAAAAACAAACATCGTTCAAATCGCGAAGCGGCATAGCGGCAGCCATTTTGAACACCTTCGCAGACAGTAAGTACGTCGAATCAAGCACTTCAGTTAAGAAGGAGAACCATGGCAAACCTGGTTTGCTGAAGTTCGCCTAGGTTCGTTCAACCTCAATTAAGAAACAAACCAAAAGATCGCCGATCTTCTCCGATCTAGGTTTGCCGATCAATAGTTCGTCTAATTAAGAACAGCTCTTACACTCTCACAATGTAAGCCGCTTTCTACTGTATTTGAACCTCTGTGACACGCACATGATATGAAATTTGCTCACAAGATGCACAAGTGCACAACACCTGTCGACACGGTGTAGAAACCCAGTACAAAAAGCTGTGTAGTCTGCTTAACTCATTCAGCCCGACGGCCGTATTTCCCAAATTATGGAGGCGTCAGCTAACGACTATGCACCTGTTGCAGGATATGGATCGACCATGATAATTCAAGGGTAGTGCAAGCTAATCTGGCACTACCCTTGAATTATCTTGGTCGACCAATCTCCTGCTGTAGTGCGTCGTGGCTGAATGGGTTAATCGGCAATGTAGGCCGATCAGTTTTATCGGCGCATCACATGCAGGTGATAAATGAATATCAAAACAGCAGCTAAGGGGGCAATGATGCACTGAGGCGCGAACAGTGATATATATATATATGTTATGTTTTATTATATTATATTTATTTTAATTTATATTTATTTTAATTATGTTTTAACCCTCTTAGCCCCAGATCCATGCAGCAGGAGATGGCTTGACCATGATAATTCAAGGGTAGTGCCAGATTAGCTTGGCGCCTGAAGGCGCCAAGCTAATCTGGCACCACCATTGAATTATCATGGTCAAGCCATCTCCTGCAACTGGTACGTAGTCGTTAGGCAAAACCACCGAAATTTGAGAAATTGGATCATGGGGCTAAAAGGGTTAAACAGTCCTTTATGTGAGAAAGTGTAACAAGCAGAAAACAGGCTGCTACCTTCGAAGTCAAGGTCAAAACGGCAATGTTTAACATTACTTCTTTAAACTCTGTGTACCCCAAGACCGACATCCCTAAATGTTGAACGTTGTCCTCTGAAGACTGCATTGCAGTGCAGGACACAGCTCGACAATGATAGTTCAAGGGTGATGCCAGAATAGCTTGGCGCCAATAGGCGCCAAGCTATTCTGGCATCACCCTTGAACTATCATGGTCGATCCATATTTTGCTGTGGTGTGTCTGGGGTAAAATGAGTTAAGAGATTCTCCGAAACTACTTTATCGGTTTGCTTCATATTTGGAATGATGTCAGGTATTAATGAAAAAAAGGCGTTTCATGAAAGTACTAGGTAATGACACACAGTTTGAAATTGACATGGCTGCTATGTCCTTGAGGTAATGACCTCAAGGACGCAACAGCCATGTTAGTTTCACACTGTGTATTATTTCAAGTAATAACTCTGAAACTTTACTTTTCGATTCGACAGTAACTTGACTTAATAATAGTCCTTGGTGACAGGGCAGTTCAGTACAGTTCAGTTTGTTCAAGATTAAATCTCGGTGCTCGAAAAGGCCAATGCACGCTCCTCCCAACCTCTCAGACATTTCTTACCAGTGCTTCTTTCGATATCGTGTCAATGCTGGTCGGTTTTTTATAGGATGCCCAGCGACCGCGGCGTTTTCCACATCTATGCTCTCTTCCATAGTACCCTTAGCACTGTTCCTGGAAATTCTTCCTCAACCCAGTAAGCAAAGGTCATCGGGCACATGACGGCAGCAGTGGGCCCGCGCACGGCTGTGCGCGGGCCCACTGCGGCCACCGTGGACTCGAAGTCGTTTTGCTACTGGGGAAGTTTCTCGCGTGTGATCTGCTCATTCGTAGGCCCACTTTCATTTCTGCCTTGCCAGCTAGGATGTACGCTCTATAATTTCCCTGGACTCCAGTATGCTTTGCTCGTTTTCAAAGCAGTAAATTCTTGGCTATCCAAATGTAGATATATGTTTGTTTAATCACTGATGTTAATTTTAGCAGCCAGGTGCCCTATATTGTTTAGCACCACCAACGTCAACAAAACATAGGGTGTGTGGTTGCCGTCTTGAAAATGGATGTGTTATTGGTATTTTTAAGTCCCTTTTATTTATAGAAGGAACTTTTTAGGACGGGTCGCGGTGGGGCGAATTTAATAGCCTGTCCATGATGTCAAAGGCGGGCAGGCGGCCTAAACCTTTCACAATTGATGTAACAAGATAAAAATTACGTCATGTCTAGTTACGCTAACCTCGCTGCTGAACGTACATTCGGCGCGAAGCGCCGTGTGTGCATATGTATATATGTATGTATGTGTGTGTGTGCGTATGTGTGTAAACAAGAGAATCTCCGATATTTCTGTAGACAGCGACAACGGATTATGATCGACACGCGAATTTCGTGTAACTGCTGGGGCAGGGAGAACGCTACCCCTCTGCAAGAGACATAAATCCTCATGAGGCCCCGCAGTCGCGGTGCTCATGAGGATTTATGTTTCTTGTTAGTCCTGTGCTCTTTGTGCCTACTTTTTGTGTTCCAGTGACGTTGTGTGTTTCACGCGAATGTCGGTCAGTGTGCCGAATAGTTTCAGACACGAAAGCCGTGATCACTGGCAGGGAAGGGGTTCAGACTAAATTTCAGATAAAAAACCAAATTATCTGTAAACTAAAATTCGGATTAATCTCAATACTGCCGAGGTAAATAAAAACACAAATCAACTGCAGGAGGTATTGATCATCATGAGCCCTCGAGAGGATCTGTGTCTCTTCCAGAATCCGTATATTATCTGTGTTTCTGTGTCCGTTGGGAATCTTTGACATTAACTCATTCTAGACGTGCCGCCTCCGGATACGCGGTTTAAAGCCGCGGATCCGAAGGCGGCACGTTTCGAGTGCAATAAAAAGTTACATTACAATGATTTCGAAAAAGCAAGCCGCGTTAATTGGCGGTGAAGAGGTTAACTCATTCGCTGGCAGCCGCATCCAGATGCGCGGCATAAGCCGCGCATCCGGATGCGGCTGGCAGCGAATGAGTTAACCTAGGATAATCCTTGACACAGATACCTGAGATAATTGTTATAGGCAAAACACACAATTGTGCTTACGGTGACCCGACCGATCCTATTTTGTCACGCCGACCCTAAACTTTTTTCTTTTTTTTTTTTTGTGGGGAAAAAAAGCAAACGAATCAGACGTGCAAGTGACCTAGCGATTGCTACCGCCTCATTCAAAGGGAGACAATCCGCGTAAAACTATGCAGCGAGTAGCTTCTCCTGGCTTTACAACAATGGCGTCCGGTGCCCAATGTTTTGTCATTTTTCACATTGTGACCATAATTATGGAGAAAACGAGTATAGTTAGCAAGTGTCTTCTTCATTGTAGTCTCCATGGGGTTTTCTCTGATGCTCACCCGTGTTCAAATAATCTTTATTCATTCTTGTGGCACGAACAGTAACAAGACAGACAACAACAAAAATATGCCTACTGGTCCCACTCTTGTTTGTAAACAGACTTATGTAACAAACACATTGAATGGCAACACTGTGTTTGTTCATGACAACAGCGGGTACTGCAAGATGATGCTTAATACTCTCTGATTTCACGTAATGGTGGGTATGTGAAAACAAGCATAACAAACTCTTGTCACTTACAGTGTATCGGTGATGTGTGTGCGTATGTGATTGTTAATGTGTTTGTGTGAATGAATATGCAATTTATTTGAATGTGTGTGCATGCGCGTGCACGTGCCCGCGTTTGTGTGTGTGTGCGTGTGTGCGTGCGTGCGTGTGTGTGTGTGTGTGTGTGACTGTGTGTGTGTGACTGTGTATGTGTGTGTGTGTGAGAGACTCTGTGTGTGTGTGTGCGTGTGTGTGTGAATGACTGTGTATGTGTGACTGTGCGTGTGTGTGTGTGTGCGTTCTCTCTCTCTCTCTCTCTCTCTCTCTCTCTCTCTCTCTCTCTCTCTCTCTCTCTCTCTCTCTCTCTCTCTCTCTCTCTCTCTCTCTCTCTCTCTCTCTCTCTCTCTCTGTATTACTCGCGCGACGTAGGCCTATATAATATGCAGTTTGCTAGACTCTACTTCCTTTGATCTCAGTGACATAAACCTGATATTTGCTGACAAGGTGCACAAGTTTGCACCACACCTATCGACGCGATGTAGAAACCTTGTACAGAGAGATTTGTAAGTGTGAGACTTTTTAATCAATGTTGAGGCTGTTTAATTAAGCTGGGTCGAGCTGTTTTCTCGTTAAGACACGTGAAGACCTGTGAGAAAGGTACATCTGTCCCAGTGGTTGTGGCCGTTGCGCCCATGAGCGCCTAAAGGCGCGAACACTGATCTGATAAAGATCCCACTTGGGTTATTTTATGCCGCACAAGCGTCTTTGCGCCAGTTCAGCCTCACATTAACCCAGTTGGCCCCGACGCATTATAGCAAGAGATGAATCGCCGGACCATGATAATTCAAGGGTAGTGCCAGATTAGCTTGGCGCCGTCAGGCGCCAAGCTAATCTGGCACTACCCTTGAATTATCATGGTAGATCCACCTCCTGCAACTGGTACGGATTCATCGGGTGACACCTCCAAATTTGGAAATGCGGTCGTGGGGTAAAAAGGGTTAAGCACAAGGGCTCGGTTGCATGAGTGAGCTTAGTCCAGCGCAGACCACTAATCAAGGTGCTCCGCTGTAGCGGAGTGGCTTGCGCTGGACTAAGCTCACGCGTACAACTGAGCCAAGTCCTGGGCCCGAGGTCGGTCGCGCAGTCAAGATTTATGTATAAGTGAGTTCTGCGATTATCACAGGAGTTATGATAGCCAGACTACGAACTATGTACAAGTAGACACTAAAAAAAAAAATAAATAAAAAAAAAAAAAAAAAAAGGACACGCACTGAGTCACATTTGGTACACAATTAGCTACCGTGAGAAAAATATGACTGTGGCTGTTGCCTGACCACGATAACCTATCGCTCACACTGGTTGTCTCCCTCGATTCGCTACCGCTGATAAGCGGTAGTGAATTAAAGGAGGCAGCCAGTGTGACCTATCGCATTGTCTATTAAGACAGATTATTGTGTCAAGGTAATGACTGTTCGGGGCAGAGACTGAGTGAGGCTGAGTGTTACTATGCAGTATAGTCTATAGGTAAGTTGGCTATTGTTAAAGAAATATATTATAGAATTAATGTGTAATGAAAACTTGCAGTTGATTCACTCATGATTAATAGCTATTGCTGAAGTGTCTAGGGAACGTGTTACTTTGCGGTAGGTTAAGTGCAATCCAACAAACAAACAAACAAAAAAAAAAAAAAAAAAGAAGAAGAAGAAGAAGAAATCCGGGCTTGCTCTGTGTAGCATATCCGTGGAAACGTCCTGGTACATTCAAGTGGCACATCTGCAGTGTGTCTGAGTTTATCAGTGTTCAGGACATATCCCATAGGCAAAAGATGCCCTTTAGGGACGTCCAATACTTCTTCGGTGCCGTGGACGTTAAACCCGAAACTAACCAAGTAGGTTTACGTAGGCTGGCTAGTGCTAAAACTATCTTGTCTTGAAATCGCTGTGTAACAAATGTTTCCAAAATTTGGACCGCCTGTGTCGTTGATTGTTATTGAGAAAATAAATCGCTAGGTAAATCGATTTCCAAACTTTGGACCGGCTTTCCATGCCGTTGTTGGCATTTACTAAAACAGGATTATTGTCTGGAAATCGATCTTAGGCGAATACGTCTAAACTTTGAGACTATTTCCATGTGATGTGCCCGTGCCTCCGTTTACGGCTAAACATCAGCTTGCCGGAAATTGATCGACCGTGATAGTTCAAGGGTTATGCCTCATGAGCTTGGCGCCTGAAGGCGCCAAACTCATCAGGCACAACCATTGAACTATCACGGTCGACTCGCAAGGGCAATTGCTCATTAGGCACGACCTTTGAATGTTATGGCCGATCCATCTTCAGTTGTAGTGTTCTAGTATCGGCTGAGCGAATGACACTAAGCATGAGGGAACATCTGGTGCTCGCAGCCTGGACGCTGCTGTTCACAACTGGAGCAGCTCAAAACAAGAATGTGCTGCTCATATTTGGTAAGTCAACATTATTTTTCAAACATTTCTTTTACTTACATTTTACTATGGACACCGTTTAACTTGAAACCTAATTTAGTTGTTAATAAGGAAATTAGTTAGTTAGTTCCTTCCTTCCTTTTATCCTTCGTTCGTTCGTTAGTTAGTTCGTTAGTTAGTTCCTTACTTTTTTCCTTCGCTAGTTCGTTAGTTCGTTAGTTCGTTCATTCGTTTGTTCGTTCATTCGTTCGTTCATTCGTTCGTCCCGTTAGTTCGTTCATTCGTTTGTTCGTTCATTCGTTCGTTCATTCGTTCGTCCGTCCGTCGGTCCGTCCGTTCGTAAGTTAGTTAGTCCCTGAAGTAGTCACATAGTCTGTCAGTTAGTTAGTTAATGTATGTCGAAGGCCGTTCTTCCAGTTTAACAGATAAGTATTTCCGTCCCTGGATCAATATTCCAATGGTGAGAGTGGCATCAAACAAGATAGTTCAAAGGCAGAACTGCTTGATGCCAAACTGAAATTGAGCTAATCTTGATCTATATCATAGTTGATCGTCCTCTCGCAGCTGGTATGTATTCAGCTCTAGAACCGTGGCCAAAAAGCATGAACGGGCACACATTTATACAGGCAGGGCAGTGAAAGCGGTCATGGTCTGTGTGCGCTGTCCTCAATGCCAAAGGACGATAGTGACCCGTCCA
>BTPG01000007.1:127141343-127186151 GCA_036245525.1 Semisulcospira habei | reverse complement strand
GGCTTGATACACCTCAACAGATGTTCAAACGACCATGATAGTTTAAGGTTGGTACCAGAATAGCTTGGCGCCTAGAGGCGCCAAGCTATTCTGGTACCAGCCTTAAACTATCATGCTCCATATACCCCCAGGATCCAGCAAACCAGTCTGCAGTGTTCAGACGACAACTCATGATCAGAAATTTTGGGATTTCGATCTTATGGCTCAGTGAGTAAATTCGGCAAGTCAGATTTGTGGGGAACGTGTGACCTTAATAGACCGGAGTTCCGCGCGTTACTAAAACTTTGAAGGAAACCAGGTGATCGCGTTCTTGAATACCACCGACCGGGTCTGGCATTTCTTTTCGAAAGAAAGATCGAGGCTGCTAGCACGGCATAGTGTGGCTTTTCACTAGTGCTTCTATGCTCCATAGGCGGAATTTGGAGGAAGACAACGCTACTAGGTCACACATGTGGTATAGTCGTTTGTTTACTCGGCATTTCGGAGTATCAGGCTGCGCATGCACCAGATCCGTCATCGCAGCGGACTTCCAAATGCGGTCATCACAATGTGATTTTCAGAACACTTATATTGCAGGCGATGACGCGGGTTTCCAGATGGGTGCTTACAACAACACCGTCATCAAGACGCCACACTTTGACGCACTGGCGTCACGCAGTGTGGTTTTCAGGCATGGCTTCACGTCAGTGAGCAGCTGCTCGCCGAGCAGGTACCAAAGACTCAATTTGTTTTGATTTTTTTGTGTGTAGACCTGCACCCATTCTAATCACATTAAAATACACATAGAAAGCTTTGTTGGAAAGGTTTGGTCAAAGCTAAAACATATTAAAACGTTAACCCTTTTAGCGTCATGGGCGAATTTCCCGAATTTTGGAAGTGTTACTTAACGACTATGTACCACTTGCAGGAGGTGGATTGACCATGATAATTCAAAGGTAGTGCCAGATTAGCTTGGCGCCTGAAGGCGCCACGCTAATCTGGCACTACCCTTGAATTATCATGATCAATAAATCTCCTGGTGTAGGGTGTTGGCGTTGAAAGGGTTAAGATGGTTGGAAGGAAACTGGATAAAAAGCATCGCAATACTTGATCGCTTTTTCCTTTGACCCGCAAAAGTATTACAATGAACGTGGCGATTTTCACAAAATGGACTGATATATTGTCTTCCCAGTGTGCATAGGTACTCGGGTCGAAGACGACCGCAGACGTGCGCGGGCCAAATTGGGTTTACCTTTCACTACGGTTTTTTTTTTTTTGCCTTCACAGGGTTTTACATTCAAACAGTCTTGAAGGTAATTTTCACCTTCACTGTATATCTTAAATGCTTTGTGCATTTGCCTGTGTTTGTAGGTCAGTGTTGCTGACGGGCCTACCTCAACATGAGAACGGCCAGTACGGGCTGGCACACGGCCCGCATCACTTCAGCTCCTTCGACAACATACAGAGTCTGCCTGTCATCCTCGGCAAGCACGGAATCCGGACAGGTAGGTCTCGTAACATACCTTCCACAACCGGAAATAAATAAATAAATAAATAAATAAATAAATAAATAAATAAATAAATAAATAAATAAATAAATTGTTCACGCGTCATCATTTTGTGCAGGCATTATCGGCAAGAAGCACGTGCAGCCGGACAAAGTGTACAAGTTTGACTTTGAGGCCACAGAGGAAGAGTACGACCTGAATCAGATCGGGCGTAACATCACATTCATGAAGGAAACCGTCCACACATTTCTCTCGGCCAACGATAGCAGGTCGATCATTTCAATGAAATACATTGCTTAACTCATTCAGCCGGGCGCACGTATTTCCAAAATTTGGGAGGCGTCATCTAACGAAAGTGCACCTGTTGTAAGAGATGAATCGACCATGATAATTTAAGGGTAGTGCCAGATTAGCTAGGCGCCGACAGGCGCCAAGCTAATCTGGCACTACCCTTGAATTATCATGGTCGACCCATCTCTTGCTGTAGTGAGTACGTCTGATTGAGTTAAAAACATTTCCATGATCCTGATTGGGCCCTGAAGTCACTGAGTTTGCACAGTTTCAAATCTACTACTACTACTCGATTTTTACGTTCCATCGCACTCACGGTGATCGGCGACGGAGGTTTCAACTCCGTCAGTCCGCGGCCTATATAAGGCACGCAACAGCTGTAGAGTCCAGTCCAGTACACACCGTGCACAGAGCATGAGGTATACAGAAGTCACAAGGGAATTACTATCAGCTTTACCTAAGCTTACACGGGAGCTAATCCTTTACTAGTCGATTCTTACAAATAACCAGCCGGAACATTTGAGAGCCACAATCCATACATCTGTAGTCCCTTGCAGCAGTTGTCACAGCCCTATTCCGCAGGTGCATAAATAGAGTGTGACTGTCAAATGTATCGTCCAGTTATTTATCAGTATCATCTGCCTACAGGATTATTTCGTGTGTAGGCCTTCGTAAAGCAGATAAGGGTTCACTTGTGACTGCAGTGTATCTCATGTTCTGTGTTCACCTGACATCACCTTATTTAGGCCCTCGGACGACTGAGTTCAAACTGCGCCAACTCAGTGAGCAGTTTGACCGACCTAGCGGAAATATATATCAGAGCCCTAGCTGGGTCCAGAAGAAAACAACCAACCAACCAAACAAACAACAACAACAACAACAACAAAAAACCGCACGTGCGGAGCGGAACAAAAAGACTCAGCTTCAATTTTTACACAGAAAACAGTACTGTTTCACAGACTGAGGCTCATGTAATAATAATAATAATAATAATAATAATAATAATAATAATAATACCGGTATTATATAGGCGCTTTTTCTCAATTTTTGGGTGAATCGACTCAAAGCGCCGCGAACTGAAACCCAACACGCACACTCATGTGACAGACACGGATTTACACCGAAGGCAAACACAGTACAAGACAGACGAAGGGCCAGTTCAGCTACTGAAGTTACAGAGATTTTTGATCGCTTGTATTTGAAATTTGTAAAATGGCCTGAAACCGGTACCAAAGTGTGGGGGGTTGGGGGGTGGGAGGGGGGTGGGTGGAAGAACCGGAGTACCCGGAGAAAGAACCCCCGACGTAGGATATTGCAGGATATTGCAGGATATTGCAGGATATTGCAGTATTCATTTACTTGTGTATGCACTATTTCTTGATATATATTTCTTCATTGCCTTCCCTATCGCTAAGGCGTGCTGTCATGCTCATGTAAAGACTATTTTTTCTGCACTTCGCGTAACGGTACTAATAACTTTCCTGTATTTGTGCAAATGTCAGTATTGTTTGTTTGTTTGTTTAATATTGTTTGTTTTGGTTGTTTGGTTAGATGGATTGATGGATGGATGATTAGGTGATAGGTTTGTTTATTGACGGGTTGGTTGGTTGATTCGTTCGTTAGTTAGTTCGCTTTCTTTTCCTTTGGTTGGTTTCTAGTTTTGCCCCCCTCCCCATCCTCTCCTCCCGTTTTATTGTCTCTAATTACTACTGTATTAATTCGTATGCATTTTTACATTATCTTTGTTTAATTGTAGGTGTTTGGTATCTAGACTTTCTCTGTGTGCTGGTCTGTGATTTTGGACCTGACGGCCTGACGGCCGTCAGGTCCAAAATCACAGACCTGCACACGTGTTTATTTTTGTCATTTCTTTTACAGGCCTTTCTTCTTATACCTCGCCTTCCATGACCCACACCGCTGTTCAAACACGCTCAAGTTTGGCCAGTTTTGCGAGAGGTTTGGTAACGGTCAGCCTGGCAATGGCGTGATCCCGGACTGGCAACCGGCCTATTACAATCCTGACGACATTCAAGTGCCGTACTATCTGCCAAACACTCCGGCAGCCAGGCAGGACTTGGCCAACATGTACACTACTTACAGCAGGATGGACCAAGGTTTGTCCCGAACGCTTGCAGTGGTCTCAGCAAGAGGCATAGATCCTCAGAAGCCCCCGCAGTCGCGGTGGGGCACATGAGGATCTATGCCTCTTGCAGCTGTGTCGTCTTCGCTTTTTCTCGTCAGTGAAGGGGTTAATACCGTTGTAAAATAACGTTTCATTGATTGTATCGTCTCTCTCAGGTATCGGGCTTTTCATGAAGGAGCTGGAAGCTGCGGGCCACGCAGACGACACCCTGGTGCTGTACACAGCAGACAACGGCATCCCTTTCCCTAACGCCAAGACCAATCTGTATGAGCCGGGCATGGGGGAGCCTATGATGATCTCCAACCCCGACCAAAAACAGCACTGGAACAAGGTACGTATCCAGTCTGGCTACAACTTTGTGCTGGTCTGTGGTTTTGGACCTTACGGCTTTCAGCCGTGAGGTCCAAAACCAAAGACCAGTACACAAATGTTTTCATCGCAGTTATCGCAGTTGATCATTTTCGTTTTTAGTAGGTATAGTCAGACAAAAATATGGGCTGGTTTGCGACGTCAATATCCAGTGCGCAAATGTTATTGTGCCGACGTCGGCCTTAGTCGGCCCGCGCACAGCTGTGCGCGGGCCGACTACGTCCGACGTCGGGCTGATGGCAGGTTAATTAGCCGAGCAAGCAACTAATGCTCTCAGGCGCGGCGGGCCTGATGGTATGGTTTGGAACGGAATCACGTAATCCGCAATAACGACTAACGTCCACACCAGTAGTTAACCATAGAAAAAATTTTAGTTTTTTTTTTTTTTTTTTTAAATTTTCACAGTACATTAAAGCGATCACAAGCACTATGAATTTTTGAGCCACCATTCTTGACTGTTTTGGTATGACATACCCAATAATCGTACGCTGTCATCATAAGTTTTCAATGTTTCAAACGTTTTCTTCTCGTCTACAAAAGTCACCAACGCGACAGCTAGCGCTATGGATTTAACGCCCACCATTCTTGACGTTTTCAGCGTACCATACCATGCACTGTTTATTTTTCACGATTTATTTCTTCCCATGTATTGAGTACATCAAAATGATATATAGTACACACATAATTATCACTGAATTTGTTTTCTGTTTATGTTGAACCATACGGTGACTGAATAAGTCAGTTTATGGGTAATCGTGAAAAAAATATACATACATTTTCGATCGTTTCTCTCCGTCGCTTCACACAGTATACCGATGCGATGGCGAGCACAATGGACTTCACGCCCACCATTCTTGACTGGTTCGGCGTGCAATACCCCGACAGGAACCACAACCTGACCGGCAAGTCCCTGCTGCCCGTCACCGCCAACACAGACGACATCACCAACTACCAGCGGGCCTTCTCCAGTCACAACCTGCATGAGGTGAGCTTGCTGTGAAAACGTAACATCAAGGTAATGACCCCATGTGCGCGTATCTTGAGCCTCTTTGCAACTTCCGGGGAAAGGTCCTGATAGGCTGACCTGATGACCCAGCGAAGCCAAGAAGAAATCGTTTGCGCTGATATGTCTTCTCGAGTCACAACCTGCATGAGGTGAGCTTGCTGTGAAAACGTAAAATCAAGGTAATGACGTTACAAATGAATGGTCAGAACACTGAGATTTGTGTATTGGTATGAGCTTCTGGACCTTACGGCTGAGGCCCAGAACCACAGACCAGTACACATTTTGAATTTGATCAGGTAGAAATTAGCAGTAGATAGTAGACATCCGTCAGTTTTGAGAGAGCATGGAAGAGCGCCCTAGAAAAATGTCGCTTCCCAGTGCGCAAAGGTCATCGGGCCGACGTCGGCCACCGTTGGCCCGCGCACGGATGTGCGCGGGCCAACGGCGCCCGATGGCGGCCCGATGGCCTTTGAGCATTGGGTTGGGTCAATATGTTGCTGAAGAACTTCTGTTGTGGCGGCACTGGCCCACACGGGAATGACAGTCCCTGTTACAGCGGCGGTATTTGAAGACAGACAACTGGTGGACCATCTAAATAAAATTAATCAGCGCATTAAATAGGCGCTTTACCCAATTGAATATCAGCTCAAAACACCGCCGCGAACTGAACCCAACAAGCACGCTCAAGTGAATCACGCGCATTCATTCACACACTGTACATAAACACAGAACATTCACGTGGTGCTAAGGGCAAGCTCAAGTTTTTGGAAATTCAAATCGTTTTATATTTAAAATTAATTTTTGTAAGTGGGCTGAAATTGATACCAAAGTCGTGGGGGAGGAAGAGCCGGAGTACCCGGAGAAAGAACCCCCGACGGTCCGCCCGAATTAACGGTGACACTTACTAGAGGGGAAAAGTCCGACGCCGGAACCCGGTATCGAACCTCGCACCTTTAGCATTGGTGGCAGGCGCCTTAACCACTGCGCCATGGAACGCCCCACGGATCTGGTTGTCTTTCCTCTTGGCACGTTTGTCTGCCGCATTCTGTCCTAGCTTGTCATCGCTGAATGTCAGACTGTTCTTCACTGCCTCCTTCCACTGGCATCTGTCCTTGGCAAGCTCTTCCCAGTAAGCAACTGTCTTCGGGCCCGCGACGGCTGCAGTGGGCCCGCGCTGTGCGCGGGCCCACTGCGGCCGTCGCGGGCCCGAAGACGTTCTCTATGTCGAAGTCTAGCTCTTTGAGAGCGCGATTACTGACATCTTGATAGCAAAGTTGGTGGCGCCTGATAGCTCTCTTGCGCCCTATAATCAGGTGCAAAGACAATGTATCGTCTTTTATTTTGTGAAGTAACTTTCGTTGCTCAGCCCGTTACCCTCTAAAAACGTAGTAGCGGTCATTTTGTGTCAAAATCAACTCGGTACCGTTTGTGCTATAGCTACTTTTGGTAGAGGCTCAGGTTTCCAAAATGCATACTAACATCAAGTACATGACCCCTAAGCCCTGACGCAGGTCGGTGTGGGATGTATCGACTATGATAGTTGAAGCCTAGTAGCAGATTCAGTCGCTTAGGGTGGTTTCAAAGTGTGAGAAATATTTGTCATGCTGTTATATATAGGTGTTAAAAATAGCCACTTGTCACACTCAGGTAGAAAATCGAAGATTAAGACCAACGGATCAATGAATATAGCATGAAACTATAAGTTCTCAGCTTCCTCGCTTAATTGAGTATAAAAACTCCAGTTTTTTTTTTAAATTCCAAATCAGAAGACATAACAATAAAAGAGTTCCGGAAATCAGATGTAGGTTAACATTTGCACGTGTTTTGACGCACACTGTTCATTAAAAGCTCGAACAAACATGCGATATTACATGTTTGTCCGGGCTTTTAATCCACAGTTCGCGTCAAACAATTCAAATTATTTGACCTGCTTCTGATGCCCGAACACAAGTAAGAACATATTAGGAGCTGAATGAAGACAACGGCATATTAATCCTTTCCGTGCCGAGAATATCTGAACACATCCCAACTGCAAGAGGTATAGATCCTCATGAGCCCCCGCATTTGCGGGGGCTCATGAGGATCTATGCCTCTTGCTGACATCACTTTGAATTTACGTTCTTGATACACTTAGTGGTTGTTTTTTTTTTGTGTGTGTGTGTGTGTGTGTGTGTGTGTGTGTGTGTGTGTGTGTGTGTGTGTGTGTGTGTGTGTGTGTGTGTGTGTGTGTGTGTGTTGAACTAACGAAGATGGCAGAAGCACAATCTGCGTCAGATGGCTCTGAAATGGTTAAACGCCACAATGCTCATCCTTCCGCAGGTGACGATGTACTACCCTATGAGGGTCATCCGCACTCCCCAGTACCGTCTGATCCACAACCTCAACTACCCGGCCCCGTACCCCATGGCCACGGACATCTACAGCTCCCCTACCTTCCTAGACATCGTCAACCGCACGGAGAAGGGCCAGGGCACCATGTGGTTCAAGTCCCTTCAGCAGTATTACTATCGCGACCAGTTCGAGCTGTTTGACCTGAGCGTCGATTTCGAAGAGATAGATAACCTTGCGTACGACCCGGCGCACAGCGCGGTGTTCAAGTCCCTGATGGAGGAGTTGATGTACTGGCAGAAGACAACGCAGGACACGTGGCTGTGCGCGCCGTCTGGGGTTCTGCTCGACGATGGCCAGTGCCACAGCAACGACAACGGGGAATAACCGAGCCGCGAATTTCGTTTCTCGTAACTTTGGGTCGAAGATTAAGATTTAGATGAAATGCAAATTTTGTCTGTCATTTAAAATTCGGATGAACCCTGATCGCTGCCGAGAAAAAAAAATTGAGCAAAACCCAACTGCAAGAGGCATAGATCCTCACGAGCCCCCGCAGTTGCGGGGGCTCATGAGGATCTATACCTCATGCAGAAACCCCTCTGTGTCCATTTTTCCTTTGAAGTTTGAATTTTGGACATTTAAGTTACAATGATTTCAAGAACATGATTTGCGTCCACTGGCAGTGAAGGGGTTAACCTAGGATAATCTTTTGCAAGGCGATACTAACAGCTGACACAGAGACTTCAGGACAATTCTTTGTCCGTGTGGAAATTTTAATTCGGATTTTGTTGTAATTTATTTTGCAATAAAAAAACAACCATTAAGTATGCGTCCGATTACGAGCAGTTTACACAGAGACATCGGGACAACAGAACCGTAAGATCCAATAGCACACACCAGCATCTGTTATGGCATATTAATCAATCCAGACCAAAAAGGTGACTGCCAAGCGTGTAATATGCAAAGAAGTACCCAACGGAGAAAGAAACACGCTTAGAAAGACGGGTACAACACAATTTATTAATATTCGGGTAATACCCTTGTCAAAATAGACAAACAACAACATAGAGATTAGCGCTACTTATCACATCCTTCTGCCATTGAAGATAAGTACGGCTAATCTCTATGTTTGTTTGTTGTCTATTTGACAAAGGTATTTACCCGAAATATAATAAATTGTGTGTACCCGTCTTTTCTAAGCGTGTTTCTTTCTCCGTTGGGTACTTCTTTGTTATGGCATAGAAGTAGAGTGTTCGTATATACTGTTATTTCTAGACTGCCCTCACAACTCCAATTCTCAAACTGTTTGATTCATAGTCACTGAGCTTTGCTCTCGGTGACTGAATCAAACAGTTTGAGAACAGACACGAGGTCTGTTCAGAAATGATTGCATACGAACACTCCACTTCTATGCTTTATAGACCTCATGATTAAAAAAACACGCGTGCACAATACTGCCCTGTCATTTGTGATGGGGGAGAAAAACTACGAAAATAAAAATAAAAAATTGTTTTTTACAAAAAGGGACTGACTGTCCTTTGCCTTCCTAGGGTAGACTAGCCATGACATTTGTCAGGAACAAATCACAAGTTTATTGCACATTTTGCGTAACGTTTTATGACACTTCTCTCCCATGACACAAATGCACGCGCAAACAGATCAAGGCAAGCAAGTTGCCTGTTTTGTGACAAATTTGCGTGCCAACAAGCTGCATATATCTAATGATAAAAGAATCATTAAAATAATTGGGCCCAAATGGCAATTCTGTCTTAGTGTCACAATGTCCGTATCCTTTATTGGCCATAATGAGGAAAAGCGCTGAATGCATAAACGATTCAGTTTCATCTGCCTGCACTAATTGCATATTTTTTAAAAAAAGTTTGTTATTAGCTTATAACCCGCTCACTGCTAGCTGAGGCAGACTGTGTGTCTGCAATCTTCCTTAACCCATTTAGCCTCGAGTCCCTACAGCAGGAGATGAATTGACCATGTTAATTGAAGGGTAGTGCCAGATTAGCTTGGCGCCTGAAGGCGCCAAGCTAATCTGGCACTACCATTGAATTATCATGGTCAATCCATCTCCTGCAACTGGTACATGGTCACTAGGCAACACCTCCAAAATTTCAGAAATGGGACCTTGGCTCTAAAAGGGTTAATTCAGCACTAACAAGTCATAGCTGTCCGGGTTTTGAAATCATTGTAACTTCAACGTCTAAAATTCCTGACGGCGAAGGAACTTGGTTCGAAAGTAGAGTCAGCAAGAGGAATAGATCCTCATGAGCGCCCGCTACCTTGCTCGAATTTTCTCGGCACTGAACGGGTTAAAGCCGAACTTTTTTCTTCTTCTTTTTTTTTTGGGGGTCAGACTTTTCTGTCACCATATACATAATGAAAGAATCATCCCAACATATTTTGCTCAAATAAAATGTCATGTTTAGATTGATCGCACGCCCAGTCATGGAGCAATCATGCAAGATAGCGCTCCTGCGAATGTTAAAATGTCATATGTCTGCTGTCTGATGTCTGATCAGATGCAATATTTTATCAATATTAATTATGCCCGCCATTAGTCAAGCACTTAGTACATGATAATTGCTGCAATGTCTGTCACAGAACTCATGCCATCTGCAAGAGACATAGATCCTCATGAGCCCCCGCAGCCAGCCGGCTGCGGGGGCTCATGAGGATCTATGGTTTTGTTGGTCGCAATGGCGGCAATGTTCCATTGGCGAAAAAATTCACCAAACATTTTTGGGTGTGCGCGTTTACGACTTTGACCTTACGACTGACTATAAGTCGTAAGGTCCAAAATCTCAGACTAGTTCACATCCACTTTACACTGATGCACGTAAATGACATTTAACCGACACATTTGTGTGTGTGTGTGTGTGCAAAAGGCAGTGTGTACACTTTCGAGAAAGCGGTATTTTGATTGTTATGCAATGCTCATCTCGCCTTTCTCAAAAATGGACATAGGTACTTTTGCCAAATGACTAGATTTGTAATGAAGCCTGCATTTGCCGTTATTTGACAAAAGGCACTACGATCGTTTTCCGGAAAAGCGAGATTTTCACGGTAATACACTGGAAATCTCGCGTTTCTCAAAGATGGCATGCTGGCTTTTGCTAAGTGGCTGTAGATTTGTAATGAAGCATGCACTCTCCTAATTATGACTGTAGATGGTGCATAATTACATTTTTTTGCCGAGGGAGTGTGATGTTTTCGACAGACTGCACAGCACATTGATCTTTTTGGGGGTGAGCGGTGGTCGACGGGACAGCAACCCGGCTAGCGAGCTGCTGCCCAGTAGACCTTAATCCCTTCCCTCCCATCGTGCTTACACTGTACGTGTATTTTTGTTTCTAAAATCATGGTTCATTCAACGACCAAAAGCCAACACCGCTGTCCAAGAAGCGTGGATACAAATTGGTGTAAGCAAGAGACATAGATCCTCATGAGTCCCCGCAGTGTCACATGGAATAATGGGCGAGTTAGCTATCCCCGCTTGCGCAGCGCCAATCTGTGATTGGTCATACCGTGCAAGAATTCACTCATTGCGGTACTCCGGCTTTCCTTCTCCAAGCTATATTGATCAAAAAGTTACAATAGAAAAAAAAACTATCTCACTAACTAACCAAATAAATAAACAAATAAATTTAATAATAATAATAATAATAATAATAATAATATAATAATAATAATAATAATAATAATAATAATAATAATAATAATAAATAAATAAATAAGTATTTATGTCTTTCAAATCACGGTGTTTATAGCACGATTTTTTAAATCAAGGGTGGCGCTGCACTGCAGCGACCCGTCTTCTGCTCGGAATACAGTCCAAATTTCCTTTCGTGGGAGAATAAAGTTGTAAAAAATAAATACGTTCAGAACTTTAAGAAAAATGCGACATAACCCAATTTCCGTTTTACAAAAATGACAACAATAGTTAGCTAGACAGGGTGGATAACAATGTTCTGTGGAAACATGCCTAACCCTCACTGGATAATTCACAAGTTTTGAAAAATAAAGGAAAGTACACTCATTCCTTATCCACCCTTCCTTTTTCTCTTCCTGTCCTCCCCCCCCCCTCCCCTCCCCTCCCCTTCCTTTCTCTCACCCCTACGTTACCTATTTTAGGCTACATCTGACTTGTACCCATTTTAAAAAACGTTAGTGTTTGAAAATCAAACACATGGATGAACACCTGTTGGCTTGCTCATTTCCTGTGCAAACTTCCAGCCCAGTGCATCAGCCAGTGTCGTCAACCTAAAATACATGACGCTTTTTCAATGTAATACACCTATTTGCAAGAGGCATAGATCCTCATGAGCCCCCGCAAGGCGGGGGCTCATGAGGATCTATGCCTCTTGCTGGCATTCAGTGTGCATTTGTGTCCCTCGGCTGGAAGTGAAACTCGGGTATGATGTCAAATTCGCGCCAGGTAAGTCATAGCAAACAAAGCTGTGCACATGACAAACAAGCGTCTCTTGTGTGGTCTCACGCACATGAGAGAAACACAAATGCTGTTGTAGATTTCTTTCTCTTAACCCCTTCGCTGACGAGAAAAGCGTGAACACGATCAAATTGCAAGAGACTTGGATCCTCATGAGCCCCTCTCCCCCCCCCCCCAGCCCCGCGACTGCAGGGGCTCTTTAGGATCTATGCTTCTTGCTGAGACCGATTTGTATCCATGTTTCTTAGACGGTTTTGGCTTTTGGTCGTTATAGGAACCAAGATTTCAGAAACAAAAATGTCGCGTACAGTATACGTACAGTGGCAGGGAAGGGGTTTTAACCTGTTCCACTTCCAGCCCCAACTAAGGTGAAGAGGTATAGGTAATGCTTGATAAAATTGGCTCATGTCTTTATGGAAGTCACACATATCTAAGACTTGAATGCATTCGTGCTGCAACTTTGAATCCATGTTCCTGAGACGACCTTGGCTCTTTGACGTCAAACGAAGATTGCAGAAACGATAACGACGGGGTTGAAAAAGCTGACGCAACACACCCATTTTTCGTGCAGTTTAGTCACCCATTTTGATTTGCAAACAACGTTCTTAGCGGTAGGATGGACTGTGGAATTGTGTTATTTACGTCACCGGTTTTGGTGTACTAATTATGAAAATGACCACTGTTATTAATTATAACGCCGAAAGTATTCCCGGGAATGCCACTTTTGCACTATTTAACAGAATACTTAGGCTACTTATGCAAATGAAAAGTTAATAATAATTGTTAAACAAAATAACTGAAAGGGCAAATGTATCATTTTGAATGCAACAAACCATTACAAACAAAACAAATTTCTGGGGTCATCAATCGTCATATTATCAAATAACCCACCCCCTAGACCGATATCGGATCTTTTGTTAAAAACAATTGTCAAATGCACTGTCTGGATTAGTCATGTAACGATATTTGAGAAAAAAAAGTCACAAGTTCGCAGTTGTGCAGGCAGATTGTTTTTTTTAACTCTTTGCCTGTCGGAAGAGGTTTTAGTGGCGATGATTCCTGTAGGAATCATCGCGACTAAAACTGCTACCGACACACACATGGTAAATGCCGGCTATGTAAAGAAAAAATAGCCTTCATGTGTGTGCTGGTCTCTGATTTTGGACCTTTCGGCAAAAAAGCCGGAGGGTTCAGAATAAGAGACCAGCACACACGTAGGTAATGAAACATGGTTCGTATTTGTTTTTCTTCCTGCCAAGCTGTGTTCAACAAGCAGCATGGCCCACAAAAAGGGACACTGAGTCTTTGATGAGCGCACTAAATTGCCAGCATATTATTGAAAGATCACAGAGCCATCACGGACGGTTAGTCACACAACAATGATGATATTAATTGTTACGATAAACATCTCTGTCTCTCACAGCGCCTCCCACCACCCCACCCCCTTCCCCCATCCCCCTCCCCTCCTTCCCTCCCCCCTCCCCCGCATCTTCTGCCTCCGTCTCTCTTGTGTCAGTGTCCATTTGTTGTTTAAAAACTGTCGTTAAAGCGACCTGCTTCAGGCAATAACTTGTTGATATTCCTCTACACCTCCTGTATTAACACATTTAACCCCAAGGCCGCGTTTCCCAGATTTTGGAAGTATCACCTAACGTCTATGCGCCAGTTGCTGGGGATAAATAGACAATAATAATTCAAGGGTAGTGCCAGATTAGTTTGGCGCCTGACGGCGCCAAACTAATCTAGCACTGCCCTTGAATTATCGTGGTCGATCCGTCTTCTGCTGTAGTGGGTCTGGGCTAGATGGGTTAACCCCTTCTACCCCAGACACACCACAGCAAGATAAGGATCGACCATGATAGTTCAAGGGTGATGCCAGAATAGCTTGGCGCCTATGGGCGCCAAGCTATTCTGGCATCACCCTTGAACTATCATGGTCAATCTGTGTCCTGCACTACAATTAGGTCTTCAGAGGACAACGGCAAAATTTGGGGATTTCGGTCTTGGGGTAGAATGAGTTAATTAATGTTCCTAGTATGTCTTACTATAATTCTAGACAAAAGGACTAACTTTACTCTTGACGTTTAAATGTCGTACAATGGAAGACATTTCTGCTTTTCTTCTCCTTTATATAGGAGATCTCGAGTTCCCCCGATGGACACAAAGGGGGCAGTAGAAAATCAATGTTAGGTTTTCCTCCTTCGCCGACAAGACAGTAGCGACTGACCTCTATACTTGTTTGTTTGTTCTGGAGAGAACCTGACAGCAGCACCCACCCGGGTGGACGGGAGCACTGGTCCTCACCCAGCACTCAACTCTCGCTTCTGGCTCCAAAAAAAGCTGTTAGGGATAACAGTGACCAACCCTGGTAAACCGCTTCTGCTGGCGGGCTAAACGAAGCGAGGGTCCAATGTGTTGTTACTCTTTGGTGGGCAGGTCGAGCTCAGCAGTCCTGAACGACAGTCGGTCTAGGGGAGGGACCCCCCGATACACTTCCCTGGCCGAAGACAGAGATGCAGGACCTTTAAGATGTCTAACGGCTGCATCATGCATATTGCGCTTCAAGCGATCGAGGAAGAAGAAGTTTGTTTGTCCATTTTGAAAAGGGTTTTTACACCCCAAAAATTATAAATTGTGTTGTACCTGTATTTTCTAAGCGTGTTTCTTTCTCTGTTGGGTTTTTCTCTATGTTATGTTTGCCTACTCGCATGAATTATAAAAATAAAGGTTAAACAGTCTTAGTTGGGGCAAGACAATATTGAGAACCCGTTTTTATCGTCATATTCTAGCAAAGAAAGCAAAACCCTGGAGCAGACTGCTTTAAATAAAACGGTGCGCATGAGTCTACGCAAGGACTCATGTATGTATATGCCTCACGCAAACATTCAACATATTTTGGTTTTTCCCAAACCGGGCCTAGTTGGCCTTCACAAGGAGTGTGTAGTGCACGCCTGCAGACTACACCCATCCTTTTCCTTTCCCACAACACCCGCTTTATAAAAAAAAAATGTTCAGTCACTCCATTCCAGCTTTCTACCAACCTCCCCTCCCCCAACCCACCCCCACCTGGTCTCCACCCCTTGCAAACAAAAATAACGTCAGTCAACCGTTTGTAGGCGCTCCTATTCTTTCACATCCAAATCCAGTGTCTGGAATTTTTAATTGTCTTTTAATCACCACGGACAATCCGCCGGAGGTGAATCTACCTTGACAGCTAAAGGGTATTGTCTGATTAGCTTGGCGCCTTTAGGCGCCAAGCTAATCAGACACTGCCCTTCAGTTATCATTGTCGACGCATCTCCTGCAGCTGACACTGTTGACACTCCTAAGTCTGATTACACACAATTACGTGTTGCCGTTTGTCTGCCTACTCGTTCGATGACTAACAATTACTTTCCCTTTTTGCTGTCATTTGTCTGTGACATCCGATGAACCACGCGTATATAAGCCAGCTTTGAACAAGCGATCTACCAGACACACATTACTTGTGACATTTAGTAGGGAACTATAGTCACTACGATTTACTACTGACCCACCGGGCACATTTTTGCGTCTTGTTTGTAGCTTATACATTCTATGATTTTGACGATTTGCAGTAAGACTGAAACACTTAGTCAGCGATTGTTTTCCATTTATTGAAAATTGCTTCGCTTTATGCAACAGTTTCTGTGATTTACTGAACAATTGTAACGACTAGGAAAATACTTTGGCGACTGGCAGACTGCTGCGAGTGTACGAGGCCTTATCGTTTCATGATGAACAATTTGATTGCTGTGATCCTACTTATTTTGGTGAGTACAAACACATTTGTACCGTCTATATTTTGTGTTTTATTTTTAATACAACCTTGAAAAAAGTTATATCACAATTTGTGTCACTTTCGTCATAATTCATATGGGATTTTAAACCGTTCAGTGCCCGTTGACGGAAACTGCCTTTCTGCAGTATTCGTCAGTTCAACATCAACAAGCCCTAGGTGTCCTAGGAACAAATATTCAAAGTGATGTCAGCTAGAGGCATAGATTCTCACGCGAAACTGCGGGGGCTCATGAGGATCTATACCTCTTGCAGTTGGGTGTGTTTCTCGGCACTACACGGGTTAAACATCGTCAAATGTGTGTTTGCGGAAAGGAATGAATACAAAAGGATTCATGAAGACAATGGAATGTGAATTACTGAATTCATTTCATCCGCCGATTTAGATCAGTAATTTTGGGAATTGTTTACATTTAGAAAAACAAAACAAAACATGTTTTTTTCCTTTTTTTTTGCAGCTATCAGAGATTAAAGGTAAGCGAAAAATTATTAATTAACAAATGAAGAAATTTGTCCAAATGTTTAGGGGACCTTTTGAATGTTAGCATCCTATCTTTCCCAATGAACAGCTTGTCTTCGGGCTGATCAGGGGTGGGGTGGGGTGGGGTGGGGAAAGAAGAAGAGATCTTGAGAACTTTACTGGGCCAGGTTATTTGTAATATCCTTTCTTCAAATATATCAATAGACAGTCTGATCAAGTCTATTAAACGATACAAGTGCTAGATGTCATTTTTAGCTTGTGCAATGTGACTGGTGAGCTTGTATTTATGTAAAACGACTCCCGTAAACAAATGAGAGCGAAGAAATGGCGGATAAATATTGTGTACCAGAAGGCAGCAGTCCGAAATCTCTAAGAGGCATAGATTCTCATGAGCCCTTCGAGCTATGCCTCTTGGAGATTTTGGGAGTGTTGTGTATGCTTCTGGTAGAAGCTGGTTTTCTTTCGCTTTCGTTCGTTGCAAATAAAACCTCACGACTGTCTGAAGGAATAGTTGTTATGGGGTAATGATGATGATGATGATTAGGAAGAGGAGGAGGATGACGACGACGATGATGATAATAATAATGATAATGATGGTTTTCTACAGGCCAGCAAGACGATGGCTGCGGCCAGAAAGCAGACGTGGTGTTTATCGTGGACTCGTCCCGCAGTATCTGGCAGCCGTACTTCAAAAAGCAGCTGGACTTTGTAGCCGACGTCGTGGCCCACCTCAATGTGGGTCCTAAACAGTCGCACGTCGGCGTTATCAGGTAATAGTTCAATCACCTACCTATGCAGCGGCGGACCGCGCTCGCGGACTCGCTGTAAGACCTGTGCATGTGCCACACATCAGGACGCGGCCATTACGCGTAGGAATCAGAACTACTTTTCCTTTAAAACTATCATAGGCTGGCGCGAGTCCCAACCATATATTCCGCCCAAAATAGACACCCATAAAGCGGTTTTACTGTGATTGTTCATGGCTGCTTGAGCTTAATAAAGACACTTTGCAACAATTAAACTGTTTCTGATTTTTTTTTCGGACTTTGTGCTAAGTCTGTGTGCCAGGTATCTACCATTAACATTTAACCATCTGGGTCGCGAGATTAGTGATGTCAGAATAGTTTGACCACAACGTTAACTGTTTATAATATCGATGGCTGCGTACCGCTACGTCTTTAATGGGGTTAAGGAAAGAACTTCTCTTTAAATATTTCCAAACGCTATCCAACTGCAAAAGACATAAATCTTAACGAATGACCGTTGTTGGTGCATAATTTTAGATCCAACGCTATCCACACGTAAAAGACATAGATCTTCATGAGCCCCCGCAGATGCAGGGCTCATGAAGATCTATGTCTTTTGCTCACCCAGTTTGTGGGTAGTGGGTATATCTAACGTGATGTCAGTCTGCAATTGTCTAACCCCTTGACTTCTGCTGACGACACCGCTCGGCGGAAGTGACGTGTAACTATACGCGTCTTTTCCGCCGAACAGTATCGTCAGGAGTTAAGAGTCACAGTTTAAATCCAATTGACAGCGTTGAGGGACGATGAGTAACTATTATGACTGTGAACATTGTTATCGCGCAGCTTCTCAGAAGGCGCCCGTGTAGAAATGTACCTGAACGAGCTGAACGACGACGTCCCCTCCATGCTGAACACCATCCGGATGATCAACTTCGCAGCCGGCGGAACGACGGACACCTATGAAGCTCTCAGGTATATATACACTTGCGGTAACACGTAGGAATGACTCCTCACGCCAGATCGACCCGGGGTTACTTTGACGTGACTGTTTTCCGAGAGGGAAACAACACGCTATAATGACTTTTATGCTAGCTGAATCAAGGGTAACTTTGGCGTGTGAGGGGAGTATTAAAGTCACAGATGTCTAACACCAGAACGACCAGAGTCCGAAATAGCTCAGGCGGTTAAACGTCGGAGCAGGAGAGCGAAGGGAATCGCCGGGTCGTGGGTTCGAATCCCGTCCCGGCCTCGGTAGCTGGACTAACAATCCAGGGAAAAAAAACGGATTTGTTCAATAGCATGTCCGTTGAAAGGTCCTGGTAAATCAAAGTGGCACAGTTGGAGTGCGCCTGAGTTGATCAGTGTTCAGGTCTTACTCCGGTCATAGGCAATAGATTTCCTTGTCCCCCATAACCCGCCCGTCAGGGCCGTCCATTATCACTCCGGTGCCGTGGACGTTAAACACGGAACTAATCAAATCAAATCAAACAGAACGACCTGGGTCATTTAGAGGTATAAACAATGGCCCAACTGTCTATGGACATGGCTGTACAATAGGACTCATGGGGATCTATGTTTCTTGCAGTTTAAATGTGGTTCACTTTTCTCAGTAGTGAAGGACTTGTACGTATCTTGCAAAAGAGAAGTGGGTTCAATTCATTCATTCATTCACTGAATTAACCGGTTAACCCTTTCCCTGCCAATGAACGTACGTTTCGTTTCTGAAATCTTTGTTCATTCAACGACCTAAAGCCAAAAACTGTCTAAGAAACATGGATGCATATTGGTACCAGCAAGAGACATAGATAACATTTCTCAGCAGTGAAGGGTTTGTAAGTATCTTGCAAAAACAAAAGTCGGTTAACACACTCAATTCATTCATTAACTGAATTAACTGGTTAACCGCTTCCCTGCCAATGAACGAACGTTTCGTTTCTGAAATCTTTGTTCATTCAACGACCAAAAGCCAAAACCGTCTAAAAAAAACGTGGATACAAGTTGGTCTCAGCAAGAGACATAGATCCTCATGAGCCCCCGCGACTGCGGGGGCTCATGAGGATCTATGTCTCTTGCGGTTGGATCGCGTTCACTTTTTCTTTCTAGGCAGTGAAAGGGTTAATAACACGAATAATTCAATTTACAAACTAAAATATAATCTAGGCAGGGTCAGGTGGGTGCTGCTCCATAGTGTGATGACAAAGTTGTTGAAAAAAAAAAGTATTAGTGAAACCAGCACGTGGCATATTGTGGTTACATGCTGCAGATTGGCGAGAGAGGAGGTGTTCACCAAAGAGAGGGGTGCCCGTGATGACGTCCCGCACCTCCTGGTCATCCTGACAGACGGGGACTCCACCGTGCGGTCCAAAACCAAGTACCAGGCGGATCTAACGCGCGCAGCCGGCATTCAGGTTCAAACCATTGCCATTTTTATCCATTGTTTTATCGTAAGAATGTAGCTTAATATATTTGCGTATGTTTTAGTAAAGAACCAAACGGAGAAAGAAACACGCGTGGAAATGTCAGTTACAACATATTGTGTTGTTACTGTCATTTCTAAGCGTGTTCCTTTCACCGTTGGGTTCTTCTCTGCGTTTTACACGTTTGGCGGTCACCTTTTGGAATTTTGAATATATTTAGCAGACACTGTAGAACATTCCCTTTGAGTATGTTTTAGTAAAGAACCAAAACGGGGAAAGAAGCACGCTTGGAAATATCAGTTACAACATATTGTATTGTTACTGTCATTTCTAAGCGTGTTCCTTTCTCCGTTGGGTTCTTCTCTGCGTTTTACACGCTTGGCGGTCAGCTTTTTGAATTCTGAATATGTTTAGCAGACTTTGTAGAACATTCAATCGAGCAAAAGGTTTTGATTTCTGATGCCTTATCGCACATATTAACCCATTCAGCCCTGACGCACTACAGCAGGAGATGGGTCGACCATGATAATTCAAGGGTAGTGCCAGATTAGTTTGGCGCCGACAGGCGCCAAGCTAATCTGGCACTGCCCTTGACTTATCATGGTCGATCCATCTCCTGCAACTGGTGCATAGTCATTAGATGACGCCTACAACATTTGGGAAATACGGCCGTTGGGCTGAATGAGTTAAGCAATCGTCAATTTGACAGGAACGTAAAAAAGGGCAGGCTTATCTAGACAAAAAGGGGACTACCATGTGTGTGAAAAAAAGTTTGGAGAAGAATCCAACGGAGCTGGGAAACACCCTTAGAAATCGCAGTTTCAGCACAATAGTGAAGAAGCCTAGCTAGAGGCAACGAGTTACATGACTCCCAGCCTCCTGTGCTCGACAAACACCTTAAACCACAGATCATTATCATTCCTATTAACCTTCTCGTTGATGCCGCGTGCCGGCAACGAGAAGGTTAATCCTAAATCTGTGGTTAAGGTGTTTGTCGGATATACCGGGCATTATTTAGACACGGAGCAGCTGGCCGAAATGGCCACCGCAGTGAAGGTGTTAATACGAACGGTACTG
The DNA here is from genome assembly GCA_036245525.1 of Semisulcospira habei. NCBI lineage: Eukaryota > Metazoa > Mollusca > Gastropoda > Semisulcospiridae > Semisulcospira > Semisulcospira habei. The sequence goes on along the minus strand of BTPG01000007.1, from coordinate 127,165,528 downwards.
ATCTGTGCTTCACAGGTATTTGTCGTGGGCATCGGGCACTATCTGGACCCAGAGCAGCTGGAGGAAATAGCCACGGAAAACAACGACTACTACGTCCACACCGTTGCCAGCTTCGACAACATCTACGCTGCTCTTCCTTTCCTCATCAATCAAACCTGTCAAGGTAATGGCCACAGGCAGATAAAACCTCTGCAATGACAAATTTTCCAAGAAAATTGGGTACCCAGTTCGCAAAGGACCCTCGGGCCGACGTCTGTCGCAATGGGCCCGCGCACATTCCTGCGCGGACCCACTGCGGCCGACGTCGGCCCAAGGACCTTTGCATAGTGGGCAGTGTCACGCGCCACTGAAGGGCCGTGACTGCAGGTTTTAACAATACCGTATTCCCTAAAAGTGAAAGAAAGATCCTATTAAGCAAAAGTAATTTTACTCTGATTATAGCTTCTTTTTTTTTTTCACACTTTTTTTATTTTCATAATGATAGTTTATTGCTTACTTAAACACGCAGTCATTATCTGTAGCTTCTATCATCACCTTAAAAGAAATATTTTTGTACTGTATAAAAGATACACGCAAAAAAACACCGAACACCACATTCGTGGTATGTCAGTTTTGATAAGCTTTAATGCTAAAGCTAAATCCAGTACGATATAGTTAAGCCATTATACTTGAATGCACTTAATTCCAACCCTAATGTATGAATAAAAAATCCAACAGCATATTGGTGGTTTGATGGTGCAGTGTACATCGACTTCTTTAAATATTCGTGGTAGTTCGGTTTTATCATCATTATTAAGTACAATAAAAATGTTTTATAAAATTTATAAATAAATTATAGATGGTACTTTACTGGCCTTTAAGTTTATCGGCTTGAAGGCTAATAAAGCCAACAATAGAAAACGGTGTCGGGTGTGTGTGTGTTTGTGTGTGTGTGTGTGTGTGTGTGTGTGTGTGTGTGTGTGTGTGTGTGTGTGTGTGTGTGTGTGTGTGTATTTTTTAATACAATGTCCTACACAATTCCATCCTATGTATGGTTCAAATGAGGTAAAAGTTTATAAAAGTTCATAAAACCGACGTACCTTCATATAATATGGGTTTCTCTTTTTCTTACAAAAAAACCCATTTCATCCTGATACACCCATTGCTTGAAATAAATTTGACTGATAGTTCAAGGGTGGTGCCAGAATAGCTTGGCGCCTGAGGCGCCAAGCTATTTTGGCACCACCCTTGAACTAAAAAACAGTTAATCCATATCCTAATCCGTAATGTAACCTTCATAGGACAATAAGCAAATTGTACAAAATCACCTCACCCACTCAGGATGTATTGGGTTAATTCCATCCTATGTTTGGTTTTTCAGCAACAACAACAGCCGCCGCCACACCAGCAGCTACAGCCGTGCCAACTCAGGCAGCGAAAGCGCTCAAACTAACGACTCCAATAGAGGAGCCAGAAGGGGGCGGTGAGCTGGGCATGTTTAGTGACCAGACGGTCAATGGTGAGTACACTTTTTCATTTGGGTATTTTCTACGTCCACCTTTTACCATTGTAACGATTTTGTTTGGTAATTTGAAGTTGACGGAGCTCGATGAACTGGAATAAAGGAGCAGCGTTTCCAACATGTCTTTGCTCGGTTGACAAGTTGACGGCATACATCCAAAGCCATTGTTGTTGTTGTTGTTGTTGTTGCTGTTGCTGTTTTTATATTCAGCGGACACGCTGCTTCTATTTTCCACTGCCCTTACGGTGAGCAAAGCACGAACAAATAAACAAACAAAGGGTCTGTCCGTCCGTATTTGTCGTTGTATAGCCCAGTTTAGGTAATCGCAAGATTATATTTTTCAATGCTTCTGTCTGCGTTTCCCTGTTTGCTCGTTTCTCTGTTTAGCTCATTAAACCACACGGCCGCATTTTCCAAATTTTGAAGTTGTCGCCTAACGATTAGGTACGTTGCAGGAGATTAATCAGCCACGATAATTCAAGGGTAGTGCCAGATTAGCTTGGCGCCTGACGGCGCCAAGCTAATCTGACACTACCCTTCAATTATCATGGTCGATCCATCTCCCGCTGTAGGACGTATGGGCTAAATGGGTTAGAATTGTGCCTCTCTGTTTCTACTATCTGTTTCTGTCTGTACAACAGGCGCCTGCTCGGCGTTAAACCAAAATAACTAACTTACTAATTAGCTAACTAACTAACTAACTAATAACTAACTAACTAACTAACTAACTAACTGTGCAACAGGCTCTCCTTTCGCATACGTGCCTATTCACACACAGCCTCTAATCTATACGTGAATGCAAAATGTCAAATAGTAGATTCATTTTCTATTATTCCCCAAACTAGTGACTGTAAATCACGACGCTCTTTGGCCTTAACGCTCGCTCAGCCAGACCCTTTCCCAGCGAGCAAACCATCCTGGGGCCTACCGCAACTGGTTGTCTGCTCGATTCGCTACCGCTGGCCAACAGTAGCGAATGGAGGGAGACAACCCTCAGTAGCAACACGTCCTCGGGCCCACGATGGCCGCCTGCGCGGGCCCACTGCGTCCGTCGTGGGCCTTAGGACCTTTGCTTACTGGGACCAGTGTGGATGCCGACGTAGGCCACAGTTGGCCCGCGCACGGCTGTGCGCGGGACAACTGCGGCCGAAGTCGGCATGATGACGTTTTGCCCACTGGGGCTCGCGAGAATCCACGTCTCTCGTTGGCATATACATCAACCTATTCATATATCTTTTGAAACAGGATATTAAAAAAATCACGCTATATAGTATATGAATGGGACATGGTGATGGCGGAGCCTTCTTGTCACAATGATCTAAGCGCAGATTATGATCCACTTTGCGGATAAAAATTATGTAGGCTACCGGTCTGTGAAATGGGACCCATACGGTCTCGAGATAAAGCCTCCAAAATCACAGCCCAGCCCAATGCACGAATTATCAACGCCACCATCATCATTATTGTAATAAATCACATCAGAATTTGGTCTCATCGTTGAAGTTCTAGGTATACTGCTAAGCGCACATCAATTGCTGTGTTATTCTGGATGATGATTATTACCAGTTTTGAAGCCAGCAAGAGGCATAGATTCTCATGAGCCTATGAAAAGCTCATGAAAATCTATGCCCCTTGACATACCACTTATTTGCTCCTTCGTGCACTGATTAATTGCCTGCAATTATCCAGCCATTATGTCACATTGATAGCAATTATTGCTTATTTTTTATTTCTCTGTTAGATACTTAATTAGTGTTACAACTGTCGATCTCTGTCTTCATTAAGAGATACATTTCAACGCATGCACTAAATCAAATGTCATTAGATGGGTGTAACACAAGCTGATAATATCCGTAATTAAATGCACATTCCTGAACTTGTTCAGTGTCACTGATCTGTGCAATCCTTTTAACATTTTCAAAGGCGACTTTTACTAATGTCAGCTTAATATTTATCTTTTACTCTCTTAAGTATGTGTGTGTGTGTGTGTGTGTGTGTGTGTGTGTGTGTGTGTGTGTGTGTGTGTGTGTGTGTGTGTGTGTGCGTGCGTGTGTGTGCGTGTCCGTGTGTATAATTCTGTTTCTATTTGTATCTGTACTTTTCGCATGTATTGTACTGTATTGCGTTAATAATTATTTTTAAAAAAAAGTCTCGAAAGAATTAAACATATTTATTTCTATTTGGTTGTTATGTGTCTTGTCTTTATTGTCCATGACCTCCCGCACCAGACAATTACAAATTTCTTTTTTCATTATTTTGTTGTTGACGCCATTGACGGGTGAATTCCTTTAGCAATATGCATCACGAGCACTAAGTGTCGATAGAACTACGGCTGTTAGAACTACGTGTCAACAGCACTACGGCTCGATAGCACATGCTCGATAACACCGTGACTCGTAGTGCTAGCGATCGTAATGCTATCGACACGTAGTTCTCGTGATACGTAGTGCTAGCAATACGCACCCCATTGCCAATAGAGTGTATCGAATATAATGAATGCATTGCAGTGAACATTGATTATTAATCTCTTCACTGCCTGTGGACGCAGACTGAAATAATTGTAAACTGAACTTCAAACGCAGCCGTCAAAGGAACAAAGATACAAAGTAATTTTAGCAAGAGGCATAGATCCTCATGAGCCCCCGCAACTGCGGGGGCTCATGAGGATCTATGCCTCTTGCATTTGGCTGCTTCTCCAGCAGTGAAGGGGTTAACTTTTCTTTTCAGAGTGTCAGGGGAAGAAAGCGGACGTTGTGTTCGTGTTGGACAAGTCGAGCAGCATCACGTCAGAGCATTTCCAGACCCAGCTGGGCTTTGTCAGCGACCTCGTCAACGTCTTCAAGGTGTCCCAGGACCACTCGCACATCAGCGTCGTCTCCTTCGACAGGACGCCCAAAGTGGAGTTTGGACTCACCAAGTATTTCAACAAAGCCGAAGGTGAGGGAAATAGTTTGCTTGGTGTACAATAATAATAATAATAATAATAATAATAATAATAATAATAATAATAATAATAACAATAATAATAATAATAACAATAATAATATAATAATAATGATAATAGTAATGATGATGATGATGATAATAATAATAATAATAATAATAATATAACAATAATAGTAATAGTGATAATGTCATAATATAAATAATGGAGAAGGTTTTTTTTATTATGGCGTATATGACACATTATTTTCATTTAGTTTATGTCATGGTACAGCCTTGTACCCAGAACTTGTGTATCAAAAGAAGATTCCGCGCACACACACACACACACACACACACACACACACACACACACACACACACACACACACAACACACACACACAATCACACACACACACACACACACACACACACACACACACACACACACAAATATAAATAAATAAATAAATAAATAAAAATAAAATTTCAAAAATTTTTAAAAATGTCATTCACGACCACGTTAACATTTTTGAGGTCATTGACTAAACTTCGTCAGTCCTCTAAACTGATGAAAGTTAGTCATTTGAAATTATTGCTTTCGACTATAATATAGTTTAACCCCTTGACTGTTACAGACGATGCCGATGGACGGAAAGGAAACATATGCCGTGCAGCATTGTCAGTAACAATCAAGGGGTTAACTCATTCGAGACGTGCCGCCTCCGGATACGCGACTTATGTCGCGTATCCGGAGGCGTCACGTCTCGAATGAGTTAAACATATACTGAGTGTATTTTTATGCTGTGTGTAATTACAGTATTGTCAAGCTCTCATTTTGTCTTTACAGTCCAGTCAGCCATCCGCAACATCGAGTACACGGCCGGATCCACCAATACCTTCCTCGCTCTTGAACTTGTGACCACGCACGTGCTGATACCTGCTGCCGGCGCGCGCCAGGAGGTGGCCCGCGTGGTGATTGTGGTGACAGACGGACAGTCTAGTGACCCCGGCGCGACCAAGTACTGGGCTGACCAGCTGAAAAAGGGAGGAGCTTATGTTTTCGCCATTGGTAAATATGAAATGTTCATCTTCATACTTTTTCTCTGTGGAAGTCCCTTCCATCCCTCGGGGAGCTGGGTGGCTCGGTAGCAGAGCCTTACACTCTCGTCAGAAAGGTCTTGGGTTCGAATCCAGCTGTGGTCAAAATTAGTTCAGACCGCCTCGTCTTTGAAATCGCCTTCGTGGTGGACAAAAGATGTTAAGCCCTAAAGGTCCCCCCCCCCCGCCCCCCGCCCCCACCCCCACCCCCACTGCCCCCCCCCTCCTCCCATCCCCTGAAACGAACATTCTTTATTTTACGATGGCCTATTCATATTGCACAGCTTCTACACAGCTTTTTGAACGTCCCCCAAAGCAGAGGAAAATCATTCAGTTTTGATGGAGGTAAAATGATTTAAAATTCAAACTGATTGAAAATACTTTAGCCAACACCCACAGAGACATTGATTCGGCCACATTATAATATCTTACTCTTCTACCCAGACACCACAGCAGATAGGATCGACCATGATAGTTCAAGGTGATGCCAGATAGCTTGGCGCTATGGGCCAAGCTATTCGGCATCACCTTGAACTATCATGGTCGATCTGTGCCTGCACTAGAGTGCAGTCTTCAGGACAACAGTAAATTGGGATTCGGTGTTGGGTAGAATGAGTTAAACATGCGGCAGAAACCAAACGTTAAACACGCATTTCGCGTTCGTAGTTGGTTCGTTGTTTCTCTCGTTTGTTCATTTGTTCATTTTTGAGTGAATCAGTGAGTCAGAGAGTTACTTAGTTACTTAGTTAGTTAGTTATCTATCGAGTTAGATATCGAGCTAGCTATCGAGTTAGTTAATTATGCATATAGCGTTATAGAATCATAGAGGAAGTGAGAATCCCCATTTGCATATTTAACCCATTTAACCCCACAGCCACATTTCCTAATTTTGGAGGTGTTGCCTAACGACTATGTACCAGTTGCAGGAGATGGATGGACCATGATAATTTAAGGGTAGTGCCAGATTAGCTCGGCGCCTTCAGGCGCCGAGCTAATCTGGCACTATCCTTGAATTATCATGGTCCGTCCATCTCCTGTTTTAGGATGCCACGGCTAAATGGGTTAATTTGCTCCAAACAGGCGTGGGGCAGGATACTGATGCCCAAGAGCTGCGAGACATCGGGTCCGAGCCTGCCCGGGACTACGTCTTCGAGGTAGACGGTTACAGCGCGCTCAACACCATCAGTGACATCCTAGCCTTCAGAGCGTGCGAAGGTAAATAAGTCACTCTACTTTTTTTTTAACCCGTTAAGTGCCGAGAAAATGTAAAGACCACTCAACTTGCAATAGGTATAGATCCTCATGAGCCCCCGCAGTTGCGGGGGCTCATGAGGATCTATGACTCTTGCTGACGCCACCTTCCATCCGTGTTTCTGGGACAGCTGTGGTTCTCTGGTGTTGAATTAACGAAGATTTACATAAAGACATTCTGCGGGAACTGGCACTGAACGGATTAAGCTATTCCAGTCCGGACCTCTCGACTCTACGCCCTAAGGTCCAAAATCACATGCTCATTTCCCTGAGATTTCCTTTTGTTTTCACTGAGTTCTGGGGAAGGTCGATCTACCGAATGCAGGTCGTTTCATCACCTGGATGTGTTCTAGCTGAACTAAAATGCTGGGCTGTCTGGCACAGCAACAAAAAAACATTCACTTTACCTAGAATAAATGTACTTTTTGACATGTTAACCCGTTTGGTGCCGAGAACATTTGAACTTCTTGCAAGAGGTAACAACTTGCAAGAGGTAACAACTTGCAAGAGGTATAGATCCTCATGAGCCCCCGCAGTTGCGGGGGCTCATGAGGATCTATACCTCTTGCTGACAACACTTCGAATACACGTTTTGGGGACAGCTAGGTTGTTTTGGCCTTTGAATCAATGGATATTGCAGAGACAATCTGCGTCCCCTGGCACGGAACGGGTTAAAGTGTCCACCAGCAACAAAGAAAACATTTCACTTTATCCAAAATAAACGTACTTCTTTTTTTTCCCCTCATATTAATGGCATAATCTTTTCGTAGTCTGGTCCTAGACTTTATTAAAAATAAAAGTACTTTTTTGGGGACCCGACTTTGATTTATGAACAGCCCTGCCCTGCGAAGGCAAAAGACAGCAAGTTCATTTTGAGAAACACGAGATTTTCATTGTAATACAATGACAATCTCGCTTTTCACGAAAATGGACTGATTTTTCTTTTTGCAAACCCATGTAGAAGATGGCACTGCGGAACACGGTATATTTCACGACAGTCAGCGATGGTATATATTAAATAGACTCACTTTTTGTACTGTGGCACGTTGCGCCGAAAATGAGGGAAAAATCGTTGTGCTGCATTTTTTCATAACAATATGTTTTATTTAATTATTGTTGTTCATGATTTTCTTGCTGTTTGTTTCCAGTTCCGTCAGGAGATATCTTCGGTAAGTGTCATTTCGCTTCCTTTCGCATTCACGTGCTCACGTTTTGTCCGTGGGTCGCTCTGCAGGTTCTCTTCCTGTTCTTTTCTTGCATTCATTAGTTAACTCATTCCAGACGTACGGCATACGGATACGCGGCTATACGCGTATGTCTTCCTGTTCTTTTCTTGTATTCATTCGTTAACTCATTCCAGACGTACGGCATACGGATACGCGGCTATACGCGTATATCTTCCTGTTCTTTTCGTGTATTCATTAGTTAACTCATTCCAGACGTACGGCATACGGATACGCGGCTATACGCGTATGTCTTCCTGTTCTTTTCGTGTATTCATTAGTTAACTCATTCCAGACGTACCGCATACGGATACGCGGCTATAAGCCTCGTATCTGTATGCCGTACGTCTGGAATGAGTTAATCAAGTAATTGCAAGTATAAAAATGGCAGAAATACCAATTCTTTCATCCGTTCGGAAATAAAGCTCTTTGTTCATTTTGCATTTAGGATAATATAACTTTTGTCCAGTCGTATCAAAAGGTGTATAATCCTATTGTTTTAATAGAAGAGTCCGATTTTTTTTTCTACACCTCCAAGAAAACATCTTTAAACAAAATAATCAGTGACCTCTGTCCTCAGTGCGCTGCCAGCAGAACGCAGTCCCATCTGACGTCATGTTCGTCACTGACTTCACCCACGCCGGGGGCCATGACGTCAACCGCACGACAGAGTACATCAAGTCCATAGCAGGCGGCCTGCTGACGTCTGAAGGAAAGGTATGATGTCAGCTGACACAGTCATCCCTAACCCTATTTAGTCTCAGCGCGCTGCAGCAGGAGATGGGTTGACAATGATAATTCAAGGGTAGTTCCAGCACTACCCTTGAATTATCATGGTCAATCCATCTCCTGCAACTGGTGGTACATAGTCTTTAGGCGATACCTGCAAAATCTGGAAAATACCGCCTTGGGGCTGAATGGATTAAGCCAGAATTATCAAGTTTTGAGATTTATTACATTCCAGCCAGTAGGCACTAAACTATCGGGCCGACTTCCGCCGCAATCGGCCCGCGCAGCCGTGCGCTGGCCGATTGCAGCGGACGTCGGCCCGAAGACCTTGTGTTGGCAAGGCATCTCTCATGCTTGCTCATGTCAACTGACTTCATACAGAGGGATATGCCGTGCAAGTTAAGAACAAGGACTACAGTGTAACGAGATCACTGGCTTCGTTCTTGTTGTGGTTCATTGATCAACCGCAACCCTAATCGTATGCACTTGTATCCGAATTTTTCTTACCTTGCTCGACCTTAATTCAGGTTCATATTAATCCTTTCCTTTTCATTGCTTGGTGAGAAACGTGAGAAAGCATTTCCAGAAACAGAGCCAAAGATATTAAAGATTCAAAAATGTTATTTCCTTTACCCCCCCCCCCCCCCCTCCATTGGGGCATGGGTTAAGATATCAATGTTTGATGCATATTCGCTAATACGTAAATACATAAACATTTTTTTGTGTGCTGTCGAATGGTCGCTACTAATATGTCTTTTCTAAGCGTGCTTCTTTCGTCGTTGGGTTATTCAATGCACGGGTCTACAACGGGCTATATAACTGAACTTAATTTTTTTTTTCTTCCTAAGGTTCGCGTGGGCTTCGTGTCTAACCCTTGTCCTGACATGCCTGAAGTAGAGCTGACAGCCTTTTCTAGCGCGGAGAGTTTCGCAAAAGCTTTATCACCTCAACACAGCAAGGATCAGCTCAATGGTCTCCTGCGCAACGCTCGAGAAAAACTGACTGTGGAGAAGAAAGGAGCCAGACTAGACGTGAAGCGAGTGGCTGTAGTTTTCGTGCACGGACCAATCAGCGATCTCAAGAACTCCGCGAAGGAAGTTATGAGGGCAAAATTCACCGGCAATAATCCAGGTAATGATCAAAACATCGCCTCGTAGCATCAGCTGTTTGTTTTTTGACGGATATAATTATGTAGAATCTTACATCGGTGTTTAGGTGATACGGAGAATCTCATTCGAGTGGTTTTAAAACCTTATCCTACGAGCGAAAGCGAGTAAGATAAGGTTTTAAGACCTCGAGAGTGAGATTCTCAGTAACACCTAAACACCGATGTAAGATTCTATGTCTTACTCACCTTTTTCTTGGCATAAATCCGATGTCAGCTGGTCATCGGCACACACCTAGTCACAACAAAGCCGCCATTGTGTCTTGGCAAATGTCTTGCAGTAATTAAAATTTACTTTGTAATGTGACGTCAATATTTTGGATGCCAGACAAATGTTCCTAATAGCTCAGTACATGACGCCAGAGTGCCAGTTGTCACTGTGAAATAATGTCATTGCGCGTGAGCTGAAAGTAGGTCAAGTTTCAATATCGCGTGTGCCCATCCATTTTGTTGACCATACTTTCTACAGAACAAGGTTAAGCACACTTGACCGTTCACGCAACACGGCTGTATCACACACGTGTGATAGAGCCAAGCTGTATCATACGTGTGTGATACAGATTTTCCACTCAAAGGCAGCAAAGAAGGAGGAGGGTAAGAAAAACGTTTGTGCGCTGGTTTGTGATTTTTTTACTTTGGGGGAGGATAGGCGCAAGATACGAAAAATAAAATAAAATAAAATAAAATAATAAAATAGTGGGAGGAAATGCGCATTAGGTTGTTTTTATGTAAATAAATAAATAAATGATGAAATAAAATAAATTGAAATAAAATATATAAAAATGGTGGGCATTTTAAAAGTAAACTGTATGTGTGTATTTGTGTATGATTTCGGATCTTACACAGTTCCTGCTGTGGAAACCGGAAAGCCCCAAATTCGTAGACCGGCAAACAAATACTGTCATGTTAACTTTAAATTGTAATAAATGCCCATACAGGCCTACATTTTAACACATTCGAGACGAACGAGGTCCGGATACGCGGCTGAAGCCGCATATCCGGATGCCGTTCGTCTCGAATGAATTAAGCCTCCTATGTTTAGCTATTGCGTCCTTCGCATTACCATTCTTTCCCTGAAATTTCACTCTCTTGTTCTTCTGAAAGGATTTTGATTTCTTCTTCCAGGTGTGGAGTTTATCTACGTGGGGATGGGAGGCAGGGCCCAGGAGAAGCAGCTGCTGCAGCTGGCCAGCGAGCGGAACCCCGCCGACGTCAGGCTTCTGATGGAGGAGACAGGACGGGATCCTCTTCAGTGGCAGAACATCCTCATGGCTGTGTGCCAAGGTTTGGTTGGAGGAAGGCAAATCACTTAACCCCTTGATTGTGGAGAAAAAACGAACACGACCCCAACTGCAAGAGACATAGATCATCATGAGCCCCCGCAACTGCGGGGGCTCATGAGGATCTATGCCTCTTGCTGAGACCGGTTTGTATCCATGATCCTTGGACGGTTGTGTCTGTCGGTCGCTGGATGAACGAAGATTTCTGAAACGAAACATAGTACAGTGGCAGGAAAGGGGTTAAAGGTCTTCGCGCAAGTATAGAATGTGTTACATGCAGCATTCATGAACATTTTGCCCTCATGACACGTGACGCGGCATGTGTCTGCTACTTGGCCGTATCAAGCTGCGACAAGCCCCAGGGCGACCTTGCAACTCTCTTGTAATTTATCCCAAGCGACAATATCCTTATAATTATGTGTTAGTCACTCTAAGTGGACCAGCAAAAGACTGAAAACTTCTTAAATCCCCGCAGGGTGGGGGGAGGGGGGGGGGGGGAGGGGAGACCGGAGGGAGGCGTTCTTTCTCTTTCTGTTGACAAAAGTTAAAATTTAAGCAGAGGTTCATGCAGCTAGCAGCATCGTGCAGGTGAACAATGTTTGTTGGTGTACATAATTTTTGTAAGTTGACCAAGCTGCATTTAACAAATGTACACATACCAAGGGAAATTATTCAGCGCTGGACAAACAAAGAGTTAGATCCCCTGACTCCTTACTAGCGTCTTCCAAATCTCCCACCCCACCAAAAGTACAAGACGGCCATACTCATCCTTTAAAGGATGCCTCACATCTTTCATTTATACCATGTCTTTTATTTTTTATTTTTTTTATTTTTATTATTTTTTTTTTGGGGGGTGGGGGGGGGGGGTGGGGGGGGGGGGGGAGGGGGGACCCAGGTAGTAGGTAGAAGATAGACGCATACACAAAGACGAACTGTTAACATGTAATTAGCATTATTATGTTATACCACGTTTTGTGCATTAACATGGAATGTTAAAACACTATTCGTCAGAATGTTAACACACTAATTGTGTCAGCCATAGCTGCGGTGGTTACTGTGCTATTTAGCCTTTTGCAGACGGGACGACATATTTTTCAGCAGAGGTAGTACATCGTTTATTTTATTTTCAGCTGACGGCTATGTAAATTCATTATTTTCATCAAATTAATCACCGAATTCGTACTTAACACGTTCAGTGCCGAGAAACTTTGAACAGCACCCAACTGCAAGAGGTATAGATCCTCATGAGCCCCCGCAGTTGCGGGGGCTCATGAGGATCTATGCCTCTTGCTGACACCACTTTGAATCCATGTTCCTGGGATAGCTAGGACATTTTGGTGTTGAACTGACCAAGACTGCAGAAACACAGTCCGCGTCGGCTGGCACTGAACGGGTTAATTTACACTTCTTGACGCCACAATCTTTTCTCGTTTCAGAACTTGAATCATAAACACGGGTGGAATCACCGAATGCCCAGCGAGACAAGCTTCTGACTGGGGACACACACCCGTTTACAAAACTCCATCTTTTGAAACGTCAACACTGCTAGAGGCCACGAATGATATCTTTGACACCGCCGGAGATTGAGAGACCAAAGATTTCTTCGCATGAAGAACGCAAATATCAATGTGGTAGGCAAGAGGCTGTCGCGGGGGTTCATGAGGGTCTATGCCTCTTGCAATTGTGTTGTGTACAAAGTTTCGTGGCAAGGAAAGTGTTATTGCTAAATGATCAGTAACTTTGCATATGAAGTAACCCGAAAGAGCGAGATATGTCATTTTTTTTTTTCAACCCCGACACAATACACGAGGAGAACGATCATGGCAGCTCCAGGACGGTGCGAGAATAGCTGGGCGTCTGCATGCACCAAGCTATTCTGGCACCACCCTTGAACTTTCGGGACCTACATAACATACTCACTTTTTATTGTTCCCGAATATTCAATATTTTCTTACTTTTGATATAACTCTGGCTGTGTCATTTGCATGTTTTGCTCGCCGGCTACGTCCGAGATAGGCATTTTCTTCACGATTCGTATTCGTTTACAGTATGAACTGATTAAATTATTCTTCACTATCACAGCCGTGATACCCGGAGAGGTTTGCGCGGTAAATTTACACACATTGTGAAAAAGCGCATGTCGATCGAAACCTGTGCTACTATTAGTGATCAGACGTATAGCTCGCGTGTGTCTGCGCATGTCGTGAGTGTGTTACAGAAGTATGTTAATCTGTGATTTTGGATCTTATGGCCATAGGCCCTGGGCCATTAGCGCCAGAATCACAGCCCAGCTCGAAGAAATGTATTTGGAAAGATTTGTACCTTTTCCAGGTTTAGACTATTTCTTTTTTCATGTTTTCCATGTTAATTATGAGAAATAGAATGTTTATATTTTGTGCAATAAAAATAATGTTTATAAAGATTACGTTTTCTTCAACTCTTTGTACATACGCGCGCGCGCGCACGCACGCACGCACACACGCACGCACGCACGCACGCACACACACACACACACACACACACACACACACACACACACACACACACACACACACACACACACACACTGTCATGTCAAATCGTTTATAACTAGGGGAATTCCGGTCGATTCCATCCCGTCTGAGAATATACATCAGGCCTATCACCACCTCGTAGCAAGAGTCATGCATTTTCATGGGTCTTCATTTCAGCCTACAGGAACTCATGATTTCATTCTATGACTCGTGCACATGGATCTAACTGAGCAACACAGTGACTCGGGTGTTGCCATATTTGTATCTAGGCCTGTGTAACAGGACAGGACTGTGACAGCACGTCTTCGAGAATAAACTCACAAACCAGATAGGTGAGGCTAGCGCTGGCAGAATTGTACATAAACCAAGGGGAATTACTCAGCGCTGGACAGATAAACAGTTAGATCCCCTGCCCCCGCCTATCAGGCACCCAATCGCCAGCCCACAGAGAAATACGCAGGTATATGTCCATTCGGAATAAAAGAAGTGTTAATACTCTGTTCAAGTAGGTACCTTAACCCTCCGATGCAGGTTTGCTCGAAAAGGCGTGATGGGCTGTGATTTCGGACCTTATGGCTTTTAAGTGTGCTGGGCTGTGATTTTGGACCTTACGGCTTTTAGCCGTAAGGTCCGAAATCACAGCCCAGCACACCTTTTCGAGCAAACCTGCGTCGAAAGTAATGTTCTTGGACAGCCCATCAGTGTTAAATCCGCCTTCACTCTTCAACGCTATCGAGGGACGAAATTTGCTACAGCTATGACGTCGTAGTGCCACATAAGTTTTCAGTTGCTCTGAACGAGCTAGATTCTGAATACATGTTATGTCGTACACAGAAGGATCGTTAGCGGCGGAGTAGGTAGGAACACTTCCGTTAACTGATAAACGCAATTTATAGAGGGCGGATGCTGTTCCAAGAGATGACAGAAGGTTACTATTTTTAGCAGCATAACTGCACATAAACATGCTCCTTGTTATTACTTTGGTCAAAGAGTGAAATGCTGCGGAACTATCTCCAAAACAACAATTTAACCCCTTTACTGAATATTATCCAACAGAAAAAGATATAGACTGAGTTCATGAGCCATGCTGTTGCGTGGGCTCTGCAGAATCTACGTCTCTCTAATCGCTGACACAAATTCATATCCGTATTTGTATCGTCTAGTGCTCTTTGGGCCGAGTTAATAAAGATTAATAAAAAACACAATCTCAGGCCACTGGAAGTGAACAGGTTAAAATGAAATCCAATAAATTAGACTAGAGGAGTATGGATAACAAAGTTACTTCTGCAATATCAGCAAACATATTAACAACAAGAATACTAATACAGATATGTGAATCTATATATGTAGCAAACGCTGTACTGCATTTTGATCAAAGGAGATGTGTGGTTTACACTCTTAAATAACGAGCTTTGTCACAAAGTGTCTACTGTCACAAAGGTCGTAGAGTCTCCCCAAAGATGTCTCCTGGATCTTTGCAATAATTTGTCACAGTGCTAGTGGTGACCTCACGGCCTATGTAACAATAAGCGACTTGCGGTAATCAAAAGCTGGTCGCATGTTTGTCCGGGCTCATAATTCACTGTTTTCGTCGAAACACCTGCAGTTGTGACCTACTACTGATTTACGGAAATCTTCAAAAGCGGTTTTTGACCTACTTCTGATTTCACAGCAAACTTTTTTCTCTCACTATGCTCATGAAGTCTCTACGCATTTTGTGACAATCAAATATTTGCCATCAAGCACATTAAGACTCGCTGGAGTGGCTACGAGTTTTGTGACAATTGTTTCATCGACGCAAAGCTGGTAACAAGACACGCCGACGCTATCTCTTTCCCTTACAATTTCCCCCATTTGGTTGCCAGGTATCCAACATGCACTTAACCCTTTCCTTCCCAGGGCCAGTTGCACGCGTTGTATCATCGTCCGTAAATGTCATGGTAGGATGGAACCTGATTGCGCAGGTATAGTGCCAGACTGATTTGGCATCTCCCTAGAATAGGTTACACATAGAATGACAAACAAACACATGTCCACTGAAACGTTTAAGCTGGTCATTTCGGTCGCCAGTTTGCAGATCATTCGCTACCCTAGAACTGTCGAAGGAATTGTACGGGATACACATCGACTTTGAATGCTGAAGGTTAGTGCTTGAACAGCTCTAAGCCATAGTATAATCCACGCCAATCCGTCACCATCCTTGAGCTATCATTGAAAATAGGTGGGATATGGATCGGCTCTGATATATTGCTCAAGGTAATTCATGGATTAATTTGGCGCCTCTGCTCAAAGGTAGTACCTGCTTAGCCTGGCGCCTAAGGAGCCAAGCTAAGCAGACACTACCTTTGAGCAAGCAGGCACTACCATGAGCTAATCAGGTACTACCTTGAACGGTATGTCATCGATCAATGTACCACAGTTGGAGCAGTACAAGCCCAAGTGACAACGATTGGATATGTAATGTTGCGGGAGAAAGGGGGAGGGGTGGGGGAGGAGGAGGACGAGGGGCAGGAAAGGGGTGAAGTTGGGTGGGGGCATAACTGATATAAAATTCAATAGAGGGTCGGGGTGCGGGTACTCTAATGTGGGTCCGCGAGAGGGAATGGTTAGTGACAGGACGTAAAACCTCAAGAGAAAAGAAAAGAAAGAATAGCGAGTGCATTTTTGGGTGTGTCTGCCCCGAAAACAAGTGTGAGGCATGGCGCGAATGGCAGTGTTATCGCTTTTTATGATTGCCTCGTTTCACATTTCGCCAGTGCATGTAAGTATTATTGGAATAAAATAATGGTACATGTTTTGTCTACATTTTCATAAGCCCGGCTACTGGAAACTTTCAGCGAGTTAAATCCCCGATAGCTCAATTACATATTGGCAAAAGTAAAAATTATGGAAATGTGATTAGAATGTGATGTGCACATATATATTGACCCCTCAGTCTCACTGCCAATGGACTCATGAAATGATGAGCGATTTCAACACTGAAACACGGATATGAATGCAGGGCCAAATGGAGGCAAAGGATATTATGAGCCACCCCTTGGTTCCTGAATTTCTTTGACACTTGCATTGCATCATGTTAGCATTTTTCAAACAGTGAAGTGTTAACTCATTCAGCCCCGACACACCACAGCAAGACATGGATCGAGCATGATAGTTCAAGGGTGGTGGCACCACCCTTGAACTATCATGCTCGATCTGCCTCTAGAATTGTAATACAGTCCTCCAGAGGGCAACTTCAGAATTTGGGGATTCCGGCCCTGGGGCAGAATGTGCTAATCATTGCAAACCTGTGACCGTTATTATCGGTTCCGTGTAACCTACTAAGCCCTAACACTTCAATACCGTCATACGGATCGACCATGACAACTTTTAGGATGTAGTCTGTTGCCCCTGGGCTCTTGAGCGAGAACTATAATGTCGTAATCGATCTGCAGTATCCCTGAACAAAATTCAGTATCCCTTAACAAAGTTCAGTATTCCTGAACAAAAACTCCCCAAAATTAAACATAATCATTGACACTTCAGGTCTCCATGTCTTGTTTTCTTCCGCAGGGTGCAAGTCTGGCTAAAGATATGCAACGTCCCAAACGATGTAAGTATGTGCTGAATAAACTATGTTATTGTTAATTTAACTCCCTTACTGCTACTGACGAAGCCGCTTGGATGATAAGACGCGTGGTTAAGCAATCCAGACCAAAAAGGTGACTGCCAAGCGTGTAATATGCAAAGAAGTACCCAACGGAGAAAGAAACACGCTTAGAAAAGACGGGTACAACACAATGTATTAATATTTCGGGTAAATACCCTTTGTCAAAATAGACAAACAAACAAACAGCGTGGTTAAGCGTCTTTTCCGCAGACGGGGAAGTGGCGCAGTGGTTAAGGCGTCTGCCTCCAATGCCAAAGGTGCGAGGTTCGATACCGGGTTCCGGCGTTGGATTTTTCTCCTCTGGTGTCATCGTCTGGGCAGTGGGCAGATGTTCACATCTGCACGGGACATAGACGACCTCGGCCCCCACGAGTCCCTGCTGCCTTGCAGGCCTGGCCGCTTGGCTGCGGAAAGGCTGGCTGAGGAAACCCCTGACATCAAAGCCCCCGTGTCTCCGGGGAAGGCTTTTGAGCCAGAGACTAAGACAAGGACAGTCTGATATAAAACCTACGACCCGAGGACCTCGATGCCACCGTCCCAGCTTGCTAGGCCATGGCAAACGAACCAAGGGTTTAAAGGGTGGGGCCAGTACTGCGCACACTGCACTCCACCAAAAAGCTCCACCGCGCAGGCTTTAGGAAACGCCCACGGACTATGACACTGAACTTTCCAAGTCCTGTAGCGATGGGCAAGGGGCAAAACGGCAGGTGAAAGATGTCACTGGAAGCCGCAGTCTCAAACCTGCATGCAGGCGGTTCAGGATATTGGTCGCCTGATGTTGACCTGGGGATGACAACGTCACTCGGCACACCCTGAACGACCAAGCAGCCTTCTCTAGGGACAGCACTGCTTGCTCCACACGGAGAGGGGCCTAGAAAAGGTGGCCTAACCAAAGCTCATTTCCTCGTAACCCCAGATGGCTAGCCGCGGTCAACGGGCATCTTCTCATGCGGTCAGAAAACAAGAAAAAACAATGGATCCACTCTCATGACGACCACGACCGGACTCAACGTAGCATGCTGGAACATCCGAACCATGCTCGACACAGCAGACAGCGGACGCCCTGAACGTCGCTCCGCCCTCATTGCCCATGAATTGCGGAGGTTAAACATCGACATCGCCGCGCTCAGCGAAGTACGCCTTCCGGAGGAAGGCAGCCTCCAAGAACTTGGCGCTGGCTACACCCTCTGCTGGTCAGGCAGGCCTGCATCAGAAAGACGGCTCTCAGGCGTGGGCTTCATGGTGAAGACCCCCATTGCGACTAAGTTGGAAAACCTACCAACGGGTCACTCCGACCGCATCATGTCCATGCGCCTCCCACTGAGACACCAGCAATACGTCACCCTTCTCAGTGTGTACTCCCCAACCCTCCTGGCAGAGCCTGCAGAAAAAGACAAGTTCTACTCTGACCTGCGCAGCCTCCTGCAGAGCACCCCTGCAGACGACAAAGTCATCATCCTTGGCGACTTCAACGCCAGAGTGGGCCAAGACTCTGAAGCCTGGAAAGGAGTCCTCGGAAAGCATGGCGATGGGAACTGCAATGACAATGGTCACCTACTGTTGGAGCTCTGTGCAGAGCAGCAACTTGTCATCACCAACACTACTTTCCAGCAAAAGGACAGTCGAAAGACCACCTGGATGCATCCTCGCTCCAAGCACTGGCACCTTATCGACTATGTCCTAGTGCGTCAGAGGGACCGCAGTGACGTCCTCCTCACCAGAGTGATGCCCAGCGCAGAGTGCCACACTGACCACCGCCTTGTTCGCTGCAAACTCAGGCTCCGCCTCAAGCTGAAACCCAAGAAAGGGGGCCCTCCCAAGAAAAAGCTTGATGTTGCCAGCCTTCAGCGTGACGACAAGAAAGCTGCCCTTCAGGCCGATTTACAGCGCATGCTCAAAGACACAGTTGATCCAGCAGACTCCTCTCCTGAAACACTCTGGGAACAACTGAAAACTGCTATTGTAAAATCCTCTGTGGAAGTCTTGGGCTTTGCTAGAAAGAGGAACAAAGACTGGTTTGACGAAAACGACGTAGAGATCCAGGAACTTCTAGCCAAAAAAAGAGCCGCCCACCAGGCCCACCTAGCCCAGCCTTCCTGCCCTGTGAAGAAGTCTGCCTTCCGCCTCATCTGCAGCAGTCTCCAGCTCAAGCTTAGAGAGCTCCAGAACGAGTGGTGGTCCAGACTCGCACAGAGGACCCAGCTCTGCGCTGACAACGGTGACTACAGGGGCTTCTACGAAGCACTGAAAGCAGTGTATGGCCCTAGGCACCTGGTACAAAGTCCCCTGCGAAGCGCTGATGGACAGGCACTCCTCACAGATAATACCTCCATCTTGAACCGCTGGTCGGAGTACTTTCAGGACCTCTTCGGCGCTGAACGCACTGTTCAAGAAACAGTCATCCTCCAAATCCCACACCTTCCACTAAAGGTTGAATTGGACGAACCGCCCACCGCCGAAGAGACCCTCACAGCCATCCACCAGCTCAAGAGTGGCAAAGCAGCAGGCATTGACGGAATTCCGCCAGAGATCTGGAAACATGGAGGCCCAGCACTGCACAACAAGCTCCACGATCTCTTTCTCTGCTGCTGGGAAAAAGGAACACTACCAAAGGATCTCCGTGATGCAGTCATCATCACCCTGTACAAGAACAAAGGAGAGAAGTCTGCCTGCTCTAATTATCGTGGAATTACCCTGCTGTCCATTGTCCATTCTCGCAAGGTTGCTCCTGAATCGGCTGGTACCTGCCATCGCTGAAGACCACCTCCCAGAGGGCCAGTGTGGCTTCAGAGCCAATAGGAGTACCACCGACATGGTCTTTGTGCTGAGACAGCTTCAGGAGAAGTGCCGCGAGCAGAACAAAGGGCTGTACGTAACGTTTGTCGACCTAACAAAAGCGTTTGACACTGTGAGCAGGCAAGGTATGTGGCAGATCCTGGAGCGACTAGGTTGTCCCCCAAAGTTCCTCAACATGATCGTCCAGCTCCACGAGGACCAGCAAGGCCAGGTCAGACTAAACAGTGATCTCTCAGAACCATTCCCCATTCGCAACGGCGTGAAGCAAGGCTGCGTGCTGGCACCGACCCTCTTCACCATCTTCTTCAGCATTATGTTGAAGCAGGCCACAGTGGACCTCGACGATGACGACGCAGTGTACATCAGGTATCGTCTCGATGGCAGCCTGTTCAACCTCAGACGACTGCAGGCCCACACGAAAACCCTAGACCAATTGATTCGTGAGCTGCTCTTCGCTGATGACGCTGCCCTCGTTTAACACACAGAGAGAGCCTTGCAGCGCATTACGTCCTGCTTCGCAGATGCTGCCCAGCTCTTTGGACTTGAGGTCAGTCTGAAAAAGACAGAGGTCCTTCATCAGCCGGCACCCAAGGAAGAGCATCGCCCTCCCCACATCACCATCGGCGATTCCGAAATGAAGTCTGTACACCAGTTTACCTACCTTGGCTGCATCATCACGTCAGACGCCAAGCTGGACAAGGAGCTGGACAACAGGCTGGCAAAAGCGAACAGTGCTTTCGGGCGACTATTCAAGCGGGTGTGGCACAATCAACAGCTGAAAAAAGGCACCAAGATCAGCGTGTACAGAGCTGTCGTCCTCACCACACTGCTGTACGGTTCCGAGTCCTGGGCCCTCTACCGCAGCCAACTACGACTCCTCGAACTCTTTCACCAGCGCTGCCTGCGTACCATCCTCAGCATTCACTGGAGTGACTATGTCACCAACGTCGAGGTCCTTGAACAGGCGGAAACTGTGAGCATCGAGGCTTTGCTGCTGCGGACACAGCTTCGCTGGGCGGGGCACGTCTCCAGGATGGAGGATCATCGCCTACCCAAGATCACTCTGTTCGGCGAGCTCGCCACTGGACACCGAGACAGAGGGGCACCAAAGAAGAGATACAAAGACGGTCTCAAGTCGCTTAGCGCCTGCCAAATCGACCACCGCCAGTGGTCTTCGCTTGCTGCGGACCGTGACACCTGGCGCTCCACCATTCACAAGGCAGCCGTCTCCTTTGAGGACTCTCGCAGAGCTAACCTTAAGGACAAGCGGCTTAGAAGAAAAAACAGAGTTGTCGTAACTCAGAACCCTGACCAGACCTTCCCCTGCAGCCACTGCGGTCGAACCTGCCTGTCCCGGATTGGCCTCCGCAGCCACGAAAATGCCTGCAGACGACGTGGGCAAGCCCTATAGAATCTTCGTTCGCGAAGTCAAGCCAAGAGACCCAACGGAGAAAGAAACACGCTTAGAAAAGACGGGTACAACACAATTTATTAATATTTCGGGTAAATACCCTTTGTCAAAATAGACCAACAAACAAACAGCGTGGTTAAGCGTCTTTTCCGCCGAGTTGTAACGTCATTAGAGGTCAATGGGTTAACTAGTTCAGCCCCGACACGCCACAAGAAGACATGGATCGAGTGTAATAGTTCGAGGGTGGTGCCAGAATAGCTTGGCGCCTATAGGCGCCAAGCTATTCTGGCACCACCCTTGAGCTATTACGCTCGATCTGTCTCCAGAAGAGTAATACAGTCTTTAGAGGGCAACTTCAACATTTGGGGATTTCGGTCCTGGGGCAGAATAATAATAATAATAATAATAATAATAATAATAATAATAATAATAATAATAATAATAATAATAATAATAATAATAATAATAATAATAATAATAATCGCATTAAGTAGGCGCTTTATCCCAATTGAAAATCGGCTCAAAGCGCCGCCGCGAACTGAACCCAACAAGCACGCTCACGTGAATCACGCGCATTCGCTCACACACTGTACATAAACACAGAACATTCACGTGGTGCTAAGGGCAAGCTCAAGCGAGCTACTGAAGTTTTGGAAATTCAAATCGTTTGTATTTGAAATTTGATTAAGTGGGCTGAAACTGATACCAAAGTCGTCGGGGAGGAAGAGCCGGAGTACCCGGAGAAAGAACCCCCGACGGTCGCCCGGATAAACGGTGACACTTACTAGAGGAGAAAAATCCGACGCCGGAACCCGTAATCGAACCTCGCACCTTTAGCATTGGTGGCAGGCGCCTTAACTACTGCGCCACGGACCGCCCCATGTCTTAATGATTGTCTTAAAGAGAAAACTTAAAATGTTTCGAAGGTCACAAATGACATATTTCGTCGAAGTAACTGGAAAACCTCGTATCTGTGTCACATACGACGTTTTCCAGTTGCACTGACAATTTGAGGGTTCATTGTCGATCCTTTGGACTTTTTTTACGATTCTGTCAGAACTCCGACTGAATGCTTTAAAACGCTATGTTACTTTACGTAAATGAGCAACAACGTTATAAAGCGAATAATTCTTTACCAAATAATGTTGTGGTTCATTTATATACTTATATATTTAAATAGATTTGTAGTTATGTGTTTATGTTTTTATGTGTTTTTTTCGTATTGATTTATTTATGCATTGTTTTTTTTTTTTCATTTCTTGATTTATTATTTATTTATTTATTCAGTTTATTTATTTATTTATTTGTTTGTTTATTTATTTAAAGAACCTTTATACTTATTCAGCCGTGACACCTGACCGCTGGCTTCTTTCTATTCGCCTGGTAAACACGGTCAGGAATGTCCATGTTACAAGGTTGATACTTTATTAAGAGTAAATATTCGTCGTTTTTTTTTTTTCATGCCTCTTGACGCGAATGTAAACCTTATGAAAATCAAATAATGCTTGATTTCGAATTACCCTTCTTTCATTTTGCCACGTTACCGCATGAAACACGTCTTGGCAAAAGTTCTCTAAGCTCTTTAAAAAAAAATTATCCGAGATAACATGCACATTTGTCAGCTTTATTTATTTATTTTTTTTATCAAGGAAACGATTATTTTCTGTCATTGCCCCTGTAGCAAAAGGTCTTCGGGCGCACAACGGCCGCAGTGGGCCTGCGCACAGCAGTGCGCGGGCCCACTGCGGCCGTCGTGTGCCATATGATCTTTGCTTACTGGGTGAAGATTAGGTCCGAAGAAAAAGAATTATTACAAGAAAACACACAACAGATAAAAAAATAAATTAATGTGTGGCCTTAAACCCATTCAGCCCTGACGCACTACAGCAGATGGGTCGACCATGATCATTCAAGGGCAGTGCCAGATTAGCTTGGCGCCGACAGGCGCCAAGCTAATCTGGCACTACCCTTGAATTATCATGGTCGATCCATCTCCTGCAACTGGTGCATAGTCATTAGATGACGCCTCCCAAATTTGGGAGATACGGCTTTCGGGTCGAATAAGTTCATCTGTCAGCAAGCTGATCTTTCCTGAACCTTCCATTCATTCTGCCTACGTTCACGTCTTTGATCTTATGTCGGTGAATGTTCACTGGACTGCTTCCTTTGAACTCACCCCTTAACCCCTTCACTGTCGAGAAAAAAAGCAAACATCACCCAAATGCATACCTTCCACTAAAAGACCGACCAGAATGTTATTGGATTTCCCCGTGTTGTTGTAAATGTACATCACAGGTCACGTGCAGTTCACTAGGTCATAGTGCAAGGAAAAAATAAAGAAAATGTTTTGCTGCTTTCTAAGAGGAAACAAAACTAAGCCTACAGTAAACCCACTTAGTGGTACTAACTTTATTCACGAGTAATGTGTGAAATAAATAGATTCGCCTTTTACTTCCCTGTCACCATGCAATGTCAATCTACGTCATACGTTCACTAAGTGTAGATATATGCCTATCGAAGCGGTGTGTACTAGGCTAGCAGCGCAGCACAGCGGCGTTTTGAGTTCGCGAGAATACAGGGAACGACAGTGGGATTTTTAGGTGATCTGAGAGTAGCGAGGTTTTAATTGAACGAACGACTGC
>BTPG01000007.1:127126343-127138843 GCA_036245525.1 Semisulcospira habei | reverse complement strand
TCTCATATTGAAGGGACTTTGTGGGTTATGGTGCATCCCATCTTGTTTCTCATTGGCCTGGCTCTTTTGGACGTTTTTCCCTGGGCACCCGTTCTGAAAGCACGGGAGTCCTCCAAGGTAACATGTGATAAGTAGACTCCCTTATTACATGTTACGATGACAACTTTACTCGCTGAGCACAGCGTTCTCCGCCAAATACGTATTTGGCCAATCACATTTCTCGTACAATCATATCCTAATCTTATTTCTGTCAAACCGTTAAACAAAAAAATAAATAAACGATAAGATTTAGGGGGCTACACAACAAAAAGAAGTATGCGTAGGTGTTATGTGATACCGCACGTTGGTACCAGTTTCATACAAAACATAACTGAATAATTGGATGTTAGGTAATATCAACGACGGGAAAATTCCAGCTAGAGCAAAGGCCCTATGCTGAACTTACTGACCGTATTCGAAACGCCGAAGAAACAAAAAGCTGGACAAATAAAAATTGAGGGGGTTATGCAACAAAATAACTATATGCACGCGTTGTTTTCAGCCCAAATTAGCAATCTCATACACAAGAATGACTATTATGTGTTAAATTAAAAAAAAAAATACCCGAGAGAGAAATTCCAGGCGAATGCGGTTTGCGCGAGATTGTTGACTGATAGTAGGAAGTATTGAGATTTGTGTCCTCTGAATCTCTACGTCACACGTACATCTTGGGGTCCTGGCGGATATACTTTACGTTGTTACTTTTTAAAAATTGAAGACAAATTCGTTGTATTACGAGTTAGTCTTTGCCAGTGGTTCTTGTCGCCTCGAGCTTCCGGTCAGGGGTGTCAATGTTGGAGGCTAAAGCCTTCGACTCTTACCTCCGACATTGACACCCCTGACCGGTACCTCGAGGCGACAAGAACCACTGACAAAGCCTAACTCGTAATACAACTAATAATATTACACGTGCAGCTGTACCCGGTGTAGCCAGAAGACCACAAGATTTTTCACTGTAATGCGATGTGATAGATCGCTTTTCACAAAGCTGGACTTGCCCTTTTTTGTCTGCCGTATTGAAAATAGGGTAGACTTTGGGATGAGGCTGGTCTGAGCCCGTTCAGTAGAATGCAAAAGACATAACAGGCGGGCGGGCCACAGATTGTGGTAAAGAAGTAACAAGATCAAAATGACGTAATGTCTAGCTACTCTAACCTTGCTGTTGAGCGTACTTTTGGCACGAAAGACCGTATGTTTGTGTGTGTGTGTGTGTGTGTGTGTGTGTGTGTGTGTGTGTGTGTGTGTGTGTGTGTGTGTGTGTGTGTGTGTGTGTGTGCGTATGTATGCAAACACTACAATCTCAGAAGCTGGCTTACATACAAGCTTGAAAATAAAGGAAACGCTTCATTCAAAGGGTGTCTAGGTGCCCATCCAAACATATTGAAATTGGATGTCTCCTGGTCATACTGTCGAAATTACGATTGGAACTTAGGAAGTAGGCAGGAGAAACACACATACACAAACAAGAAGGTGCACTACTAAATGTGGTCGGGTAAATACCCTTATTTCCCACAGTAGATGCACAAGACAATACACAACAATGTAACGATACAAGTTTTGCCTCGAGTTATAGAATACTCACAAACCAGATGGGTGAGGCTAGCGCTGGTAGAATTGTACACATACCAAGGGGAATTACTCAGCGCTGGACAGACAAACAGTTGGATCCCTTGCCCCCGCCTATCAGGCACCCAAACGCCAGCCCACAGAAAAATACGCAGGTATAGAACCAGACGATCATCTACATCCCTAAAAGTAGTGCACCTTCTTGTTTGTGTATGTGTGTTTCTCCTGCCTTCTTCCTAAGTTCCAGAAAAAGACATGGGCTATAGGCTAGACCTGATGCATCCTTTTAGGGATGTAGATGATCGTCTGGTTCTATACCTGCGTATTTTTCTGTGGGCTGGCGACTGTTTGCCTGATAGGCGGGGGCAGGGGATCTAACTGTTTGTCTGTCCAGCGGTGAGTAATTCATCTTGTTACCAGCGCTAGCCTCACCTATCTGGTTTATGAGTAAGCTCATACAGAGGCGGCTTTGTGGGCATGGGCCATTCCACCTTGTTCATCGAAATGGCTGTAGCTACGCCGGTCCACAGAACGTTTAACTGATAGGAAGCGCCGTGTGTCTGCCGTCTGTGCTTGCGTGTACCATTGCCGTGCGGATTGGGGGTGGGGGTGGGAAGGCGGTGAGAGGGGGGTGGGGTGGAGTTAAGGTGGAGAGGGATGAATCAGAAGGATAAGCTTAAAAACAGGAACAACTCAGAATGCTTCTAAAAGAAGAAACGCACGTGAGCTCAAAACAATACAGTAGACTTTAGGATGAAATCCTCATCTTGTTTCTCTTTACAGGACAGAGGTCGTTGACGTTTTCAGTTCTAACCGCAGGAGACGTATCAGGTCAACAGTAGCACGACATTCGACACTATGATGATCGTGTATCATCACAGTTTCAACTAACTTAACTCATTCGAGGCGTGCCGCCTCCGGATACGCGGCATAAGCCGCGTATCCGGAGGCGGCACGTCTCGAATGAGTTAACCCCTTTTCTGTCAGTGTCTCTGAGAATCACATATTCACTATCGTCTATCTGGGAAGCGCCCTGCCAAAAGACAGCAAGTCCATTTTTATGAAAAGTGAGATTTTCGTTGTAACACGGTGAATATCTCGCTTTTGTAATACAATAAAAAAAAAATCTCGCTTACTGCAGAGAAAATCTTGCTTTTCACAAAAATGGACTTAATGTCTTTTTGCCTTCACAGGGCGGTGTAATACTGGTAAATGATGGTACATATATATATATATATATATATATATTTCCTCCCGTGCCGGGCCCCACCCTAATAGCAATACGTCTTTGGGCCCACGACGGTCGCAGTGGGCCCGCGCACAGCCGTTTGCTGGCCATCTGCGGCCTTCGCGGGCCCGAGGACATTTGCTAACTGGGCAGAATTTCCTCTGTAACGTATCGTTGTTTTTGTTTTGTAATGTTGTAAACTCAGGACTAGGACTCAACCTGTTTGAAGGTGATATCAAGGACTTCAACCCACGCGTAAGTGACGACATGTTCAGTATTAAATGAAACAAACATCAACATAATGCATGTGCATGTTTATAGGCCGAATAATGAAATAAAATAAATGAAAATAAGTGGACACTTTCTTTTAAAGGATGGAGGCAGAGATTTATACCGAAACGGCAACTATCAAGCATGTAACAGTGACTTCGTTGCACATTTGTATTTTTCTTCACCAACACATGTTATTATAAGCTTTATTAAGCGTTTGCATTATTAGTTGGCATTAGATGCTCTCCATCATTAAACGCTCCCTGTGTTTCTTTACATTGTTGTTTTAATTGCTTTTTTCCATTGTTGCCATTAATGTTTATGCAATGTCCACTTCATGTGATTAAACTACTGTTGCAGCATCGCAATTCGCTAAGAAACCTTTCCGCCTTGTGGAGTGCAAGAAGAGTGCCCTATGTCATCGATGATTCCATCGGTGAGGTTCTTTCCAATAGTGTCCACTTCCATGATGATCAGACTGAAACTTAACCCTTACCCATTTGCAGGATTTACCTCGACAAAAATCGCTACCGAACATTAACGGGTGAAGAGGCTGATTGTGAAGGAAGTCGGATTTTCTTAATAGTTTCCAGTTAACCTTCGATCATGTCACCTTTGCACAACCGAGTCAACAACTCCCGAATGAAACTCAGGCATCTGGTGTTAGAATTTACACAAACTATTTCATTGAGTCATACCGATCCTTGATACTACGATCAAAGACAAAGGAATTGGTTGGCTGGTTAGATGGTTATTCTTAGTTAGTTAGTTAGTTAGTTAGTTTATTAGTTCGTTCGTTCGTTCGTTCGTTCGTTCGTTCGTTCGTTAGTTAGTTAGTTAGTTAGTTAGTTAGTTAGTTAGTTAGTTAGTTAGTTAGTTAGTTAGTTAGTTAGTTAGTTGGTTAGTTAGTTAGTTAGTGTTTAACTCCGCGTCCGGATGCGGCTGGCCGCGAATGAGTTAAGCAGGCGTTTAAAACCATCTGACGGCGGTAATGACAAATGAAACAAATTTTACAAATACAAGATGTATGTACTCGTATGCGATTTTGAAATTCGACCTTGATTCTGTTTGTTGTGCGTACAGACTCAGACGTGCGCCAATACATCGAGGAGGCGATTGATGAGTACCACAGCAAGACCTGCATCCGCTGGGTGCCGCGAACACAGCAAAAGGACTACGTGTTCTTCGTAAAGCTTACAGGGTATGCACGACGCAGCCAGCACCAGTAACCCATATCACACTGAGGCTAAAAGCTTCAAATTTATACACTGCCATATGCAAGCTACATTATAGTACATACAGATAAGGATACACACCAATGGTTTTAGTTTAAGGGTGGTGCCAGAATTGCTTGGCGCCTTTAGGCGCCAAGCTATTCTGGCACTACCCTTGAACTATTTTAGTCAAACTTATTTCACACACTGGTGTATTCCGAATGATAAGGGTTAAACGGAAGCTTGCTTTGTTTCTACTAAGTAACCCCGCCTTGAGATGGCCTTGGTTGCCTGCTCGGCGTTAAACCCAAATAACTAACTAACTAACTCTACTAAGTAACCCTGTGGCAGACAAGAATAAGTAGTTCACCCTTATACCACAGTAAAACCTGTATCGAGCATCCACCTTTCTTGCAATACACTAGTGGTCGTAAAAGACAGGCACTCTCTCAAGAGATGCCTTCAAAGGCAAAAGGCGTCACCTGTCAAGGCCATCATTTTAGGTGGCAGGATGACCTTTAAATGCATAGTAATCTCTCATAAGGATGCTCGCTCAAAACAGGTTCCCGCTGAATTAATGTCCGAGTAGCACGCTGGGTGAAGTCTTAATTCTATCTTTCTCGGCCCTGGTCTAACTTGTGCATCACAACAACAACAACAACAACAAAATCGTATTTGAATTCTCAAGACCTATGAAGTAAAACAATTGCGAGCAATGCTAGATGGTTTTCTTCCTTTTTCTTTTGTTGTTGTTGTTGTTGTTGCTGCTTTTAAATAAATTATTATTATAGGTTATATTATGTGCCTCATTTGTGCGTATGTCTGTGGTTTTGCACCTACAGACCGTGAGGTCCAGGGGCCAGTTGCATAAGTGAACTTAGTCCTGCGCCAGCCACTAAACAAGGTGCTCCGCTGTAGCGGAGCACCTTGCTTAGTGGCTGGCGCAGGACTAAGCTCATTCATGCAACTGACCTCTGACTTTTGCTATTAAAGGTTAAGAATGCATTCTTTGTGTGCTGACCTCTGATTTTGGACGTTTCGGTTTCTAGACGTAAGTCTATAACCCATGACTGTGGACAAAATTTGAATGTTATCCAGCTGCAAGAGGTATAGATCCTCATGAGCCCCCGCAATTGCGGCGGCTCATGAGGATCTATGCCTCTTGCTAAAACCACTATATTATCCACGTTTGTTTGACGGGTGGGAATCTTTGACGTTGAACTTACAATGATTTCAAGAACACAATCTGCGTCCACTGGCAATGATGGACAGATCCGCGAAGATCCGTGCTGATCCGCAAAGATCTGGGCAGATCCGCGTGGATTCGTGATGATCCGCACATATTTGTCTCGTCTGCCCGTTTTCAGACTATTTCAAACTGTTTTCCCTCAATCGAACGGATCACAAAAGCAATATTTATGTGGTGATCTTGGTATTTGTTTCAGCTGTTACTCGGCGATCGGGCGTGTTGGTAACGGTCGTCAAGAACTGTCTCTGGCCAAACCGTGCGCAAAGAAAGGCACGGCCATGCACGAGATGTTGCACGCGGTGGGGTTCTTTCACGAGCACAGCCGCCCGGACCGAGAGCCTTGGGTGCAGATCCTTCCGCAGAACGTAGAGTCAGGTGGGGCATCCATTCCTTTGAACCTTTCTAGATTCGAAAACATATCTGTAATGCATTTAGTTTTACTATGTTTTCATGCAAATAGTTTTGATCAAATTAATCATATTTATATTCCATTCATTAGTGAGGTTACGTTTACGCCGAACAACACCCAACAACGAACGAGCGCAAAGTCATGGCTAACAACATGCTCCTACCATTTGAATAGACAACAAACATCTCCAAGAGACATAGATCCTTACGAGCCCTCAGGGCGCATGACGATCTGTGCCTCTTGGAGATTTTTGGACTTTGGTTTTGCCTCATATTGGTTATCCGCGTGACTTCGCTCTCTTTCGTTTTTGGGAGTCGTTTGACGAAAACGTAACCTCGCTATTTAATTTTGCGGGATTTTTATATATTTTTTTAAAATTTATTTTTATATTTTAAAAATATTTTTAAAGCCGTTCTTCGATGCTATTCAATAGTAGAATCTGTCAATGTTGCCTGTTGCCAATTGATATCCCTTGTAAGTAAAGCCAGCTTGTACAGAATGTGTAACGGGTTTATGCGTATAATTTCGTCCACAGGCAAAGAGGGCAACTTCGAACGCATGACAGTGGACCTGATCAACACGCTTGGTGTCCAGTATGACTACGGGTCCATCATGCACTACTCTCGATACGCCTTCTCCGCTAATGGCCAGCCCACCATCCTGCCCAAACAAGACCCCACCGCCGATCTGGGACAGCGCACCGCCTTCAGTGATCTCGACCTGGAGAAGATTAACAGGCTCTATCGTTGCGGTTTGTACTTGAGTGTTTACTTGTGAAAACTATTAACTCATTCAGCCCGGACACACCACAGCAAGAGATGGACCGAACATGATAGTTCAAGGGTGGTGCCAGAATAGCTTGGCGCCCATGGGCGCCAAGCTATTCTGGCACCACCCTTGAACTATCATGTTCGATCTGTCTCTAGAACTGTAATACAGTCCTTCTGAGTGCAACTTTAAATTTGGGGGGATTTTCGTTCTCGGGTAAAATGTGTTAACCTATTGACTGTCGGTAGCGTGTTTGGTCGAGGTGATTCCTGTAGGACGACCAAAGGATTAAAGGCAGACATGCTATTGATGATGATTTACTCGTTCACTGCCTGTTGACGCAGGTTGTGTCTCTGCAATCTTCGTTCATTCGACGCCACAGAGACTCAGAAATGTGACAGATATTATGCGGATTTAAAGTGGTGCCAGCAAGAGGCATAAATGCTTATGAGCCCCCACAAGTATTGTGCATGAAATCCAGACCATAAAGGTGCCTGCCAAGCGTGTAAAATGCAAAGAAGTACCCAACGGAGAAAGAAACACGCTTATAAAAGACAGTTACAACACAATTTATTAATGTAGTAAAACTGTTGCCGCTAGGGTTTTACCGTTTTCTTCATGGAAGGATCTTTGATCCGAAACGTCGTTCCTTGTTTCTATTTTAAAGGGTTTTCCACCACTATCTTCTGTTTTTCTTTCACAATTTATTAATAATTATTTCGGGTAAATACCTTTTTATTCAAAAAGACAAACAAACAACTAGAGAGATCAACAGTTGCCACATTCCTTCTGCGATAAATAAAGTTAAGCAGCGACCGATCCCTCTATTTGTTTGTTTGTCTTTTTGAAAAAGGGTGTTTACCCGAAATATTAATAAATTGTGCTGTTACTGTCTTTTATAAGCGTGTTTCTTTCTCCGTTGGGTACTTTATTGTGCATGAGAATTTTGGTCTCTTCCAGCAGATGGACCATGGTCTCTTTGTATCCGCAGTCAGTGGGTTATTTACTTGATTTTGTAAGGGCTGGAAGGGTACAATGTTTAATCCTCAGGTTTTGGTGGATATCTTATATATGGACGTGCTCTGCTTTTAACATGCGTATGTGTGGGAGAAGAAAGACAAATCGTCATTAACTCATTCGAGACGTGCTGCCTCCGGATACGCGGCTCATGCCGCGTATCCGGAGGCGGCACGTCTCGAATAAGTTAATGTTTTCCAAAGACAATTGTAAAAAGTAAAAGAAGCTTACGATTTTGGTGCCCTAGATCTGATACCCCCGACAGCGCCTCCGGCCTCTACCACAGGCACGCCTCAGGTGACGCAGCCTCCTGCTGGTTGGACGCCGTGGGAGTCATGGACAGATTGTGACCTTCAGTGTCGTCACACCCGCTTCCGTATCTGCGTGAACGAAAACAGCAGCTACTGCCCTGGTGAAGCGAGAGACGTGCAGAAGTGCGCGCCGCCGTGCCAACGTGAGTACAAAGAAAATCCCGGCAAAGAAAGAAACACGCCTAGAAAGGACAATTATGACCCAATTGTGTTGTAATTGGCCTTTCTAAGCGTGTTTCTTTTTTTGTTCAGATTTTGTTTGCATTTTACACGCTAGGCAGTCACCAGTTTGATCTGAACAGGGTGAGTTCGATATACAGGACCAAATTAGAGGCTGCTAAGCGTGCACAATGCAAGGAAATAGCCGACAAACAGAGAAGCAGCTCAGGCTTCAGAATAACAATACAAATATTCATTTTTCAAACTAGACAGACACGGACATGGAGCTACCTATTTTCTATATAGCAGACCATATTTAGAGTCACCACTCTGAAACATCACCTGTCATTAAAGACCATCTTTTAGGTGGCTGTCGCCTCCTAAAGGATGGTCTTTACTCTTTAATGACAGGTGACACTTTTG
This sequence comes from Semisulcospira habei, assembly GCA_036245525.1. Taxonomy (NCBI): domain Eukaryota; kingdom Metazoa; phylum Mollusca; class Gastropoda; family Semisulcospiridae; genus Semisulcospira; species Semisulcospira habei. The sequence continues at coordinate 127,130,190 of BTPG01000007.1, read as the reverse complement.
TCCCTGAAGACTTCTCTAGTCTATTAAGACCACTTTCCTTCTTGCAAAAAAAGTGTTTGTTCAAAACAAATATTTAACAGAAAATCGTCGTTCATCTTACTGATTATTTTATAGCTTCGTTTACAGTCAGTTAGGTCTCCCTGTCAATGGAAAAGACAGTAAGTCTATTTTTTTGTGAAAAGCGAGACTTTTACTGAATAACAATGAATACCTCGCTTTTCAAAGAAATTCATTTATTGTCTTTTGTCTTCACGTGTCAGAGGTCATCCTTCGAGGCTATCGAGGACGATGCTGCGTTTTACAACAGGCCTACCGTAGTATTATGCGGGAATAGTCGTGTATACATATTCAGTGCAAGTTCTTCTTTCAGCTGCCATATCTCTAGGCTGCTTTGCCAACGAGCCCTCCAGCTCAGCCATACCCTCTGTGGAAGGCTTGTACCCTGCTTTAACGGACAGCTACAGGTACATATTTCCATTTGGTGTAAAGCAAGCTTGCACAGTTATATTAATTAACCCCTTAACTCATTTAGCCTCACGCTCGTTATTTCCAAACTTTTGGAGGAGTCATCTAACGACTATGCACCGGTTGCAGGAGATGGCTCGACCATGATAATTCAAGGGTAGTGCCAGAATAGCTTGGCGCCTGACAGGCGCCAAGCTAATCTGGCACTACCCTTGAATTATCATGGTCGAGCCATCTCCTGCTGTAGTGGGTCAGGGCTGAATGAGTTAATTCCTTCACAGCCAGTGGACGGCAACTGTGTCTTTGACAGCTCGGCAAATGAAACACCAAATAATCCCACCAGATCCAAGGAACACGGATATGAATATTGTTAGCAAGAAGCAAAGGAACTCATGAGCCCCCGCATCTGCGAGGGCTCATGTGGTTCTTCTTTGTCTCTAGCAGCTGGGTGTTTTTCGCATTTTCCCTGACTGTGTAAAGGGCAAATTATTATATTCTGGTGTGGCCTAGTGGAAGGTGATGTGTACCGTTGAGGATAGAGCTGATGCTTACATAACATTTTGGTTTTTGGATGTCATCAAAGATGGCCATCTTTTAAGCTTTGAAACACAAACGTGAGTTTAAACTAGTCTAGCCTCGTTTCGAGGTAGCTGAGTAGATTAGGTGGCAGATCGTTCGACTCTCATCCGAAAGGGCGTGGGTTCGAACCCTGCTGGGGTCAGAATTTGTACCGACCTCTTTTTGGTGACTCGTCTTTGAAATGAACTTCGGTCTTTTAACGTTTCTAGTCTCGTTTCGTATTTGATATGAAAGAAAAACGCACGTAGCCATTTGCCAAAAGCATCCGCCCATTGACACTCATGCGCGGGTAGAATCCCTAAAGCTTTATGAGGTGTTGCAGTGGAAGAAGACAGACTAATTTTGAAAACACCTAAGTAATTTTGTGGTGCAATTATTCTTTACTTTTGTAAAACGCCGTTGTTAAAAGTAAAGAAGTATATATATATATATATATATATATATATATATATATATATATATATATATATATATATATATATATATATATATATATATATATATATATATATATATATATATATATATATATATATATATATATATATATCACTATATTTATATATATATATATATATCACTTTATATATATTACTTCACCGCACTTCATTTATTTCACTTCTTTCTGAGAAAACAAGAAAAAGGAAAAAAAAAAAAACTCACTTCATTTGAATTGACTTCTTTTCATTTCAGGGCTCGCACGGCGGCCGTCCGAAAATGCGCTGATGTGGCCACATCGCTCGACTATACGGTGTTCGCTTTGCTGGATGGCGGACAGTGCCTTACCGGCCCAGAGGCCCAGAAAACATTCAACACGTACGGCCCGAGCTCTAACTGTGGACCGCAGGGCAAAGGGGGAGCTACCGCCATGAACGTGTACTCTTTCAGTTTAGGTTAGTTGTTGGTGATTGATGCGCTTTATTGTCAATCGCCACTGATAGTGTTTTTGCATTCTTCGTTAATTCATTCAAGACGAACGTCATCCGGAGACGCGGCTTAAGCCGCGTCTCCGGATGCCGTTCGTCTCGAATGAGTTGATTCTGAACGACAAAGAGGCCTAGCCGTCCCAGGACTGTGGATTCAAAAGTGGTGCCAGCAAGAGGCATAGATCCTCATGAACCCCCGCCGTTGCTGGGGCTTATGCGAATCTGTGAATTTTGCAGTTGGATTGCGTTCACATTTACTCGGGGGGTCAGGAGCTACCCCCCTCTCGCGCGTGAATGTTTAACCACCTTGCGCATGCAGCCACCAGTGCTGTAAACAGCACCGGTGGTTGCATGCGCAACAGGGTTAACCCAGTCCCTGACATTCGCTATAAGTTATAGGTCTCTGCAACCATTACGTACAGAGTCCGAAATAGCTCAGGCGGTTAAGCGTCGGAGCGAGAGAGTGAAGGGAATCGCCGGGTCGTGGCGTTCGAGTCCCCGTTCCGGCCCCGAAAGCTGGACTCACAATCCAGGGAAAAAAAGACGGGCTTGTTCCATAGCATGTCCGTTGAAAGGTCCTGGTAAATCAAAGTGACACAGTTGCAGTGCGCCTGAATTGATCAGTGTTCAGGTCGTACTCCATAGGCAATTGATTTCCCTCATGTCCCCATAACCCGCCCGCCAGGGCCGTCCATTATCACTTTGATGCCGTGGACGTTAAACCCGAAACTAAACAACCAACCATTACGTACTTACTGCTAATACCCCTGTCTGCCCACGGCCGCACACTTACATAAATGTACCAGCGAGAGCTATAGTAGATTTTCCTGATCCACGCGTCTGCGAGGGCTCGTGGCTGAGTTTCTTTGTCTTTTACATTTGGACAGTGTTCCGATAGTAGAGGGGTAGACAGTCGACTTTGCTTGTAACAAAGTAGGATATAACAAAACCTTTCAGAGGTCCCGAGCAACACTTTTAGTATACAAATCACTTTGTTCATAACAACTTCGAAAATAACAACGAAACATTAGCCCCCTCCCCTCCCCCTCTCCCCCCTCCCCCCCCCCCCCCCGGGATATTTAACTCATTCAGCCTGACGGCCGTCTTTCCCAAATTTCGGATCATAATAATTCAAGGGCAGTGCCAGATTAACTTGGCGCCGACAAGTGAAATTAACTCATTCAGCCCGACAGCACTACCCTTGAATTATCATGGTCGACCTATCTCCTGTTGTAGTGCTCAGGGCTGAATGCGTTAATCGTATTTGTTGTACCCGAAGTTTGCGGTAGGTTATTGCTGATTTTTGTGTGACTGTGTGTTCTCAGACATGGACGGAGGGTGGGGCGTGTGGACTGATTGGGGCCAGTGCTCCCAGTCCTGTGGTGGGGGCAACCAGTACCGCTACCGACGCTGCAACAGCCCGTCTCCCACCGGCAACGGGCACCCGTGCCAAGGTCACGACGCAGAGGTCAAGGACTGCAACACCGACAGATGTCAGAGTACGTCATTATTCTGACGTAAATTTGTTTGCAGTAGATTTTTTTCTCACTCCGTAAGACACCAGTAATTAAATGAAGCAAAACTTGTTTATTAAGCGACCATCCTTATGACTGATCTATCCCCTGTCATTATAAGTCCATCTTCACAGTCTCGAAAGCGTTAACTCACTCAAAAGCGTCCCGCATCAATAGTTGTGGAAGTGTCGTATAGCGTTGCCGCCGGCAACGCTATTTCGACACTTTGACAGCTATTGATGCGGGGTGCCTTGCGTGACTTATTCACTTTTTCACATTCAGTTGACAGTTCTGTTTTGCTCGTCTCTTTTTTTTTTTTTTTTTTTTTTTGTTGTGCGTAGCTACTTCCAAGTGTGGAGTGAA
>BTPG01000007.1:127088843-127121343 GCA_036245525.1 Semisulcospira habei | reverse complement strand
CACTCTATATTTTGATCGATCTAGCTTGATAGTTCAAGGATAGTGCCTGATTAAATTTGGCACATTCCCTATTTGTGGTATACAAATCGATGCACGTACGCATACATATACTTATCTGGGTTGCGTGTGCATGTTTGCTGGCCTGTGACGTTTTAAGCGGTAAGGTCCACAATCACAGAACACTAGCACACGCATTTTTGTTGTAGTTTTATTCTTTCTAGTTTCTTAATTTTTTTTTCATTGATTTTTTTCCCCAATTCTGTTAGTGGTCTGTATGGCGTGTTTACTGATCTGCGGGTGTTTTTTTAATTTTTTTTTAAATTTTTTTATTTGTATTTATTTTATTATTTATTTCGCGTAAATTTGCAAAACTGGCCCCCCAAAAAGTGAATGCATAAAATAAATACAGTGTATGTTCTGGTCTGTGATTTTGAAATGTGCGGATCTTGGCCATAAAGTTCAAAACCACAAACCTACACTCAAATAAATATTTCCGGGAGCTTTCTCGTCTGCTTGTCATTTGAATCGCTGCACTTGATTTATTATTAGTGAGGTTTCGTATGCAGCCAACGACTCCGAACAACGAACGAGTGCGAAGTCACGGTGGATAACCAGCTTGTTCAATAAGCATAGGCAGCTCTCCAAACATCTCCAAGAGGCAAAGATTCTCATGAGTTCTCCGGGCTCAGGAGGATCTATGCCTCTTCGAGATGTTTGGAGTGCTACCTATGCTTCTGGTACACACTGGCTACACACCGTGACCTCGCTCTCGTTCATTGTTGGGAGTCGTTCGGTGTAAAGGTAAGATCACTAATATGACACACAGAAACGCCCTCACACATGGCACAATATATATACGCTTCAGATAAGAGACCGTCACTTTGCAACAGAACAACGATCACTTTTTTTTTTTAACATTCCAAAACAATATACATACAATGGATTATTCAGTAGCTGAAACGGAAGCCAACGAACAAAGGTATTTTACACCCGTCAAATCAAACCACCTTACTTCCAGCACCTGAAATGTGTGTCTGAAGACATTGCAGATTCACCGTACGATAACTCACAGGGCGAGGATATCTGGACGAGTATTGTGCCCCTCCCAAAAGACTCCAAGCGTCCGTAGGAAGACGGCGTGGCGCCTTTGTTATGGGCACACAACTCGTGTAGGTCAGTCTCCTTCCTCTGTGTATCTCCGTCTGCTCTAGGATCTGAATGACGTCAGCAAGATGCTTAGATACTCATTAGCCCTGCAACTGCAGGGGCTCATGAGGATCTATGCGTCTTGCTTTCGAGTGTTGATCGCCGTGCCTGGGCGATTAGAAGTACATGTACCATCTTTGTTTGACGAAATTATAAAATCTGCACAAGAACTAAAGGCTTAATTTAATTGGAAAGCAGCCCAAGCGAAGCTCCGTTAATCAGATTCTGTTGCTGCAGAGTGTCGTAGTAGGCCTGAAAGGGTGAAAACAAAATTATTAAATGCTTTCGTGTTTGAAAAAGATGAAACAAAAAGATGACACGGTAAAGCAATGGAATAATAGTCAATAAAAACATTTATCAGTGAATTATTAACCGGAAGCGCGACAATACGCACACATGCACGCACGCATACACACACACACACGCACGCAAACACACACACACACACACACAAACACACACATACACACGCAAACACAAACACACACACACACACACACACACACACACACACACACACACACACACACACAAGCACGTTCAAACATACAGGCACACACACGCGCACACGTGCACACAAATACACGCAAGCACACACACACAAACACACAGACACGCACACGCACTCACGCAAGCAAGCATACACACACGTACACACTCACGCACGCAGCGCACACACACACACACACACACACACACACACACACACACAAACACACATACACACACACATACACATTATAAGCACACACAACCGCTCACTCAGAGGGTGAAAAGCTGTACATATCTTGCAAACTCCGATGTTGTTAACTGAAAAAGAAAAATTCATTTTACTTTAAAAACTCCTCTCTCACTCAAAAAAACTTTTAGGGCTTAACGTCTTTTGTCCACCACGAAGGTGATTTCAAAGACGGGGCACCGAAAAGAGGTCTGTACAATTTTTGACCCCAGCTGGTTCGAACCCACGACCTTTTGGACGAGAGTCGAACGCTCTACCACCGAGCCGCCCAGCTCCCCCTACCCAAAACAAAAGTAGTAAGTCCGTTTTTGTGAAAAGCGAGATTTTCATTGTCTTTTCTTTCGCTGAGCAGACTTGTGTTGTAGCATAAACCGTTAACCCATTCAGCCCTGACGCACTACAGCAGGAGATGGGTCGACCATGATAATTCAAGAGTAGTGCCAGATTAGCTTGGCGCCTGTCGGCGCCAAACTAATCTGGCACTGCCCTTGAATTATCATGGTCGATCCATCTCCTGCAACTAGAACATAGTCATTAGATGACGCCTCCAAAATTTGGGAAATACGGCCGTCGGGCTGAATGAGTTAAGTTCAAGTAAAGTCGACTGGCACATCCTCACAACTGGTGTTTTCATTAGTACATGTATATAGTATGTGTGTTGGCGTCTGCGTGTTGCGCTGTCCTTTGTGTGTACATACCAGCACCGTTGACCTCAGTTTCAGTCAGACTGTTGTGGTTGTTGGTATCTAGCTCGTTAAACAAAAGTCCAGCCTCAAACGATGTGATCTGACCCTCGAGAGCATAAGCCAGCTGACAACGAGCTGAATAGCAAAACAAAAAGTAAAGGGGAGACTCATGGCAGTGCTAATATTTTAGGAAGATTACAAAGTAAAGTAGTTGGTAAAAGCACTGTCAGGGGAGAGAATTGTGCAGTGTCGACCAATGATTATAGATCAAGTTTGATCGCGAAGCAACAAAAAAAAAAAAAGATAGAAAAGAAGGGTGCGCTATCTTCGGGGCGGGGGGAGGGGGGGGGGGGGGTAAGGTGTGTGTGTGTGTGGGGGGGGGGGGGGGGGGCTTTCATATTTACTACTTCCAGTCAATTACTTAGCCCACCCTTCTTTCCTATCTTTTTTTGTTCTTTTTTGTGCTTCGATCAAACTTGATCTATGATCATTGGTCGATACAGCACAATTATCTCCCCTGACACTGCTTTTACCTACTTTGCTTTGTAATATAATATTTTAAATATCACAAACTATCCATGACAGGCGACACAAGCCGATTACAATTTGTTGGGCTTATTGTGGTAGGACTACCGTGGTAGATCCATCCCCCGCTGCAGTTTGCCTGAAATTAGTAAATTAACCCCTTACTTGCTAATGACACAGCATGCCAGAACTTTGGTTTTCTCCCCTGTGGATAAAGTTCAAGATTGGGTGCCTGATAGACGGCGGAGGGGGGGGGGGGAGGGGGGAGGGGGACCTAAGCGTTGGCCTGTACAGCGCTGAGTAATTCCTCTCGGTACGTGTATTGCTTCTGCTGATCAGCGCTTGCATCACCTGTCTGGTTTGTGGGTACTATAGACACAGTCCGCGTGAGCATAACAACTTGGGGCCAACGTCAGGGGCACTGGGCCCGTGCACAGTCGTGCACAGGCTCACTGCGGCCGACGCAGCCGGAGGACCTTTATTTGCTGAGTTCACGTAGTAGTCAAGGACGGTCTAACCCATTCAGCCCTGACGCACTACAGCAGGAGATGGGTCGACCGTGATAATTCAAGGGCAGTGCCAGATTAGCTTGGCGCCTGTCGGCGCCCAGCTAATCTAGCATTGCCCTTGAATTATCATGGTCGATCCACCTCCTGCAACTGGTGCATAGTCATTAGATGACGCCTCCAAAATTTGGGAAATACGACCGTCGGGCTGAATGAGTTAATTTCACTTTTTCACGCGTAACCATTCGCGTCATTTCCGCCGAACAGAATCTTAAGTGGTAGAAATGTTTTTTTTTTTTTTTTTTTTTTTTTTTTACATTTTTGTTGGTTTTTTATTCCACTCTTAGGATACCATAGCTTGAAGTGGATCAGATTTGATAGTTCAAGGGTAGTGCCAACTTAGCATGGCGCCTTGAAAGGCCCGAAGCTAAGCTGGCACTTCCCTTGAACTGTCACGGCCAGTCTATTTCCTGCGGCTGGCACACAGTCTTTGAAAGCAAAAATCGAACGCGATAATCCTTGTTTCAACCCTTTGACATCTGGTAACGCGATAATCCTTGTTTCAACCCTTTGACATCTGGTAACGATACCGTTCGGCTGGAAAACACTCAGCTCGGTTTCCGCCGAGCGGTATCGTCCGTGGGAGGCCAAAAGTAAACGATTCTCTTTTCAGGGAGGTCGTTTACAGTGCTAAGAGTGAAGTTTTCTTACTGTACGGTCCGTTTCCTATGGTCTTGGATACTCGTGTGAGATCCACGCACCTGTCAAACAAAAACAGAAAAGCACTCTTTTATAATGCCATCCCGGTGCCTGTTCTTGAGTGTCGCGATACCGTACGTATTTTGTCCTTCCCACAGCCGAAAACGAACTGCTCACGTTTGTTGTTGTCCATGACTTGCAATCTGAAGGTAAAAGACAGTAAGTCCGTTTTTTCTGAAAAGCGAGATTTTTGTAATGAGACTAAGAAAATCTCGATTTTCACAAAATTGGATTTACTGTCTTTTGTCATTACAGGGCACAGCTGCACTATGAATGGCTGAACCGGAATATAATCTGAACCCTTTGGTTGTCGGGAGCAGTTTTAGTCGTGATGTTTCCTGTAGGAATTATCGCGATTAAAACCGCTACCGACAGCCAAAGGGTAGAGAGTAGTGCTTGATCAAAGGTGCCAAGTTAATCATTCACTACACTGGGCTAAGTGGCCATGACCACCACGATGACTCATCGTCTTTCCTTGAGCCGGTCAATTTGTCACGCGCATAAGTATGGGACTGTATGTAACTATTTCACTGCCGCGAAATGCAATCCAGCTGCAAGAGACGCAGATCCTTATGCGCCCCCGCAACATGAGGATCTGTGCCTCTTGTTGACACTGCTTTGATTCCGTGCTAGGTGGGCTACTTAGTTGGGCGTTAAACTAACAGATTTAATAAACCTACTCTGCGACCACTGGCAGTTGTATGTGTGTGTGTGTGTGTGTGTGTGTGTGTGTGTGTGTGTGTGTGTGTGTGTGTGTGTGTGTGTGTGTGTATGTGTTTGTGTGTGTGTGTACTGGAATAGGTCTGGCCATACAAAGGAGAAAAAAACAACAACAGGATTGAAAATATATTTATGATAAAAAGAAATTTTCTTTGAGCGATATAAAATGTAATCACATACTGTCACAATATCACAAGTGTTGAAAACAATATCCGCGCACGCAAAATCATAGTATATGCGAAAATGAACGCTGATGAGGCTCAAGTATACAAATGAATAAGTAAATAAGTACTCTGTACACATTCTATGTTTTACACACTTTTTTTTTATACATACATTGATCAAACAAATCCACACAGGAGCTGGAAAGCATTTTAGTCACCATAGTTGAAACTATTGTCGGCTTTTGCGCAAAGACAATACTTGCACCTTTGGCGATGAAAATACTTTCCAGCCTATCAGTTAACCCTTTGGCTGTCGGTAGCAATTTTTGTCGCGATGATTCTTGCCGGAATCATCGCGACAAAAACCGCTACCGACAGACAAAGGGTTGAACAAGCAGATGACCACAAATACCTTTATTAAAACATAAAGCATTACAGTGTCACTGTGGGTGTCACAGAAACATTGTAAGAGTTCAATACGTTTACATGAGCCCTGCAGCCACAGCGGCTCGTGACAATCTGCGTCTCTTGGTGAACAAGATCAGATCTAGGTTGGTTAGTTCGGGTTTAACGTCCACAGCACCGAGGTGATCATGGACGGCCCTGACGGGTACGGTTATGGGGGACAGGGTAATCTATTGCCTATGGAGTACGACCTGAACACTGATCAACTCAGGCGCACTCCAACTGTGCCGCTTTGATTTACCAGGACCTTTCAACGGACATGCTATTCCCCAAATTATGAAGTGTCCCTCTGAAGGACTGTATTGCAATTCTAGAGACAGATCGAGCGTGACAGTTCAAGGGTGGTGCCAGAATTGCTTGGCGCCTATGGGCTGTAGGACTGTATTACAATTCTAGAGACAGCTTGAGCATGATAGTTCAAGGGTGGTGCCAGAATAGCTTGGCGCCTATGGGCGCCAAGCTATTCTGGCACCACCCTTGAACTATCATGCTCGATCCATGTCTTGCTGTGGTGTGTCGGGGCTGAATGAGTTAAAGAGTCACAGGTGTCAAAGGACCATGGATGCAAAGTGGTTTCAGCCAGAGGCACAGATCCTCAAATGTGGGGGGCTCATGAAAATCCATACCTCTTGCAGCTCAATTTTTGGAGGCAGTGAAGGGGTTAAAGGCAAGTGTAAATGGGGTTCATAATATGACAATGAAAGGGTTTGGGGGGAGGTTAGAGGGTAGTGGGGGAGGGGGAAACAGTCTGTCACAGTGGTTGGCTGCTGTTATTCTGAAAGGTAGACGTCACAACCCAAGAGGGAAGTTTCCGACAAGAGCAAGTAGTAAGGTCCTCGTATTCTCTGACAATGAACCCCTGGTTCTCGGCGTCTGGACAGCATATTAAGCGCCCGTAGATGACGTCTCTGTATGTCCAACCAGGTGCCATGCAATCTTCGTCGAATTCGCAACCAATGGCTGTAAAACAAGAAATACACATACATCTTTTAACACTTGTTAACATCAGGAGTCGAGTATGTTGAGCTCTAACCCTGAACCTTTATGGTCTGCCAATTTCTGTAAGCGGCCGCCCCCCAAATATATATAATAATAGTAATAATAACATTAAAAATTAAAAAAAGATTATGCTGGAGGTAAATCATGTCCACCTTCCTCCTTCCCGTAAAATTAACCCTTATGTGTATGCAGCCACCGGTACTGTCAACAGATACGGTGTCTGCAGGCATAAAGGATTGATTAAATTAAGTGCGTCGTGCCTTGTAATATTAAGGTGTTGATAATTTAACCTGTTTGGGGCAAAATTCTTTTTTTCCTTAAAAAGAAATTGGTCTGAAAGTACGCATGCTCTCTGAAGAGGAGTCTTGAAGGACAATACGTGTCACCTATCATTAACTCATTGGAGACGTGTCGCCTCCGGATACGCGGCTTATGCCGCGTAGCCGGAGGCGTCACGTCTCCAGTGAGTTAAAGACCACCATTTAGGTGGCTACCGCCACCTAAATGGTGGTCTTTAACGGCAGGTGATCTCGCATGTGGAGGGAGCTGAGTGTCAAGTCATCAGTGGTGCCCCAACAGTCGGCAAGACTACGGGAGATAGATAGATAGATAGATAGATAGATAGATAGATAGATAGATAGATAGATAGATAGATAGATAGATAGATAGATAGATAGATAGATAGATAGATAGATAGATAGATAGATAGATAGATAGATAGATAGATAGATAGATAGATAGATAGATAGATAGATAGATAGATAGATAGATAGATAGATAGATAGATAGATAGATAGATAGATAGATAGATAGATAGATAGATAGATAGATAGATAGATAATAGATAGATAGATAGATAGATAGATAGATAGATAGATAGATAGATAGATAGATAGATAGATAGATAGATAGATAGATAGATAGATAGATAGATAGATAGATAGATAGATAGATAGATAGATAGATAGATAGATAGATAGATAGATAGATAGATAGATAGATAGATAGATAGATAGATAGATAGATAGATAGATAGATAGATAGATAGATAGATAGATAGATAATACATAGTTCTTGTATAGCGCTGTTCTCCAGGAAAACACTGGACTCACTGCGCATGCACAACAGCACACCCTCTCTCTCAGACACACGCACTATAATAATACACTACTTTAAACCACCCCATCTCTTCCCAACACTATACATTCACTTCCTCTAGGATCAGAATAAAAGGCAGTCAACAGTTAGCTAAAGATGAGCTAAGTGTTAAATGCCCGACAGAAAAGAAAAGAATAGATAGATAGATAGATAGATAGATAGATAGATAGATAGATAGATAGATAGATAGATAGATAGATAGATAGATAGATAGATAGATAGATAGATAGATAGATAGATAGATAGATAGATAGATAGATAGATAGATAGATAGATAGATAGATAGATAGATAGATAGATAGATAGATAGATAGATAGATAGATAGATAGATAGATAGATAGATAGATAGATAGATAGATAGATAGATAGATAGATAGATAGATAGATAGATAGATAGATTAGATAGATAGATAGATAGATAGATAGATAGATAGATAGATAGATAGATAGATAGATAGATAGATAGATAGATAGATAGATAGATAGATAGATAGATAGATAGATAGATAGATAGATAGATAGATAGATAGATAGATAGATAGATAGATAGATAGATAGATAGATAGATAGATAGATAGATAGATAGATAGATAGATAGATAGATAGATAGATAGATAGATAGATAGATAGATAGATAGATAGATAGATAGATAGATAGATAGATAGATAGATAGATAGACAGAATCAATGAATCAATGAATCAATGAATCTTTATTTTACAACGGTGAAGATATTAACACAGTCAGTGACTTTGTCATTTTTCGTACCTGCCGTTGCTACAACTACGACTAACTAAGTACAAAATATACATAAAAAAGAAACATCAAAGCACAGTGGTACAAAATATATAGTCCACTAAACACAAACACGCGCATACGCAGCGCACAAACGCACTCACGCGTCCACACACACACACACACACACACACACACACACACACACACACACACACACACACACACACACACACAGACAGACAGATAGATAGATAGACAGACAGACAGACAGACAGACAGACAGACAGACAGACAGACAGACAGACAGACAGACAGACAGACAGACAGACAGATAGACAGATAGATAGATAGATAGATAGATAGATAGATAGATAGATAGATAGATAGATAGATAGATAGATAGATAGATAGATAGATAGATAGATAGATAGATAGATAGATAGATAGATAGATAGATAGATAGATAGATCTTGCATAAGGGTGGTCGCTCATAAACAGGCTCGTCTGTATAGCTAAACAGTTTAATTCATGTCATACCAGGTGTCGGGTCTTTTCTACAGCTGCAATAAGCATAGCCATCAACCGTGTCAATGATCAAACCCTGCCCATCATCCTGTGGGCAGCAGACAGTATGTCCATTGACACTTCCGGTGTGGGTCCATCCGGGTAACCAGCAGTCATCGTCAACCCTGCATGCCATGGCTGCACAAATACGGGACAATGAAAGTTAGTTGGTTTGTCATCATTTAGTATTATCACGACAGCGACAACACTTTCCCAAGATGTCCCTGGGCTGCAAGTGACAAAAAGAAAACACAAAGCAAAAATACTGAAAATATGTTGCAGCCGGTCTAAAATGCAAAACAAACCTTTACATGTTAGGGACGCTGCTCCTTCATACCAATCACCTAGTTTACAAAAAAAGAGTAGAGAATTGTGATGATCACAAATATGTACAGGGTAAATGATATCAAATATGTGTTAACCGCAAATGCATTACTTGTCATCTCTTCTTTGTATCATTTATACAGTAAACTTCGGATTTAACAAATCGCCGGCGAACCCAAATGTATTTGCTGTTGTATACGAAGTTTGTTAAAAGCGAAGTAATTGTATTTTTTTAAAAGTGTTGTTAGGGCCTCTAAAAAAGTGGTTTTTATATCCGACGTGTGTTATATCCGACCTTGTTACAAGCAAAATCGACTGTAATAGCAACCCACATCCAGTATTAATAATTACAAGCAGCTCAGATAGTAGGGAGAATGTGTAAAGGAAAATACAGGTAAACGGACTAAAGGGAGACAAAAACATCCCCAGTAGCGAAACGTCTTCGAGCCCACGACGGCCGCAGTGGGCACGCGCACAGCTGTACCCGGGCCCATTGTGGCCACTGTGGGCTCGATGACCTTTGCTTACTGGGGTATGCGTCAGAGAAAAGCGAAAAACTCAACATGTGGGGTTTATCTGGGTGACCACGGAAGCTGAAAACTAGTTAACTCCATAACTCCATACATGTTATCCCAGGGTAGACCCGGGTGGAGGGTGGTGGGGGGGGGGGAGGAGGAGGAGGAGAACTATAATGCATTATTGCCTACAGTTCCGGTGGCTGCTTCCACAAGGAGTTAACTCATTCACGGCCCGCCGAATCCGGATGCGCGGCATAAGCCGCGCATCCGGATGCGGCTGGCCGCGAATGAGTTAATGGAGTCGTATTAACGCCATGAATTGCCGAGACACAACCAACACCGCCCGATTGCAAGAGGCATAGATTCTCATGAATCCGCTCAAATGCGGGAGCTTATGAGAATCATGTCTCGTGCATGCCAGAATTACAGCGGTGAATCTCACAAAGATGAGAGAGTACCAATTCTGGATGTGTTTACCTTCAGTCATAGTAGTTCCATAAGTCACGATCAGGCAAATTACCACTGCAGCGTTCGTGAAAACTGCCATTCCAGTCCAGTTCTGTGAAAACAAAACAAACAAATTACCTCTTCTAAACCATTTCACTTCACGGGTTTAAACGCAACCTAACTGCAAGAGACTCCACAAATTGCATAGGCTCATTCGTAACCTCCTACTTGGCATCTACATGCCCTTTGCTGACCCAATTAATTTTTTGGTCCTTGAAAGATTGTACTGTGTTATCATGCGTTGAACTCCAATGATTTCAATAACATAAAATTTAATGTAATTTAATTATGTGTAAGGACAGTGACGGGGTTAAATAACTGTCAGCAGAGACGAGTAGAGTAAAACATGACATGGTTGGACCATGATAGTTCAGGGACATAGCCCAATCAGATCATCTTTCAAGGCAACTAAATTCACAGCCTGGGTGCCACCAAAGATTTTCTGTACGCAATGTACAGGATTTTTAGATCCATTCACGTCACTTGTTCAAACGTGTCGGGCTAACCAGCTCACCAGTTCACAGCTAGTGGTTTTAAAAAAAAAGGTGTATCATTGTACAGCCAACGCCAAATAACTACCTCAGTTCAAGAAACACGGGTGAAAAATGAGGTCAGCGAGAGGCACCGGCAGAACCTAATGAGCCCCCGCACCTGCGGGGGCTCATGAGGTTTTATGCCTCTCGCATTTGTGAGGTGTTTATTTCGACGGTAACGAGAGCAATGCGCGTATCATGCTACAGGTCTACAGCAGAACCTGTTTCGAACGACTACATTGATGAGAGAACACCTGTCATTAAAGACCATCGTTTACGTGGCTGTAGCCACACACCCCCTGATGTGCTGTTTTGCCGTTCAAGACTTCTCTTGTGAGAGCACCTGTTCATATATACCACTTGTTATGTTGCAAATAATTAACCCATTCAGCCCTGACGCACTACAGCAGGACCTGGGTCGACCATGACCATAACCATGATAATTCAAGGGTGGTGCCTGTCGGCGCCAAGCTAATCTGGCACTGCCCTTGAATTATCATGGTCCATCCAACTCTTGCAACTGGTGCATAGTCAGTAGATGACGCCTCCAAAATTTGGGAAATACGGAGGTAGGGCTGAATGAGTTAAGGTGCATGCTCAAGACAGTTATACACTTACGATAGTGTGTGTATAGAGCTGATATCATATGCCATGACACAAGGAAGTGAGATAATGTGCAAATGTGCCCCTGTTCAGATTTCAAAGGAGTGATTAGACTACAAGATCGCCAAGTCAACATGACGTGAGACACCTGCAATATACTGATCTATTCATACTAATTTTATGCTAAGCTTTTGACATGTCTGATGTTGATCAATACGTTACAGTGGCGGCTCTTCCCTCCGGCAAAATAAACATTAGAAAAATTCAGCTGCAAGAGACAGGTCGGCCATGATAATTCAAGGGCAGTGCCAGATTAGCTTGGCGCCATCAGGCGCCAAGCTAATCTGGCACTACCCTTGAATTATCATGATAGATCCATCTCCTGCTGTAGTTTTTTTAATTTATTTTATTTTTTTATTTTATATTTTATTTTAATTGTATTATTTTCTTATTGATTTGTTTGTTTATTTATTTATTATTTATTTTATTTATTATTTTATTATTATTATTATTTTATTTTTTTTAATTTATTTATTTATTAGTTGTTGTTTTTTTTGGGGGGGAGTTGCAGCTAAATGGGTTAGTGGCTAAATTAATGGCTAAATTTGCCACGGCAAGAATTTTTCAGCGATGTTGTCTTCACTAAACCTAGGTTTTGCTGCCATTCTTTTTACCATTCACGTGAGTAAGCAACAGTGATAGAGATTTTTTTTTACAGCTCTTGTTTGCATCGGCGAAACTCTCCTACACATGTATAAAAGAGAGCAAAAATATAAGTCTTTCATTTTACGTCATTCAAACGTCTTAAGTCAGCCCTTTTGTCTAGCGAGTAATATAGGAACTAATAAGAACATTCATGGAGGAAATAGATGCGTATAGATATTGCACAACTATCAGCCATTTCCTGGAGCAGGTCCCTGCAGAAAAAGCACGTCGTACATTTCACGTGTTAGAGATTGAGCAATTATTGGCTTTCCAACTGAAAGTGTGAAGCCTGCCGTATGTTTTATACGGGGGACTGCAGTTTCCCAGGGAAACATATAACCACATTTTGGGTGTACGTTGGACATTAAACCTCCACCTTATCAATGCAACAAGGGTAACAATGATATTGAAAAATGTCACACTGATGTGATAAGCACATAACAGCGTTGTGAAAGCACCTTCTCACGAATTGGGACACTAACCCAGTTAAAAATTGAACATCGCAAGAGATATAGATCCACATGAACAGGTGGCCGATAAAAGATGAGGCCGCTCTTAGTCTATTATTATTCATTTTATAAATTGTCGTCTTCTTAATTGACCCCTTTCTTTGAAAATTTGAACACCACCCAACCGCAAGGAGTATAGATCCTCATGAGCCCCGCATTTGCGGGGGATCATGAGGATCTATACCTCTTACTGAAACCACTTTGTATCCATGTTTCTTGGACGGCTGCATAACTTTGGCGTTGACTTTACGGTGATAACAAACAGACAATCTGCGTCCACTGGAGATAAGGCGGAAAGCATAAAGAGTTTTACCTTGTCTTCCCAGAGGTGACTTTGCAAATGTGTACACGACGCTCTAGATATGTATTATGTGTACCAGTCCCTTCGGGCATCGACAGCAGGTATAATAAATCGGGAATTTCCGAGCGGGTTCCGCCCTCGAAAAGTTGAATGGATTGCGTATGGCTTGGCGTCAGCACTGGGTGCGTTTCGGGATTACGTTAGCCCTTCGGACTGCCGATAAACAGTTTAACACGACCCAACTGCAAGAGGTATAGATCCTCATGAGCCCCTGCAGTCGCGGGGGCTCATGAGGATCTATGCCTCTTGCTGATACCGCTTTGTATCGTGTTCCTTTTAACGCCGGCCGGCTGAGGAGCTTGGACGTTGAATTTACATTGATTTTCCAAAACACAGCCTGAGTCAGCTGGCAGTGAAGGAATGAAGTCCTTCAATACTAAAACGCTATGTTTTTATGATTCCTCTTGGTTTGTGTAAAATACTATGCATAGTGGTGTCGCTCAAGCTGGGGGTGTGGGGCGTGGGGGTGGAGACGGGGAGGTGGGGATGGGCGTTGGGGGAGGGCCGGGCAGCTATGACCTGGCTATCACATCATGCTTTCTCCGGTGACGGACTAAAAGAAATCGTTTGGTCCTACCTCTTTTTTTCCGCCTGTATTACAATGAAAATCTCGCTTTTCACACAGACGGGCTTATTATCTTAACAATTTTTGTGTAAACGCGATTATTAGTGTGTTACGAAAGAAAGGAAACTCGTTTGCCACTATACACGGATTAACTGATTTTCGCAAAATCAAAGGACAGTACTTCCAATCCTGTGAAAAGCTAGATGTTCACTGTATTACAATGACAATCTCTCTTTTCACACAAATGGACTTAACATAGAGCGTTAACCCTGAGCGTGTCGATAGCGGTTTTTGTCGCGATGATTCCTGCAGGAATCATCGCTACAAAAACTGCTATCGACAAGCACAGGGTTACTAGATGTTATTGTTAGCGCACAGCACAGTCTTGGTCGATTGTAGGTTGATTATCATGAATTCTCCACTAGCGTGACAAGACACATGTATTACACGTGAATCTACAGTGACATGTGATACTGTATTCAGCTATGTCATTAGATAGTCTTTCTATGTAATGTCGTATCTAGTAAGTACAATGACATGTAAAGATATCAGTTCACTATTCATAACGCTTGTAGATTTAATAATGCCACAAACAACTCAACTCGACGAGTGCCTTTAATCGTTGGAATATAAATGCATGTGAATAGCGATAATCAGTTTGAAAACCTGTAAGCTGATTTTTTACTCACTCACTCACTCACTCACTCACTCACTCAATCGCTCACTCACTCGCTCGCTCGCTCGCTCACTCACTCACTCAAGCAATCAATCAAGCAATCAATCAAGCAATCAGTCAATCTAAGATTCAATCAATCCGTCAATCAATCAATCAATGAACACCATTGGCTGATCTGTAGCCAATTTTCTTCAGCTAATATCTACTCACTGGCAATACGAGCTCGGGTTTCGGGATCCTCCTCGATGTTTACGAAGCACATGACGATATTAAAGTGTAACGGGGACAATGCGACAGCCTAATTTGCAGCAGATACGAATCGTGTCGGACCTGTCGCAGTCAGTTCGATAAGCGTTTTATCTAGTGTGGTAAGGTTTGCAGATTGCCAAGGCATTTGTTGTATGATAATCTCTACAGTTGTTGGTTGATTGGTTGGTTGAATGGCTGGCTGGCTGGTTGGTTGGTTGGTTGGTTGGTTGCGTGATTGGATGGTTGTTTGGTTGGTTTGGTGGTTGGGTCGCTGGGTGGATACGGTGGGGTGGGGTGCCGTGGGGTGGGGGAAGGGTGGCGTGGGGTGGGGTGGCGTAGGGTGGGGTGGGATTGCGTTCGGTTGGGTTGGTTGGTTGGTTTTCTGCCATCTGATGCAGACTGAAATTCCAGCATTCAAAAGATCACGGACATAAAGTGGTGTCAGCAAGAGGCATAGATCTTCATGAGCCCCCGCAACTGCTTGGGCTCATGACGATTTGTACCTCTTGCAGCTAGATCGTATTGGCATTTCCTACTCAGCAAAGGGGTTAAAGCTGATTGAGCGGGCACCATAGTTTGAGGTTGAAGTATGTCCCGATATTTTTTTTCTCTCTTTTTCTTGGTGAGAAACCGTGTACAGGTGGTGAACAACAAAGACTGCCGTGTGATTTAGTTTACACACACCCGTTACAGCTTGAGTAATCAAGAGACATGGATTCTCATGAGCCCCTGCGACCATGACAGCAGTAGCTCATGGTAATCCACGTCTCACGTGGCATTTGGAAGTTTAAAGGGTTTAACCGACAAATCTGCCATAAACACGGATTCGAATCGTCCAGCGCAGTACATCGCACCCAACAACTCTTTTCCATGATGGAATGTAACCCCTTCACTGACGAGAAACACTAAACAGGGTCCAACTGCAAGAGGAACTGCGGGGGCTCATGAGGATATATGCCTCTTGCCGACAAAATTTTAATATATGCTCATTGAAAGATGGTGTTGAATTAACAATGATTTCATAAACAAAAATTTAATATAAATAATGTCAATTCAGAAACATGGAGCTCACCGGTGCGCGCATTTTCAGCCAATCAGAAAATAGAAAAAAATTGCCGCAGCGCGGTCCTGTTGCTGGGCCTCGCAAGCTTTCCCGTAACTAAGCAAGGAAATGGCGAAGTGCGATACTGTTTGTGCTTATATATTTCACTGAAATGGTCATGCATTGCCATTGGGGTACCTGCAATCGGGACGAAAGCTATCCTGAAACAATCAAAGAAAAGCTCCTGGCTTTTTTTCCCCTCCCAAAACCAACGCGATGGGCTGAATAAAACTGAACTTGCTGTTGACCGCACGCTGAGAGAGTCCGAAATAGCTTAGGCGGTTAAACGTCGGAGCAGAAGAGCCAAAGGAATCGCCGGGTCGTGGGTTCGAATCCCGTCCCGGCCCCGGTAGCTGGACTCACAATCCAGGGGGAAAAACGAATTTGTTCAATAGTATGTCCGTTGAAAGGTCCTGGTAAATCAAAGTGGCACCGTTGGAGTGCGCCTGAGTTGATCAGTGTTCAGGTCGTACTCCATAGGTAATAGATTTCCCTGTCCCCCATAACCCGCCCGTCAGGGCCGTCCATGATCACCTCGGTGCTGTGGACGTTAAATCTGAACTAACCAACCAACTAACCGACCGCACGCTGATCATCTCAACATCGGGATACTACCCGCCTA
The DNA here is from genome assembly GCA_036245525.1 of Semisulcospira habei. Taxonomy (NCBI): domain Eukaryota; kingdom Metazoa; phylum Mollusca; class Gastropoda; family Semisulcospiridae; genus Semisulcospira; species Semisulcospira habei. Next base: position 127,104,840 of record BTPG01000007.1, on the reverse strand, counting down.
GAGGACAAGAGCAAACACAGAGCTGTTTGTATGCGGTAAGTGTCATTTTCTAGTTTGTTCTAAAATTAGTGACAATTCACTTGCGGAAGTGGTACATAAGTCAGCGATTGGTTACCACGGCCGGAGCGTACTGTAGGCCTACTGCTCAATAATGTGCAAGCACTCGCTATCAGGCAGTACCACTACACTGATCTGCACACTTGGATGAATGTGTGTGTGTCTGTGTGATTTAAATATGGAATTAAATCTCCAGAAGCACCATAACCAAAGGTTGATGCTCTTACGTCTCTTCAGTCTGCACTCTCTCACTCACTGTAACAAATCATGACAAGCACAAATAGACACATCACTCATACAGTAACACACATTTCATAAGATCTCTTTATGATGAGCATATATTCATGCAATGTTTTTCTTCTCAGTATTTTGGGGATGGCGAACCCAGTTAGTTAGTTAGTTAGTTTGGTTTTGATTGATTGTACATTGCTTAACGTCCCGACAGCAACAAGGCTTTCTCAGGACGTGCCTGCACTGCTTGTGAAAAAAAACAAAACTAAACAGAACATTGAATGTATGTCGCCAGCCGGTCAAATACATTAAATAAACCTAACACATGGGGCCTAAATAAAGCTAAGACCATTTAGCAACACACATCCAATATCAAGAGCTACAGGCAGTGCAGACAGTAGGGAGAGTTTTAAAAAGGTAAATACAGGTGAATGGACAAAGGGTAGACAGAAACACATGCCCCAGAATAGAGAGGAAAACCCACCCTGTGGGGCTGACCAGGGTGACCCTGGGAACTAAAAAATACCTAACCCCACCCAAGTCCCCCAGGGCAGACCCGGGTGGGGATTAGTTAGTTTGGGTTTAACGTCCACAGCACCGAAGTCATCATGGACGGCCCTCACGGGCGGGTTATGGGGGACAGGGAAATCTATTGCTTATGCTTATGGAGTACGACCTGAACACTGATCAACTCAAGCGCACTCCAACTGAGCCACTTTGATTTACCAGGACCTTTCAACGGACATGCTATTGAACAAATCCGTTTTCCCCCCTGGATTGTGAGTCCAGCTACCGGGGCCGGGACGGGATTCGAACCCACGACCTGGCGATTCCCTTCGCTCTCCTGCTCCGACGTTTAACCGCCTGAGCGAACCCAGTGAATCAATCAATTACTCCAGCTTACTGTCCCCACGACCAACGTGGGTATGGGGGACTAGCAATTTTGGCTAAGTGAGTCTGGCTTACTGTCCCTATAATGCTATAGAACCCAGTGAGCAAGTATATCTTTGTTTATATATGCTGACAATAAAAGCAGAGGTGCACATTTCGCTTACGCTGTGATGACATTTCACTTTCCAAGTAAGGCTTTCATTGTTCAGTGAATTTCCCCATGAGGGATTAATAAGTATTATTGTATTGTATTGTATTGTATTGTATTGTATTGTATTGTATTGTTTGTAGAAAGCTGACAGAGTGTGAAACAGTGATGCCTTGAATGGAATGTCTGGTGTGATTTGCGACACATTTACATCCCTTTTGGTGGAAACAATAACCTGTGATATTTAGCTGGCCTTGCACCTGTGTGTAGTAGGAATGTGATTTATTCAGTCCCACACTGGTGTTATTAGCTAATTTCACACACAATCCTGGCAGCTGACATGCCTCGAGTATGGTGGAATTTCTGGATGCGGTGGGCATTTGACTTTGATTATGCCTGTCTGGCCACTGTCGCACCCTTTGAGTTGCTCCTAGAAATAGAAACTGTGGATTAACCACAATGCTGCGCTTGTGCAGGTGTCTGTCAGAAAGTACTTCTAAATATTTACTCTTGGCAGTGTCCTCATGTCGTTTACATAAAATGTGGCTGCAGCTGAGAAAGTGTGTGAAAAGATTCTGTCAAGACATTTGTCAGGAACGTTTGCTTTGCTATTTAGATCTATGTGGACGTTTCATGTTGCAATATTTTTTTTTCTTTGGTGGTTGTTGTGGGTTTTCTTTTTTGTTTGTTTTTTCCCTATACCCAGTGATTAGAACTGGTCAGTTCTCTGTTCTTTCCTTACGTTTCTCAGGATTTGGACACTAAATGGTCAAGCAAAGGCGATCCAGTTCTCGTTGTGACACACATGTCAGCGACCCTGTTGATTCCCTGACATTGGCTCTCTTTTCAGTCTCCTGGTGTGTGGAAAAATATTGAGTGCAGCTTTAGAAATACGTTTGACGTTTTAATTTAATCATAAACATATACTGTTTATATTTTTTTTAATTTTTCTTTTAGGGATTTCACCATTAGACTACCTGGCCATGCTCACAAACCAGATAGGTGAGGCTAGCGCTGGCAGAATTGTCAGTACTCAAACCAAGGGGAATCACAGCGCTGGACAGACAAACAGTTAGATCCCCTGCCCCCGCCTATCAGGCACCCAATCGCCAGCCCACAGAGAACAAGAACAAGACGCAGGTATAGACTAAGACGATCATTTCCATCCTCTAAGGATGGAAATGATCGTCTTGTTCTATACCTGCGTATTTCTCTGTGGGCTGGCGATTGGGTGCCTGATAGGCGGGAGCAGGGGATCTAACTGTTTGTCTGTCCAGCGCTGTGATTCCCCTTGGTTTGAGTACCTGGCCATGGCTGCAGAGTGCAAATTCTGAAAAAGCAAGCTAGAAGATAAAGATAGACCCGTTGAAGGAGATCAGATCAAGAATTTGACAAATCTGAATGACCCCACCTCAAGGCTGCAAAGTACTGAAGGTGTGCAGACGCAAGCAACAGAAGAAGTATTTGGAGTTGATTTTGTGAGAAAAAAGGAGAGACAACTAAACAACTTGTTCCAGTTCTACACTGCATTAACATATGTTTGGTTTTTGGCTTTTTTTTTTGGTGGTCTTCTTTGTTGCCAAATGGTCAATCTTTTAAGCACAAGTATAGTAAAAAAGGGCAGACTTTCAGCACCTACAGCCACACGATAGACTGTTTCTCACTCTTTGCTGATTGAGAGAATTTTGAAGACTTCATAATGAAGTGAAAATGAGTTTTAAATCTAGTATTTCTGTGCTATCAAATTGTAAGTGTCAATGTGAATCAGTCATTTATGACCTGAACCATTATTTTTCCTTGTGTTGTGTTTTGGCGTGTAAACTACTCATATTCCAGAATAAAATGTAATTTACCAGTTAATAATAGTTTTTGATTTTGTTTTAGGTAATGCTTACTTCTTGCTTGTGTTGATGTGGCATGATATGGGCCTTTTCGTCCGCTTCTCCGATGGCCGCCTGGCTAGCACACCATGGTTTTATTATTGGGACAGATGAGAGCTTGGTGCCTTTTGATATTGCTGCACCACTGGCTTGTGGCATGCCACTGCAGCTCATTCGATTAGGCGCATGGGTCAAACAGTTTAGCTGCCTTGAAATACTGCACAGTTTTCTGAAGCCCAATGACATGAGAACAGTGACCATTCAATTCAACCTGAAATACAAATCATACATGCACGGTTATTTATTAATAATCTCTCTCTCCCTCTCCCTCTTTCACACACACACACACACACACACACACACACAATATATATATATATATATATATATATATATATATATATATATATATATATATATATATATATATATATATATATATATATATTTATTTATATATCGATTTTATTTGTGAGTGAAAGTAATCAGCTCAGCCTGATACTGTGAACACAGCCAGCAATAGAGAGCGCTGAGCAGCACTGCCACCCTGCTACGATGAGACAAGATGGACTAACGAATGGCTCGGATAAGTGTGCTAAGTTTGTTTTTGTAAAGCAACACCAATAACAAAAACACCTACCCGGCTCTGCAGGCAATGATAGCTTCTGTGACCTGTGCTTGCTGATGCTCATTGTCGCCGTACAGTTTGTGTGGATCGGCTGTTCTTGTAGATCTGCGACCGGTGATACACAGAAGCAACTTGAACGGAATCACTGCCAGTTGAGTGATAAATACGAACATAAATATGACTGACTTTAAAGAAAATCCAAACAAAGCAAGAAGCACGCTTTGAAAAGACAAGTACGACACACATTATATACAGACAGAAATGGACTAAACTCATTCAGCCCGACGCACGTATTTCCCAAATTTTGGAGGCGTCATCTAACGACTATGCACCTATTGCAGTAGATGGATCGACCATGATAATTTAAGGGCAGTGCCATATTAGCTTGGCGCCGACAGGCGCCACGCTAATCCGGCACTACCCTTCAATTATCATGGTCGACCCATCTCCTGCTGTAGTGCGTCAGGGCTAAATGGGTTAACTTGTACTGTTCTTTTTTCAGTGAAAAAAGACGACTTCCTGACTCACTGATAAACCAGCATACATGTAATCCACGTCTGACAATTTGTACCAAAAAATACTAATAGATACTGCTATACGTGGCCATTCTAAGTTTGTGCTTCCTTTGTTTAGAAATTTCTTTGCGTTGTAAATTAATACGGCTTTCTATCTATCTATCTATATCCCGTAGTCTTGCCGACCGTTGGGGCACCACTGATGACTTAACAACCAGCTCCCTCCATTCCTCTCTGTTCTCTGCCATTCTCAGCGTATCGCCCAGCTTCAGTCCTGTCCACTCTGAGATATTGTCCTCCCATCTTTTCCTCTGTCTTTCTCTCCTTCGTCCTCCTTGCACAGTGCCTTGCAGGATTGTTTTGGCAAGCCCTGCTGAACGTGTGACATGCCCATACCACTTCAGTTTGCGTTTTCTCACAATGAATAATATGGCCCTATGCAGACTTATTAGCCATTGTGAGAATACGGCTTTGCAGATACCTTATTCTGGGTCTGGATTCTAACCTCCAAACACTTTTTGTTTTTGGGCTTAACAAAAAATGTTGACACAATGGTCATACACCCAGTCAACAAAAGGTCCCCGGGCACGACGTCGGCCGCAGTGGGCCCGCGCACGACAGTACGCGGGCCCTCTGCGGCCGGCGTCTGCCCTAAGATCATTTGCTTACCATTTGCATGACCATTGTATCAACATGTCTAATCCTGTGTGCTTCACAGGGGCTTATTACTTTCTGTGGCGGGAACCGCAGCGGCCTTTTCGCCACAAACCGTGACTGCCGTGAGGACGTCGACTGGGATTTGAACCCGGGTACCGGCGTGTGCTTGGGTGAAACCGCCGCCACCCTGGCGGCAGAGCAGTCCCCTTGCTCGCAAGCCGTTGGAGTGTTTCGAGCGGCCTGCAACGGCGTCAACACCGCCGGCGCAAGCATCCCCACCACAACGTCAACGACAGCAACCTGACCACGCCGACCCAGAACTGCGCGCTGCTCAACAGCTACCTCAGCATGCGCTCGTAGGGTAAAGGTTGGACGCCCGCCAGATTACCGTGCAATAGGCAATACTAGCGTTTCTCAGGAAAACGCTATAATCGCGTATAAACACCTTGGCTGCCAAGAGGAAAATGAACACCATGCAACTGCAAGAGACATAGATCCCCATGTACCACCGCAGTAGCGGGGGCTCATACCGATCTATGCCTCTTGCTGAGGTCACTTTGAATCCATGTTCCTCGGACGGCTGGGGCTCCTTGGTGTTTAATTGATGAAGATGGCAGAAACACAGTCGGCGTCCCCTGGCGGTGAAGGTGTTCTACGGTGTATGGCGGTAATTGCAGATTTTGTTGATTTTAATATAAGCTGCGGATGGGTTTCTGTGCTGGTCTGTGATTTGGGACCTTATGGCTCTAAGCCGTAAGGTTCAAAATCACTTACCAGCACACAGTTACTCTTTGTACGTGTTTCTCTCTATGAAAAAAAGGAAAACTTGGAACTGGATTTTAAAGTTTGTTTGTGTGAGATGGATGCATGGGTGGACGAATGCATTGAACAAGTTTAAAACGTATTGAGTGGGTGCATGGACGCATTCAGGCCCGCGCATACATCTTTTGTGTACATAATGAACATGGTCACATAGTTTTACACAAGTCAGTCAAACATGCAACACACACACACACACACACACACACACACACACACACACACACACACACACACACACACACACACACACACAGAAACACACACACACACACACACACACACACACACACACACACACACGTAATCACACACACAGATACACAAATGTAATCACACATATTTAATCTCACAGGAACCAGACTTTTTTATGTCTTCCTTTTATTGGTTCCATAAACCTCTCTTAAAGATGCCCGCCATGATATGGTACTGTACGTAGTGTCATGTTTGGCGTTAAGTTCCAATACTGAACTAATTCTATTATCTACATGTGAGATATGTATATGGCCGTTTTATAACAGTGCGTGAAAAAGTTGTCTTTACAAATCAAAAGGATGTTACAGCCATGACCAGTTTTTTACGTGCACCAAACATTTGATTGTAATTTCTTTCATATGTTAGGAATAACTTACTAAGAAGCTTGGTTAAATGCTCCTTTTATTTTAATAGATTTTGAATGAAATAAGTCTCTATGAGTATAAAAAAAAACGGTTGTCTTTTTGGAAGTACCTAAAGTTTCCAATACTTCTCAGAGAGAGTTAAATGAAAGTAGATCACTATAAAAAAAATATGAAAAAAAATTGCTTTTGTTGGCAACTTTCGATTTTTCATTTATTTCCTGCTTTTAGATTACATGCGTCACGGTGGGACTTTGAATTTAGACATATTGATGTGCGTAACGTTTTTGTCAGTCGTGTTACGACGACAGTAAATCAGATATAAATCATGATTGACCACTTTTTTCTAAAAGAAATTCTGTCAGGAGTTATCTACCTACCCTCTTCAATGACTTGCGCAGCCAAAATCCCAGACGGATTTTATTATCTGTTTATTTTGACTGCTGCAGTTTTCCAAAGGAAATGAGTACGTTTTTAGCGTGTCGTTCGTGTTATGTTGTGTTTCTGTTCGTAAATGGCCTGACGTTTTCAAATAATATTTTGACAGCAACTGTTTGAGGTTTCAGTGTTAAATGGATCAAGATTTTTATTTCACCCTCAATGCAAGGAGTAATCATTCGTTCCTAAACTGATTTTTGTCAGTCGTGTTACGGTGAATTCGTAACACGACTGGCAGGACCGTAACACGACTGACAGAAAAGGCGTGTCACTGACTTTGGCCTGTTTGAAGTTCCCTTTGTGTTGATACAATGCAGCTTCGACCGCTTTTACAAATTCAGTGTTTCATAGATCCCAAACTACTTCCAATAACGTCAGTACTCTTTATACTTTAGAACATGAATAGCACTTGTAGACAAAACTTTGAATCAGTTACTTGCACTATGAAACTTCACCAAATTCTTGCGGTTACACCAGCACATGTTAAATGCTGAGATATTCACCGCACGTGTGCTCAAAACGGATGCCCTGACCATGACCTGCGTGATTTCTCATTAGCAGCCTGGACGTCACATGAAGGATGCTAGCGGAAGATGAAAGATGACAACGTGAGAGAGAAAGCAGTAACCAAGCATAAGAGATCAAACATTGAAAAATAGATTGAGCGTTTAACAGAAGTACACATTCCAAGGGCACAGCAGCTTTTAGACCATTGAGATGCTTTGCAGACTGCCAATGTGTAAGAACATTGATCTTGGATGTGGCATTACTGGTGTCCCTGGATACATGGAACAGGACAACCTGTCTGTTAAACATTCCAGTTACAGATTTGACGTACCCTTTGTCAGTAGAAGCATATGGAAACTGCCTGCCTGCATGTGGCAGTATCTATGCGTTCGGCCACGATAAGAGGCCAGCAGAAATAAGAGCACGGATTATAGGTGAACTCGCTCTTCACTCTGATTACTGTCTGAAAAAAAGAACATGAAACAAGACCTCCATGCCCACAAACAACGCAAACCAAGATCTGTTATATACAGCGTTGCCACGTATTCTGACGCTCTTGAACAAAGAAATAATTGACATATTATATGTGAGGGAAGTAATGACATTAACAGAAATTAGTACCTATATGGGCATCTGGCAGCCCTCTGCTTTGTCAACTGTGTTGCAAGTTAGAATTTCCGCCTACCCAAACTTCTGAATCCATGTGTACGCAAGGATCTGCACAGACTGCTTCTGCCAAGAGCGGATGGTACAGCCTTGTCCGATCCTGTCTGTGGTGCATGGCCGATCCACATAATTATTTTGGCCTTATGACCTTGACCTTTCCGACAGGTCATTAAAATAAGCAAGTGTTCAAGTGTTGAGTAAAAAATAAAAAAATAAAAAAAACACTGTTTACACTCTTGACAACCTCCCATTACCCTTGACCTTTAAAAACAGTTAACCAAATTAGTACGCATAAAAAGTTCTTATCATCAGCTACCTTTTTAACAAATATGGGTTAAAAATGTTTGCAAAAATGCTTGTAATTGTTTTGTTTTTTTTAATTCTAAAAAATATACATTTTTCACATTGTGAAAATCTCTTGTGACCCTTCACCTTTCCAAGGGGTTATGCAAATTAGCATGCATACACAGGTCCTACCATCAGGTATGTCTGTACCAGTTTTGAGATGGAAGTTGAAAATAGTATTTGAGAGAAAACAAAATTGGAGGGAATTAATAGCATGTCCATGATGTCAAAGGCGGGCAGGTTAAACCTCTAACAATTGAAGTAACAAGATAAAAATTACATCATGTCTAGTTACGCTAACCTCGCTGCTGAACGTACATTTGGCGCGAAACGCCGTATGTGCGTATGTATGTATGTATGTGCGTATGTATGTATGTATGTATGTATGTATGTATGTATGTATGTATGTATATGTATGTATGTATGCGTGTGCGTATTATGTAAACAAGAGAATCTCCGATATGTCTGTACACACAAGCTTGAAACTTGGCGAAATACTTTCTTAAGTGGGTGGCTAAGAGAGCGACCGAGCATATTGTAACTGAATGTCTCTTTGAAGACATAAACAACCGTTTATTGGAAGTCGGTTGACCCAGATTAGAGTCTGTAATTTTTGTCATATTAACTTGAACGTTTGCATAAAGCTAGTTTGGAGACAGACATTGTCGTTAGCCAGCTTTGTATCCTTTCAACTTCTTTAGTAAAAATTAACTCTTTTCAGAAAAGAATTTAAAAACTTTGACTTCTATAGATAGTCAGACAGTGGCGGTGACGTAAAAGAGTCAACTCCGTCACCACGCAGACATATTCTAAATATGACGTAATTCTCTCTCTCTCTCTCTCTCTCTCTCTCTCTCTCTCTCTCTCTCTCTCTCTAACTTGCTCGTTCTTTCTCTCACATATAATAATAGTTAATAATTACGGTATTTATAATGCGCTTATCTTATAATAATTATAACTCTAAGCGCGTACTCACAACTCGCACACGCATGCGCACGCTTAAGACAGTGACTTACGTACCACAATAGTGCGTGCAACTCCAAAAGGCATAGATGCTCATATGCCCCGGGGGCTCATGAACATCTATGCCTCTTGTGCGTGTTTGGAGCGCGGGCAAGCACGCACGCACACACATACACACACATCGACGCGCTTTCAGAAGAGCATGCAGGTGTACTAATATAGCATGTACCTAGAAAAGTCAACCTGCTTTCCCACAAATTATAGCAAGACTGAAATTGTACGGTGAAATTTTAGTTTTGTCACCGTTTTCCAATGTCTTGAAGCAAAGAGAAACTCATATCACGTTAAATTTAAAATTACATAAAAACGAAAAAATACGTCATGACACATGACGTTTGACAAGCCAATGACGCGTATGCACTGCGCGCGCCCCTTATAGAGTTCATTATGGCGCATCGGCACCTCTGCGGGGCTTTTTTAAAAGTAGATATTACAACATCAGAATCAAGTCAAAGACAAAAGGTAGAGACCCTTTAAAGCGAAGTCAGCTCTCATATAGAAGGGACTTTAGCGTTATGGTTCATCCCATCTTGTTGTTCTGGCATTTTTGGAAACGTCATAAATAATAGTTGCATTGCAAGTACTTCAAACAAGATATGTTTCCTTTTTCTGTGGGGAAATCATGTTTAAAATACGTAACACGACAGAAATATTTCACAAACTTTTTTTATTTTCCCCAAACTACAAGTCATTAAGGTAAGATATTTCTGTAATACATGCATCTATGTTTGTGTGAGCAGTTTTCTGTTCGACACCTTTTGCTGTATTGTGCCGATCTAATTGACACGAGATAATATAAACAATTCACAGCAGACTCCTTGAAGATTTTGTTCCGGGATGTTCCCCCGGACACAATCTTGAATTTCTTGAGAGAATGCAATATTTTTAACAAGATCTGAGCATTCATAGACTCTGTGAATTTCTTTATTTTGCCCTTTTTGAGAGTCTGTAGACGTTTCTTTTAAAGACTCGTGCGACAGTTTAGCCTGACATATTTTTAAAATATATTTACATCTTGTCTTAAGACTTTGCTTTTAGTCTGGCTGGCCAGATTTTTACCCGTCCAGCCGTGAGATGGCCTTAGTCGCCTGCTCGGCGTTAAACCCAAATAACTATGTTTGTAGATTCATATAAAAATGTTTCCAACAAATTTTAACTAAAGTGGTTTTCAGACTTTCTGTCGGCTGAAATTTCGTGCAAATTTGCAAAAACAGTCATATATAGATCTAGACAGATGATGAATGGATGGATCATGGATGGATGGATGGGTGGGTGGGTGGGTGGATGGATGGATGGATGGATGGATGGATGGATGGATGGATGGATGGATGGATGGATGGATGGATGGATGGATATAGAGATATAGAGATCAACGTAAATGAAACAGCACAAAAACGCAAAAAGACTAAAAGTCTGGTAATCAAAGTAATATAAGCAACAAAAGACTTCTCTATCAAGAAACAACAGGCACGCGCGCACGCACGCACGCACGCACGCGCTTTTCACAAGACAAAACAAACTTGAAATGAATTTCACAGAAATAATCTTCATGCGACCCAACTCGATATTCTGATCGGCGACTTTTGCCATAATTATATTCATGGCTCCAAATCCGACCACATGACCCGCTCAACGAAAGCGAAGTCACGTCGGATAACCAACATCTACTGCATATCAAGCATATACAACAGTCCAAACATCTCCAAGAGGCATACATCCTCGACAGCCCGGAGGGGGGGGGGGGGGTCATGAGGATCTATGCCTCTTGGAGATGCCAGTTGCAGTGTTGCTATGCTTATGGTACGAGCTGGTTATCTGCAGTGATTTCGCTCTCAGTTGTTATCTGGATTTGTTCGTTGCAAACTAAACGTCGCTCTGTCCGACAGTGAACAGTAAATCTGATTTTAAGGCAAAGAACACCTTTTGCTATTTTCACGTGAGGCGCTTGTCTGCAGTTTCACCAGTACTTTTTTCAATCTGCATTTTTTTTCTAAGTAATAATTCTTTCACAAACTATTCCACAGGTATGTGCAATGATACGCACAATGCCGCGTCATTTGCTTAAAGGAAAATGGGTACTGCAATAATGTATCATGAAAAAAGACAATGTAATGTGACGGCCGCGTGTAATATTGGCGTATTTTATGTACTTTTATGAATATTGACGCTAAAATTAATGCTAAAATAAATGTAATCTCGACCAGTCTGTGTTTTTCTAAGCCCTTATCGGACTAAATGACGTTATGTTTTAACGGATATTTTAGACAAGAGCAGGTGACCATCTTCCGTCTGAGGACCAGGCACAACCGACTCAAATTCCACCTGCACAGACGCTTTCACCTCGTGCCATCTCCCCTGTGCCCTTGTGGAGAAGCAGAGCAGACCACAGAGCACATCCTCCAGGACTGTGGGAACCACCAGCTGCTGAGGGAGGAGATATGGCAGAAGCCCGCCACTCTACAAGAGAAACTGTACGGGCCTGTGGAGGTGCTACAGAAGACCACAGATTTCATTTTGAGAGCCAAACTCCAAATGTGACGGCGTTCGAGAAGAAGAAGAAGACGGATATTTTACATCACTGTATGGGACTACACTTATAAATTCTTGTGCTTTTTACATTGCATAGTTGTACGGCTTCGTAGTCTTCTCCCTCCGTCAACTCCAGGAAAAGTGCAGGGAACAACACATGCCTCTCTATGTCGCTTTTATTGACCTCACCAAAGCCTTCGACCTGGTCAGTAGAGACGGCCTGTTCAAGATCCTCTCAAAGATTGGATGCCCGCCCAAACTGCAGAGTATGATAGAATCCTTCCACACCAACATGAAGGGGACAGTGCAGTTCAACGGCAGCACATTCGAACCCTTTGACATATGCAGCGGAGTCAAACAAGGCTGCGTCCTGGCCCATACTCTCTTCGGGATCTTCTTCGCTGTCCTGCTCAAGCATGCATTTGATAATGCAACAGAAGGAATCTACCTGCGAAACCAGATCAGATGGCAGGCTTTTCAACCTTGCCCGCCTCAAAGCCAAGACAAAGATACGCGAAGCCTCAGCACGGACATGCTGTTCGCTGATGATGCGGCAGTCTCGACCCATATCCAGCAGGGACTACAGTCACTGATGGACCGATTTTCCCAGGCTTGCAAGGACTTCGGACTGACTATCAGTCTAAAGAAGACGAACGTCATGGGTGAGGACACAGAGACACCGCCATTCATCACCATTGACAACTACGAGCTCGACGTCGTCCACCAGTTCACGTACCTTGGGTCCACCCTCACCGATAATCTCTCTCTGGACATCGAGATCGACAAGAGGATCGGGAAGGCTGCTGCAACTCTTGCACGCCTCACAACTCGAGTGTGGACAAATCCCAAGCTGACTGTGAAAACAAAGATGGCTGTGTACAACGCCTGCGTCATCAGCACATTGCTATACGGGCCACATTATTATGCTAGACAGGAGAGAAGACTCAACACCTTCCACCTGATAAGCATCCGCCGTATCCTGGGCATATCTCGGCAAGATAGAGTGACCAACACCGAAGTTCTGTCACGCGCTGCCCTTTCCAGCATGTACATCCTACTCAGACAACCCAGACTGCGCTGGCTCGGGCACGTTCATCGCATGGAAGATGGCCGCATCCCAAAAGACCTTTACAGAGAACTGGCAACTGGGAGAAGAAACACTGGTCGTCCCAAGATACGATTTGTAGATGTCTGCAAGAGAGACATGAGAGCACTGGACATTGACATTGAACACCTTGTGGATGATCGTGCAAAGTGGAGAAGTATCCTCCACCAACAATTCAAGTCAGGGGAAGAGAAGATGTCGAAAGCAGCAGCAGACAAGCGGTCACGCAGAAAAGAGTGCAACAACTCCATTAGACCAGCGACCACGTACATTTGTGATCTTTGCAGCAGGGACTGCCACTCCCGCATTGGCCTCACAGACACAAAAGATGCTGCATCAAATCCAGCTGAGCAGGCAATCAGATCAGAACAACTAGGATGCATTATCTATGGTCGATTCAGACCGACAGTGGCCCATTATTATTATTAGTTGTACGGCTTCGTAGTAACGAAAACCGGAGGACTTTTCATTACTTTTAACAGTTGTGCACCACTGGCCTTAACTCACTGTGTTCCAGGTACGAAATACCCACAATTTGGAGTTGTCCTCTGAGGACTGCACTAGAATTTAGGAGACAGATCGATCATGGTAGTTCAAAGGTGGTGCCAGAATAGATGGTGCCTATAAGCGCCAAGCTATTCTGTCACCACCCTTGAACTATCATGGTCGAGCCATATCTTACTGTGGTGTGTCGGGACTAAATTAGTTAAAGCGCGCCGAACAAAATATAACATTTACCCTCTGACCTCTCAATGACCCCCAACTCTGTCTTTTTCCGAGGGGACAGAACTGATCATTGCGAATGTCTAAATTATTGAGTTACTTGTTTGTATGCGGCTGGGAAGGAAGGGCTGGGCTCATTTGAAAGTTCAGTTTTCCCAGGCAAATCTCGGATTGATAATGGACGGCCTAAGTGGCCCTTTGTGGGAGACAGGGAGAGCTATTGCCTCAAGTGCAACCTGAACATTGATCAGTTGAGGCGCATTGCTACTGTGCAACTTTGATTTACCAGGACCTTTCAACGGACATTATGTTGAACAAGCCCGTCTTTTTTCCCCGGACTGCGGGTCCAGCTACCGGGTTCGGAACGGGGACTCGAACCCACGACCTGGCGTGTTCCCTTTCCTCCTTTTTGCTCTGACGTCTAACCGCCCTAGCTATTTATGACTCTAGAAATTGCTTGATTGGTCCAGATTGCTTTTTTAAATATACTGATCCGCAAGTGAGGGTCAAGGTAATATATTTCCCAGTAGACCTTATCGGTGACTCTGCAACTCGATAATTGCACCATGATTAACTCATTCGAGACGTGCCGCCTCCGGATACGCGGCATATGCCGTGTATTCGGATGCGGCACGTCTCAAAAAGGATAAAGGTATGTATGCACGGTTTAACTGGTTTTGCATAGCAGACACGAGCAAAACGTTTGTGTAGGATCGGGCATAGGCGACGGTGGGGAAAGCGCTGGACAAATACCAGAAACCCCTTCCGCCGCGCTGCTTCCCACGCCGCAAAGGCAGTAATAAGGGTGCATACACGTTTGTTTGCTCTGTGAGGGCCTGGTGATTTCTGTGAATGATATGGAAATCAGTGCAGCACAGACTGACTCCGAACAAAAGCACAGATTCAGCTCAGCCATTGGTTTGACCCCTTCACTGCCAAGGAAAAGCAAACAAGATCCAACTGCAAGACACATAGATCCACATGAGCACACCCCCCCCCCTCCGCCCCCCCCCCCGCCACTGCCTGCCCCTCCCCCCCCCCCCGCAGTGCCCATGAGGATCTATATCATTTGCAGAGACTAATTTATATGCATATCCCTCGAACGGTTATTAGTCGTTGAATGGACAGATTTCAGAAACAAAAAAATGCGTCCAGTGGCAGGGAAGGGGTTGATACCACAAGATGGCAGAGCACTGCATCCTTTTACAATGATATACAGGTCACAGTGGTCCCTTTGAGTTGAGTCTTGAAAAATGCAGTAGCTTTTTCCTTCTTGGGCGTGACGTTTGAAAAAAAAGTGTTAGTTTTTCTTTTGGTTTGTTCGGGTGTTTCAGTGGACGAGGGAGGCAGAATTGTGTACACATTTATTTGTTAGAAATCCGGCCATTCGGTTGAAAGAGTAAATGTTTAGTTATTATCTTCTTTTCAATCACTGTTTTGGGCATGCACATGCGACAAGAAAGAAATGTCCAGTTCAATCATCATCCTGCTAGGAGTATCCACTTACTCCGCCGTTGTATATTTGTTGGTGCAAATCACCTTTTCCTTTTGGTTGTACATGTGAGAATCACGCCGCCCCTACAGGCGACCCACAGGCGGCCTTTCATGTCCGTGTTGAGCGCTGTGGGTTGCACCAGCAACGGACAGTCCGGGGACAGGTAGCGCGCGAAGCTCAGGTGCCCGTCCTGCACGTTCACCACGTGGATGGCGTCGTTCCGCTCATCAGCCACCAGCAGCACCTCCTGGCCGCCCAGCGTGTAGAAACACACGTCCAACGGTTGGAACGGCGCTGCAGGCGGAATGTACGTGGCTATGGGATACGCCTGATGGCGGCGGTACAGCTGCACTCTGCGCTGCCAGTCTGGTGTCTTTCCTTCCTCCAGCACCACAAACAGCTGCTGGCTGGCGTCAACGTCGAATGCACGATGGGTGGCGCACTGGAGCGTGAAGACGTGTGTTCTGTCTGTTCGCAATGGATCCTCTGACACTACGTGCGATGTCAAAACAGTCGCTTGTCCTGTAAGAGGATTATCAAGTCTGTAAAATCTGGTCATGTCTGGTTTGCATTTCTTGGCATAGGTACAGACTGAACCTATCACAGGTTTCACAGACATGCTCTTACCATGCTTCCTCCTCACCCATGTCACTTTTCCAGAGACATCAAGGTATAGCGTTTGCATATATTTACCGTCAACACTGAACTTTTTGGAACAAACAC
>BTPG01000007.1:127036343-127083843 GCA_036245525.1 Semisulcospira habei | reverse complement strand
GGAAAGGCTGACACAGAATAGCCCCAAAAAAACACAAACAGCACGTGTACTATAAGTTGTGCCGAAAATGATGGCACGCACGTACACGGATGTACTAGCCCAAGCCCAGCTTTGAGCTTGTTACGTGAACATGCCAACAGCCGGCGTGGGGGTGGGAAAAATCACAAGGAGGGTACAGTCTTTGGAAGTGACTAACTAGCCGGGCCCGGCGTCACACTGCTCTGACTTAAACCATACAAATCTATGAACACTCTGGGACTGGAGATACATGATTGATTGATTGTACATTGCTTAACGTCCCGACAGCAACAAGGCTTTCTCAGGACGTGCCTGCACTGCTTGTGAAAAAAAAAAAAAAAAAAAAATTGAATGTATGTCGCCAGCCGGTCAAATGCATTAAATAAACCTAACACATGGGGCCTAAATAAAGCTAAGACCATTTAGCAACACACATCCAATATCAAGAGCTACAGGCAGTGCAGACAGTAGTGAGAGTTTTAAAAAGGCAAATACAGGTGAATGGACAAAGGGTAGACAGAAACACATGCCCCAGAATAGAGAGAAAAACTGACCCACCCTGTGGGGCTGACCAGGGTGACCCTGGGAACTAAAAAATACCTAACCCCACCCAAGTCCCCCAGGGCAGACCCGGGTGGGGTCTGGAGATACAGGTCACAGAACTAAAAGCATGAACGCAAAGAATTATGCTCAAACAATTGTGCTTGTAAAGAAACACGAATCAGAGAGGCAACCCCCTCCTATTCACCTGATGCATAATTATGTGTTTCTTTTCTTCTGCAGCAAAACATGTGATACACGTGTGCTTCTTTTCTCTGCAGGGAAACTAATTCATGCATGTGTGTCTCTTGTCTCTGCATGTAAACTAATTCATGCATGTGTGTTTCTTTTCTCTGCAGGGAAACTAATTCATGCATGTGTGTTTCTTCTTTCTTTTTTTCTGCAGGGACATTTGAACATCTATGCCTCCTTCGGCAGGGACATCTATGCCGCTTGTTTCTGCATGGATCCTGATGCATGCACGTTTCCCCCTTTTCTTGCAGGGACATGTTAACATCTATGCCTCTTCAGTTCCGCAGAGATACATGTACAGGGCCAGGGAGGTCGGGACGGAACCAGCCTTGGTCAAGAAGTTTGCGCGCGAAAGCTAAACAGTCAACGACGAACCGCCAGCCCAACAACAGGCCGGCACGCGCGTAGCGCGCTGTGCGGGACCACGTGACCGCCACCAACATCATTTGAGGCCGGCGGCAGTAGCCATACACGCCACTTGAACTGCAGACGAAAAGGTCGGAGTAAGAGCTGCAGCCTCGCCACAAACTGTGCACTGGCATAAACCAGAACGCCGTGGTTAGAGAAATCCAAGAAACAACTGACTGAAATCGCACCAAACATATTGGTGACGTACAACAGCCTGGCGCTAAACAATCCAAAATGCCTCTATGAAAACACTGCTGCAAAAAACGCAATGAAGGTAACCGGCGAGGAATTGGCCGCACCAAATGACTGGTGACGCAAATCCCAGTGCTACGAATTACTCCACGGGGAAACCAATGAACCCGACCAACCCCCTCACAATGAACGGACAACAAATACCGTCAAACAACAAATCCACAGAGATTCCTTTGAACAGAAGGACGGATGTGATAACTAAATCACACCTCTGTGGTCAGGTTTGGTCCGCTGACGAGTCACGCAGTACCTTTTGTACCAACGTTACAGCCTGACGCCGGACCTCAGATTACCACAGGCTCTGGCCTGCGGACAAGGTGTCCTTTTGCCGCCACGACGTGCCAGAGTGCACAACTGAAACATATCAGTACCTACACCGCCTGTTGGCCCACCCACCAGCAGTCTTCAAAGGACAATTAAAAGGGGAAACACTCCGCATCGCAAGAGACTGCTATAACGCAGTTGAAAGAATTTGTATAAACGAAAGTTGAACCTCACAAACACTAGGATACAACGCTATGCGAGCATCCTTTCGAAAGTGAGCCAACGACCTACTAACTCAAGTTAGTAGAAAAGCCCTAGAGCTTTCAATCCTAATCCCCAGCCAATACGGGGGATAGGATTAAACGGAGATCGAGATACGTGCAGCAGAACGCTACACTAAATTCTCTTCTCCACGGTTTGGTCCGCTGACGATGAGGAGTACCGGCAATTTAAAGCAAAACTTCCTCGAAACACACATGAACTAGACATAAAAATTCAGACTGACTTGTGTCGCTCGAGTGTGTACGGCCGGCCGATAAAAAACAGGCCATTTCATCGGATAGTGTGCGATGTGATACACTTTTTTACAAACAAAACGAGACATAATCAACGTGAGACTAGATATGGGCATGAAAAAACAGTTTACGAGTATGTGTATCCATTACATGTCTAAGCTAGGACAACAGGAAAGTGTTTGTAGCAATGGTTTTACAGACTGTATTTATATGCTTCTCCCAACATAGTTGTTCGTCAACGTGTATTCCCAAGAATTTACGCTCTGTGACGTGTTCTATCGGTTTAGCGTTCGGTTGTAAATGTAACGGCTGTGGTCGGCGTTGGTGTTTTTGTTGTGTAGTGATTAAAGTGCCCTTTGGTTTTCCTGGATGAAGAACCATATGATTCACTCTACACCAGTCGGAAACCTCGCTGTGACTACTTTGTAAGCTAAGGTTAATGTCAGCTGGTTTTTTTGTTGTTGTTGTTGTTGTTTTTTCCGCCGAAAAAAATGGAGGCCCGTATCGTCCGCAAACAGCTGGCAGTTGACATCAGTGTTAGTAATATGCAAAGGCAAATCATTAATGAATATTATAAATAGAAGAGGTCTCAAGATCAACCCCTGGGGGACACCGTAGTTAACTTGTCCTTGTTTAGAGATTTTTTTTGGGTATATACCTTTTGTTTTCTGTCTTTTAGGTATGATCTAAAGAATGCTATGGCGGTTTCACTTATATGGTATGCTGCTAGCTTCTTTAAGAGAATGTCATGGTCTACAAGATCAAATGCTTTTTGTAGGTCTAAGAAAACAGCTCCAGACATCAGGTTTTTATTTATTGATTCCAGCCAGCTGTCTACAATGTATGTCAGTGCTGACTGACATGAATGTTTCGGTCTAACGCCGGACTGATGAATATTCATTAAATTGTCCTTTTCTAGAAAATCGAGGTGTTTTTGTATGTTTTTTTTTTTTTTAAGGGGCTTTGACAGGGCCGACAAAAGTGAGATAGGACGGTAGTTATTGACATCTTCAAGATATTTTGATTTAGGGATTGGAATTACCTTGGCCTCTTTGAAAATAATAATAATAATAATAATAATAATAATAATAATAATAATAATAATAATAATAATAATAATAATACATAGTTCTTGTATAGCTATAGCACTGTTCTCCAGGAAAACACTGGACTCACTGCGCATGCACAACAGCACACCCTCTCTCTCTCAGACACACGCACGATTATACACTACTTTAAACCACGCCATCTCTTCCCAACACCTTACATTGACTTCCTCTAGGATCAGAATAAAAGCAGTCAACAGTTAGCTAAAGATGAGCTAAGTGTTAAATGCCCGACAGAAAAGAAAAGTCTTTAATTGAGATTTGAACTGTGACAATGTGGGCAGATTCCGCATTTCAGTTGGCAAGGAGTTCCACACACTTGGGGCTAAAAAGGTGAAAGAACGCTCCCCGACAGTTTTCATGTTAAGGTTCGGGATTTTAAAAAGTTTTACACTAGAGGAACGGAGGGTGGGTGATGGCTGATAAACAGACAGCTTGGCAGAAAGGTACGGTGGGAGAGATCAGTCAAAATGCCGATAGGCGAAAATTGCAATTTTGTACTGGCAGCGGAATTTTACGGGCAGCCAGTGCTGCTGCTTTAGTAGAGGCGTAACGTGGTCTCTCTTTCGTTTCTTCAAGATGAGACGCGCCGCATTGTTTTGAATCATCTGCAAGCGTGAAATCTGATCTGCCGGTAAACCTGCCAGTACAGAATTGCAATAATCGAGCCTGGACGTAATACAAGTCTTGACGCCGCACTTTCTGTGAGATACGGTCTGAGGGAAGAAATTCTGCGCAACTCAAGGAAATCAGCTCGGCAGACGCTACTGATATGATCATGCATGGAGAGCGTCGAATCAATCTTCACACCCAGATATTTGACACAGTTCTGGAAGGGAACGCTGCAGCCACCAATGTTTGGGAACTCGCCGTTAATCAGACTAAGGCGAGACTGAGAGCCAACAGGCATGACTTCGGTTTTGTTGGTGTTAAGCTTAAGTTTGTTGCTTGTCATCC
The DNA here is from genome assembly GCA_036245525.1 of Semisulcospira habei. Lineage (NCBI taxonomy): Eukaryota > Metazoa > Mollusca > Gastropoda > Semisulcospiridae > Semisulcospira > Semisulcospira habei. The sequence continues at coordinate 127,079,531 of BTPG01000007.1, read as the reverse complement.
AGGACAGAACGTCGTCTATACAACACTGTACGCTCATCTTAGCGGAGCTGAAATGGCTAGGCGCGCTACTTCTTGACAATTCAGTATCGTCAGCATACTTGTGAAAATCACACTCATGGGCGGCAATTACATCAGACAGAGGTTGTGAATATAGAGTAAACAAAACAGGCCCTAATGCGGAGCCATGAGGGACTCCACACAACAAAAGACTAGAAGCAGATAGCTGGCCATTAACAATAACAGCCTGAGAACGATCCTTAACGTATGAAGTGAACCAGGCCAGGTCAGTACCACGGATGCCAAAGGTCAGCTCTAACCTCTTCAGCAAAACAGAATGATCGAGCGTGTCGAATGCTGCAAAGAGGTCCAGCAAATCATTGAGAGAGACAAGTCTCTTGTCTGCCTTCACTAGCAGACCATCCAGGACGCTCAGCACAGCAGTCTCCGTGCTATGATCCTTTCTGTATGCCGACTGATGCATTTCTAACAGACCGTTTCCAGACAAATGGCTTTGTAGCTGTTTCAAAACAACCTTTTGCAAAATCGTTGAAATAAACGGAAGGTTAGAAACAGGTCTAAAATTCTTCAAGTCGTTTGGGTCCAGTCCAGGCTTTTTCAAGAGTGGTGTCACAACAGCATGTTTAAGCTGAGTAGGCACAGCACCTGTAGCGAGAGAGGCATTAACTATGGTGGTAATCAGTGGGAGGAGATCATCGATACACTGTTTTATGAGGGACGTGGGCAAGGGATCAAGCACACAGCTCTTTGTTGGTGACTTCATAATAAGTTCGTGGATCTCCTGCTCAGTCACTGGCTCGAAACAAGACAGTGAAGGGCCATTATACACACCAAAAGTAGGGGGATCACATGAACACGAGTCTAGTTCGGAGCGGTTGTGCTTAATCTTATTTGAGAAAAAGTCACAGAAACGTTGAGGAAGGACAAGGCTCGACACATCCATCGGAAGGGGCGTGGTACGGGGCTTGCCCTGCAGCTCACTGAAGACTGAGAAGAGTTGCTTGGACGACGAGCTGGAGTCGATCCTGTCCTGGTAGAAATGTCTCCTGGCAGACTGTATGACCGCTGTTACTTCGGTCCTCACTTTCACGTAGATCTGTCTGTGGACGGTCAGACCAGTCCGTCTCCAATGACGCTCCGCGCGTCTCCGTCGGCGGCGAGCTTCTCTGACGTCATCGGATAACCACGGGGCGGATGGTCGGTCACCAGCCTGGTGACAGAGGGGGCGTGTGGGTCAAGTACCTGTCGATGCCCGTTGTTGTAGGCGTCCACGAGCTGCTCAGGCTCCAATGTAGGTGACTGACACAAATCTGTAGCTGATGCCATCCCGAAGAAAAATGGAATCAGTCAGTTTATTGCGCCTACTCGGCGGCGGCCGGTAGAGACACACAAGGGTGATGGAGGTAAGGTTTACTGAAAGTTTAAGCTCAACAGCCGCCATCTATGTAAATTCAAGTGGTCTTAAAGAAACGTTGCAAGAAAGAACTGACCTGATGACAAAACCGATGCCACCTCCTCTCGATCCAGTGCGGGGAAACGATCGGAAATCGTATCCCGCCGGGGTTAGCGTAGCGATGCAGGCCTGATCTCCCTGGGGATAAAGCCACGTCTCAGTCAATATCACAATATCGGCATCGTGGTCAAGGATCAAGTCACTATAAATTTCAGAGGCATTCTGACGAACAGATATATATATATATATATATATATATATATATATATATATATATATATATATATATATATATATATATATATATATATATATATATATATATATATATATATATATATATAATACAGTTCCATACGCCGCGTCAAAGACGGATAGCTCGAAAAACGCTTCATTCGAACCAGTTGTTCCCCTGTCCAAAGCTGCTCTTCTAAGACTAATTTAACGACGCATTTTTAAAACGGTGCAGTTTGGGCTATTCATTAAACTTCGACCGATAAGTGAACCATTCCCCCCCCCCCCCCTCCCTCCCCCTTCCCCCTTCTCCGTGGCTAAGGCTGCTCTTTCTATAACTAGTATTTAACTGAAAACGGCTCCGAATCGAATTCGAATAAGTCGAACTCAGATATTTATGTTCTTTTGAAAACAGCGATATATTCAAACCGGCACCTTCTGATTATCTGTAGTTGTGGATTGCTGCACATCTCGAACTTCGGGCCGAACGTGGTCGTCATTAAACAAAATTGTGTGTTTGTGTGTGTGTGTGTGTGTGTGTGTGTGTGTGTGTGTGTGTATCTGTGTGTGTGTGTGTGTGTGCGTGCGTGCGTGCGTGTGTGTTTGTGTGTGTGTGTGTGTGTGTGTTTGTTGTGAGTGTGTGTGTGTGTGTGTGTGTGTTTGTGCGTACTTGCAAGCGATCTGTTCGCGACAATAGAGGATCACTAGTCGGCAATACCTGCTTTGTATTCAAATGTTCCCAGCATGTCTAAAAATAATGCTAAGCTAAAACGCTAACAGGTTGTGTAGACTAAATGTAATAATGAAAGACTTCACTGCTCTCCTCAGTTCACCTTTGTGCGTGGGAGAGTTCCAACACATTTACCAGAGGTATTAGAAAACCTTTGTTACGTGTGCATATTCACAAGGATTGTGAAAGGAGTAGAAATGTCTCCGCTAAGCCAAGACATTGAGAATCCGTTTTATCAGGAAAGTTTGACAATCAAAGCCCATCCTTGAGCAGACTGCTTTAATGTCACCATTGCGTCATATTTCTTGTGTTTTCGTTTTGTTTTCTCACTGATTAGTATTGTTATATGTTTACAGCCAAACATGTAACAATCGTAAGGAACTGAGGACAATAACCACAAAATGACTCGGTCGGTCCGTGTTACGCGTATTTCCTCTTCTTTCTTTGTTGATCATTACTCATGGTACAGAAATAAGAAGTGTACTCATTTCAGTAATATCAGTTTGTTTGGAAAAAAGGAGCGTCTGACTTTACTAGGATAAAACCATGGAATACAAAAACGTTAACGTTTAGAGCTTAACGTCTTTTGCCCACCACGAAGGTGATTTCAAAGACGGGGCACTAAATAGGGTCTGAACAAATTTTCACCCCAGCTAGATTCGAACCCGGGACCTTCGGACGAGAGTCGAACGCTCTAACACCGAGCCACCCAGCTCCCCACATGAAATACAGATTAATTTCTCAGCCACACACAATGAATTGTCTTATATGTGTAGCCCATGTATGTAGATTGTGTGTGTGTGTGTGTGTGTGTGTGTGTGTGTGTGTGTGTGTGTGTGTGTGTGTGTGTGTGTGTGTGTATGTGTGCGTGTGTTTGTGTATGTGCGTGTGTGTTTCGTGTTGGGAATGTGCCTACATGGTGCGAGCTAGTGTTTATTTTTCTTTTTTTCTTTTCTCCTTTTAAAAATTATTTCTATGTGCTGTAAAGCGCTCGAGCTTGCTGTTTGTGGGAAAGAGCGCTATATAAAAAAATATTTATTATTATTTTTTTTTATAACCTTTCTCTTAGTCTTGCTGACCAGACGTTTACCCTTCCCGCCGTGAGATGGCCTTAGTCGCCTGCTCGGTGTTAAACCCCAATAACTAACTAACTAACTAACCGACCTCGACTGTGTGTGTGACATGTTGACACAGCCGCTGAAAAAGTCGTCAGTATCATTAACTTTCAAACGGCAGGTGTCGTTCACTTCACATTTGGCATGCAAAATCACACTATACTACATCAGTCGCTGGAACTACACTCATTCTGTAACGATTTTTGAAAACTCCCCTGCTGCAAATCGTCTGTCAAATTTCTGTGATTGCCGAGAACTGAAGCAGGGGAAGGCGGGGGCTCATGAGGATGTGTGTCTCTTGGTTAGTCCTATTTTCATTATGTCTACTAAGTTGTGTCCATTTTACATCTGTGGTCTTCACGCGAATGTGCAGTCGTTTCCGACGCGAAATTCGTGATCACTGGCAGCCAAGGGGTTAACAGGTAAAGATGTTGGACTGACTGGCTGAAGATGAATGTGTCCACACTAGCCTATACCTCACACCAAGGCGCTCACAGCGGTCAAATGTTGAGCCCTAAAACCCCATCATGCAATAGACCGACCCATTCTTTGGGGTTTCAATCAGACTTAGCCTCTCGAGCAATCAAAACGCTGTAGACCATGTGCTTCTGACTGACAAGCAGAAGGTAAGGCATAACAACGGGTGTTCATGCTTGCGGGACATGGAAAAGCGTCGATGTTTCCATTATTTTAGCCAGTTTCGGCGGTATTGGAAAGCACTGTTGTTATGGGGGAGGAGGGGGCGGGGGGAGGGGGGGGGGAAATCAGATTTCTGATACCTCAATTCATATTCAGGTGAAGATTTTTTTCCGTTTCCGAAGTCTTTATCATGACCAGCAGACACGAAAGAATGCGAAAGAAAAGCCTGCGGTCGGCCACATGGTCAACTGAACCCTGAGAGAATCACAACATCACTACGTATGATGGAAAGTAAAATTCACAGACTGACTCGATCGCTTGTACGTACATTTGGTCTGCTAACTTGGACCGCATTCGTGCTAAATTGGATCGTAGATTAGATCTGTCAGCTGTGTGTGAAGCTTTCGTGCATGTACTGACGCTGACCGGGTATGGCTGTGAGAGTGCGTGAGAGACACCTCACTGATGTATACAGACTATACTAGTACGAGCAGAAGTTCTTAGGGGGGGGGGGGGGGGGGGGGAGACGTTTTCAGACAGACTTCAGAAAAGTGTACTGATAAATCGCCTGATGCAAGAATTTTTTTTTAAAACTCAGTAGCGAGATATGCACACGTGTAGGTATAGGATCACCCATAATTGCAGACTGTAAACACACACAAACTGACATTACCATCGGAAAAAGCGCGTAAAAATGTGTGGCCGTTCAAAGCTCTACTACCGTTTATATTTTTATTTAAAATCACAACTTGATTTGGCGAAAATGAGACGATTTGCGCATGTAATAAAATGCTAAGTTTAGGGTCGAATAACCACTACATAATCTCTTGAGTGACAATATCCCCACTTGCTGTACTGATTAAACCCAATACCTAGTTTGTACAGCTTATTTTACAGCTTCAATAATGGTATAATTTTGACAATATGCCATCTTTTTAAAAAAAAATATAATAATAATAATAAGCAACGTCGAATAGCGCGCTTTACTATGCTAGCAGACTACACTCGCGCTCTTTCCGTGAAGCACGCGTTGCAATTCTTGCCGGACCCCGACAAAAGGGGCGGTGCCAGAAAACAATTGGGTCGATCTATTCTACGTTGTTGTCCCGCAGTGGGATCTGCAGAGCCAGAGATATTTCGATCAATGCCACGCACGGTCAAAAATGGTTCGCCATCAAACGCCTTGTGCGGCACAGTTCGCTTTCGAAAGCAAAGATTGCGCTCATGAAACTTGGTCTTACCTGTCTTGAAAAGATTTCTCTCGTGATGTCCAAAATAGATTATTGACACACAGAACAGGCGCAACAGACCCTCGTGTGATCAATCCTGAACGTTGAGTGAGGCCGGTCAGTCGTAACAGAAAATGCAAATGGTCGGTATCATTGTTTCGGTTTGCCGTGCAGCTGATCGGTCACAGGGACACTACTCTGCTGCTACTTGTGTCCATGAACACATTCCCGTAGTGCATTCCCTCGTCAGCTGGTGGGGCCTTCAGTTCGTCAGGCCGGGTGTGTGAGTGTGTGTGTGTGGGGGGGGGGGGAGGGGGGAGGGGGGGAGGGGGTGGTGTGGGGTGTTGTGTAATGCACGTCGCTGCGAGCGTGCAGAAAGTACGCCGAAAACCCTTGCTGCGCAGCGCGAGGGAGTGATACGTGTACAAAGGTATACTTTGAGCGTGCTGTAAGCGTCCCGGCGCAAAAGGTACACTTCGGAATTCTATAGGGCTCGGGAAGTTCCCCGCGTTGCCTAGCAGCGTCGACGCATCAGCCGCCATCTTATGATGATACCATAGTCTGATGAGATAGTAGCGAAATAGTGTTTCAACACGTTTTTCTTCATGTTTCTTCAAAACAAACAAAGACAGATTTGGTGAGCGGTTTCCTACAGTGGTGGCAAGACTTGCTGTTATTGCTTATAGCACAACAGGACTTTCCTGACATTAGTGCAAAAACAGCGATTTTCCTATGAGCGCTTAGTCCCATATCCTCACAAGAAGGTCACCACGACTGGCGTCAGTGATGACGTCAGCTTCCCGAGCCCTATTAGTTCGTACTTTGAATGTATATCTTATTCGAGGGCTGCGTACGTCACTAAGGTGTCTTGTGAAAGTATACTTTGAGACAGGAAGAGTAACGGCGTGCGTCAAGTTGTGCAGGCGGCGTGCGTGCGACCCCGGCCGATGGGCCGAAGGTGAAGGTCACTGACTACCGCAGGTTAGTTTTGTTTTCGTTATGGCTTCGGCATACTTGGTCACGTAATAAAAGATGGCACAAACAAGAAGAAAATTTACAGTGTCTAGCCACTTTATACTTGAACAAGATGAGGATTTCATCCCAAAGTGTACCGTATTCTTTGGAGCTCAGATGCGTTTATCTTTTAGGAACATTCAGAGTTGTTCATATTTTTTAGGCTTATTATGCTGATCCATTTCCCTCCTCTCTAAGCCAACCTCTGATCAACACACACGTCCCCCCAACTCCAAGAAGTATAGATCTATACCTCTTGTTCAAACCACTTTATATTCTTTTTATTCCGACGGATTGGGGACTTCGACGTTGAATATGCAACGATTTCAAAAACACAACCCGCGTCCACTGGCAGAGAAGGGGTTATGTTAGTCAGTTATCATTTACGCGCTGGTCTGTGCCAACGTCTGTAGACATGAGTCCAGAGTTAACCCCTTCACAGCCAATGGACGCAAAATGATGTCTTTGAAAGCAGGGCAAATTCAACACCAAATAATCAAATAGATCCAAGGAACACAAATATAAATAGGATCGGCAAGAGGCAAAGAGCCTCATGCTTTTGGCTTTCTTTTTCTTTCCCCCCTCGCTGTGAAAAAGAAAAAGTGAACATAATCCAGGGGCAAGAAACATCGATCCTCATGATCCCCCGCAAATGCGGGGGATCATGAGGATCTATGTCTCTTGCTGACACCACTTTGTATTCATGTTCTTTGGTCGGTTGGTCGGACGGTGAATTAACAAAGAGATTAGAAACACAGTCTGCGTGCACTGGTAGTGAAGGAAGGGGTTAGTAGTCCACAGATCTTAATTCCATAAAATTATTGTGATTACTAAACTGTGACTTTCGACCTTATTGCTTTAGGCCTTCAGGTCCAGAATCACAGATCAGTACACGTTTACAATGAAAACAGAGAAATAACAAGTTGAGGATTTCATCCCAAAGTCTACCGTATTGTTTGGAGTTCAGATGCGTTTATAATAATAATAATAATAATAATAATAATAATAATAATAATAATAATAATAATAATAATTACGGTATTTATAATGCGCTTATCTTATAATAATTATAACTCTAAGCGCGCACTCACAACTCGCGCACGCATACGCACGCTTTAGACAACGAATCACGTACCACAAATAGTGAAATACATTACGACAGTCTGCTTAGGGTGGGGAGTGTGGTGGTATAGTGCTAGAACTGTTGAAAGAGGTGAGTTTTGAGGGCGGACTGGGAGGAGGAGAGAGAGTGTTTCTGACGGAGAGAGAGTGGGAGAGTTTTCCAGGTGGATGGACCGTATACTGAGAAGGAGCGGGGGCCGAAAGTGCTGAGTTTGGTGCGGGGGATGATGAGGCGGAGAGGGTCGGGGGTGGAGCGGAGTGAGCGGGGAGGAGTGTAGGGGTGAAGTAAGTTTGAGAGATAGGCGGGAGCGCAGTTGTTCAGGGATTTGTAGCAGAGAGACAGAATCTTGTATTGGATGCGTTGGGGGATGGGAAGCCAGTGAAGGAGTTTGAGCAGGGGAGTGATGTGGTCGGATTTTTTCTTTCTTTTAGGAACATTCAAGTTCAGAGTTGTTCATATTTTTAGGCTTATTATGCTGATCCATTTTCCTCCTCTCTAAGCCTACTTCTGATCAACACACACGTCGGCGCACACAAATAAAGACGGACACACGGCGCTTCCCGACATTAGTACGCTCTGTGGACTCGTGCAGGGACAGGAATCCATCTCCTTCTACTCTAAGCCACCCTCTGATCCACACACACTGGCACACAGAAATAAAGACGGACACACGGCGATTCCTGCCATTTGTAAGCCCTGTGGTGTGGCGTAGCATAGCTATTCTGAAGAAAAAGAATATCACGAGCATCGAAATGACGTCACTGTAAGCTTCACGTCATGACATCATTACTCCCACGACGCCGTGTTCATAGTGACGACTCGATGTTATACTCATCGCAGTACTAACATTTGACGTATCAGAGGATCAACTTTGCAATTTTCTTGCTGACTTTCACGCCTAGGGCTTACAGGTCACAATTTGGACCTAATATTACCCCAGGGCCGGGGAAAAAAAACCAGGCTTATGCAAACTGTTTATGAAAAGTCATGCGGGCATTAATGAGAAGATAGTAAAAGAAAAATTAAAGTTATGTTAGCTGTTTTACAAATGACTCCGGAAAAGTGGTGCAGAAAACTGTCTGATTTACACACCTAGGGCATACAGGTCACAATTCACCTAATCGTACCCGACAGCAGAGACAAACTGTAGGCTTATATAAATACCGTATACAAAAAAATCATGCGATTATTAATGAGAAGAACGTTTTTTTCGTAAAAAAAAAGATTCAATTGGTTTAAGATTAACCCATATAATTCGTGAAATTAATCCCCAAAACGTGAAAATATAATATTTTTTTAACAAAATATTTAATATTTATTCCAAGTGTTCTAGGGATACAATGCTGGTTAACAAACTCATTTAATATCTCCCTTTTATCTAGCTATATGCAAAATATCTAGAAAAAAAAAGAAGAAAAAGTACAGACTCCAGTGTGGATCAACCGGATTTTGTGAAACGGCCATTGTCTCGCCAAAGAGCATCTTAATCCAAAAATCGAAACAAAAAAAACTGTCTCGAGATAATTTCTTTGGATACAATATCCTAAAATGTCAAGTTTGTCCGTCCTCAAACACGGGTTCTAGTCGCTGTCACACACACACACACACACACACACACACACACACACACACACACACACACACACACACACACACACACACACACACACACACAACCACACACACACACACACACACACACACACACACACACACACACACACACACACACACACGGCGCTTTGGCGCTAAAAAGACGTTCTCGCAAGCTTTGTGTTGCTAGACGTGACGTCAATTTTATCTTGTTACTTCTTTGCCAGAATTTCTGCCCCGCACGCGAAAAACGTCATGTGCATGACCCGGAATGCGCTCCGACCAGTCCCATTTAAAAGGTTACCGTATTTTCAATACGGTAAACAAAAAGAAAAGAACAGTTGTACATGGCAACATTGTGGACATCTTCAAACTAAGGATAACAAAAAAAAAAAAACCGAATGATCAGAATGCCATTGTTAAGCTGGGACAAAACTGCCATGTGCACATTCTGAAAGACAAATAATTAACCCAAAGCAAACTTCACTGTATGTTTCTCATACGAAACCTACGTACTCCAGAACAATTTCGCATCAACAGTCCACCATATACACACACATTTCACGTTGTGAATATCCTCTCTTGTCAGTTTTTTCCACTATTTTTGTGTTTTCGTGCACCACCAATTTCCCGGCCTCATCTCCATCAAAGTAGTTAACAGTACGTGGCAGCTGAATTTGAAAACTACGCTCGGACTTCACCTGTTTCAATCAATCTTACACAATGTTATGATAAATTGTCATTTTCATCAGCCATGTTAGCAGAGAAGAACCTGGTTTGGGGGGCCAAATGGCCACGCGCTATTTATGTCCACAGTTGTGTAGCTCAAACGATGTTTAATATGTATATAGCACCTTGATTTCATGATCACCTTACGGTCGACGGTAACTGGAGCCGATCATGGCAAAATGGTGACTGGTGAGATTGGGCCGTCATATATTACAGGTCACTGACTGGTAAAGGTAGGCCGTCACACGTTACCGGTCACTGACTGGTAAGGGTAGGCCGTCACATGTGACACTTGCAAATCATAGTCGCCAATCTACATATACTCAGAAAAAGTTAAGACGCTGTGTCGTTACACACAGATGGACATGCAATGTGCAAATACTGTTTTGACTGATGCGCAAGGTGTCTGAGTGCCCGAGAAGAAAACTCATGCTGTATTCAATTTTTTTTCAGTTGGTTTATATTTCAGCAGTTAGGTGTGCTTTGATGTGTGAAGGTTAGGTACAATTAACCACAGTGTCATGAGGGCAGCATGCAGTTCTTGACTCAGGGTTATAATGAATAACATGGTCAGTTTGTTGTGGACAAAGTATACATACATCGTTTAGAAGGTGCCTATGCATGGTAAAATGCGCTAGGTGCCGTACATGCTACATAAGACAGTGACCATCAAAAAGCACAGGCACAACACAAGAAGAACAGTAAAAATAATAATAATAATAATAATAATAATAATAATAATAATAATAATAATAATAATAATAATAATAATAATAATAATAATGGGTATTTATATAGTGCCTAACATCCTGACGGAGCTCCAGGCACTTTACAATGTTTATTTGTTGCAAACAATAATATACAAATAAATAAATGTTAACAAAATAAAACAACAAACAAAACCAAACAGCCACAAAAACACTAACACTGGTGTGTATGCGCACATACACGATCACACACACACACACACACACACACACACACACACACACACACACACACACACACACACACACACACACACACTCACGTAATATACACGGTAACAAAAACAGTACATGACCAAATACGTGAACAATGCCTATCGGCATATCAGGACCGAAAAGGTGAGTTTTAACGTTTTGCCTACTAAGTAATAATAATAATAAGCGCATTAAATAGGCGCTTTATCCCAATTGAAAATCGGCTCAAAGCGCCGCCGCGAACTGTACCCCAACAAGCACGCTCACGTGAATCACGCGCATTCACTCACACACTGAACGTAAACACAGAACTTTCACATGGTGCTAAGGGCAAGCTCAAGCGAGCTACTGTAGTTTTTGGAAATTCAAAATCGTTTGTATTTGAAATTTGATTAAATGGACTGAAACTGATACCAAAGATAATGTTTCTGTATAATGTACTCCGGCACTAAGGTAGCTATGTATCCTAATTTTAGTCGACTCATCGCAAAGGTCACGGGTCACGGGGGTTTCACAGATGTGTGAAAACTTATTAAAAAGTTTGAAAAGTTTGCAAAAAATAATAACTACAATTATTGGCATTGTATACACATTTGTCGACCTCTTGTGACCCTTGACCTTTTCTTACTATCAGGTATCTCTGCAGCAAGTTTAGGTTTGAAGTTGTGAATAGTAATTGAGAAAAAAACATTCCTTGTCAAAATAAGGGTATTTTTTTTACCAATTTCCTGAGCTCTTGTGACCATTGACCTTTGCAAGGGGTCATTATAAATATCCTAATTATTATTATTATTATCCAAATTAGTATGTATAGATATGTCTTACTATACTATCAGGTATCTCTGTAGCAAGTTTGGGTTTGGAGTTGTGAAAAGTAATTTAGAAAAAAAAACATTTCTTGTCAAAATATAGATAATGTTTTACCTATTTTCTGAGCTCTTGTGACCTTTGACCTTTGCGAGGGGTCATCCAAATTTGTAGGCATAGATAGGTCTTACCATCAGGTACCTCTGTAGCAAGTTTGGGTTTGAATTTGTGAATAGTAGTTGAGATAAAAACATCTTTTGTCAAAATATGGTGATTTTGGACCTATTTCTTGAGCTTTTGTGACCCTTGACCTTTCCAAGGGATCAACCAAATGAGTATGCATAGAAAGGTCTTACCATCAGGTATCTTTGTACCAAGTTTGGGTTTGAAGTTGTGAATAATATTTGAGAAAAAAACATCTTTTGTAAAAATATGGCTATTTTGGACCTATTTCCTGATGAGCTCTTGTGACCCTTGACCATTCCGCAGAATCAACCAAATAAGTATGTGTATAAAGGTCTTACCATCAGGTGTCTTTGCACTAACTTTGAGTTTAAAGTTGTGAATAGAATTTGAGAAGAAATAAATTATGTCCAAAAAATAATAGCTATTTTTGATATATTTCCTGATCCACAGTTACCTTGACCTTTGTGAGAGGTCACTGAAATTGGTATGTTTAAAAAGATCCTGCCACAAATTATCCTTGGGCCAAGTTTGAAGACTGTAGATTGAATAGTCTCCGAGAAATGCCAACGTAAAAGTTTACCACGGGCAAAGGCGGAGGGACCACGGACGACAGACGACGGACAACGGACGGACGACCACTGGCCCAGAACACAGATTCACTTTTGCTTTGCACGTGAGCCAAAAAGCATTTGTTAAATCAGCCTGAGTAAGAAATGGGCTAAGTATGAGGCACCGTCTAATTCGTGTATAACGAAGATAAAACATGCTTTTTGTGCCAGTCGGATATCCATAAAAGCCGGTTATAACACCGCTGTATTACAGCTCTCAGCCGGCAAACTTCTTTATTGTGCACTTAACAAAATAAACTGGATGTATCAAAACTTCAGAACAAAAATGCGCGTCTTCTGTCACTGTGAGGCCACTCTTCTTGTCCTCGTGTCTGCTATTTTATTAGGGAACAAGAGAATCGTGTTTTATTTCGATTGTGAGAAAAGAACGACGAAGAATCACCTATGCCATTAAAAAGCAAAACAAGATGAGGATTTCATCCCAAAGTCTACCGTATTGTTTGGAGCTCACGTGCGTTTTTCTTTCAGGAACATTCAGAGTTGTTCATATTTTTAAGCTTATCCTTCTGATCCATTTCCCTCCTCTCTAAGCCAACCTCTGATCAACACACACGCCGGCGCAAACAAATAAAGACGGACACACAGCGCTGTCCGTCATTTGTTCGCTCTGTGGGCTGGACCAGTGACAGGAATTCCCAAGAAGAATAGCACGAGCAGCAAAATGACGTCACTATAAGCTCCACGTCATGGCATCGCTGGTCTCACGACGCCGTGTACACTGTGACAAATTTGATGTTTCACGTCACTCATCCGAAAGCCACGCAACCTCTTCCAGACCTGAGTGTTTTGTTCCACACAGTCTATTCCATGGCTAATGTTTGATGGGAGTAAATAGTGGCTCCAAAACTTGAAAAAAATGAATTAATTATTATTGGAAAAGTTGAAGAGGTACATCGCTGGATTGCGAACTCATTCAGTATCTCCCTTTAATCTCTGCCCCCCCCCCCCCCACCCCCCTCTCCCTCTCCTGATCCGCACGGCAATGGCACACACAAACAGAAACGGCAGAATGGCACACACTCTGAGCACAGACGGCAGACACACGGCGCTTCTTACCGGTTATACGTTATGTGGGCTGGCGTAGCCACAGCCATTTAAAAAAAAAAGGTGGCATGGCCCATGCCGACAAAGCCTCTTCTGTATGCGCTTGCATGCATATTTCATCTTTTTCCACTATACGTTCGCAAATATCATACACAAATAGATTAACTGTCTTTCTGCAGATGAACATCGCGACAGCTCATATACATGTACAAGACTGACGTACTGTGATTTGCGTCAATTAGGAACATTGTATAAAACACTGACGCATTTGGAGCTTTTACGTCACCGTCACTGTTTGATTCTTCTGATGAAATCAAGGAGTATTACGTTTGACATTTTTCCGCACTGAACTTTTATTTTCGAAAAAGTTGAAGAGGTACAAAGCTGGCTAACGAACTCATCCAATGTCTTTCTACAAACTAGCCATATCTAACATTTCAAGTGCATATAATCAAAATTGCGGACTCTAATCTGGGTCAACCGACTTTCTATAAACGGTCTGTTATGTCTTCAATGAGACATCCAATTACAATATGCTCAGAGGCTCTCTTAGACACCCACTGAATAAAGTATTTTCCCAAGCTTCAAGTTTGTGCGTACAGAAATATCGGAGATTCTCGTGTTTACATAAATACGCACACACACACACACACACACACACACACACACACACACACACACACACACACACACACACACACACACACACACACACACACACACACATACATACGCACATACCGCGCTTCTCGCCAAAACGACGTTCAACAGCAAGGTTAGAGTGGCTAGACTTGACGTCATTTTTATCTTGTTACTTCTTTGCCAGACCATGAGCCCCGGCAGCCTGTTATGTCCTTTGCATTCTACGGAACGCGCTCCGACCAGCGCCATACTAAAGCCGGTAATTGAAAATACGGTAGACAAAAACGTTTTATTCCCTATTCTTTATTTCTTCTTGCGGAATGTTGGTACGAGACGGTTAAAAAAAAAAAAAAAAGATGTGATTTACCATAGCCCACAAAGTCCCTTCTATGAGAGTTGTCCTCGCTGTCAATGGTCTCTATCTTTTGTCTTTGACCTGATTCTGATGTTGAATCATCTCATATTGAAAAAGTCTCGCAGATCTGCTAATGCGTCCGTGAGTTCTATAAGAAGCGTAGGACATACGCGTCATTGATTTGTCAAACGTCATTTGTCATGACTTAAGTTTTAGTTTTTACGTAATTTTATATTTAACGTGATATGAGTTTTACTTTCGCTTCACAGGCTTGAGAAAATGGTGACAAAACTAGAACTCCACGGTACAATTTCAGTCTTGCTATAATTTGCGTGAAAGCAGGTTGACTTTACCTAGCTTCATGCATGCTCTTCTGAAATCGCGTCGATTTGTGTGTGCGTGTTAGTGCGTGCGTGCGCGCACACTCCAAACATCTCCAAGAGGCATAGATCCTCATGCGCCTGGAGGGCGCATGAGGATCTATGCCTCCTGTGGAAATGCGCGCATGTGTGTGTGTGTGTGTGTGTGTGTGTGTGAGAGAGAGAGAGAGAGAGAGAGAGAGAGAGAGAGAGAGAGAGAGAGAGAGAGAGAGAGAGAGAGAGAGAGAGAGAGAGAGAGAGAGAGAGAGAAAGAGAGAACAATAAACAATGAACAATGAACCTTTATTTTCCAACGTTAGAAGTTATTGGTAACAGGACCAGTTTTCAAACTTGCCGTTGCTACATCTACTACATAAATGACGTAGACATGTAAACATACACATACCACACACAGACGCATGCATGCACTCGCTCACGCACGCACGCACGCACGCACGAACACACGCACGCACACTCACACGCACACACGCGCACTCAGGTACGCATGCATGCACACCACACCTCGCGCATGCACGCACGCACACACACACACACACACGCACACACACATGCACACCGCAATTACGCATGCACGCACGCACACACACACTCGAACTCACACACACACACACACACACACACACACACACACACACACACACACACACACACACACACACACACACACAAACACAAACTTACACACGCACGCACTTAGACAAATACACACACACACGCTCTTGGATGCGCACTCCAGACATACATACGCGCACACGCGTACACACAAAAAAACAAAATGAACTGCAAAGTAAAGCAATACACAGAAAATCATTCATACAGCAAGGGCAAATATGTACATAGCTGCTCTCTCGCTCTCTCTCTCTCTCTCTCTCTCTCTCTCTCTCTCTCTCTCTCTCTCTCTCTCTCTCTCTCTCTCTCTCTCTCTCTCTCTCTCTCTCTCTCTCTCTCTCTCTCTCTCTCTCTCTCTCTCTCTGCCTACATATATAACACACGCTAGCTCCCTCTCCTCTTTCAAGGAATGCCTCCTCAAGTACTTGTCTGCTGATATATAATCTACCACAAGTATCCGTATCAAACACGTGCTTATCGTATAATCAGTGCATGCTGCCGTATGGTTTGTCCATACTAATAATAATCGCCTAATTACATAATTCAAGTTTCTATTATAATCCAAATAATTTTTGCTGTCTGAAGTGAATTTTCACTATGATCCAAATGATTTGGTTCGATCCATCCATCCATCCATCCATCCATCCATCCATCCATCCATCCATCCCATATAACCATCCGTCCATCCATCCATCCATCCATCCATCCATCCATCCATCCATCCATCCATCCATATCCCGTAGTCTTGCCGACCGTTGGGGCACCACTGATGACTTGGCATCCAGCTCCCTCCATTCCTCTCTGTTCTCTGCCATTCTTAGCGTATCGCGCAGCTTCAGTCCTGTCCACTCTGAGATATTGTCCTCCCATCTTTTCCTCTGTCTTCCTCTCCTTCGTCCTCCTTGAAGAGTACCTTGCAGGATTGTTTTGGCAAGCCCTGCTGAACGCGTGACATGCCCATACCATTTCAGTTTGCGTTTTTTCACAATGGCTAATAGGTCTTCATAGGATCCGATGGCTTGCCTGATTCTACTTCCCACTTCCACGTTCATGATGTGATCTCTGTATGAAATGCCAAGCAGCCTTCGAAAACATCTCATTTCAGGGCTTGTATCCTCCTTTCAAGGTCTG
Source organism: Semisulcospira habei (assembly GCA_036245525.1). NCBI lineage: Eukaryota > Metazoa > Mollusca > Gastropoda > Semisulcospiridae > Semisulcospira > Semisulcospira habei. The sequence goes on along the minus strand of BTPG01000007.1, from coordinate 127,062,909 downwards.
CTGTGAGGGTCCATGACTCGCAGGCATACAAAAACATTGAGATAACTAAGGAGCGCATCAGTCTGATCTTGGAGCAGAGTGTGATGTTTCTGTCCTTCCATATGGTCTTCAATCTTGTCAGTGCTGTTGTTGTCTGCGCAATCCTGGACAGTATTTCTGGTTTTGATCCCTCATCTGTCACAATGGCTCCTAAGTATTTGAATTTATTAACTGTTTCCAGTTTTTGGCTTTCAATCATGATGTCAGTGCCAAGGCCACTGGTGTTATTGATCATCAGTTTGGTCTTCTCTGCACTGATCTCCATCCCATACGCAATGGCTGTACTGTCCAGCTTTTCCACCAGCTGAGCTAGCTCCTTCTCTGTTCCTGCAAGGCCATCAATGTCGTCCTCAAGGCGCACGTTTGTGATTGTTTTGCCTCCAATACTGACAGATCCTTCATGATCTTTCAGAGCGTCTGTTATGATTCTTTCCAGGAAGATGTTGAAAAGAGTAGGTGAGAGCAAGCAGCCTTGTCTGACTCCTACTGTAGTCCTAAACCAGTTTCATATTTTGCCGTTGAAGCAGACTGCGCTAGTGGCCTTGTTGTAAAGGTTTGTTACGACTTTGATTAGGTTGGCATTGATGTTGTAGTGGTGTTTAGACGAGGGAGGAGTGATAAACATATTTTAAACGGAGGGAAAGAGGACTGAATGCGTGGGTGGGGGGCGGTGTCCGGTAGCGGAAGTACTGAGTAGGTGGGGGAATTCCCCGACTGTGGAATGCTATGATGAGAGATGGAGATTGAGAGAGGGAGGGTGGGAAAGCCTGTAGGGGGTGAGTGCGTAGGCGAGTATGAGAGGCGTGAAAGTGCGTGGGAGGTGAATGCGTGGGCGGTTACAGGAGTGATAAGGGAACGGACCGACCGAATACGCCAGTCAGCAGCAGCAGTCAGGCGACAGCTAGAAATTGAAATGGCTCCCAAATCAGCGAGAAAGAAGGCTTTACTAGAATATAGTGAGATGGACCATATTTTCCGTGACTGGGGCCTCGACGAAGAGGTGCAGAGTGCCATGATCAGGGAAAAATTCATCTCTAGGCAAGCACTACTGCTAATGTCTGACGAAGACATTGACGCTCTGGCGCTGAAACGGGGGGACAGAGCAGTGCTCCGTGCAGCGGTGGCCAAATTCCAGGTGGACAACGGCGGTGGCCCACTGTGCGGCGGACTGGGAGGAGTAGTGGACAACAGCGGCAGTAGGGCGCCACAGATCTTGCAGGACGCCCTATACAGTACACACCACAGCGGGGCCGGACTGGATGAACTGTTGCGCGACGGCCTGTGCGTCAGTGGCAACAGTAGCGGGGGTATTGCGGCAGCAAAAGGTGGGCCCCACTTACGTATAGTAGACTTTCTGTCTTCAGCAGCAGTGGCAGAGGAAGAAGTGGCACTTGGGGGTGGTGTCACTATAAAGGTGAACAGCAAACCGAAGTTGGACAAGGTTTCCCCCGCACACTGGATAGTGGCAAATAGCCGTATTATGGCGGCCCTTATGGACAAACCCACACCGGGTTTCACGCCGTACGCCTACCTCAAGTACTCGGCGATGGTGGGGGAGCTGGCGGCCAGATACACCTGGCAAAGTGTCCTGCTGTTCGACGATGAGTATCGTCAGCGGCAAGCGGCCGAAGCATTCCAGTGGGGCACGGACGCCCCACACCTGTCCACGGTGGTGCTGCGCGACCGTACTGCGCAATCTGCGATGCCCGCTGGCTCACCTGCTCGCAGAACAGGAGGAGGGACGGCCGGACCGCGCCCACAACGCCCCATCGGCCCCTCTGGGAGGGAAGTGTGCCTGCAGTACAACAGAGGGTACTGCACCTACGGCGCACGCTGCCAGCTGGACCATGTGTGTGCCACCTGCGGGAGAGATCATCCGGCGCGGGAACATCGTGACACACCTGCAGCAGCGGCAGGGGGCAAACACGGGACAGCCTAGGACACAGCGCAGCAGGTTGCACAAGGCGAGGTAGGCCCCACACATTCTAGCACTTTTTATCATAGCCCTTATCCTGCACTAAGTCCATACAACTGTCAATTGTTAGGTTCTGGAGCGTCCATTAGTTCAAAGCTTTTAGTGTGGCAAGACGAATTAGCTTCTGATAAAGACAAAACGTTTCTCCTTGAAGGGATCGAACATGGGTTTTATATCACTGACAAACATCAGACTGTTAGATCTGTAGAGCAGAAAAATCACACCTCTGCCTTAAAAAACAGAGTAGCGGTAGAAAAGGAGCTCATCGATCAGATAAACAAAGGTCATTATATCGTAGCATCTCAAAAACCAACGGTAATTAGCGCTTTGGCTGCGATCCCAAAAGACGACAATAGCATACGCCTGATACACGACGGCAGCAAGCCTGCAGGACATGCAATGAACGACGGTCCGGCTACTGGTGCGCGAAAGTTGATCTTAAGGCGGCATACCGATCTGTGTGTATCCATCCAGATAATTACCAAGTCACAGGCCTAAAATGGATTTTTACGGGCGAGCAGAAGCCCACATACCTGTTCGATAGTAGGCTCCCTTTTGGTAGTAATGTGGGCCCTTCGCACTTTCACAGACTCTCGCAGGCAGTTCGCAGATGTATGTTACGGCGCGGCATGACAGGGATAGTGGCGTATATTGACGATTTCTTCATAGCAGCTAAGTCCAAAGAGGAATGCACTCAAATGATGATGACGCTCATTGCCCTTTTACGTAGATTAGGGTTCAATATTAGCTGGCCTAAGGTGGTGGGGCCTACACAAACCATTACTTTTCTCGGGATCCAAATCTGCACCAGCACAAGCACCTTGTCATTGGGCGACGACAAGTTACAGCAACTTCACAAACGCTTGCAGCAGTTTCAAGGCAAAACACGCGCGACAAAGCAAAGCTTGCAGTGACTAGCAGGGTCCCTTAACTGGGCGTGTCAAGCCGTCAAGGGAGGAAAATTTTTTCTCAGGCGGATTCTTGATACGATTAAACCCCTTCAGCAGCAAAGGCATAAAGCGAGACTCGCACGAGAGTTTCACGCAGACTTACAGTGGTGGCTATCTTACATGCATGTTTTTAATGGCACTGTGTATTATGACTCACAAAGCAAGGAACATGTCCATGTGATGCATGCAACCTGGCGGCAGGCGCGTTCTGGAAAGGAGATTGGAATTATACACTGTTCTCTTCAGTCATGCCGGCATCCAAGGACTTGCATATTAATTATAAAGAGGTGTGCGCGGTGGTGCAGGCAGTCAACCGGTGGGCCCCCTCATGGCGAGGGAAACAGGTGGTCATTTATACGGACAGCACGGTGACAAAGGCTATCATTAACAAAGGGCGCTCAAAAGACCGCTATGTCAATAGTCTGTTGAGGAAGATGGCATGGGAGTGTGTGAGAACGAATTGCAGCGTGTCAGCGATGCACGTGGCTGGCAGTGTGAATGTGTTTGCCGATACTATTTCCCGCCTACACGAAGGACGGCTGCCCATGCTAGGACAATTGCTAACGAATTGGCACCGGGGCCGACCGCCTGACACCTACCTTCTGAATCACATGTCACAGTCAGCTCTTGCTTTTGTGCTGTCTAGGTGCCGGGTCTAGGCTCAGACACCAGCTACTGCAGGAGGTGGCGGGATATCGTGCCAGTGTTTTTGCCGACAACACCAAGAAAACTTATCAGACTCACTTGCGCTCTTATCTCAGATTTTGTGACCAAATGAACATCCAGCCGGTACCGGTGTGTGAGAGAACAGTGGCGCAGTACGCAGCCTTTTTGGCCAGGACACTTCAGCCCAGTTCCGTGGCACAATACCTCAACATTGTTCGCCTATTGCATCAACTTTAGAATGCGGGGAACCGCACCCATACCAGGATTCGTGGATGGTGAAAAGCACATTGCGGGGAATTGAGCGAACAAAAGGCTGCCCTCCTAACCGCAAGACGCCGGTGAGCCCGCAACTTCTTCTTCAGATTAAACAAAAACTTGATTTGTGCAGCTCTAAGGACTGTGTCTTCTGGGCAGCGATTGTGGTTATGTTCTTCGGACTGCTTCGGCGATCCAATCTTTTCCAAGATGGTGCAGGATTCGATCCTGGGAAACAACTCACTAGAAACTGCTTTGTTGTGAATGACAACAGTAGTGTCAAGATACTGGTTAGGTGGAGTAAGACAATTCAGAAACGCGAAAAAACTAGTGATCGCGTTACCGGTCATGTTGCGTCACCCTCTGTGCCCCGTGACGGCAGTGATCAGTATGTTTAGAGCGCTAGGCCCAGCGCCTCCTAAGGCACCGGCCTTCCCCATTCGGGGATCAGAGTTCAACAAACGGTTGCGAGAACTGACCTCTGCTGCTGAAGGGGTTTATACAAGCCATAGCTTGCGGCGTGGTGGGGCTACCTGGGCCCTGGCTTGTGGGGTTCCCGGCGAGGTGGTGAAGTGTTTGGGGGCTGGAAAAGCACTGCATACCTATCATACTTGGACCAAATACCTCAAAATATTCAAGATTTCTACAGAAGTGTACTTATTCAGAAAATACCGACACCTTAAACACTCGACTTTTCTCTCAATTGGGTGAAAAAACTGGCGTTTTCCCGTTAGGTTTGGGCAGGAAACAACCAGTAAACCTACTGGTTGGGTTAGATGTTGTCTTACATGTTTGACAAGTGAGAGTCACGGGAATAAAACGCCATCGTTATTTTTGCCCAACTGACAGAAAAGTGTTGCCGCCGCGTGTTCAGTGTATAAGCGTGAGGAAGTTGTGTGGAGTTGAGCGTGAGACTGAGGTGTGATAGAGGTGTGGTCGTGTGCGCTGTTCTGACAAAACCTCGCCCAAGTTCTGGTCCGGAACTCTGGCCAGCCATTTATTGGCCGAGAGGGGCGATGATGTCAGAACAGGGGCGCACTGAAGGGAAGGAGAGATTGAGATCGGGGAAAGGGGAGGGAGGGGGGAGGCATGAGAGTGACTGGAGTTTAATAGCTTCATTGTGAACCAAAGGGCTGCGTGTCACATCCTGTCAAACGCTTTCTTAAAATCCACAAAGATGTGATAGAGATCTTATAAGATCTCTATCATGTCAATGCAGTCTGCGCTACAACAAACAAACATCCCTAACTTCCCTAATTATACCAGGGGAAGGGGGAAGGGGCGGAAAGGGGGAGCACGGAGGGGGGCGTGCGGCGAGGTGGAGGGTAATGGGGTGGGGTGGGGGTTACTGCTGTGAGAAGAATTGCAATATGGCGTGTGCAATGCTAACACTTAGCGCCTGAACTTGATGTGAATCAAGAGGGGAGGCAGTGAGGGCTAATCCCCTCTTCTCCAATCTCTGGTATTAGGCGCTGAAAGATGGTTCGCTGTCATAGTAGATGGTAAGGGAGGGTACTCCGTAGTAGCGGACAGTTGTAGCGGCCGACTATGCCTCTGTTCCTGACACAGAGGGATGGTGGTGTGTGCCCGAGACCTGCGAGAAGCCTCCAGGCCACTGCTGTTGGTCGCAGAAGACTCACGCCTATCAGCGGCCTGACCAGGGGCTGGCTCAAGAGCGGCGGGGCCGGCCCGGGTTGCTGGTGGTGTTGTGTAATACGCTTGTCCTCACCAGTGTACTGTGACCCGGGGAGAGGACGCGGATCGGATGAGTGGCCACTGCTCTGTGCGGCCCGTCTGTCCTCACTCGGGGACGTCGGCGGCAGGTCAGCGTGTCGTATGTTCCGGGCCAGTGCACTAACACCGTGGTCGCTGGGGTGCAGCTTATCATAGTACATGACCTCAGTGATTGGGTGCACCTCTGCTTGACAGGAAAGTTGATGTGTGGTCGATAAAAGTGACCTTTTCCTGTTTGCACACAGTTTTGGGGGCTTTGTTTGAGTCGTGTGCAGGTCGGTGTAGGGGATGATGGCTGCCACGTGTCGGGAGGAGGGAAGACTGGCTTTGGGGAACTTTGCTGACAGCAGGCCTCAAAGTTTGAGCCAGGTCTGTTGGCTGACAGCCCCATCCCAGCAGCTGTTGATGCCGACGTGGATGGTGACAGTCCGTATATTACGGTTTAGGGGTTGTGCACTCAGCCACTGACCCAGGTGATCCACCCTGAGGCCTGACACTGACAGATTCTGCACCATAGAGTCAGCAGTCGTCATCCTCTTCTCATCGATGAATTTGATGACAGAATCTCCAATGAGAAGAGTGTTTACCTCTGGGCGGATTTTCATTCTGCGGAGTCTGTCCAGTGGTGTCATATTGCTGTCCTGCTGCTTGTAAGTTTGCTGTCCCTTTTTCACGCCAGTGTTTTGGGGCTGGAGGACAGCAGACTGATTATCATCCTGGCCCAACCCCTGGAACCTGTTTGATGTTGACACGTTGGTTACGAATTCAACGCTGACAATGTCAGCATGATTGTGCTGGAAGGAGGGTGCAGGAGTGGAGGGTGCTGGGGAAGGTTGTCGAGCATGAGGTTTTTTTATCGCAATGGACTGGCTAACAAAAGTGTCAAGGCGTTTGTTGATTTCGTCTAGCTTTCCTGCATGACAGTCTCTGGAGGAAACGAGGTTGCTCATCTTTTTGGCGAGTATAGCGTGGTCGTTTTTCATCCCTTCTGTAGTTGTGTTCATCAACTCTTGCAGCCCTGTATCAGTAGCCTTGATTTCCTTTTTGGCCTTTACCTCACTGTCGAGGACAAGGGATGCCAAGTTGGGGTGCCCCTGTCTGAGATCAGCACACTCCTTCCTAACACCCTGCAGCCCGGCACGGCACTGACGCAGCTCTGACTGGAGAGTGGTGATGGCGGCTGTAGACTCGGCCAGTTGATGTTGCAGGGCGATGATGAGTCTCAGTGCCGTACTCTCAGTCAGATAAACCAGGGCGCATGGTGTTAAAGGGGCTGCGTTGATCTTGTCCGGGATATCGGTGATTTCAATAGCCACGGGTGTACCCGTTGGTGGGTGGGGCTGTGGGTGATTATTTCCACAGTCAACAGTTGAGTGGTCAGTGGGCGGGGTCAAGCCGGAGGCTGGTTGCACACTGATGATATCAGTGCCCGGAGGAATGGGTCGATCTTCGCTGCCCTCACTCGACACGCGTCGTTCATCCGTTGAATCCACCCCCGTGATGGGAATAGTGACGTTTGACGTGACGGTGTCAGTCGAGGGGGTTTCAGTTGGGCGCTGGCCATTGGATGGATCGCCAGGGAGGGGAGGGCTGTAGGAGGGGCCAGTTTGTTTAGACTTACAGATGTTGTAGGCCTCAGGGTTTTCAGATGGGTGGGGTACATCTTGAGATGGGGGGGATAATAGGGGGGGGATAATAGATAGGAGGGATGACTGGGAGGTAAAGGCGGGTTCAATGGGTGAAGTAATATCTTCATCAGACATAATGGCGACTATTGTTTTTATTTTGTCAAACTCTTCGTCCACCCACTGCCGACAAGCGATCCCCTGTACAAGCACGGTACCTGTTGTATGGTAGAGGGTGATGGTGATTAGCTTGCGCGACTCAAGGTACAATTGAAGGAATGTCTTGAAGAGATTGGGAGGAAAGGGGCCAACTATCGGAGCGGGGACTGAAATGATGGCTGACTGGTTTTTTGTTTGCTCATAATCAAACCAGTCGGTCTTTATTGCAGTCGGGCAACAGTAATGTACCGTGTGTAGAGAACATATCTCCACAGCGGCAGCTTTGCACTCTGGAACGTCTTTTTGGATAGGGTCCAGCGTGTGCCGTATGCGCTCTATTGACGCGTCGATGGCATATTTTGCTTGTGCAGCTCGGGTGACAGGGCCCATGGTGAAAGGAAGGTGGACGGCTGAGAGGAGGGTGTGGTGGTTGAGGGAAGATGATGGGATAGTGAATTAGAAGGGAGGGGCCTGCATTCTGTAACAGCTGGACAGTTCCACGCTGCGGTGATGCTGTCTCGTAGCGAGGGCCAATCTCGCCATCTTGTTTACTCTGCGTCGAATACCAGCTCAAGCGTGACGAGAGCGAGTGTCAAGGCCTGGGAAGCATCACATAGATCTTGAGCGAAGGCCACAGTCAGGGAGAATGAGCGATGTTAATGTCAAAACCAAACACAGGTGGCTACTGTTAGTTGTAGGAACTCCAGGCTGGCGCCAAGCGTCACACAAAGAGGTTGTACATCGTATACAATACAATACAATACAATACAACACAATACAATACAATACAATACAATACAACTTTATTGTCTGTTCGAGTCAAAGCACGACAGAAATTTGCCTTTCGGCTCGTCATAAAACAACAATATAAGACACGAATAAACGCTACAAGAACGTTCCATGAAAAATTATCATTGCAGCAATCTATCACAAGCAATCTGTTACAACATGGGAGGTAATGTTAAGTAGATCATACTTATCGCGGCGTTATAAACGAGAGTTCAAAATCGAGACAGCAGTTGGAATAAAAGACTTCTTAAAAACATTCTTTTTGGCATGTGGCATATTGAAACGTCTGCCTGATGGTAGCATTTGAAACTGATCAGATAGTGGGTGACGAGGGTCATTGACAATGCTAGCAGCTATCCTTCGGACAGCTCTATGGTACAGATCATCAACTGGGTACTGTCCTAGGCCAATGATCTTCTCAGCTGTTCTGACAATACGTGACAGTCTAACGATTCAAGCATCCAATGGGGAAAAATATTGTGAAAATTAAAATGTTTGTAACTCACAGATTATGAGATCCACATCACTGTAAAATTAATTTCCGTGAGAAAACACCATCACAAAACACTCTGCCAAAAGTCACACATCACAGACAAGAACTGCTAACGCAAATGTCTCTGAAACACGGAGCGATGTTGACGCGCGACTTACTCGAGAGAGGCGCCAGAGAGAGAGAGAATGACAATGACAATGATCCTTTATTTGACAACGGTAAAAGTTTTGGTAGTAACAACCATTTTTCCAACTTGCCGTTGCTAATCTACTGATTACTGAGTTACTCAGTATCGCACTAATTATTTTCTACTACTGAACAAGGAAAAAAGTTACTTGACACAACACAAGCCAAAAGAGAAGAAAAAAATGTAAGGGGGAAGTGACATAAATTACCAGCTTTACTGGTCGGGCATAATGATATGTTGCGAGGTTTAATTAAAATAATATTAAAGAATACACGAAAGAGAGAGAGAGAGAGAGAGAGAGAGAGAGAGAGAGAGAGAGAGAGAGAGAGAGAGAGAGAGAGAGAGAGAGAGAGAGAGAGAGAGAGAGAGAGAGAGAGAGAGAGAGAGAGAGAGAGAGAGAGAGAGAGAGAGAGAGAGAGAGAGAGAGAATCAATGAATCGATGAATCAATGAATCAATGAATCTTTATTTTACAACGGTGAAGATATTAACACAGTTAGTGACTATTTCATTTTTCGTACCTGCTGTTGCTACGACTACGACTAACTAAGTACAAAATATACATAAAACAGGGACATCAAAGCACAGTGGTACAAAATATATAGTCCACTAAATACAAACACGCGCATACGCCGCGCACAAACGCACTCACGCGTCCACACACACACACACACACACACACACACACACACACACACACACACACACACACACACACATACACGATTGTTAGAATATACACGTACATTCGTGTGTCTACGAATAACTAGATATTATTATTTGAGTAATGTCAGATACCTATAAAGACTTGCCTTCAAACGAGATAATGTCAGAGTGGCTTTAACGTGATGTGGGAGTGAGTTCCACAGTGTGGAACCCGCAAATGACAAATTAGATTTAAACATATCTATTCGGGGTTTTGGAACAATATAAAGACCCCTTATGCTCCCATAGCAGGAATCTGATTTTTTTTAACAACTCTGTTAGATATTCTGGAGCGCTATGGTTCCACACTTTAAACATCAGTACCCCTATGTTATATTTAAAACGATTTTGAAGGGGCAGGAATCCAGCTTTACTGAGTTTTTCCTCGGTCGTCAAGTGCGGGTCGGGAAGAATTAATTTTGCCATTCTCCTATATAAAGAATTTAGTCTTTTTAAGTAGACATCACTGCAACAATCCCACACCGTCGATGCGTAGTTTATATGTGTCATGATGTGTGCATTACTCAACACTTTTCTGGTTTCACTATCTGTGTAATACTCTAATTTCGATAACATAAAGACATTTCTCGAGACCGTTTTACAGACATTGTCAATGTGCATCTGCCACCTCAGCTGATTATCAGTTGTGACCCCCAATAGACGATGTTCGCCTACCTGTTCTATGATGTCGTCGCCGAGTGATAGATTAAGCTTTAAAGGTTTTAACTGGTGTTTTTGGCGTGTTGCAATAATCATAGATTTTGTTTTAGTAGAATGCAGAATCATTGAGTTGACTTTACACCATGCTGACATATCGTCGAGACTTTTTTGAAGGCCGTTTTCAACTTCAAGTATGTCTTTGTTAGCTGTGTAGATTGAGGTATCATCGGCGAACATATCACACTGTGTTGCTTCGTAGGTGAGACTTAGAGGCAGGTCATTGATGTAACTGCAAAATAAAAGAGGACCTAAGATTGACCCCTGCGGAATCCCAAGTTTAACATCTTTAGTAGAAGAGTAGGCTCCATTAGCAATTACTTTCTGTTTTCTGTTTTCGAGGTATGACATAAAAAAGGAAACAGCCATGTCGTTTCGAAGATAATGCTTAAGTTTGGAAATCAATATTGTATGGTTCACTAAGTCGAAAGCCTTTTTAAAGTCAAGATAAATTACACTTGTCAGCTGCACATTATTCATATTTGAAAGCCATGTGTCTGTTAATATGCTCAGAGCCGTATGACATGAGTGCCGAGGGCGAAATCCTGACTGAGACGAATGTAGCAACTTTCGCGATTCTAAGTAGTCAGACAGGTGTTTATGTATATGCCTTTCGAGGGGTTTAGATAATACTGACAGCAGAGAAATGGGTCTATAGTTGTTAGGGTCAGTACGATCTTTTGATTTTGGCAGTGGAACGACTTTTGCAACTTTGAGGTTTGTAGGGAATACATTCTTTTGAATACATAAGTTGTAAATATAAGTAAGGGTCTCTATGATGTATGGTACAGACAACTTTAATATTTGTGGGTTGATATCATCATGGCCGGAGGACTTCTTATTAGCAAGGTCACTAATTAGTTTGCCCACTTCGTGCACAGCAATTATGGGGATATTAAATGGTAGTGTGCCAGTTGTTTTTCTGTTGCAGAAATTAACTAAGTAATCGGGGCATATGTCAGCCTCTGTATCACGACTAGGAGTAGTTATCAAATCCGAAACAGACAAAAAATGTTCGTTGAATGTGTCGGCGGAGAGATTACTGGGGATGGTTGTTGACCTACTGCTATTGCCTCGAGTGATCGAATTCAGTACCCGCCACACTGCTGACACATCTTTGTTGTCCTTGACAGTGTTGCGGATAAAGTCTTTCCTCGCGGCTCGCACCATTGACCTCACACGGTTTCGCTGCTTTTTAAATTCATCAAAGTTCTTTTCTCTTTTTAGGTCATTTCGCACCGACATGGCATGCATTATTTCTTTTGTCAGCCAAGGGGGGAGTATCTCACTCTTTACTCTTTTTGTTCTAATCGGCGCATGTCTGTCTAATACTCCAAGGAATAATCTGTAACAAGTGGACAGCGCAATATTTGGATCATCTGTGAGAAGGACATCGTCAAAAGGAATGTTATTAAGGTCGTGTAGAAACTCATTACGACTGAAATGCTTAAACGACCTTAGGTTGTTGTGGTATGACGATGTTTCTTTAATTTGGGGAGTTTTATAGACCAGCAACAAATCACGGGGCAGTGGTCACTAACACTAAGATCTGAAACACTAACATCGGACACCGCCTGCGGTTTGTTTGTATAGACGTGGTCAGCCAAATAAAGAAAATGTAGTGTCCCATGCGGGATGGGGTTTAGGCATATCTATATTAAAGTCACCAAGAAGAATGACGCCATTTTGCCCTTTGTACACTTTGTCTAGGTTAGCAGTAAAATTATCATACCACTCGAAGTTAGACGCCCGATTGCGGTAAAGAAAACCAACAAATGACGGTGAGCAGTACGGGCTTTTGACCTCAATCCACACACACTCTACTTCAGCCGTTTCTAAGTCTTCACGCCTACGTACTAAGTGTTCGACAGAGTGATAAACATATACAGCAATGCCTGTTTGACTGTGACAGGAAGAATCTCTTCTCGTGATACTAAAATTAGGAATTTTCACGGCATCATCACTGATATTTGATTTTAGGCGTGACTCCGTAAGGCCGAAAATGTCGAACGGTGTGGGACTGTTAACTCATTCTACCCCAGACACACCACAGCAAGATAAAGATCGACCATGATAGTTCAAGGGTGATGCCAGAATAGCTTGGCGCCTATGGGCGCCAAGCTATTCTGGCATCACCCTTGAACTATCATGGTCGATCTGTGTCCGGCACTAGAGTGCAGTCTTCATAGGACAACGGCAAAATTTGGGGGTTTCGGTGTTGGGGTAGAATGAGTTAAGAAACGCCGACAGGTCAGATACCTTATTATAAAGATGGAAAACGTTGAGGTGACCCACTCGTAATTTATGTTCTTTTTGTTTGCCTCTAGCCATGAGTGTTTCGCTAACAGGCGTATTTTGTTTCACAATAAAATAGCAACTGCAATAGCGGTGGTTGAGCAAACGTCAATCAAAGATGGAAAGCCAATGTAAAGAGAAAAAAACAAAACAATCAAAGAAAACACGTATGAAGACAAAAATTAATGTGATAATCAAACGTTCAGGGATTACAAGAGCTGAGCGTTGCGGGAAAGAAAAAAAACTCTCTCACATTTGAAGTGTATACGGGAAGTATCAATGTACGCTACCCTGAAGGAGCAATGTCAAAATACTCCACGTCTGTTTAGGAATTGTTTGTGTTGCCGCGGATAAATACATGCAACGACGACGAAAACAGAAGTTACGCCGCGGAGCACTCACAATAAAACAAATCGCTGTAAATAAAACAGTCCATCAGTGTTCACAGTCAAATTTCCTGCAACGTCTATAGTACGGCTTAATAAACGTCGATTTAGGTGAGAACGATTAAATAAAGCTTCGACACTGAGGTGCTCAGTGGAATGTAAGCAACGCAGCGTTCACTCAAGACACTCAGTCTAGTCCGCAAAGAATGTGAGAGAAGTCCCGAAGTCCGGGAGAGTCAGTCGTGTATCAACAGAAGCAATGAAGACATTCGTGAGGCACCCTCGTGTGTAATCCCTCCGGACTAGCATAGCATCCCTCTATCCCAAGACCGCCCGTGCATCGTCCCTGGCCACATCCTCTCCGAGGTGACCCCAAAAACTGGGCAGCACGAGCCCCCCAGGCTAAACACGGCGGATCTAGAGGAGAAAACCTCGAAAATTAATCAACATTGTCCTGCTGCCCTGGCCGCTTGGCTGCGGAAAGGCTAAGGGAGGAAACCCCTGATTTCAAAGCCCCCATGTCTCCGGGGAAGGTTTTTGAGCCAGAGACTAGGACAAGGACAGTCTGATATAAAACCTACGACCTGAGGACCTCGATGCCATCGTCCCAGCTTGCTAGGCCATGGCAGACGAACCAAGGGTTTAAGGGTGGGGCCAGTACTGCGCACACTGCACTCCACCAAAAAGCTCCACCGCGCAGGCCTTACGAAACGTCCACGGACCATGACACAGACCATTCCAAGTCCTGTCCGAGGTGACCCCAAAAACTGGGCAGCACGAGCCCCCCAGGCTAAACACGGCGGATCTAGAGGAGAAAACCTCGAAAATTAATCAACATTGTCCTGCTGCCCTGGCCGCTTGGCTGCGGAAAGGCTAAGGGAGGAAACCCCTGACTTCAAAGCCCCCATGTCTCCGGGGAAGGTTTTTGAGCCAGAGACTAGGACAAGGACAGTCTGATATAAAACCTACGACCTGAGGACCTCGATGCCATCGTCCCAGCTTGCTAGGCCATGGCAGACGAACCAAGGGTTTAAAGGGTGGGGCCAGTACTGCGCACACTGCACTCCACCAAAAAGCTCCACCGCGCAGGCCTTACGAAACGTCCACGGACCATGACACAGACCATTCCAAGTCCTGTCCGAGGTGACCCCAAAAACTGGGCAGCACGAGCCCCCCAGGCTAAACACGGCGGATCTAGAGGAGAAAACCTCGAAAATTAATCAACATTGTCCTGCTGCCCTGGCCGCTTGGCTGCGGAAAGGCTAAGGGAGGAAACCCCTGACTTCAAAGCCCCCATGTCTCCGGGGAAGGTTTTTGAGCCAGAGACTAGGACAAGGACAGTCTGATATAAAACCTACGACCTGAGGACCTCGATGCCATCGTCCCAGCTTGCTAGGCCATGGCAGACGAACCAAGGGTTTAAAGGGTGGGGCCAGTACTGCGCACACTGCACTCCACCAAAAAGCTCCACCGCGCAGGCCTTACGAAACGTCCACGGACCATGACACAGACCATTCCAAGTCCTGTGATGCGCTAGGGCGAGGGGCGAAACGGCAGGTGAAAGACGTCACTGGATGCCGCAGTCTCAAACCTGCATGCAGGCGGTTCAGGATATTGGCCGCCTGATGTTGACCTGGGGATGACAACGTCACTCGGCACACCCTGAACGACCAAGCAGCCTTCTCTAGGGACAGCACTGCTTGCTCCACACGGAGAGGGGCCTAGAAAAGGTGGCCTAACCAAAGCTCGTCCCCTCACAACCCCAGTTGGCTAGCCGCGGTCAACGGGCATCTTCTCCTGCGGTCAGAAAACACGTAAAAACAACGGATCCACTCTAATGACGACCACGACCGGACTCAACGTAGCATGCTGGAACATCCGAACCATGCTTGACACAGCAGACAGCGGACGCCCTGAACGTCGCTCCGCCCTTATTGCCCATGAATTGCGGAGGTTTAACATCGACATCGCTGCGCTCAGCGAAGTACGCCTCCCGGACGAAGGCAGTCTCCAAGAACATGGCGCTGGCTACACCCTCTACTGGTCAGGCAAGTCTGCATCAGAAAGACGGCTCTCAGGCGTGGGCTTCATCGTCAAGACCTCCATTGCGACTAAGCTGGAAAACCTACCAACGGGTCACTCAGACCGCATCATGTCCATGCGTCTCCCACTGAGACACCAGCAACACGTCACCCTTCTCAGTGTGTACTCCCCAACTATAGAGCCTGCAGAAAAGGACAAGTTCTACACTGACCTGCGCAGCCTCCTACAAAGCACCCCTGCAGACGACAAAGTCATCATCCTTGGCGACTTCAACCCCAGAGTGGGCCAGGACTCTGAAGCCTGGAAAGGAGTCCTCGGCAAGCATGGCGTCGGGAACTGCAATGCCAATGGCCGCCTAATGTTGGAGTTCTGTGCAAAGCAGCAGCTTGTCATCACCAACACTACTTTCCAGCAAAAGGACAGTCGAAAGACCACCTGGATGCATGCTCGCTCCAAACACTGGCACCTTATCGACTATGTCCTAGTGCGTCAGAGGGACCGCAGTGATGTCCTCCTCACCAGAGTGATGCCCAGCGCAGAGTGCCACACTGACCACCGCCTTGTCCGCTGCAAACTCAGGCTCCACTTCAAGCCAAAACCCAAGAAAGGGGGGGGGGGGCCCTAAGAAAAAGCTTGATGTTGCCAGCCTTCAGCGTGACGACGTAAAAGCTGCCTTTCAGACAGATTTACAGCGCAGGCTCACAGACACAGCTGACCCAACAGCTGATGAAGGACCTCTGTCTTTTTCAGACTAACCTCAAGTCCAAAGAGCTGGGCGGCATCTGCGAAGCAGGACGTAATGCGCTGCAAGGCTCTCTCTGTGTGTGCAACGAGGGCAGCGTCATCAGCAAAGAGCAGCTCACGAATCAGTTGGTCTACGGTTTTCGTGTGGGCCTGCAGTCGTCTGAGGTTGAATAGGCTGCCATCGAGACGATACCTGATGTACAATGCGTCGTCATCGTCAAGGTCCACTGTGGCCTGCTTCAACATCATGCTGAAGAAGATGGTGAAGAGGGTCGGTGCCAGCACGCAGCCTTGCTTCACGCCGTTGCGAATGGGGAATGGTTCTGAGAGGTCACTGTTTAGTCTGACCTGGCCTTGCTGGTCCTCATGGAGCTGGACGATCATGTTGAGGAACTTTGGGGGACAGCCTAGTCGCTCCAGGATCTGCCACATACCTTGCCTGCTCACAGTGTCAAACGCTTTTGTTAGGTCGACAAACGTTACGTACAGCCCTTTGTTCTGCTCGTGGCACTTCTCCTGAAGCTGTCTCAGCACAAAGACCATGTCGGTGGTACTCCTGTTGGCTCTGAAGCCACACTGGCCCTCTGGGAGGTGGTCTTCAGCGATGGCAGGTACCAGCTGATTCAGGAGCAACCTTGCGAGAATTTTCCCGGCAATGGACAGCAAGGTAATTCCACGATGATTAGAGCAGGCAGACTTCTCTCCTTTGTTCTTGTACAGGGTGATGATGACTGCATCACGGAGATCCTTTGGTAGTGTTCCTTTTTCCCAGCAGCAGAGAAAGAGATCGCGGAGCTTGTTGTGCAGTGCTGGGCCTCCATGTTTCCATATCTCTGGCGGGATTCCGTCAATGCCTGCTGCTTTGCCACTCTTCAGCTGGTGGATGGCTGTGAGGGTCTCTTCGGCGGTTCGTCCAATTCAACCTTTAGTGGAAGGTGTGGGATTTGGAGGATGACTGTTTCTTGAACAGTGCGCTCAGCGCCGAAGAGGTCCTGAAAGTATTCCGACCAGCGGTTCAAGATGGAGGTATTATCTGTGAGGAGTGCCTGTCCATCAGCGCTTCGCAGGGGACTTTGTACCAGGTACCTAGGGCCATACACTGCTGTCAGTGCTTCGTAGAAGCCCCTGTAGTCACCGTTGTCAGCGCAGAGCTGGGTCCTCTGTGCGAGTCTGGACCACCACTCGTTCTGGAGTTCTCTAAGCTTGAGCTGGAGACTGCTGCAGATGAGGCGGAAGGCAGACTTCTTCACAGGGCAGGAAGGCTGGGCTAGGTGGGCCTGGTGGGCGGCTCTTTTTTTTTGCTAGAAGTTCCTGGATCTCTACGTCGTTTTCGTCAAACCAGTCTTTGTTCCTCTTTCTAGCAAAGCCCAAGACTTCCACAGAAGATGTTACAATAGCAGTTTTCAGTTGTTCCCAGAGTGTTTCAGGGGAGGAGTCTGCTGGATCAACTGTGTCTTTGAGCATGCGCTGTAAATCGGCCTGAAGGGCAGCTTTCTTGTCGTCACGCTGAAGGCTGGCAACATCAAGCTTTTTTCTTTGGGGGGGCCCCTTTCTTCCATTCTAACGTACTGCTGTTGTTACAAATGCTTGATTTGCTCAAACTTAAAATGAAATTGTTACTAAATAAATTAGCAAAATACTGACTCCAAGCATTGTTCCATTATTTGTGTGGTGTTGTCTGTGCGTCTGAGATAAAAAGTTGCCCTTAAGTTTTGACCATTAGAATATAGCTGGCAGCTGCTTTCGGAGCGGAAAGCTGAAATCTGTGTTTGTTTGCACGTGGTTATCTGACTATAACTCCGGTTCTCCAGGACCTAGAAACTTGCGGTTTGCTACTAAAAAAAAAAAAAGAGCCGCAAATGTAGTTTCACTAGTACCAAACATTGACTCGATTAATTAAGACTAGGATTAATTATGAATTTCTAAAAGACTTTTCTCTATGGACCTCGACGAAGCAAGAGGCGTAAAATCCCAAAACAGTACTTAAACCAAAATCGATCGGACTAGAAGTAAGTTGCAAAATGAGAGTGACTATCATGCTGAATCTTATGAATATTCGTTTAAAACAAACGGTGCAGCATTGAAGAGATATCCGACTTAGAACGCCGAGCCACAAACACAAGCTAAACGCTATTGTAGAAACCCACGCTAGAACAAAACAGCAAGGCGGCTGACGCGGTTGCGTCCCCTGAACAGACGCTGAAAACCTAGCAGTTTAGAAGTAAGCCGGAGGGGTCGGGCCAACGGCGCAGGCATCACTGAAAGCAATACCTTGCGAGACCTTACATTGAAGGAAAACCACTGAATAAAAACAATACAAAACATATTTGCAAACAAGTACAAGTCTTGCTGCACAAAACAAAGTTACTCCAGGTGGGTTATGAGAGCTGGGTGTAACCGGTCACACTTTTATAGAACAACATTGGCATCCAAGACGCGTCAGAAAGAGGGCTACAAAAAGTCCGCCATTAGTCGCTACAAGGGTTTTTGTAGCTCGGTCACATGGTACGGTTTGAGTTAAAATGATTAGTCGTGTGACGTAGGGATGAAAAAAAAAAAAGAGATATATAGATCAACGTGAATAAAACATAACAAAAACGCAAAGAGACTAAAAGTCTTGGCAATCAAAGTACATATAACCAAGAAAAGACTTCTATATCGTTCTGCACACACGCACGCGCATGCTTTTCACAAGACAAAACAAACTTAACTCATTCTACCCCAACACCGAAATCCTTAAATTTTGCCGCTGTCCTCTGAAGACTGCATTGCAGTGCAGGACACAATAGGCGCCAAGCTATTCTGGCATCACCCTTGAACTATCATGGTCGATCCTTATCTTCCTGTGGTGTGTCTGGGGTAGAATGAGTTAACACGATTTTCAAAGAAATAATCTGCATGCGACCCAACGCGATATTTTGATCGGCGACTTTTGCCATAATTATATGCATGGCTCTAAATCCGACCACATGACCCGCTCAACAAAAGCGAAGTCGCGTCGGATAACCAACATCTACTGCATATCAAGCATATACAACAGTCCAAACATCTCCAACAGGCACACATCCTCGACAGCCCGGAGGGGGGGTCATGAGGATCTATGCCTCCTGGAGATGCCAGTTGCAGTGTTGATATATGTATGGTGTTAGCTGGTTATCTGCAGTGCTTTCGCTCTCATTTGCTATCTGGAGTCGTTGGTTGCAAACTAAAAGTCCCTCTGTCAGGCAGAGCCTGCCAAACCGAGCGACCGACAGTGAACAGTAAATCTGATTTTAGAGCAAAGAATACCATATGCTATTTTCACGTGAGGCGTTCGTCTGCAGTTTCACCTGTACTTTTTTTTTTTTAATCTGCATATTTTCTAAGTAATAATCTTTCACAGAAAATTCCACAGGCATGTTCAATAAAACGCACAATGTCGCGCCATTTGCTTTGTGGAAAATGGGTACTGCAATCACGAAAAAAGACAATGTAGTGTGACGACCGCGTGTAGTATTGACGTATTTATATGTACTTTTGCGAATATTGACGATAACATTAATGCTAAAATTAATGTAATCTCGACCAATCTGTGTTTTTCTATGCCCTTGGCGGACTAAATGAAATTAATATGTTTTATCGGATACTTTACAACACTGTATGGGACTATACGTATGTATTCTTGTACTTTTTACATTGCATGGTTTGTACGGCTTAGTAGTAACGAAATCCGGAGGACTTGTCATTACTTTTAACAGTTGTGCACCGCTGGCCTTAACTCATTGTGTCCCAGGTAAGAAATACCCACATTCTGGAGATGTCCTCTGAGGACTGCATTACGATTTAGGAGACAGATCGATCATGATAGTTCAAGGGTGGTGCCAGAATAGCTTGGCGCTTATAGGCGCCAAGCTATTCTGGCACCACCCTTGAACTATCATGGTCAAGTCATATCTTGCTGTGGTGTGTCAGGGCTGAATGAGTTAAAGCGCGCCGAACAAAATATAACATTATTTTACCTCTGACCTCTCAATGACCCTTAACTCTGCCTTTGTCCGAGGGGACAAAACAGATCATTGCGAATGTCTAAATTAATTATTGAGTTACCTCGGCTGCTCTTGTGTATATGGGAAAGAAAGGCTGGGTTCATTTGAAAGTTCAGTTTTCCCAGGCAAAACCCGGATTGATAATGTACGGCCTAATTGGCCTGTCGTGGGAGACAGGGACAGCTATTGCCTGAAGTGCAACCTGAACATAGATCAATTCAGGCGCACTGCTACTGCGCCACCTTGATTTTCAAGAACTTTTCAACTGACATGCCCTTCTTTTTCCCCTGGTCTGCTGATCCAGCTACCGGGTTTGGAACGGGGACTCGAATCCACGACCTGGCTGTTTCCTTCGCTTTTTTGTTGTTGTTGTTGTTGTTGTTGTTGTTGTTGTCTCTGACGCCTAACCACCTGAGCAATTTCGGACTCTAAAAATCGCTTGGTCCAGACCGCTTTTTCAAATGTACTGATCCGCAATTGAGGGTGAAGGTAGAATATTTCCCAGTAGACCTTATCGGTGACTCTGCAAATCGAAAATTCCTCACTGATTAACTCATTCGAGACGTGCCACCTCCGGATGCGCGTTTTATGCCGCGTATCCGCAGGCGGCACGTCTCCAATGAGTTAAAGGTAGGCACGGTTTAATTGGGTTTGCCTAGCACACACCTCGCAAAAAGTTTATGTAGGATCGGGCATCGCCAGGCGGTGGGGAAAGCGCCGAACAAGTACCAGCAACCTCAACCCCAACCCCTCGCAAGGGCAGCAATAAGGGTGCATACACGTTTGTTTGCTCTGTGAGGGCCTGGTGATTTCTGTGAATGATATTAGTCCACAAGCTAGGAAGGTCTACCGTGCACCCCCCCCCCCCCCCCCCCAGTACTCAATAAGATGGGTTTCAAAGTGTTCCTTAGTATGTCCTGAGATGTTTAAGCCATGTTCCCCGAAAATCCTTAGGAACACACCAGAGATATAGCCGATGGCGCAAGGGTACCCCCATTCACGCTCTTCGCAGGTGCTAAAATGAGGTTGAGAAACATTTTTCTCTAAATAAATCAGAATTCATTCCAGTAGCCCAAATCAGGCAATATTATGTTAAGGCACACGTTCTGCAGCCTCTGCAAAAAACAGAATGAAACAATATTGAATCTCTGGGTCACAGTGAAGGTATTTGTGCACCCAGTAAACGACCATTTCCGCGAAATCGCAAAAAAAGACAAAAATAATGTGTCAGATGCCTTTAGACATTTTCTATAGCGCTGGCAGTCCATTTTCAGGCTTACATCATTAAAAGAGGATGTCACAATTATTATAAACTTGACTAGGTGATGCTGTGATCACTGTGAGTGCCACAGTGGTTGATTTTGTATCCCTACCCCCAAGTTGTAAAAATACACAAAATTAATTAGAAAAAATTACTAAAGTTATTCAATTTCATTTTGACCTCTCTTTACCTATTAAGTTTCAATAATGTGAGCATAAAGTGCAAGAAAATAAGGAAAGTCGGCATCCTTTACGGTACATTCGTGGTGAATGATAGCTTTTTCCCATTTAAAAATGCCGAATTGGGAAACATACCTTGTTTCAGGTGCCCTCAGAAATTTGGTCTACAACTGATAGGTCTTTGTTGGGTTTTATTGGTTAGGATAGAGTACCACAGTTACTCCCAACCTGATTTTGTGATGCTTTGATGCATTTAGGGGCCACAGTGGCTGAATCTGCTGCCCTACCCCCATTTTACCAGTATGCAAAGTAACGCAAAATAATCATAAAAATTGCTTACGTCATACTCCTCTGTTTAAATAATTTTTTTTTGCCAGTTTTTTTTTTAAAAAAGTATGCATATTGAGCATAAAAAGTTGTGATCATTTCATCAATTTCAATGTGACCCATCAATTTAATTGTAACTATTTTTAGACCCCACCCGGGTCTGCCCTGGGGGACTTGGGTGGGGTTGACTACTTTTTAGTTCCCAGGGTCACCCTGGTCAGCCCCACAGGGTGGGTTTCCCTTCTACTCTGGGGCATGTGTTTCTGTCTACCCTTGGTCCATTCACCTGTATTTGCCTTTTTAAAACTCTCCCAACTGTCTGCACTGCCTGTAGCTCTTGATATTGGATGTGTGTTGCTAAATGGTCTTAGCTTTATTTAGGCCCCATGGCGTAGGTTTATTTAACGTATTGGACCGGCTGGCGACATACATTCAATATTCTGTTTAGTTTTTTTTTTTCAGAAGCAGTGCAGGCATGTCCTGAGAAAGCCTTGTTGCTGTCGGGATGTTAAGCAATGTACAATCAATCAATGTAACTATTTTTAACTGGCTGGTCTTTTAGGTGATATTTTACCTGGCGTAAGGTGGGTCTAGTAAGGTCTCCCCTTTTCCTTTCATTTATTTTCATCTAGAAATGTGTAAATATGAATATGCGTAATAAAGTTTCATGGTTCCTAATAGCCAAAACAATGTTATCAAAATACTTAGTTTCCACATGTCGACCACGAGATCTCCACTTCCACCTTCTGCAACGTTCAATTTTTTGATGGGCGTCTTTAAATCTTATATTGTTCTGGCTGCCAATAAGTGAGCTGTCAAGAGCTAGGCAACATGTTCTTAGAGTTTGGTGTACAGGGGCGTGTCTTCTGGTCAGAACTGCCAGCAGACCGCTTCTCTGTATGGACATGTTTGGAGAATGTGCTAAGGAGACTGATTTTCGACGCCAAATTCGCATAGGGCTGTTTCCGCATGACCCAGTCTCACGAGGTGAGTCCAGCAGGGTCCTTACGGTCTGTGAACATTTGTGAAAGTTGATTAAAAAATGACAAGGCTTTTTCAGGGCCCTGGAAAGTCTGTCAATTTTAGTCCTTTTCCTTAAGGTCTGTGAAAGTTTGTAAAAAATGACAACGTGCTGGCAAACTTTTGTCTACTTCTTTTTTTCTCCCCCAATTTGTGACTATTCCATTGCGAACGATCATGCTGACGCTTGTTGCAAGTGATCTATATTTAGCTCTGATCATAAAGTGACTGCATGGTCTTTCTGCCGAACATTCTGATTGGTTGTTTACGCTTCTACTGAAGTCCGCCATTCGCTAAGCGTTCTTGTATTTTGGTATCTCTTCATGCATTAGGCATGGAAGCTTCAAATAATTGCTGATACAGAGTGATCTGATTAAAGTGTGTAAACCTTCAGGCTTCAGTTTGAGTTTGTGAAACGTTCCTGCTTTTCTGTATGGACCCAGTCGAGAGTAATCAGTGCGTAGATGAAAGATGGTGGCCTGGCTCTCCCTGTTCAGCTTGTTGATGTCATCTGCCCACGGGCTGCAGCCGCCATTCTGCTGTTGCCAATCACTTTGTTGTTGTAGTGTCTCCATTCCCAGCTAGTCCAGAATGCACTGGAATCCACTGCAGCACTATTTTGTTGACAGGGCATCCAGTCTATCTTGAAGCTTCCTGGTGAGATCAGTGGATCAAGCTGCTGCCTTTCCCTAGCTAGTGCTCTGCTGCTGTGTTCAGCACCTGCAGATCTGTACGATAGTTGGAGCTGCTGCCGCCAGCTGGTAAGGAGAGGGAGGTAGTGCGGTCTGCACAACAGATGTACACGCCACTTCCTTCATTCCGCACGGCATCTTGTGTGGTATCACAGCTGCTGTGAGGGTAGCGCTTGTGCACAACCTCCAGCAAGATGGCTGTGTGCAGTGCCGCGACCTTTGGCAAAGAGTCCTAGAATATTGTTTATGTTGTCTTGAAGGCTCTTTCAAGATGTCCAGGTATCTGAAGGGAGCTCTTCACACATCTTTGGGCTTGGTTCCAGGCCGTCAGTGTTAGCCCTTTGCAGGACCTTCAGTTGGCGGTTCAGACTTGGGCATTTCTGACGGTTCTTGGTCTGCTCCTGTAGTCTCCCATGCTGTCGATGTTTAGTAAGTCTCTTCATCGTGTGTGCTGTGCTGCATTCCAGTGGCTCCAATGTCCTCCATTTCCTAAATTGGGGTGCTCCAGATGGCTCTAAGAATGTCACTGCATCATGAGAATGACCCATGTTCTGCATCTTGTCAAGCCTGGCTTTTTGGGTTTTGCAGGCAGTGTTTGATGTTGTCGATGTATCGTGGTACCGCACAACTGGTCTGACCGAGCAGGTGTTTGCTTGTGCCAGGATGCTGTAATTTGCGCCAATGTGGTCCCCACCAGTTTCTTCATCAGAGACTTTTTTTTGCAGCTCTAGCTTCCATGGCTTCAATGTGAGGCCTCCACGTGAAGCCAGTAATTTATTTGTTGCCAGTAAAGTTGGCTTGTCTGTCTTTGGTACTGGAAGGTTTCCAATTTTGAGGTGACCTCTTCCGTCTGATTGAAAGAGATGGTCTAGCTCAGTTTGAGTGGCCTCTTTCAGTCCAGCTGCTGACTCTATTGGCAGCATCCTGGATTCTAGAGGATGCTATTTCTTTATGTTCTGCTGCGCTCCACACTGCAAAGTCATCTGCATGGAAGATGTTCGAGACGAACCTTGGTACTGTTGTACTGATGTCATTAATGTAGACCAAAAACAACATCAGACACAACATCTCCCTGAGGTACACCTTCCCCGAGTTTGACAAGAGTGCTGAATGTGCAGACGGTAGAATCTTCAGCGGCAGCCCTTGTTAAGCATGCCTTAAATAAAAAGAATTACAATTAAATTGATGGGTCACATTGAAATTAATGAAATGATCACAAATGTTTATGCTCAATATGCATATTTTGTTAAGAAAACTGGCAACAAAAATATTTAATCAGAGGAGCAATTGTTATGATCATTTTTCGTTCCTTTGCGTACATGCAAAATGGGGGTAGGGCAGCAGATTCAGCCACTGTGGCCCCCTAAATGCATCAAAGCATCATAAAATCAGGTTGGGAGTAACTGTGGTACTCTATCCTAACCAATAAAACCTAAAAAAGACCTATCAGTTGTATACAAAATTTCTGAGGGCATCAGAAACAAGGTACGTTTCCCAATTCGGCAATTTTAAATGGGAAACAGCTATCATTTACCCCGAAAATACCGTAAAGGATGCCGACTTTCCTTATTTTCTTGCACTTTATGCTCACATTATTGAAACTTAATAGGTAAAGAGAGGTCAAAATAAAATGGAATAAATTAAGCAATTTTTTTCTAATTAATTTTGTGTATTTTTACAACTTGGGGGTAGGGATACAAAATCAACCACTGTGGCACTCACAGTCATCACAGCATCACCTAGTCAAGTTTATAATAATTGTGACATCCTCTTTTAATGATGTAAACCTGAAAATGGACTGTCAGTGCTATAGAAAATGTCTGAAGGCATCTGACACATTATTTTTGTCTTTTTTTGCGATTTCGCGGAAATGGTCGTTTACTGGGTGCACAAATACCTTCACTGTGACCCAGAGATTCAATATTTTTTCATTCTGTTTTTTGCAGAGGCTGCAGAACGTGTGCCTTAACATAATATTGCCTGATTTGGGCTTCTGGAATGAATTCTGGTTTATTTAGAGGAAAATATTTCTCAACCTCATTTTAGCACCTGCGAAGAGCGTTAATGGGGGTACCCTTGCGCCATCGGCTATATCTCTGGTGTGTTCCTAAGGATTTTCGGGGAACATGGCTTAAACATCTCACGACATACTAAGGAACACTTTGAAACCCATCTTATTGAGTACTGGGGGGGGGGGGGGGGGGGGTGCACGGTAGATCTTCCTAGCTTATGGACTATATAGAAATCAGTGCAGCACAGACTGATTCAGAACAAATTTACAGATGCAGCCTAGCCAGTGGTGTAACCCCTTCAATGTCGAGATAAAGCAAACAAGATCCAACTGCAAGACACATAGATCCTCATCAGCCCCCGGCTGTGCTCATGAGGATCTATATCACTTGCAGAGACCAATTTGTATGCATGTCCCTCGAACGGTTATTAGTCGTTGAATGGACAGATTTCAGAAACAAAAATATGCGTCCAGTGGCAGGGAAGGGGTTGATACCACAAGATGGCAGAGCACTGCATCCTTCTACAATGATATACAGGTCTCAGTGGTCCCTTTGAGTTAAACCATTCAGCCCTGACGCACTACAGCAGGAGATGGTTCGACCATGATAATTCAAGGGTAGTGCCAGATTAGCTTGGCGCCTGTCAGCCAACCTGCAACAGGTGCATAGTCGTTAGATGACGCCTCCAAAATTTGGGAAATACGTGCGTCGGGCTGAATGAGTTAAGACTTTAAGGGAGCAGTAGCTTTTTTTTTCTTCACTTTTGGGCCTGACGTTTGAAAAAAAAGCGTTAGTTTTTCTTTTGGTTTGTTCGAGTGTTTCAGTGGACGAGGGAGGAAGTATTGTGTACACATTTATTTGTTCGGAAATCCGGACATTCGGTTGAAAGAGTCAATTTTTAGTTATTATCTTCTTTTCGCTCACTGTTTTGCACATGCACGTACAACAAGAAAGAAATGTCCAGTTCAATCATCATCCTGCTAGGTGTATCCACTTACTCCGCCGTTGTATATTTCTTGGTGCAAATCACCTTGTCCTTTTGGTTGTACAAGTGTAAATCACGCCACCCCTACAGGCGACCCACAGGCGGTCTCTCGTGTCGGTGTTGAGCGCCGTGGGTTGCACCAGCAGCGGGCAGCCCGAGGACAGGTAGCGCGCGAAGCTCAGGCACCCGTCCTGCGCGTTTACCACGTGGATGGTGTCGTTCAGCTCATCAGCCACCAGCAGCACCTCCTGGCCGCCCAGCGTGTAGAAACACACGTCCGACGGCTGGAACGGCGCAACAGGCG
>BTPG01000007.1:127018843-127031343 GCA_036245525.1 Semisulcospira habei | reverse complement strand
ACCTGACATCAAGTGCACCATACAAACTAGCGATATATGAGTGGTACGTCCATACCTGACATCAAGTGCACCATACAAACTAGCGATACATGAGCGGTACGTCCATATCTGACATCAAGTGCACCATACAAACTTGCAATATATGAGCGGTACGTCCATACCTGACATCAAGTGCACCATACACACTAGCGATATATGAGCGGTACGTCTATACCTGACATCAAGTGCACCATACAAACTAGCGATATATGAGTGGTACGTCCATACCTGACATCAAGTGCACCATACAAACTAGCGATATATGAGTGGTACGTCCATACCTGACATCAAGTGCACCATACAAACTAGCGATATATGAGCGGTACATCCATACCTGACATCAAGTGCACCATACAAACTAGCGATATGTGAGTGGTACGTCCATACCTGACATCAAGTGCACCATACAAACTAGCGATATGTGAGTGGTACGTCCATACCTGACATCAAGTGCACCATACAAACTAGCGATATATGAGCGGTACGTCCACACCTGACATCAAGTGCACCATACAAACTAGCGATATATGAGTGGTACGTCCATACCTGACATCAAGTGCACCATACAAACTAGCAATATATGAGTGGTACGTCCATACCTGACATCAAGTGCACCATACAAACTAGCGATATATGAGTGGTACGTCCATACCTGACATCAAGTGCACCATACAAACTAGCGATATATGAGTGGTACGTCCATACCTGACATCAAGTGCACCATACAAACTAGCGATGTATGAGTGGTACGTCCATACCTGACATCAAGTGCACATACAAACTAGCGATATATGAGTGGTACGTCCATACCTGACATCAAGTGCAGCATACAAACTAACGATATATGAGCGGTACGTCCGTACCTGACATCAAGTGCAGCATACAAACTAACGATATATGAGCGGTACGTCCGTACCTGACATCAAGTGCAGCATACAAACTAACGATATATGAGCGGTACGTCCGTACCTGACATCAAGTGCACCATACAAACTAGCGATATATGAGCGGTACGTCCATACCTGACATCAAGTGCACCATACAAACTAGCGATGTATGAGTGGTACGTCCATACCTGACATCAAGTGCACCATACAAACTAGCGATGTATGAGTGGTACGTCCATACCTGACATCAAGTGCACCATATAAACTAGCGATATATGAGCGGTACGTCCATACCTGACATCAAGTGCACCATACAAACTAGCGATATATGAGTGGTACGTCCATACCTGACATCAAGTGCACCATACAAACTAGCGATATATGAGTGGTACGTCCATACCTGACATCAAGTGCACCATACAAACCAGCGATATGTGAGTGGTACGTCCATACCTGACATCAAGTGCACCATACAAACTAGCGATATGTGAGTGGTACGTCCATACCTGACATCAAGTGCACCATACAAACTAGCGATATATGAGTGGTACGTCCATACCTGACATCAAGTGCACCATACAAACTAGCGATATATGAGTGGTACGTCCATACCTGACATCAAGTGCACCATACAAACTAGCGATATATGAGTGGTACGTCCATACCTGACATCAAGTGCACCATACAACTGAACTAGCGATATGTGAGCGGTACGTCCATACCTGACATCAAGTGCACCATACAAACTAGCGATATATGAGTGGTACGTCCATACCTGACATCAAACCGATCGTGGATCAGAAGTCCTGTGAAGTCGGTAAATGTGGCCGTCCCTGTTCTAATCTAACTATATCTATGGCCAGGCCAGGGACCACCGCCCTATCGGGCTAAGGATCCCTGCAGCCTATTTTATCTTAACACAGTCTGTCTATCCTCAGTGTTTAGAATCCTTCCTACTTACAATCTAGTTGGTGACGGGAGCTACCTACAGCTCCGTCACCGATCTCTATCACTCTTTGCCTATGCTACACAGTACATCAAGCAGACTGTTTCGATCTGCTTCACTGCACACTGGAGCACGCCTTCTCTTCTCCGCTGCTCAGCTTCGAATGATGATGATGACTCAGTCTTGCGTTTGTTCGTTCGTTAAATCCATTTAACGAACGAACGCAAGACTGAGTCATCATCATCATTCGAAGCTCGAGTCGAGTCGAGTAGAGGTCACGTTACATATTTAAATTAGGCAGTTGAGGCAGTGCAAGGACCAGTGTTTTTAAAAATAACTTTTTGCCCTGTTTGAAAATTTGTAGTAGTGCTGAATGTTGGAATTTGCTGGAAATTTGTGGTTAGATAAGAGGAGACATGTTTGGTGCTTTGATTCATACCATCCTGAGCTTATCCAGTGGACAATTGTGGGCCTACGTTGTGTTGCTGTTGACGTAGTGATTTGAGGGGCACGCTGATTTCAGCTGTGCTTGGGTGTGGGGTTGGTAAGGAATCAGGTTCATAGCCAAGAAATGAGACTGTCAATGTGCTGTTGTTTTGGGTATTTTGTGCATGGCAAATGTGCAGCTGGTAGGCGGTAGTGTTTTTTAGGGGATTGAAAAATTAGGGGATGCCTGGGACTGACTAAGGCTAAGAGACTGGACAGTACGGAAACGGCACTGTGTACCGGGGCCTGTCAAAGGGACTGGGGCTTCCAGCTGTCGCTGATTTCGCCCGGGGGGAGGGGGGGCCCAGGGGGGGGGGGGGGGGCTTCGAAGCTCGCGTGGCCGTGCGCCTTTTATACCCGCAGCGTGGCCCAGTGTGAGACACCAGTGCATTTTGTTGTTGGCGCTCGTTGATTGGTTGATCATTCCCTCCCCCTTTTTTTCCCCCTTTCCGCGGGGCGCGCGGTAGGTTCAATCCATGTCGGTTTCGGTTCATTGCGTTGTTTCATTGAATTTGTTTTTTCTGAACCTCCTGTTCCCCATTTGTTATGGTTATGTTTCTAGGCCATTTTTTGCCTCGTTTGTGTATAGCAGTACCTAAGTTCAATCCATGTCGGTTTCGATTCATTGCGTTGTTTCATTGAACTTGTTTTTTCTGAACCTCCTGTTCCCCATTTGTTGTTATGGGTATGTTTCTAGGCCCTTTTTTTTTTGTTGCCTCGTTTAGGAGGGTTCAGTTCAGGCCTTAAGAGTTTGCCTGTTAGTTTGGGTTCTGGCACTGTGAGTCGTTTGTCTGGTGTGTATGGGTTAATTTCATACCACGCCTGGGTTCAGGTCCACTGCTCGGGGGTGAGCTGATCGGTGGTGTAGGTACTGGAAGGTTTCTGTTGGTTTTCGGTAGAGTTTGATGTCAAATTTGCCATCTGTTGTAAAACGTCCCCCTTTGTAGACTGTTAATTCTAAGAAAGTTGCCTCTTTTTTGCATATTTTGTAGGTGAAGTTCACCCCCTTCTGTGTGGGCGTTGGCCAGTTGAAAGAATTGATGTATTTCATCCTCTTCTGCTTGGAGTATCATGAATCCATCGTCTCGGTATCTGCCGTGGTACATGATTTTGTGCCTCTGTTGGAACTGTTGGGTGACTTCGTCTAGTGTTTTTGCCATGAGTATATCACTGCATGATGGGGATGGAACCTGCCCCATTGCGCACCCGATTACTTGTATGTAGAAGTTTCCGTCGAACATGAAGATGTTATTCTTCAACAGCAGTTGTAGCAGTGATATGATCGTTTCCCTTTCGGTTGGGGGAAGGGGTGGGACGTTTAGTGTCGTTGGTAGTTTTTCCCTTGTTGCTTTGATTAGTTCGTCTTGTTGGAGGACTGTTTACATGTTGGATACATCATACACACAGATTTTTACGTCCCTCGGGAAGGTGTTGTTTTCGATCCAGCGTATGAATGCCGGTGTGTCTTTGATGTGGGTTTTTAGTTTTTCCACATACAGGAGTAGGAAGAAGTCTACCAAGCGCCCAAAGTAGTATGTTGGAGTGGCTACTTGGGAGATGATTGGTCTCCCCGGTATGCGAAGGTCGTTGATGCCGTTTCGTTCGGCTTCTCGTAGTTGTTGTGGTGTTAGTTTGTGTGTTTTGGGGAGAATATACAGGTGCGCTGGGTCCCTGTTTTTCTCCGTTTGTTGGAGGAATTTGTATGTTGTGATGTCAATTTCTTGCATGAGTTTCATAACCTGTTCGTGTAGGTCACTCATGTTAGGTGCTGGAATGTTTGTATAGTGGATTCAGTCCTCTTTGTTGGAGTTCTACTTCTTTGACATAGTCTTCTCGGTTCAGAATGACTATGGACGTGCTTTTGTCAGCCTTCTTGATCACTATGTGTGGGTTGTTTTTAATTTCTTGCAGTGCACGTTTCTCTTCCATTGAGAAGTTGTTCTTAAAGCATGTTCTTAATTAAACGAACTTTAGTTCGGCGAACTCTGACGAACTACAGTTCACGATCTCGGACGAACCAGGTTGGTTCTTAATTGGACGATCTAAAGATACGGCGAACCTAGTTCGAAGTAGTTCACGAACCTCGGCAAACCATAGTTCGCTGTCGGAAAAGGTTCGCTGAACGTGTTGAGCAAACCAAGGCGAACCTTTTCTCTGATTGGTCAAAACTTTTACCTTCTTCTGCGTTGGAGATAAGAAGACAGTCACCGATACAAACAAATATGGCGGACGGCGATATTTAACTCGTGCGAAGAACAAGACCTATTTTTATTGATTTGTGGGAGGCGCAACGCTGTTTGTGGGGTCGCTACTGCAAGGAGTACAAAAACAAACATCGTTCAAATCGCGAAGCGGCATAGCGGCAGCCATTTTGAACCAGTAAGTACGCCGAATCAAGCACTTCAGTTAAGAAAGAAAACCATGGCAAACCTGGTTTGCTGAAGTTCGCCTAGGTTCGTGCAACCTCAATTAAGAAACAAACCAAAAGATCGCCGATCTTCTCCGATCTAGGTTTGCTGATCAGAAGTTCGTCCAATTAAGAACAGCTCTAACTCTCTGTTGCTGTAGGTGTAGAAGTTCCTCATGTGTGTTGTCGATATATGTTTCTAGTGCGTTGTTTCCCTTCAGTGGTTCGAAGCCTGAGTTCGTCCTGAAAGGGTGAGGTTCTTTGGTTTTGTTTGGTTCTGAGAATTGGTATTTGCATCTCATTTTACGGGCCATTTCAAGAAAGTCGGACATTATTTCCCGTGGGGTGTGTTGTTTCCTTGGGGTGGGGATGAATTTTATCCCTTTGGAGAGTAGGAGGTATTGTTGGTCTGTGAGTTTTGTGTTGGATAGGTTTATTACATACTCTCTTGCCTTTCCCATTTTGAGGTCTTTGTCCTGGGATTTTTGTTTTCTCCAGTGTTTTTGGTTGCGAGTCCTGGCGCGTAGTGTTTTCCCTTTTTTGTTTCTCGTCATATCGTTTGTTGTTCGGTTTTCGTATCGTTTCTCAAGGCGGCGCTTGTGGTTGAGTCTGTCAGCTCTTATTGTACGCTATTTTGTTAAATCCCTCGATTCGCTTTTTCCTGGCTCTGTGTGTGTGTGTGTGTGTGTGTGTGTGTGTGTGTGTGTGTGTGTGTGTGTGTGTGTGTGTGTGTGTGGTATGTTTGTGAGTGTGTGTGTATGTGTGTGTTTGCGTGCGTGTGTGTGCGTGTGTGTGTGTGTAGTATGTTTGTGAGTGTGTGTATGTGTGTGTTTGCGTGCATGCGTGTGTGTGTGTGTGTACGTGTGTGTGTGTGTGTGTGCTTGCGTGTATGCGTGCGTGCGTGCGTGTGTGTGTGTGTGTGTGTGTGTGTGTGTGTGTGTGTGTGTGTGTGTGTGTGTGTGTGTGCGTGTATGTGCAAGCGTGACTAATAGTAATAGAGTCCCTTTTCTGACTCAGTTTATGTTCTTTTGTCTGCTACGAACGCATACCTTTCCGCTGTAGTTGTTTGTTTATTGTTGTTGTTTGTTTGTTTGTGTGTGTGTGATGGTGTGTGTGTGTGTGTTTCTTTGGAGGGGGGCGGGGGGGGGGGGGCGGGGGGGAGGGGGGCAGGGGGGAGCTGGGGGGGGGGTTGACAAATGCTTTGCAAATGTGTGTGTGTGTGTGCGTGTGCGGAACGACCGTAGGAGCGATGAAGCTTCATGTCGAGTTGCGGTCACAGGCGGTGGACATCGAATTGGGTGAGCCGGTCAGTAAATAATATCGTGCGGCCCTAACAGAAACCGTCATTCCCTCTAAGTTGTAGACACTCGACTCCAACCCTTCTCACCTCTGTCGTATGACGCCTAGCGCTGTGGAATTTTTAACGCCATTCCCTCTCGGTGATAATCACAGGTTTCAGATAGAGTGACGTAAGTGTGGTAGTACGCGCGCAAAGCACTTCATGGGAATCACCTCGGAGCCACCGTGGTTTCTATTCTGTGATACCGGCTATACCGATGATGATATGTTCATCCCAGGGAGCCCCGACGCACTACAGCAGGAGATGGTTTGACCATGATAATTCAAGGGTAGCTCATCTGGCACTACCCTTGAATTACCATGGTCAGTCCATCCCCTGCAACTTGTGCATATTTTTTAGGTCAGTGGCAACTCCAAAATCGCTTGCTTGCTTGATTTTATTTTCCCGAGCATACTTTTTCATACCCGGCACACTGACTACCCCCCCCCCCCCCACACACACACACACACACCCCGCCACCATCCTACCCCTCCAAATGCATACTGTCTCTCATACTAATAATAATAATAATAATACCGTTATTATATAGGCGCTTTTTCTCAATTTTGGGGAAATCGACTCAAAGCGCCGCGCCTGAAACCCAACACACACACTCACGAAACAGACACGGATTTACGCCATTAAAGCAAACACAGTACAAGACAAACGAAGGGTCAGTCAGCTACTGAAGTTACAGAGATTTTTGATCGCTTGTATTTGAAATTTATAAAGTGGCCTGAGACCGGTACCAAAGTGTGTACTTATCATTCTTATTTATGTACGTTTGTGTGATTTTGGACCTTACATCTTGAGGCCGTAAGGTCCAAAATCATTGACCAGTACGTGTTAGAACTGCTCATGCCACGGCTGCAACCTGCTACATAATAAAGTCCTGTTACATAGGGTCGACTGTATCTTTGTTCATTGTTCACAAACAGTGGGAGACATCACAAGCTGTTGTCAGAGGCTTACAATGGTATTGTTCAAACTGTTCAGACGACCCAGGAAAATTCAGAATAAACAACTCGTCTTATGAAATGAAATAGTATTTTAACTAAAGTATTTAAGTATCGTAAAGATGTTCTATAACGATTTCAAAAAATGACATGTCACTATGAATATTAATTGTTTAAATAATTAATTTAAATAGTGTAATGACGTTTCGCAGTGTTACATGCCCCGTCTCCATCATCATCTGTGCAATCAGCATCATCGTCATAATGAATGAAACGCTATAATCGATTGTCAGGATTTGCAACTATATCCCCCCCCCCCACCCTTCCTCGCCCCCCCCCCCCCCCCCACACACACACACACACCCACGTCAGCACTCTCCTGACTACGTGTTGCCCACATAACCGGATGTCAGAACTGCTTGTTATCTCCGTTTCAGCTTTACCGCCGCCGGCACTGGATACTAATTAATCGATTGTTTAAGTCGCGCCGCAAGGTGTAGCGTATGATCTGTACGGAAAAGGACGGCAGGCCTAGCAAAAGGTCCTAGAACCGATGTCGGCTCTAGGACCCTTTGCGTACCGGCTAGAGACGGTGATGGCGAAATTTGTATTTTTTTTAAAGTCATAGGAACAATTTGGGGATGGTAAATCGACAGTGACAGCGGAAGGTTTTAAGTTTTCGCAAAGTTATTTATTTAGTTAGTTAGTTAGTTGGGTTTAACGCCGAGCAGGTGAGTAAGGCCATCTCCCGGCGGTTTACGCGAAGTGTGAGAAGACGAGTCGATTATATTTATATATTACAGCGGAAAGGAGGGAAAATGGCGGCCATGCACCATCTCTTGGCCGGCCGCTCCGACAAAATCCGTCAATTGTGCTAGGGAAGTGATGCTTATTGTTGTTATTTACCAGGCAGTGTCAGTTGTGCTATTAAGTTATGCGGGAACAGTGATGTACTATTTGGACAACTTTATTTGATGGTTGTTGTGTATCAGCTAAAACTTAGTCTTCATCTTGTAACCCTAACACCGTCTGAGTCGGAATTTGGACTATTTTCGTGCCAGCCTGTTTTCAAAGAAGAGCGTGCAGAGGAACTCTGAAACAACCAAATATTATGTGCTATTCCGGGCTCCATCCTACATACTTTACAGACTAACACATTGCTAGATGTTTCTTTATTCTGCCTGGAAGCTTGGAAGCATACAGAAAAGCCTTTACCAGCGAGCTTTACTACATCAGTTCTCATTGCATTTCATCGCGGCGGCCGTGCCGGTTTATCAGTGTTGCACGAACTGCCTGGCCGGCCGACCCGTTAGCTGCTGACAGATCAGGTTTCCCAACAAGTGGCGTGCCAGTCAGTGAACACGGCTGTGTGTGTGCGTTTTGTTTCCTCATGATGACTCATGGCTGTTGCCATAAAGACATGTATGTCACAGTGTTATAATAGTGTTGACGGACTTTGTCGGAGCGGTGCCCTCTAACCACCGGCGCTGTACTAACGGCGACGGGCCCCCAGGTGCTGTTTTGACCGTTGTTTTATATGTTGCCTAGATCGGAGATCATTTCCGTATCGACGGTATCTCATGTTGTTTCTGTTCATAAGTTAACTTTTTTTTTTCATGTACTAGCTTTAGTCAAGTAGGAACTTAATAAAGAACATAATAGTGTGTTCAGGAGACATAGGGCAGTCTTAGTATTCAATTTTTGTCAGGGAGGTTCGGGTCGGGATGAGGCCACTGGCGCTGGCCATTGAGATGCCTTGGCGACGGGCTTCACCCGTCCCGAGTCATTGTCCATTTTACGGTAGTTCGGTCAGTATTGTAATTTGTGGAATGAGCGAGTGAGTGAATGTGAACAGCACTTGTGGTGGCAAAACTGTAATTGCCCCTTGAGGGATAAATAAAGTTCTTTTGAATTTGAATTGAATTTGAATTTGGAACCTGTTCATGAAGCGACCACCCTTATGAGACATCACCTGTCGTTAAAGACCATCATTTAGGTGCCTGTAGCTGTGACTGGTTCTAGCTGTGACTGTGACATTTGCGTTGAACGTGACTGTAGCTGTGACTGTGACTGTAGCTGTGAACGTGACTAGCTGTGACTGACTGTAGCTGTGACTGTGACTGTAGCTCTGACTGTGGCTGTAGCTGTGACCGTGGCTGTAGCTGTGACTGGCTGTAGCCACCTAAATGGTGATTTTTAATGAGAGGTGGCACTTTTTGCCCATCAAGGCCTCTTGAGAGAGCACCTGCCTCTTAAGACCACCTTGTTTCTTGCACTAAAGTAAAAAGTGTTTGCTCAAAACGGGTTCTACTGTATTTCAGAGATTATACCTGATCAGCTTGGCGCCTGTTCAGCAGATTTACTTACTATAGCAGCAATCTCACAGTACACAAACATGTTCGGACCAATGTCAGCTAGTAAGTACTCCCTGCTGTTGCCTTACTAACAAGGACACAACCAATTTAGCGTGTACAATTCGTGTAACACAAACATTTCTGTGGCAGAAAGGGGCTTAAAGTAAAGTCATTCTTTAATTTTGTTAGAGGCATAGATTCTCATGAGCCCCATGCATGTGAGAAATCTGTGCGTCTTGCTGGCAGCGATTTGCTTCCATGTACGTGCATCCTCAGATTAAAAGGAAAATATGACCTTTTTGTCTTCTTTCAGTCTTTTTACATTTTCTTTTTCATTGGCCTGGCTCTATTTGATTTTTCCCCCTGGTCGGTCGTCCTCAAAACAACGGGAGTCCCCTTGTCACATATTACCAAGGTAAGATTTGATAAGTTGACTCCCTTATTAAATGTTACGATGACAACGTTACTCCCTGGAGAAAGCTTTCACCCCCAAATGAATCTTTGGCCAATCACCTTTCACGGTACACACACCCTAATCTTCATTCAATCAA
The DNA here is from genome assembly GCA_036245525.1 of Semisulcospira habei. Taxonomy (NCBI): domain Eukaryota; kingdom Metazoa; phylum Mollusca; class Gastropoda; family Semisulcospiridae; genus Semisulcospira; species Semisulcospira habei. The sequence continues at coordinate 127,021,378 of BTPG01000007.1, read as the reverse complement.
ACCTCTAAACAAAAATATGCCAATAAATAAATAATTTAGGGGCTACACAACAAACAAAACTATATGTAGGTGTTCTGTGATACCGCTGGTGTCAGTTTTATACAAAATATAACTGAATAATTGGATAAATTAGATAAAATCAACGACGGGAAATTTCCACGGAAGCGAACGCCCTATCACATACTGACCGTATTCGAAACGGCGAAAAGACAAAAAGCTGGATAAATAAAAATTGAGGGGGTTAAGCAACACAATAACTATATGCACGCGTTGTGTTCGGCCTATATTACCAATTTATACAATAGAATGATTCAAAATGTCTTTTTGTACGTACACACACATCAGAGATTCTGTTGTTTACATACATAGGCGCGCACAAACACACATACAAACACACACACACACACGCGCGCTCGCACGCACATACACACACGCGCGCGCGCGCGCGCGCGAACACACACACTGCGTTTCCGGCCAAAAGGACGTTCAGCAGCGAAGTTAGCGTAACTACACATGACATCATTTTTTTCTGGTCAGTTACTTTGGCTGTTACATTTTCAGACAAGCCCGCCTTTGTCGTCACGGGTATTCTTTTGAATTTGCTCCGCCTCGACCCATCCTAAAAAGTCTCTTATATAAATAAAGGAGACTTTAAAAGATACATACATATTTTCCAGTTCTATTTTTTAAAAAGGTAATAATAAATTATGTTGTACATGTCAGAGTCCTTTCTAAACGTGTTCTTTCTTTGTTAAGATTTTCTTTGCGTTGTACATGTGGCTTGGTAGACACATTTCGTGGTGTGGATTCTAACCTGAAAAGACTTGGAGGGGGAGTGGAGAGGGGGGCGGGGATTATAGGAATGTTGATGGGAATCGAATGGCCATACACCCCGCCGTCAGCAAATGGTCATCTGACCTTCCTCGGCCGCAGTGGACCTGCCGGCATGTCACTGCGCGGGCCCACTGCGGCCAACGTCGGCCCTAAGTTCGTTTGCTTACTAAAATATGACCATTGTATCAACATGTCTAATCCTGTGTGCTTCAGTGGCTTACTACTTTCTGTGGCGGGAACCCCAGCCTCTTCGCCACAAACCGTGACTGCCGTGAGTAGTTGAAGCGTTTCGAGCGGTCTGCAACGGGGTCAACACCGCGGGCGCAAGCACCCCCACCAACCTCATCGACAGCAACCTGCCCACGCCGGTCCAGAACTGCACGCTGCTCAACAGCTACCTCGGCGCGCTCGTAGGGTAAAGGTTGGAAGCCCGCCAGGCCGTTACCGTGCAATATGCCATACCGGCGTTTCTCAGGAAAATGCTATAATCGCGTATAAACATCTTGAAGGCCGAGAGGAAAATGAACAAGATCCAAAGGCAAGAGACATAGATCCTCATGAGCCCCCACGTTGCGGGGGCTCATGAGGATCTATGCCTCTTGCTGAGGCCACTTTGAATCCGTGTTCCTGGGACGGCTGGGGCTCACTGGTGTTGAGTTGATGAAGATGACAGAAACACAGTCTGCACCCACTGGCGGTGAAGGTGTTGTACGGTGTATGGCGGGAATTAAAGGGGAATTTGTTGATTTAATGTGAGATATGGATATGTTTGTGTGCAGGTCTGTGATTTTGGACCTTACGACTTAATTCGTAAGGTTCAAAATCACACACCAGCACACAGTTACTCTCTGTGCGTGTTTCTCTGCATGCAATAAAGAAAAAGTTGGAACTGGATTGAAATGTTTGTTTGGGACGAATGCATGGGTGGACGAATGCATTGACAAAGTGGGTGCATGAATGCATTCAGACCTGTGCACACATTTTCTGTATACATAATAATGACTATACCTCAGAAAATCACACACACACACACACACACACACACACACACACACACACACACACACACACACACACACACACACAAAATATCACACACACACACACACACACACACACACACACACACACACACATACATACATACATACACATACACACACACCTCTTGTAGTTCACGACCAGACCGTAAAAACTGTTCAGCATTTTAAATTTCTGGGAACCACCATGTCCGATTATCTTAAATTGGAACAAAACACAGAGAACATTGTAAAGAAAGCACAGCAGCGTCTTTATTTTTTTTTAGAAGGTTGAGGGCTTTTGGTGTGAGCAGAACAGGCATGGAGCACTTCTACCGGGCTGCGATCGCGGTCTGGTATGGCAGTGCGTCTGCACCGACAAAAACACAGATTGAACGGCATCCAAAATAGTCGGCAAAGACATGCCATGTCTTGACAGTGTATACCAACAGCGGCTGCTTAGGCGTGCAGGGCTTTCTGCACGCGACACTACACACCCGGCTAACTGTCTCTTTAGCCTGCTTCCGTCTGGTCGCCGCTACTCTGCTCTCAAAGCACGCGACAAACCATTTAATTAATCATTTAATCCTTTTTAACGTCCCGCTGGCACAAAAGTGATCGGGGACGCGACAAACCGTTTCAGTAACAGTTTTTATCTTAGTGCTGTCCGAGCCCTTCGTTA
>BTPG01000007.1:127003843-127016343 GCA_036245525.1 Semisulcospira habei | reverse complement strand
TTTTCTTCTGTAACAAACAAACAAAAACTCAGTCCGACCAGATGTGATCCGAAAGTGTTTGTCATGCTCACAGCTATGATTTCTTTGAATAATATGGAAATCAGTGCAGCACACACTGACTGATTCGGAATATAAATTACGGATTCAGCATAGCCAGTGGTTTAACCCCTTCACAGCCGACAAAAAGCGAACAAGGTCCAGCTGCAAGAGACATATATCAGTCGCGGGGGCTCATGGGGATCTATGTCACTTGCAGAGACCAATTTGTATTCCAGAATAAATGTGCTCACAAACCAGATAGGTGAGGCTAGCGCTGGCAGAATTGTACTGATTCCCCTTGGTTTGAGTACAGAATAAATGTGGCTATCACTACTATCAGTCGTTGAATGGACACATGAAAACACAAATATGAGTCCAGTGGCAGGGAAGGGGTTAATATACCACAAATGACCAGAGTTACTTTATCCTTTTATTGTAATATATAGGTCATAGTGTTCCCTTTAAGCTGAGTCTTAAAAGATGCAGTACCATTTGTTTCTTCAGTTTTGGGACGCTTGTCACTTGAAAAAAGTGCTATTTTTGTTCCCGGATGTTTAAGTGGGGGAAGAAGGCAGTGTTATACATACATGCATTTGTCAACGTCAAGGAAATTCGGCCGTTCGGTTGAAAGGGTCAAGTCATGAACCCAGTGCGCAAAGACAATCGGGACGACGTCGGCAGCCGTTGGCCCGCGCAGGTTTGTGTGCGGGCCAATGGCGGCCGACATCGGCCAGATGTCTGTTTGCGCATTGGGGAATCGTTCTGCACATGCGATAAGAAAGAAACATCTAGTTCAATCATCATCCTGCTCTGAATATACTTGTGTTCCCCGGTTGCACATTTGTTGGTGCAAATCACCTTTTCCTTTTGGTTGTACATGTGAGAATCACGCCGCCCCAACAGGCGACCCACAGGCGGCCTCTCATGTCCGTGTTGAGCGCCGTGGGCTGCACCAGCAGCGGACAGCCCGGGGACAGGTAGCGCGCGAAGCTCAGGCGCCCGTCCTGCACGTTCACCACGTGGATGGCGTCGTTCAGCTCATCAGCTACCAGCAGCACCTCCTGGCCGCCCAGCGTGTAAAAATACGTCCGACGCTACACGGCACGGCGCTACAGGCGTGGCTATGGGTTTTTGCTTATTTCGTAGGTACAGCTGCACTCTGAGCTGGCAGTCTGGTGTCTTCCCTCCCTCCAGCACAACAAACAGCTGCTCCGCCAAGGGTAGACAGAAACACATGCCCCAGAATAGAGGGGAAAACCCACCCTGTAGGGTTTACCAGGGTGACCGTGGGAACTAAAAAGTAGTTAACCCCACCCAAGTCCCCCAGCGCAGACCCGGGTGGGGGTGATGATAGATAGATAGATAGATAGATAGATAGATAGATAGATAGATAGATAGATAGATAGATAGATAGATAGATAGATAGATAGATAGATAGATAGATAGATAGATAGATAGATTAGATTAGATTATATTAGAGAGAGAGAGAGAGAGAGAGAGAGAGAGAGAGAGAGAGAGAGAGAGAGAGAGAGAGAGAGAGAGAGAGAGAGAGAGAGAGAGAGAGAGAATCAATGAATCAATGAATCAATGAATCTTTATTTTACAACGGTGAAGATATTAACACAGTCAGTGACTATATCATTTTTCGTACCTGCCGTTGCTAAAACTACGACTAGCTATGTACAAAATATGCATAGAACAGGGACACCAAAGCACAGTGATACAAAATATACAGTCCACTAAATACAAACACACGCATGCACGCACACACACACATACACGCGCACATACACATGATAGAATATACACGTACATTCGTGTGTCTACGTTTAACTAGATATTATTATTTGAATGATGTCAGGTATCTATAAAGATTTGTCTTGAAACGAGATTATGTCGGAGTGGCTTTAACGTCATGTGGGAGTGAGTTCCACAGTGTGGAACCCGCAAATGACAAAGTGGATTTAAATAAATCTATTCGGGGTTTTGGAACAATATAAAGACCCCTCATATTCCCATAGCAGGAATCTGATGTTTTAAACAGATCTATTAAATATTCTGAAGCATTATGGTTCCACACTTTAAGCATCAGTACCCCTTTGTTAAATTTAAAGTGATTTTGAAGGGGTAGGAATCCAGTTTTATTGAGTTTTTCCTCGGTTGTCAAGTGAGGGTCGGGAAGAATTAATTTTGCCATTCTCCTATGTAAAGAATTTAGTTTTTTTAAGTGGACATCACTGCAACAATCCCACACCGTCGATGCGTAGTTTATATGTGACAAGATGTGTGCATTACTGAACAATTTTCTGGTTTCACTATCTGTGAAATACTTTAATTTCGATAACATAAAGACATTTCTAGAGACCGTTTTACATACATTGTCAATGTGCATCTGCCACCTGAGCTGATTATCAATTGTAAACCCCAGTAGACGATGTTCGGCTACCTGTTCTATGATGTCATCGCCGAGTGATAGATTAAGCTTTAATAGTTTCATCTGATGCTTTTGGCGGGTTGCAATAATCATAGATTTTGTTCTAGTAGGATGCAGAATCATGGAGTTGACTTTACACCATGCTGCTATATCATCGAGACTTTGTCGAAGGCCGTTTTCAACTACAATATGTCTTTGTTAGCTGTGTGGATTGAGGTATCATCGGCGAACATATCACACTGTGCTTCTGCGTAGGTTAGACTTAGAGGTAGGTCATTGATGTAAATACAAAATAAAAGAGGACCTAAGATTGACCCCTGCGGAACTCCGAGTTTTGCATCTTTAGTAGAAGAGTAGGCTCCATTTACAATTACTTTCTGCTTCCTATTTTCGAGGTATGACGTAAACAACGAAACAGCCAAGTCGTTTCGAAGATAATGCTTAAGTTTAGAAATCAATATTGTATGGTTCACGTAGTCGAAAGCCTTTTTAAAGTCAAGATAAATTACACCTGTCAGATGCGAATTATTTATATTTGAAAGCCATGTGTCCGTTAATCTGCTCAGAGCCGTATGGCATGAGTGCCGAGGGCGAAATCCTGACTGAGACGAATGGAGCAACTTTCGTGATTCTAAGTAGACAGACAGGTGTTTATGTATATGCCTTTCGAGGGGTTTAGATAATACTGACAGCAGAGAAATGGGTCTATAGTTGTTAGAGTCAGTACGATCTTTTGATTTTGGCACTTTTGCGACTTTAAGGTCTGTAGGGAATACATTGTTTTGAATACATAAGTTGTAAATATAAGCAAGGGTCTCTACGATATATGGTATAGACAACTTTAATATTTGTGAGCTAATATCATCATGGCCGGAGGACTTCTTATTAGCTAAGTCACTAATTAATTTGCCCACTTCGTGCACAGTAAGTGTGGGGATATTAAATGGTGGTGTGCCAATTGTTTTTCTGCAACAGACAGAAAATGTTCGCTGAATGTGTCGGCGGAGAGATTACTAGGGATAGTTGTTGACCTACAACTATTGATTCGGGTAATCGAATTTAGTACCCGTCACACTGCTGACACATCTTTGTTGTCCTTGACAGTGTTGCGGATAAAGTCCCTCCACGCGGCGCGCACCATTGATCTCACATGGTTTCGCTGCTTTTTAAAATCATCAAAGTTCTTTTCTCTTTTTAGGTCATTTCGCACCGACATAGCATGCATTATTTCTTTCAACCAAGGGGAAAGTATCTCACTCTTTACTCTTTTTGTTCTAATTGGCGCATGTCTGTCTAATACTCCAAGGAATAAACTGTACCAAGTAGACAGCGCAATATTTGGATCATCTGCGAGGAGGACCTCGTCAAAAGGAGTATTACTGAGATCAGGTAGAAAGGTATTACGATTGAAGTGCTTAAACGACCTGTAGGTTGTTGTGGTATGACTATGTTTCTTTAATTTGGGGAGTTTTACAGACCAGCAACAAATCACGGGGCAGTGATCACTAAGATATGAAACACTAACATCGGTCACCGCCTGCGACTTGTTTGTATAGACGTGGTCAATAAGCGTAGAGCTCGTCATTGGCGGTAATTCTGGTGGGGGATTTAACTAGCTGTACTAGGCCAAATAAAGAAGATGTAGTTTCCCATGCGGGATGAGGTTTAATCATGTCTATATTAAAGTCACCTAAAAGAATGACGTCATTTTGCCCTTTACAAACTTTGTCTAGGTTATTAGTAAAATTGTCATACCACTCGAAGGTAGAGGCCGGACTGCGGTAAAGAAAACCGACAAATGACGGTGAGCAGTACGGGCTCGTGACCTCAATCCAAACACACTCTACTTCAGCCGTTTCTAAGTCTTTACGCCTACGGACTAAGTGTTCAATAGAGTGTATACAACAATGCCTGTTTGACCGTGACAGGAAGAATCTCTTCTCATGATACTAAAATTAGGAGTTTTCACGGCATCATCACTGATGTTTGAATTTAGGCGTGACTCGGTAAGGCCGAAAATGTCGAACGGTGTGGGACTGTTAAGGAACGCTGACAGGTCAGATATCTTATTATAAAGATGAAAAACGTTGAGATGACCCACTCGTAATTTTTGTCCTTTTTAGGAAGGTTACAAAGTAAAGTAGGTTATAGCACTGTCAGGGGAGAGAAATGTGCATGATCGACCAGTGATCATAGATCTACTGTGGCCAAAGCACAAAAAAAAAGAGATAGGAAAGAGAGGGGGCGCTAAGAAAGTGACCGAAAGCAATGCATATGGAAGCCTCCCCTGACAGTGCTATAACCTACTTTACTTTGTAACCTTCCTATTAGCACTGGCAGTCTCCCCTTTTCTTTTCATTTATCACTACAATATCGACTGCAATCCCTTCCCCCCTTTTGGTAGGTTCTCTTTTAGGGTGCATGGAAATTTAACTCTAGGTGGTGGCATGGAATGTATGCCCCTGCAGACACCACAGTAAAATGTGGTTGTCATTGCAGGTAGGCAGAATTTCCTGCCTCCTCCAGTATTGCCGATGGTGTGCTGAAGAGGTCGCCAAGACCGAAACAGCTGTCCACACCGGCTAAATATCTGGACCCCCCTTGGGGGGACCTAGATTTAAATTTCCATGCACTAAGTGGCTGAAACAGTGGATATGTGATACGCCCCCCTTCGGGGGGGCTTCCATATGCATTGCTTTCGGTCACTTTCTTAGCGCCCCCTCTCTTTCCTATCTCTCTTCTTTTTTTCTTTCTTTTTTTGTGTGCTTTGGCCACAGTAGATCTATGATCACTGGTCGATCATGCACATTTCTCTCCCCTGACAGTGCTATAACATACTTTACTTTGTAATCTTCCTAAAATATTAGCACTGGCAGTCTCCCTTCCCTTTTTCTTTTCTTTTGTCCTTTTTGTTTGCCTCTAGCCTCTAGATATATATATATATATATATATATATATATATATATATATATATATATATATATATATATATATATATATATATATATATATATATATATATATATATATATATATTATAAGTTATTGGTAGCAAGGGTTTGCTACACGGACCCCTGTAGGCCTGAGGGAGCTCAAAGGAACACCCCTGCATCCTAAAGGCCGAAGGCCTGAGGGGTACAATGGTTCCTTTGGCATCCCGAACGCCTACAAGGGTCCGTTTAGCAAACCCCTGCTGCCAGTAACGTATTTGTTTTCATTCCTCCACTATGTTCATAAAAAAAATCAAGAAGAAATCTTCCGACCTGGATCACGCCAGACATGAATGACGTCAAAGGAATATTATAAGTTATTGGTCGAAGGGGTATGCTACACGGACCCTTGTAGGCCTGAGGGAGGTCAAAGGAAACATTGTACCCCGAAGGCCTGAGGGGTACAGTGGTTCATTTGACCTCCCGAAGGCCTATAAGGGTCCGTGCAGCGAACCCCTCCGACCAATAACGTATTTGTTTTCATTCCTCCACTATTTTCGTAAAAGAAATCAAGAAGACATCTTGCGACCTGGATCACGCCAGACATGACTGACGTCAAAGGAATATACCTTTATAAATACATAATAGACTTATGACGTAATTTAAAATATGTCATGACGTTGCCGTCTCCAGTACTGAGTGTGCTTGTTGTTTCGAACAACACTAAGAAACTTTGTACTTTAGAACGTTTGGCGATCTTTTATAGAACAAAACTAGCATCCAAGATTTGTCATCGAGAGGGCTACAAAACGTCCGCCATTTTTCGCTACAGGGGTTTTTATATCACGGTCACATGGTACGGTTTGCGCTAAAGTGACTGGTCGTGTGACGTAGGGAGGAAAACAAACATTTATACATAATAGACTTATGACGTAATTTAAAATCTTTCATGACGGTGCCGTCTCCAGTAGTGTGCCTGTTGTTTTGAACAACACTAAGTAGCTTTGTACTTTATAAAGTTTAGTGATTTTTTATAGAACACTGGCATCCAAGACGCGTCAGAAAGAGGGCTACAAAAAGTCCGCCATTAGTTGATACAAGGTTTTTGAACCTCGGTCACATGGTACGGTTTGAGCTAAAGTGATTGATCGTGTGACGTAAGGATGAAAACAATATACGTTATTGGTCGGAAGGGTATGCTACACGGACCCTCGTAGGCCTTAAGGAGGTCAAAGGAAATATTGTACCCCGAAGGCCGAAAGCCTGATGGGTACAATGGTTCCTTTGACCTCCCTCAGGACTACAAGGGTCCGTGCAGCAAACTCCTGCTACCAATAACGTATTTGTTTTCATTCCTCCACTATTTTCGTAAAGAAATCAAAGACATCTTGCGATCAACGTACATATAAGCAGCAAAAGACTTATCTATCAAGAAGCAACAGGTACGCACGCACGCACGCGCACGCTTTTCACAAGACAAAATAAACTTGACACGATTTAAAAGAAATAATCTGCATGCGACCCAACGTGATATTCTGATCGGCGATTTTTGCCATAATTCTTCTCATGGCTCCAAATACGACTACATGACCCTCTCAACGAAAGTGAAGTCACGGCGGATAACCAGCCTCTATATATCTATCTATTTATCTATCTATCTATCTATCTATCTATCTATCTATCTATCTATCTATCTATCTATCTATCTATCTATCTATCTATCTATCTATCTATCTATCTATCTATCTATCTATCTATCTATCTATCTATCTATCAATCTATCATTATCCTGTAGTCTTGCCGACCCTTGGGGCACCACTGATGACTTGGCAACCAGCTCCCCCCCCCCCCCCCCCCCCACCCCTTCCAATCTGTTCCCTGCCATTCTTAGCGTAAAGCCCAACCTCAGTCCTGTCCACTCTGAGATATTGTCCTCCCATCTTTTCCTCTGTCTTCCTCTCCTCCGTCCTCCTTGCACAGTGCCCTGCAGGATTGTTTTGGCAAGCCCTGATGAACGCGTGACATGCCCGTACCACTTCAGTTTGCGTTTTTTCACAATGGCTAATAGGTCTTTATAGGGCCCGATGGCTTGCCTGATTCTGCTTCCCAATTTCTCGTTCGTGATGTGATCTCTGTATGAAATGCCAAGCAGCCTACGAAAACATCTCATTTCAGTGGCTTGTATCCTCATTTCAACGTCTGCTGTGAGGGTCCATGACTCGCAGGCATACAAGGCATACAAGAACACTGAGATGACTAAGGAGCGTATCAGTCTGATCTTGGAGCAGAGAGTGATGTTTTTGTCCTTCCATATGGTCTACAGTCTTGTCAGTGCTGTTGTTGTCTGCGCAATCCTGGACAGTATTTCAGGTTTTGATCCCTCATCTGTCACAATGGCTTCTTGGAATTTGAATTTATTAACTGTTTCTAGTTTTTGGCTTCCAATCATGACGTCAGTGCCAATGCCACTGGTGTTATTTGTCATCAGCTTGGTCTTCTCTGCACTGATTTCCATCCCATACGCAATGGCTGTACTGTCCAGCTTTTCCACCAACTGAGCTAGCTCCTTCTCTGTTCCTGCAAGGCCATCAAATGTCGTCCGCAAAGCGCATGTTCGTGATTGTTCTGCCTCCAATACTGACAGTTCCTTCATGATCTTTCAGAGCGTCTCATGATTCATTCCAAGAAGATGTTGAAAAGAGTGGGTGAGAGCAAGCAGCCTTGTCTGACTCCGACTGTAGTCCTAAGCCAGTTTCCTAATTTGCCGTTGAAGCAGACTGCGCTAGTGGCCTTGTTGTAAAGGTTTACTATGACTTTGATCAGGTTGCCATTGATGTTGTATAGCTTCATGGTGGACCAAAGGGCTGCATGCCACACCCTGTCAAACGCTTTCTTAAAACCCACAAAGACATGATAGAGGTCTTGCTGGTGCTGGAGGTACCTCTCACATATAACTCTCAGGTTGAAGATCTGCTCAGTTGTGCTGCACCCTCGTCTGAAGCCTGCCTCAGCTATGATTTCCTCTGCCTGTGGCTTCAGCCTGTTCAGTAGGATCTTTAACATGACTTTGCTTGGGTGGCATGTAAGACTAATAATAATAATGGCTATTTATATAGCGCTTATCCTTACATAAGCTCTAAGCGCTTTTCAAATAAAGAGTGGGAGTGGAGGGGGTCATAAAACCTGAGAAACAACGGATTCTGCAACACACACACACACACACACACACACACACACACACACACACACACACACACACACACACACACACACAGGTACATAATGACAAAGAACTGAGCTACATTGGGGTATCGAACAGGTGGATCTTTAGGGCAGATTTAAAGGCAGAGAATGAGGGAGAATGTCTAATGTCTATAGGTAGAGAGTTCCAGACAACAGGTCCAACGTGCGCAAAACAACGGTCACTTCTGGTTTTGTATTTGAAGAGCGGGACTCTGAAAAGGCGCGTGACTTTGTTTGTGTGGCATAATAAGACTGCTCGTGCGATAATTCTGGCATTGATGTAAGTTGCCTTTTTGGGGGGAGAGTTATTATAAGTGATTGGGTCCATGGTGTGGGCCAACCCCCTGACTGCCAGATCTTATTACAGATTGTTAGTAAGGCGCTTATCATGTCTTCTCCCCCTTCTTGGACTAGCTCTGCGGGGATGTTGTCTGCTCCTGCTGCCTTCCCTTTTTTCAGCGACTTCACTGCAGCCTCTACTTCTTCTCGGAAGATGGGATAGTTGCCATTGTTGGTCACGGGTGGGTTGACAAGTATGCCTGGGTCCACTGTAGCTCGGTGGTTGTACAAATCTGAGCAGTACTCTGTCCACCTCTTCAGTATGTCTTGGTCTTCCCTAAGACAGTTCCCTTCACTATCTTGAATGATCGAGGAGCATCCTTGTTTTACACTGGTCAGGTCTTTCACCAGTTGGTATGCTTTTTTGCTATTATTTTTGTTCAGATTTTTTTCTACGTGTTTACACTGATCTTCAATTCACTTATTCTTTGCGCCCACTCGGCACCGGCCTCCACGTGGCGTGGGTGGGTAGTCTCCTCAGTCACTGACTGAGTGGGCTAGCAGAGGGGTGCCATCTTTGTCCAGGATTAGGACTTGATGTCAGCAGTCTTTTTCACTGGTCCGGTTTTTAAGGAGCTTTGCTAACCCAGGTCGTACCAGGATCTATATCACTTGCAGAGACTAATTTGTATGCATGTCCCTCGAATGGTTATTAGTGGTTGAATGGACAGATTTCAGAAACAAAAATATGCGTCCAGTGGAAGGGAAGAAGTTGATAACACAAGGGGCAGAGCTAGTTCATCCTGTTACAATGATCTACAGGTCATAGTGGTCCCTTTGAGGTGAGTCTTGAAAAATGCAGTAGCTTTTTTTCTTCACTTTTGGGCCTGACGTTTGAAAAAAAAATTTTTAGTTTTTCTTTTGGTTTGTTCGGGTGTTTCAGTGGACGAGGGAGTCAGTATTGTGTACACATTCATTTGTTAGGAAATCCGGCCATTCGGTTGAAAGAGTAAATTTTTCGTTATAATCATCTTTTCACTCACTGTTCTGCGCATGCACATGCGACAAAAAAGAAATGTCCAGTTCAGTCATCATCCTGCTACCAATATCCACTTGCTCCGCCGATGTATATTTGTTGGTGCAAATCACCTTTTCCTTTTGGTTGTACATGTGAGAATTACGCCACCCCTACAGGCGACCCACAGGCGGCCTCTCATGTCTGTGTTGAGCGCCGTGGGCTGCACCAGCAGCGGACAACCCGGGGACAGGTAGCGCGCGAAGCTCAGGCGCCCGTTCTGCACGTTTACCACGTGAATGGCGTCGTTCAGCTCATCAGCCACCAGTAGCACCTCCTGGCCGCCCAGCGCGTAGAAACACACGTCCGACGGCTGGCAAGGTGCTACATGCGGGATGTACGTGGCTATGGGATACGCCTGTTGGCGGTGGTGCAGTTGCACTCTGCGCTGGAAGTCTGGTGTCTTCCCTTCCTCCAGCACCACAAACAGCTGCTCGCTGGCGTCAACGTCGAATGCACGAGGGTTGGCGCACTGGAGCGTGAAGACGTGTGTTCTGTCTGTTCGCAATGGATCCTCTGACACTACGTTGGTAGTCCTAATATTCGCTTGCCCTGTAAGAGGGTTATAACGTAAAAAATAAAATCTGGTCATGTCTGGGTCGCATTTCTTGGCGTAGGTACGGACTGAACCTATAGCAGATTCAAAAAACATGCTCCTACCATGCTTCCTCCTCACCCTTGTCACTTTTCCAGAGACATCAAAGTTTTTCGTTCGCACATATTTGCCGTCAACACTGAACTGTTTTGAACAAACGCCCTTAACTAACGCGCACGGCTCGTACGACAACCACACCGTGTCATCAGTCAAGGGACACACGTGATAAACGTCAGTGTCCGAATCCTCGTCACATCGAAACTGTTCCAGCACGGTCATTTCAGGCGCTAACACCGCCATCTCCATCTTAGCCGCACTACCCATGTGGTCACGCATACGCTGTAACGTGGCGTCGCGTGTGGCGCTGAAGCGGAGGACAGGACGGCAGACGGTGGTCATCTGTCTTGTCGTCAGCTTCTGCACGGCTTCCTCGCTGCCACGTCCGCATCTCATCTCTCTGGCCACAGTCACCAGCTCAGAGCCCGCTCCGCTGTCCAGAGCCTGTTGCACCCGCTGTTGTAGCTTGGTCAGCTCCTGCAGGTTTTCCTGTTGTTCGTGCAGATGATTATTGTTACTTTCTCCAATGCTGTCTGTCACTGAAGCAAGGGAAGCTAGCGCCTCGTCACGGATCACGTCGGCAGCTTTGTGAAGAGCAGTGTGCCTGTTCTTGATGATCATTTCAATAGCTCGAACCTTATCCAACACTGCGTTCTGGTCTTCTCCTATCTCTTCAATGTTTCTATCGATCTCCGATGCAGACCGCTTTAACCTGTCCCTGTCTTTTTTCAGCTGGCCCTTAGCAGCTACTTCAGTCATGTCCTGCATGGTGTGTCCATTGTGTGCCATCAACATGCATTTTATACACACAGACATCTGACAACGAGTACAATAAAGTTCCAGCTCCTTGTTAGGATGCACAGTGCAGTACGATCCCGCTCTCGCCTTCTCCAGATCTTCAAGATCAATACGGAAATCAGCCTGAAAGGCCGCAGCCCCGCCATCCGGAACAGGTATCTGTGTACGACAGGCGGGACAAGAAATTTTCTTCTGCCAGTATGATCCTTCATTTGGCAAAGTTTCCAGACATTTTCTGCAGAACGTGTGGAAACAGGGGAGGATTTTGGGTTCAGTAAAGATGTCGAGACACACAGCACACGTCAAGGACTCATGCTTACTGACGGTGGCGGACGGCCTTGAAGTGCCACTTGTGGACGCCATGACTCAGATTGCAGGGCTTGATAGTCAATCCTCCCTCCAGTGTCTCTTTATAGCAGGCTGATGTCTGAGTCAGGATTGCTACGGCTCGGGATGTAGATGTGGACCTTAGTCTGAAATTTAGACCAAAGTAAAGGCAAGTGCGGTAATGACCATAGGGGCCTGACGATGGTGCCGGTTTGATTAAATGCAAATCCGCTGCGAAACCGCGTGCGTGCTACCGCATCTAGCTCAATTCATATCGAAACAGTGGGATATATGATATCCCCCCCCCCCCCCTCCCTTCGGGCGAGAGGCTTCCATATGCATTGCTTCCAGTCACTTTCTTAGCGCACCCCCTCTTTCCTATCTCTTTTTTGTGTGCTTTGGCCACAGTAGATCTATGATCACTGGTCGATCATGCACACTTCTCTCCCCTGACAGTGCTTTTACCTACTTTACTTTATAACCTTCCTACATTTTTAGCACTGGCAGTCTCCCCTTTTCTTTTCATTTATTACTACAATATCAACTGCAACCCCTTCCCCCCTTTTGGTAGGTTCTCTTTTAGGGTGCATGGAAATTTAGCTCTAGGTGGTGGCATGGAATGTATGCCCCTGCAGACACTACAGTAAAATGTGGCTGTCATTGCAGGTAGGCAGAAATTCCTGGCTTCCTCCAGTATTGCCGATGGTGTGCTGAAAAGGTCGC